>CM067168.1:66063197-66128197 GCA_034093135.1 Erigeron breviscapus | reverse complement strand
TTTCTTTCTTTCTTTCTTTCTTTCTTTCTTTCTTTCTTTCTTTCTTTCTTTCTTTCTTTCTTTCTTTCTTTCTTTCTTTCTTTCTTTCTTTCTTTCTTTCTTTCTTTCTTTCTTTCTTTCTTTCTTTCTTTCTTTCTTTCTTTCTTTCTTTCTTTCTTTCTTTCTTTCTTTCTTTCTTTCTTTCTTTCTTTCTTTCTTTCTTTCTTTCTTTCTTTCTTTCTTTCTTTCTTTCTTTCTTTCTTTCTTTCTTTCTTTCTTTCTTTCTTTCTTTCTTTCTTTCTTTCTTTCTTTCTTTCTTTCTTTCTTTCTTTCTTTCTTTCTTTCTTTCTTTCTTTCTTTCTTTCTTTCTTTCTTTCTTTCTTTCTTTCTTTCTTTCTTTCTTTCTTTCTTTCTTTCTTTCTTTCTTTCTTTCTTTCTTTCTTTCTTTCTTTCTTTCTTTCTTTCTTTCTTTCTTTCTTTCTTTCTTTCTTTCTTTCTTTCTTTCTTTCTTTCTTTCTTTCTTTCTTTCTTTCTTTCTTTCTTTCTTTCTTTCTTTCTTTCTTTCTTTCTTTCTTTCTTTCTTTCTTTCTTTCTTTCTTTCTTTCTTTCTTTCTTTCTTTCTTTCTTTCTTTCTTTCTTTCTTTCTTTCTTTCTTTCTTTCTTTCTTTCTTTCTTTCTTTCTTTCTTTCTTTCTTTCTTTCTTTCTTTCTTTCTTTCTTTCTTACTTTTCAGGTATTCGTGTGAACTTGGAGACTTAATGACTACTTGTTGCTTCTGCTAGGACTTGGACTGGGACTTTCATGGATCCGTGATCATGACTACTTGTTGCTTCTGCTAGGACTTGGACTGGGACTTTCATGGATCCGTGATCCATTCGCCCTCTTTTAGATTTATGCTTTGATCCATTGGGATTTAGTTGTAATTGTTATGCTTTGCACCCGTTGACGACTCCTTGTTTGTTTAGCATTATGTACTTTAAGTGTTGGTTTGGGTTCACCGAATCCTTTTTATTCATGTAGTTTATGTTCTACGATAATCCCATGCATACGCTATATCTTTTCAGTAATATTCTGAGCCTAGCTTGGGGTGTTACAATTTGGTTAGTAAATTATCTTAAATCCTTATACAGAATTATCTTATGTAAATTTTGTCCAAAACAATAGTCTTTTCATTTTCAACTTCTCAAATGAATATTTATCTTTTTATATATTTAAAATGGGCATAATTGATATTATTATATTTAAAATGGATATATTTGATATTATTACATGATATTTTTATTTTGAGGTGGGTATATTTGATATTTAGATGGTTTAACAGGGACAGATATAAAACCAAGGGACAGATATAAAACCAACTGGGGTGGATCAGTGGTTAGAGCCCAAGCCTCCGGTAACAGATCTTTTCTACCTTTGGTAGAACCTGGAACAACCTCTATCTTTGGTAGGGGTAAAGCTATCTACATATCAACCTCCCCATACACCGTCGAAGACGGTATGAGACTCAAACCCCGTAAAAGACGGCATTGGTTACTTTTGATAGGGACAGATATGATATTACTCTAATTATTATAACCTCTTTATTTTGTGTTGACTCCATCCATCCCTGCATCCAGGTTTCAACCTTCTTACTATGTGTACATCTATATGTATATTCTTTTATATACTATTATTATAATTATAATATATGGTTTAAAAAAAAAAAAAAAAAAGCCAAACACACATTGTTCTCTTCAATAATAATATTGTTATGACAATTCGTTGATTTCTTTGAGTTGTAGATTGGGACCTTAATTCACCGTACCTTCCTTTGAATCAATCATGGCGGTTGCCGAGGTAAACCTATCCATCTATCTATCTGGTGTTCATCTTTTCTTTCTTTCTTCCTTTATAATTTATGCCCTCAATTTCAAAAACTAATTCGTTGATTTCTGTTATTTTTGTGTATATATATATCAGGCTATAGTTATCTGTATCGACAGTTCAAAGGCGATGGTCTTTTCAAACAACTATCAGGCTCAATTGGATCTTATTAAACACTACTGCAAAGCTAAATTCGATGTAATTTTCATCCCTAATTATACTTTTACATGCTATATCTATTTGTTTAATTTACATTAACAACTCAGACGTATAGTTATTCATTGTTATTAATATTAATAAGGATAGTAATACTCGTCTATATATATATACACACACACACATGCTTTGATACAGGCTAATTCTGAGACTGAGGTGGCCTTATTCATAATGGGTTCGTCGCAGCTTCGTTTTATGTTATATCCTCCTACCAGTGATCTTCAAAAAATCCAGGATTGCTTTCCATGTATGTAGCTTCTTTCTAATCAACTAGTGATAGACTCTCCTTTTCTTTTCTTTTTTTTTTCCCAAATAATTTATATCATATCATGTATATGCTGGATAGTTATTGTACTGCTCAATTCAATTAACACACGGGTCTGTCTGTGTTTCCAGTTATACGTCATGATCCTGGTAGGTTGAGGTTTCGAGAAGCAGTAAGGCTTGCCCGAATTGGTTTTGCATCCTCATCTCCCAATAAGCAAAAGAGGGTACTTTTGTTTGCTGGAGGGTATGTACTTCTATGCTTCACTCTTTTAGACTCACCATTTCATCACTTCTCGGCCATTATGGTCAGAACACCACAGTTTTTCTCGTACTATATGCTAGGTTATGACCCATGGATACACGGACTATAAGATGTGAAAAACGTTCTCTTTTTGATTTTGTTTTTATATTTTGTTTTTTGATTTCATTCTTATAACTTAAAATCAATAAGAAGCAGACTAAACGGTTAATGACACAATACTTGCATTTACCCAAACAGAATGCATAATGGTGAATGTTGCCGACATCTAAATGAGAAAATTGACAGCAACAACACCCAAATAAGAACTAACAAAATTCAACAAACAAAAAATTTATTAAGTTTATGTAGCAAAGGTGAATGGTTATTACTTGTTAGCTTGTAAAACAATTTACTGCAACAGTCAAACAATCCACACAATTTACGGTTTACAAAAAGGTACTCCGTACTCTACTAATGCTTTTCCGAAGTCATTAGTAGATATGCATAAAGACTTGGGCATCAAATTATCCTGTCGCGCAGTCCACAATCTGCACAAAATTACGGCTTACGAGAAGGTACTCATGAAATAACAACATCAAGAACCTGTGGACCATAATCCCGTTCATTGCTCGGTTTATTATGTATGTTGTGTCATATGTAAAGTATAAGGGTTTAGTGTGTCAATAGGATAGATAATAACCGAATGGCGGTTATTGGAAGTTACTTGTAGAAGGTCGTGGTTGTTGGTAAAAGTCACGATGGCAGTAACATTAGAATAGGCGTGACTATTAGTGAAAAGTCACGATGGTTTGTGAAACTATTATAAATAGAAGTGTCTGTACAAAATTATCGATTAATCTATCACACGATTATATATTTCAGTATCTTTTCTCTCGCACATATTTGTGAATCAAACGATTAGGGACAACAATTGGCATCAGAGCATAGGATCTTTGATTCTCAAAAACTGTGATCGGAAGAAAAAAAGAACACCGGCCGGAAAAATCAACGGTAGTGGAATACGGTAACAGGAAGAAGAACTTACTTGGAATTATAATCGGAATAACGTCGGCAACGGTGGTGCATAACCGGAATCCAGAAACACCGACGAAAATCACTTCGATCATACTCTTGAAAAGGAGGAAAAACCGATTGAAGGAAATAACCGACTTCAATCTAACTCTTGAAGAAGAGGAAAAACCGATTGAAGGAAATAACCGACTTCAATCTAACTCTTGAAGAAGAGGAAAAACCGATTGAAGGAAATAACCGACTTCAATCTAACTCTTGAAGAAGAGGAAAAACCGATTGAAGGAAATAACCGACTTCGATCAAACTCTTGAAGAAGAGGAAAAACCGATTGAAGGAATCATTAAACCAAATTAAACCCAACGATTATTAGGGTTTCGTTTTTAATTTGGGGAAGAAAACACTTTTGTTGGGGAACGACACAGATTAAGACCGACACAAAAGGAATTATCATTGATTTTTAATCAACGCTCTTTGTGGATCTGCTGTTGAAGACGACACAAGAGGAAAGAAGAAAAAACCCATATAATTTGGGGAAAAATACTTCTGTTTGGGAGCGGCACATAAACACCGACACAGAAGGTAAGCCACACGGTTTGGGCTTACTTAGAAACAACCGGACCTTTATTGGACTTACAAGAGGAGACATTATTTGGGCTTCTACTTGGAAATTCGTTTGAAAGAAATACATATTCTACAAATTTGGGCATTACAACACTTTTATAGGATCGACAAAGGAAGGACGCTTCTCTTTGACAACGATTCTTTAAAAGGAATTATTTTTGGATATCCACAAAACTAAGGTTAGAAATCTAAATCATTTTTGGATTTCTAATTCACTAGTAGTATAAATTTATTATCTATACTATTAGGAAAACCCCAAATTTTAGAAAGTGAAGATTATTAGAATAGAAACCATGTCTGGAGAAAATCCTAATGGCGCCTTAGTAACACAAAAACCCGCTGCACCAATCTCTCATTATCAATGCCCCGTTTTGAAACAAACAATTTATACCGTTTAGGCCATTCAAATCAAAGTTATACTTGAAGCGAATGGATTATGGGAGATGATAGAACCTAAGGAAGATGCGGAACCTGATGAAAAAGGGGATAAGGCAACAATTGCCTTTTTATACCAAGCATTGACCGAAGATGTGATACTGCAAGTTGCGGGGTGTAAGACTGCGAAAGAAATCTGGGAGACGTTAAAAAAGAGACATGTCGGAGCAGATAAAGTGCAGAAGGCACGTTTACAATCGTTGATGATTGGATTTCAAACACTCCAAATGAAGGAGGATGACACGTTAGACGCCTTTACCGCTAAGTTAAATGGTTATGCCACTAAGACAAAATAATTAGGAAAAACCTTGGATCAACCGTTACTAGTACGAAAACTTTTAGATTCCATGCCAGATAGGTTCATCCAAATAGTGGCATCCATAGAACAACAAAACTCTGATCTAGACGAAGTTACTTTCGACGAGATCATTGGAAAATTAAAAGCGTATGAGGAAAGGATTAAACTCAAGAAAGGCGGACGTGGAGACAGCCAGGAAAACTTATTATTCGCGCAAGGCGAACACTCTGGAAGAGGAAGGCGATTCGGCAATCGCGGACGTGGTAGATCAAACTCTTCACGAGGAAACTGGCAAAACAATAGAAATAGAAACGACTCGAAAGAGGAAGGCTCGACTCAAAAGGCGAGAACAAACACAAAATGGAATAAGCAAGTGAGGGATATGAGCAAAGTACAATGTCACAGATGTAGAAAATTTAGACATTTTAGGAGGGACTGTAACCAACTGCCGACAATGCAGGAACAATCGAATCTTATCCAAGAAGATGAAGAGCCATCATTGTTAATGGCAACGCACAAAACTGAACACGAAGAGGTACTGTTAAATGAAGGACAATTTCAACCCGAAAGGTATGCTACAACAGACGAAAGTATCTGGTATTTAGATAATGGAGCAAGCAACCACATGACGGGGACTAAGAGTCACTTCAAGGATATTGATGATAACATAACAGGACGTGTTCGTTTTGGAGATGGATCGTATGTAGAAATAAAAGGAAAAGGCTTTGTTTTGCTAGGATGTAGGAATCAAGAACAAAAGATTATATCGGAAGTATACTACATTCCAAACCTTGAGAGCAACATACTGAGTCTAGGACAACTCACAGAGATAGGGTGTAAAGTGGTCATGGAAGGAAACAAACTGACTTTACATGACAAAAATAAGAGGCTGTTGATGAAGATTGAAAGATCAAGGAATAGACTTTACAACATCAAACTAAAGATAGGTACACCCATATGTCTCCTAGCGAATATAGATAGCCAAGCATGGTTGTGGCACGCTAGATTAGGTCATCTAAACTTTGAGGACATCAAGAACATGACAAGAAAGAATCTAGTGGAAGGAATACCAAAGATTAATCACGCAGGACAGATTTGTGATGCCTGCTTATTAGGAAAACACAGTAGGACTCCATTCCCAAATCAAGCCAAATTTAGATCGAAGAAACCTTTGGATTTAGTATATGGAGACCTCTGTGGCCCCATAAGCCCAACCACACACTCCGGGAAGCAATATATTTTCTTGTTAGTGGACGACTGTACACATTTCATGTGGGCCTACTTTCTGACATCAAAAAATCAAGCATTTGATACTTTCAAGGAATTCAGACAGCATATTGAAAATGAATTGAGGACAAAATTAAGGATGCTGAGAACAGATAGAGGTGGTGAGTTCACATCTAATGAATTCACCAAGTACTGCAAGGAAAATGGAATAGCACGTCAGTTAACAGCACCTTACTCACCACAACAAAACGGAGTCGTGGAAAGGAAGAATAGAACAGTGCTATCTACAACTAGAAGTATGATGAAGGCAATGAAGTTGGCACAAAACTTTTGGGCGGAAGCAGTCAGATACGCCGTCTACATACTAAACAGGGTCCCTACAGGTGGATAAGACTCCATATGAGGCACTCTACAACAAAAAACCAAATCTGGAAAAACTAAGGATATTTGGGTGCACAGCTTATGCCAAGGTAACGATACCTCACTTACAAAAGCTGGATGATAGAAGCGTACCCATGATTTACTTAGGTGTAGAGGAAGGATCAAAAGCATATAGATTATATGATCCAGAAAAGAAGAGGAAACATGTAAGCAGGGATGTTAAGTTTATGGAAACCAAACCATGGAATTGGGATAACAGTAGAGAGGAACCAACTACACAAAACTCAGAATGGACAAGTTTTGTGGTACGAGGAATAGACGATGGAAATACGACATCAGTCAACTCGGAAAGAGCAATGAAGATGCTAATCAGGAACAGGAACAAACTACTGCTCCAAACTCTCCAGTTACCCCACCAACATATACTTACAACCCATACTCAGAGGAGGAATATGCTACTACTAGTTCATTTGGGAACTTAGAAGAAAGATTTGATGATACACCAACACGGGGTTTCAAAGATTTGAATGATGTATATGCAAATGCACGTGTAGTTGAAACTGAAAGTCTGCTACTTACGGAAGAGGAACCACGTAACTACAGGGAAGCATCGACAGATAAGAAATGGATTGAGGCCATGGAAGCAGGATTCAATTAACAGGAATAACACATGGACTCTTACTACTTTGCCTGCGAATCATGAGGCAATAGGACTCCAGTGGGTTTTCAAAACCAAGAGGGATGCAAAAGGAAGTATCATCAAATACAAAGCAAGACTAGTAGCAAAAGGCTACGTGCAGAAACACGGAATAGACTTCGACGAAGTATTTGCACCAGCTGCACGCATTGAGACAGTTCGTTTAATTTTAGCACTGGCAGCACACCATGGATGGCAAGTACATCATTTGGATGTCAAATCAACATTTTTACATGGAGGAATTAAAGGAAGAAGTCAACGTTACACAACCTGAAGGTTTCGTAAAACCAGGAAGTTTAGGAAAAGTTTACAAGCTCTCGAAGGCATTATATGGTTTAAGGCAAGCACCAAGAGCTTGGAATATGAAGCTTGATCAAACCTTAAAGTCATTGGACTTCAAGAAGTGTAATCTCGAACAAGCGGTCTACACAAAGAGAAGTAAGACTTCCACACTGATAGTTGGAGTTTATGTTGATGACTTGATAATCACGGGCACTCCAAGGAAGGAAATAGACTTGTTCAAATCCCAAATGGAAGACAAATTTGAAATGAGCGATCTAGGATTGCTGGCTTATTACCTCGGGATAGAAGTTACCCAGACAGGGGGAGAGATTACAATCAAGCAGACGGGTTACATCAACAAGATCTTAAAGGATGTTAGTATGATGGAAAGTAATGACACCAAGATACCTATGGACCCGGGAACAAAGTTGGTCAAGGCAGAAGATGGAAAACCAGTTGACGAAACTTATTACAGAAGTTTAATTGGATGTCTCAGGTATCTACTACACACTAGACCAGATCTAAGTTACTCTAAGTTACTCGGTTGGATTACTCAGCAGATTTATGCAAGAACCAAGGGATCACCATTTGAAGGCGATAAAGCAAGTAATCCGATACATCAAAGGAACCAAAGAGCATGGTATTATATACAAAAGAGATGGCGGCTGCAAGATTACAGGTTATAGCGACAGTAGTTATGGAATCAATACTGATCAAGGAAAAGGAACTACTGGAATAGTATTCTATTTTGGAGAATCCCCTATTACCTGGTGCACTCAGAAGCAACCAACAGTAGCACTATCATCATGTGAATCAGAATTCAAGCTTTATGGTAAAGCGGCTACTTAGTGAAATAACGGGCTGGAAAGAGGAAAGAATAACACTGAAAGTTGATAACGTTTCAGCAATGCACTCGTCAAGAACCCGGTATTTCATCGAAGAAGTAAGCATATCGACATTCGTTACCATTTCATTCGTGAATGCGTAGAGAATGGACACATCAATGTGGAACACGTTAGTGGCGAATTACAAAGGGCAGATATATATATTTTTTTGAACGGCGGGTTCCATCGAGCTGAGCAGTGACATCCAAACGGGCAGTATGCTCAGGGTTCGAGGCGCCTTACACCGCTGGTACCCCCAAAGGGAGCCCATTTTACGCTAAAGAGGTAAATGCCCGAGGTCAATGGGGAATACAAGATTCGATCCCATGACCTCCAAGCCAACATCCCCTCTCGCCAAGATACCCAGAAGGTACCCCGGCTGGCCACTGCGCCAGAAGCTAGGTGGTTTGTCACTATGCGGCAGATGCTCGGGGTTCAAGATCTAGGACGAAGCAACGATCGAGATTAAGGGGGAGAATGTGGACCATAATCCCGTTCATTGCTCGGTTTATTATGTATGTTGTGTCATATGTAAAGTATAAGGGTTTAGTGTGTCAATAGGATGGATAATAACCGAATGACGGTTATTGGAAGTTACTTGTAGAAGGTCGTGACTGTTGGTAGTAACATTAGAATAGGCGTGACTATTAGTGAAAAGTCACGATGGTTTGTGAAACTATTATAAATAGAAGTGTCTGTACAAAATTATCGATTAATCTATCACACGATTATATATTTCAGTATCTTTTCTCTCGCACATATTTGTGAATCAAACGATTAGGGACAACAGTCTTACAGGGCCTCCAAAGTGTCTAGTCAACTAACACTTTTATAGAGTACCAAAAATAATTCATCAATGACAAAATCGAAAACAAATGTTCCCTCAATTCAAGTTTTTAAGTTTTATGTAAAGCCGAGCTCGACCATGTTAATTAATTTTGTGCTTTTCTTTGTTGCCAGTCTTACAGATCTAGGTAATATTGATGCAGTTGATTATGGAAAGGCATTAAAAGACTTGGGTGTAGCTGTTGATGTTGTCAACTTCCATCTAGAAGACTGCCCCGGATATAGGGGACTGAACCGATTTGGGAGACTCCAGCTTGATGCATTTGTTACTGCTGTCAATCTTAATCACAACAGCCACATTGTACACATTGAACCTAGAGATTCTATTTGTGAAGTCCTATCCAAGTTGCAAGCAACAGGTACTGATGATGATAAACATGTCCCCAATCTCGTGAAGTTGGGGAACAGGAAGATGGCAGTTCGTTGATGCATGTAGGTTGTTTTGCTGTTATCATCATACTAACACACATATAAACGCCCACTTTTGTCCGGTATGTTCCTACAATTTATTTTTTAACTTTTCTGTGCTTGATTTTTATCATTAATCGTTTACCAAACTTTGGGGATTTATTGAAGTTTTTCAGGAAGTTAAATTAGATTCTACTATTGGAAAAACTACGGCATGTCAAACTGGTGCGAAAGTTGTTGGATTTATCTTGACGGGTCAATAAGTCAGTGGGTTGTTTTTAATGGAATTCAAGGTTTTTATAACTCCATTGTCGGTTCATCCCCCATCCATCCATTTACCTCATTATTTCTCATCTTTCAGTTAAATAATAATAGTCATAATAACTGTAGTATTAGCTCCAACCAATTCAATAATGGTACATCTCTTCTCCCCTTCTAAATGTACATCTCTGAGTATATATACCCACCCAAAATCCATTACGTTTCAGTTAAATGAAACGATAGTGTCACAGGTATATAAAAATGGAGCTATAATTGGGTTCTGTCTTTGTCAAGTAGCTGCAAATTGTGTTTTGTTGCACTTTAGTTTCTCCTTAACTTCAAGTCTTTTACATAGTAGTATATTAGTAGCAATTGGCTAGGTTTTATGCCTCATAAAAGTTGGACCCAGGATGATTTGATTTGCAGCTAGAAATTATTTGATCAAATTGACTGCAATAGTCTCTTTACCATTGATCTTGATTTGCATACAAGACCATAACAATTACTCCCTTTTCAGTTGGTGTACCCGCCCAAATAAACCATGGATTATTTGTTCGGCATGTGTCCATGTGAATAGTATTATATACTTGCGCTGTTTTCGTTATTCATTTAAGCTACATTAAACTTGAGGTTTTTTGGTTTGGCATGTCTCCATGCAATAGATATTTTATTGTTAGACTGTTTCGTACATTCTACTATAGATATATGATATGATTTGGGTTTTTGAAACGCTTGAGAAAAACCAATTTTTTTTTTTATGAAATCAATTAAATTTCACCCATCCGTTTTTATTATTAACAAGTACCTAACTTGATCCAGTTACCAACTAGCCTCTATTGCCAATATTTTTTTGTGAATGCTTAGTCAACAATAACAGAATGCTTTAGTTGAATGCAAATGTAGGTGCTATGGACCTACATTTAAATATTAACCTTGTTTGGAGGTGAGGGCTTGGGATTTTTATTTTTTAAAAAAAAACCCAAAGGGCTTATAAAAAAAAACTTATGGAGGAAGCTTAAAAAAAAGCCCCATCTCCAACATATGAAAATTACATTAACACTCTCAAATTTATATAAGAGAAAATTATATTTTTGGTCCCTCAAGTTGCCAGGATTTTCAATTATTGCCCTTAAGTGAATTAATTACAGAAAAAACCCTGAAGTTGGTCATTTTTTTCACTTTTCACTCTACGACTAACAGTCGTCTATTAGGTCCGTTAAATGAGGGACAGATTCATCATTTCACCATGATCCCTTCTTCTTCTTCTTCTTCATCCTCACTCAAACACATACCCTGATCACGGTGGCCGGAACACACACCGAGCACACACACTCAGAAACACACGCAAACACACACGCACAAATTCTCAAAAACACACACAAACACACACTCGACACACACATCAGAGATCGAAAACAGGGGTTTTTGGTTTCTGAATTGCTTGGACCAGAATCGGTTTTGGCCAGATTTGGTTGGATTCGAAGTGCAATTGCTTTGTTTTGTCTTTCTATTCGACGGTTACAATTTTCCGGCAAGTCAAGTTTTTCCGGCGAGTCAAGTTTTTTCGGCGAAGTCTAGATCGGATTTATTTTGGCTAGGGTTCGTGTGCGATTGATTTCTAAGTCGATTGCAACGTGTTTCGTGTTCTGATTCGAAGAAACAAGAGATAAATATAGAATTTTATTTTCCCGGCGTGATTTTCAAATTTCCGGTCACCGTGATCTGGGTTTGTGTTTGAGTGAGGAAAAAGAAGAAGGGATCATGGTGAAATGACGAATCTGCCCCTTATTTAACGGACCTAATAGACGACTGTTAGTAGCAGAGTGAAAAGGGAGAAAAAATGACCAACTTCAGGGTTTTTTCTGTAATTAATTCACTTAAGAGAAATAACTGAAAATCCTGCCAACTTGAGGGACCAAAAATGTAATTTTCTCTTTATATAACGTTTATAGTTAAGGCTATGTTTGGCAAGAGCTTTTGGGGATCTTTAGCTTTTAATTTTAAACAAAAAGCTCCTATTGTGTTAAAAGCTTTGTTTGGATGCAACTAGCTTTAGCTTTTATTTGAAAGAAAAAGCTCCAAAATGAAACGCTACTTGAAGTAGCGTTTCAGGAGCTTTAGCTTTTCGATGAAGCTTTTAGTTGTTAAAAACTACACAAATACCTTTTGAAGTTGCAGCTACAGCTACCAGCCAAACACCTCTAAAAAATAAAAGCTCTAGCTAACAGATTTGTTTAAAAGCTACAGCTTATAGCTACAACTAAAAGCTACAGCTACAACTACTAGCTACTGTTAAGTCCAGTTTTACTGGACTCACTCCAGACTTGAAGACAGGAGCTCCACTGAAGATTTGTCCAAAATAATAGAAGACCAGTGAGCGTCTTACTTGTACAGGAAATCTGGAAGGCACCAGATTTCAGCTCACTGGACTTCACTCCAGTCCAGATCAATTCCACTGAAGACATTCTCACTGAAGTCTGAAGAAAGAAGACTGACAAATGGCGGGGCCCACTGGCAGTCTTAAATGATCGACGACTGGAGCTTTATCAGTGTTCCAGACCTTACAAATCTGAACACTGATTACGAGGATTTGACTTTTGTCTTTACATGCTTTTATCCGGACAATCCATTTGTTCTTTGTTAAAAGTAAACATGCGTGTAAAGGTGGTTGGTTAAAAGGATGACAAGTCACATCAACATGACTTTATCCTTGTACTTTAACCAATGCATTTAAGGAATTAAAGTTGTTTCCTTAAATGCATGCAACCATATTTGTACGGCATAATAAATTCACTGTTGAATTTATTTGTCTATAAATACCAAGTCATTTCCTTGTACAAATTACTTTTTGCAATTTGGTGAACTTGTCTAAATACTCTCGATCATCAAAAGTAATACTTCACAACTTTAAGTATTTCGATCTAAGGAGAATATTTAGCAAGTATAGATCATTTGTAATTCATAGATTGTTAGGATACTTACACTTGTGTAATATCTTGGTTCCGCAACAATCTTGTATTTTATTTAACATCAATAAATAAATATACTAGAAAATTACATTGTGTTCCACCTCTTTAATTATTTATTGCTTTAAGTCTTGTATTACTTTATCTATATACTTGCATTTATATTTAAGTAATACTAGTCCTTTTTCTAGTGCATACTTGACTTGTTGTACTTTACACTAGTGGGTTAAACTATCAAGTGAGGGACTTACAAGTGGTATCAGAGCAGAAGACTAACATACTTGCCTAGATCTGCTTCTTGATGGCCAACCCAGAAAATACACACGGAGGTCCTGGTCCTGAACCTAATTTAAATGATCATAATGAACCACCACCTGTTATTAATACTAATCCCCCACCTCCATATGTGCATGTGCATTACTCAAACACACCTGTTCCTAAATTCAGTGGGAACAGTGATGAGTTTGGGACGTGGAAAGCTAGGATGATACTTCATTTTACTGGGATTGAGAGGTATATGATAAAAATTTTAAATGAAGGACCCTATATACTGTGACATCCGTCAAATTTCCATTCGACAGGATTCTTAATTGAAATCAATTAAGGTGTTCTTCGCTTAATTCCAAAGTAATTAAAGTTATTTAAGGCATGATTAGGTGAGCAAGTGCATGTTTAAACTTTCTAATTGATTATGTGATTAATCAATCTACTAAATGAACTATCTTGACGAGTTTAAAAACCTTGATGATGAGCAACTAGGAAATAAAAAGTTCAAAATTCATGAGAAATCGTAAAACGTTTATTAATGGACTTAAGACTTGAGGAAACCTAATATCTAGTGTTTTAACACTTTAATATGATTTTTATTTCATAAAATAACACACTCGAAAAATCGGAAAATTTAAATAAAGTCGTGAATAGTAAGGAGGTTTAATTAGTTAGTTAACTAGATATTTGTGAACACATCACCCTTTTTCCTTTTACCTCCACCACATTTCTACCACATCACCACCTTAGTAAAAATTGATGAATCACCCTCCCTTAGCCTCCAAAAGCTACGGCCACAACACCACCACTTTCACCTTTCATTTGTTAAATCTTTTACTATAAATAGCAAGCATATATACCTTTCATTACAAACTTACCAATTCACACAATCAAACCTTCTCTTCTTAAATCCCTATCATTCCAAGATCATTACTTGTTCAAGTTCAAGCATATATCTCATCATCTCAAGCTTTCGATTCAACCAAAGTTGTTTTGAATTCGTTGGTTTCGAAATTGTAAGCACGACGTTGTTATCGGGAATTCTTTCAAGATCATCAAAAAGCCTAGTTATAATGGACAAATGGAGTTAGGATTTATTCATATTCTTCAAGTAAACAAATCCAAGCTATAGTCAATTCTCTCAAGATCTTCTTCGGTGTTCATTCCTATATCGTTACTTTGATCTTAGAATTTTATAAATTCTCCAAACTAGTAAGTGTTTCAATAAAACCTTACTATACTTTGATCAATGATTTTAGAACTATATGTAATGTATTAAAATGCTTGTCAACTTATTTTATACACAAATGATACGTAATTGCATTTAAATACGTTAAATATCGCTTTTATACGAATATTGAATTGTTGACACTTTTGTAGAAATACATGAGTAAAACACTTTTAACAAATACCTTTATATACTAATTATGGCGTATAAATAAATGTATAGTTATATATATATAACTACCCTAATTCATATAATTACTATTCACCATCTTGAATTGTTGACACTTTTGTAGAAATACATGAGTAAAACACTTTTAACAAATACCTTTATATACTAATTATGGCGTATAAATAAATGTATAGTTATATATATATAACTACCCTAATTCATATAATTACTATTCACCATCTGTGAATTGTTTCGTATTTTTGATTTGTTTGGTTTATGGATAGAATATATCCTTAATACGCTTTTAAACCGTACTATATTTCTAAACGTGATTGCCATTGACCTTGGGCATCTCTGGGGTATACCAACGGAGCAGATTGTTGTTGACAAACGGTTTGCAATTCGCATTCTAAACGCAACTTGGTTCACCGTCTGGATACTACACGACCCAACGTCAACCCTAACACAACTTGAAATATAATGCTGGTTTTTCCTACCATTTAAGGTATCTCTTCATTTTATAATTAATACATTTTTGTATTGATTATAATCCTACTATTTAAAGTATCTCTCCTTTATATATTAAATATATATACACACTCGTATTCGTCTCCGAATACATTCCGTATCAATTCAAAGAAATACTATCAAGTGTCTCTTTATTCTCATTCATATCTTAAGCTAATTGTTAGCTTATTATTTGCATTTCAACAAAAGCTTTTTAAGGATTTCTATAAAGATAAATGAGATATCATTTATAAATATTTCAAGAATAAATTACAAAGGTTATTGAAAAGAACCCAAAGTCTCTTACGTTGACAAGCGTATTAATAAATAACATTATAAGATAATTTAAGTCTAAACCGAGAAGTAAATCAATCACATTATGTTTAGGGATACGTACTTTTGCTAGTTGACTTGCTCGTCATCATTATCATCATCAACATTTTTACGTTACTAAGCATTCACCGAGCTAAGGTGAGTTTCATGGATCCCTATTTATTATTTTGGGACTGAGAATACACAACTGTTTTGTTTTTATGGACACAATTGCTTAAATGATCCATGCTTATATTTTTATTACAATGCTCTGGCTCGAAATCCCCTATATGGAACTTGGACCGATAAAGTTTACAACGCGAATATTATAAATAGTACTATTGGGTTGACACCCCTATCCTGGTTAGTCGCACTAACACATGCAAGGGATAATTAATATTTGAATTAAATACGTGATTGCATTGAGCATTAGCATCACATGAGGGGTAATGTACACATATGGTACGGTTAAGGTATTCGGTTTCCAAGGTATAAGCATGTGATATACGAATTAATAGGTTGAAATAAACCACGTATACTTGATAGTCGTAATGCATGCGATATCATATTCAAATCTTGTGATCCAAAGGTAAATCCTTATTATAACACTGTGAACTCACCAACTTTATGTTGATGTAATTTAAAATGTGTATTCTCAGGTACTTGAGCTAGATGACGCATAAGATAGATGCATACTTTTGGAGTCACAATTGCATACTAGAAGAAAACATATGGAGATGTCTTAGTTTATATTATCATGTTTAAAGAATCTCATATGTATTAGTTGTGTACTCAGTTATCACTTTGTGATCAATAAAGAAAATCTTTCGGATATATTCTAAAAACGTCTCATTCTAGAGGTCGTTTGTTATAATGTGTGATTTGTTTACGAATATTGTTCACACCTTCGATTCCGCATTTTGGGGGTGTGACAGATTGGTATCAGAGCCACAGGTTATAGCGAACTAGGTTGCATTAGTGGCCCTAATAAATGAACTATTAGGTTGCATTAGTGAAACTTAGACTATAACCGTATTCTTGGCAAATTTCTTACTTGCACATACTTGCTCACATTCATGCTTAGACATGCCTTACGTAGAACAATGCTTAAATTTAAGGTTGCTTAAATTTAAGGTTGCTTAAATTTAACGGGTAGATGCTATCTAGATCATAGTGATGCTTATAGAACTAAGTGCTTGATCGTAGAAAATAACCGCATCCTTATTTTAAACACAGAATATACAAACGAATTGGAAAATCATTATAGTGCTTCGGAGAATGTCCACACTATGTTATTGTATCATTATAGTGCTTCGGAGAATGTCCACACTACGTTATTGTATCATTATAGTGTTTCGGAGAATGTCCACACTACGTTATTGTATCATTATAGTGCTTCGGAGAATGTCCACACTACGTTATTGTATCATTATAGTGCTTCGGAGAATGTCCACACTACGTTATTGTATCATTATAGTGCTTCGGAGAATGTCCACACTACGTTATTGTATCATTATAGTGCTTCGGAGAATGTCCACACTACGTTATTGTATCATTATAGTGCTTCGGAGAATGTCCACACTACGTTATTGTATCATTATAGTGCTTCGGAGAATGTCCACACTACGTTATTGTATCATTATAGTGCTTCGGAGAATGTCCACACTACGTTATTGTATCATTATAGTGCTTCGGAGAATGTCCACACTACGTTATTGTATCATTATAGTGCTTCGGAGAATGTCCACACTACGTTATTGTATCATTATAGTGCTTCGGAGAATGTCCACACTACGTTATTGTATCATTATAGTGCTTCGGAGAATGTCCACACTACGTTATTGTATCATTATAGTGCTTCGGAGAATGTCCACACTACGTTATTGTATCATTATAGTGCTTCGGAGAATGTCCACACTACGTTATTGTATCATTATAGTGCTTCGGAGAATGTCCACACTACGTTATTGTATCATTATAGTGCTTCGGAGAATGTCCACACTACGTTATTGTATCATTATAGTGCTTCGGAGAATGTCCACACTACGTTATTGTATCATTATAGTGCTTCGGAGAATGTCCACACTACGTTATTGTATCATTATAGTGCTTCGGAGAATGTCCACACTACGTTATTGTATCATTATAGTGCTTCGGAGAATGTCCACACTACGTTATTGTATCATTATAGTGCTTCGGAGAATGTCCACACTACGTTATTGTATCATTATAGTGCTTCGGAGAATGTCCACACTACGTTATTGTATCATTATAGTGCTTCGGAGAATGTCCACACTACGTTATTGTATCATTATAGTGCTTCGGAGAATGTCCACACTACGTTATTGTATCATTATAGTGCTTCGGAGAATGTCCACACTACGTTATTGTATCATTATAGTGCTTCGGAGAATGTCCACACTACGTTATTGTATCATTATAGTGCTTCGGAGAATGTCCACACTACGTTATTGTATCATTATAGTGCTTCGGAGAATGTCCACACTACGTTATTGTATCATTATAGTGCTTCGGAGAATGTCCACACTACGTTATTGTATCATTATAGTGCTTCGGAGAATGTCCACACTACGTTATTGTATCATTATAGTGCTTCGGAGAATGTCCACACTACGTTATTGTATCATTATAGTGCTTCGGAGAATGTCCACACTACGTTATTGTATCATTATAGTGCTTCGGAGAATGTCCACACTACGTTATTGTATCATTATAGTGCTTCGGAGAATGTCCACACTACGTTATTGTATCATTATAGTGCTTCGGAGAATGTCCACACTACGTTATTGTATCATTATAGTGCTTCGGAGAATGTCCACACTACGTTATTGTATCATTATAGTGCTTCGGAGAATGTCCACACTACGTTATTGTATCATTATAGTGCTTCGGAGAATGTCCACACTACGTTATTGTATCATTATAGTGCTTCGGAGAATGTCCACACTACGTTATTGTATCATTATAGTGCTTCGGAGAATGTCCACACTACGTTATTGTATCATTATAGTGCTTCGGAGAATGTCCACACTACGTTATTGTATCATTATAGTGCTTCGGAGAATGTCCACACTACGTTATTGTATCATTATAGTGCTTCGGAGAATGTCCACACTACGTTATTGTATCATTATAGTGCTTCGGAGAATGTCCACACTACGTTATTGTATCATTATAGTGCTTCGGAGAATGTCCACACTACGTTATTGTATCATTATAGTGCTTCGGAGAATGTCCACACTACGTTATTGTATCATTATAGTGCTTCGGAGAATGTCCACACTACGTTATTGTATCATTATAGTGCTTCGGAGAATGTCCACACTACGTTATTGTATCATTATAGTGCTTCGGAGAATGTCCACACTACGTTATTGTATCATTATAGTGCTTCGGAGAATGTCCACACTACGTTATTGTATCATTATAGTGCTTCGGAGAATGTCCACACTACGTTATTGTATCATTATAGTGCTTCGGAGAATGTCCACACTACGTTATTGTATCATTATAGTGCTTCGGAGAATGTCCACACTACGTTATTGTATCATTATAGTGCTTCGGAGAATGTCCACACTACGTTATTGCATCTTTGTAGGATACCCAAAGGAAACGATGGGTTACTACTTCTACTTTCCTACCAACAACACTGTTAAAGTTGCTAGATATGTTGAGTTCTTTGAATAGAAACTCATCACCCAAGAAAATAGTGGGAGGATTGTCGAGCTTGATGAGACTCAAAAAGAAGATGTGTCACCTTCTGAAAATACTAGTGATCATCAACTTGGGGGGGAAATGTTCAAAGTGATGAACCTCAAGTTGAAGATAATGCGATTCCAATTCGTAGGTCCTCAAGGACAATACGTGCTCGTGAAAGATTGAATCTTAATATTGAATATGAAGAACACGTATTAGGAGACTTAAATGAACCTCCTAATTTCAAAGCTGCATTATCAGATCCAGAATTTGACAAATGGCTTGAAGCTGTGAATGTGGAAATGAAATCCATGAAAGATAATCAAGTCTGGAGCTTGGTTGATCTTCCACCTAATGGTATAACCGTTGGATGTAAATGGATCTTCAAGAAGAAGACCGACATGGATGGAAATGTACACACCTATAAAGCTCGTCTTGTGGCGAAAGGCTATACTCAACTCTATGGAGTTGACTATGAGGAAACCTTCTTTCCCGTAGCGGACATTAGAGCTATTAGGATCATCTTAGCCATAGCAGCGTACTATGACTATGAGATATGGCAAATGGATGTCAAAACCGCTTTCTTGAATGGTTATCTAGACGGGGAAGTTTATATGGTTCAACCAGAAGGTTTTGTCGATCCAAAATATCCCAACAAAGTGTGCAAGCTTCAGAGGTCCATTTATGGACTAAAGCAAGAATCAAGAAGTTGGAATAAAAGGTTTGATGAGGAAATCAAAAAGTTTGGTTTTGCTCAAAATCCTGATGAGCCATGTGTATATCGCAAAGCTAGTGGGAGTAATGTTACTTTCTGTTAGGACCAGTTTTGCTGAAAACTGGCCAGTCTCCAGTTGCATCTGGAGACTAAAAGATTTGTCCAGAAATATATTGAAGTCCAGTTGCAACGTACAGTTAACGCAACTGAAGACTTCCTCCAGTTGAGATCTGACCAGATGAAGAATCATTCCAGTTGAAGTCGAAGACAACAAGTGGAAGATAAAGAATGACAATGGCAGCGAAGCCCAGTTGACATTCTACTCAGATATAAACTGGAGAACATCAGTGTAAAGTACTTACAAAGCTTTACACTGATTACGAGGAAAAGACCTTTATGCTTTATGTGCTATTACACAGATAAAAGGATTTATCTATGTATAAAGTACAAAAGGTACATAAAGTAGGTTGAGTAAAGTTACTTTATGTCATAACTTTACACAACATTTTTAAGGAATTAAATGTTATTCCTTAAATGCTCTCAACCATATTTGTACGGCCAAAGTTGACATCCCAATGTCAACTTTGCCTATAAATAGAGGTCTTTGCACAACCAAGAAACAACTTTGCAAACCTGCAATATTCTTGGTGAACTTGTGCAATATTCTCTCAATCGCAAAAAGGAACATTTCACAACTTTAAGTGTTTCGATTGTTTAGATAATTTCCAAGTGTAGATCAATTGTATTTCATAGGTTGTTAGGATATTTACATACTTTGTATTATCTTGGTTTCGCAATAACCTTGTAATTTATTTGAAGTTAATAAATAAATTACACTTGAAAAATACATATTGTCTCACCAATTTACTTTACAAGTACTTTCTATTATTGCATTGTCTTTACTTATTTTACATTGTTGCCTAAATAAGTAACTTCCAGTATACCTGGTATATCACACGCTGCAACTGGTCGTCTCCAGATACAGTGTATATATTGCAAAGTATCTCACCATTGACATAGAGGTGTCTTCAGTTAGTACCATCTATTGAGTTGGGACTTATACTTTCCTTGTCTTGTATGTAGATGACATATTGATAATAGGAAATCACATTCCAATGTTGCAAGATGTAAAATC
The DNA here is from genome assembly GCA_034093135.1 of Erigeron breviscapus. Lineage (NCBI taxonomy): Eukaryota > Viridiplantae > Streptophyta > Magnoliopsida > Asterales > Asteraceae > Erigeron > Erigeron breviscapus. The sequence continues at coordinate 66,107,245 of CM067168.1, read as the reverse complement.
CCATCTTGGAAAGTGTTTTGCTATGAAAGACTTGGGTGAAGCAGCATTTATTCTTGGAATCAAGATCTATAGAGATAGAAGTAAATGGTTGATTGGACTAAGTCAAAGTGCTTATATTGATAAGATCTTGAAGCGATTCAAGATGGAGAATTCCAAGCGTGGTTTCGTACCCATGCAAGAAGGACTTAACTTATCTAGCAAAAACGGTGCCTCTACACCTGAGGAGGTGGAGCGTATGCAGAGGGTTCCTTATGCTTCGGCTGTGGGATCTATTATGTATGCGGTAAGATGCACTAGACCTGACATAGCGTTCGCGCAAAATATCGTTAGCCGATATCAACAAAATTCAGGTGAGGATCACTGGACTGCTGTGAAGAACATTCTTAAGTGCATGTGTGCTACTAAAGATTTATTTCTGGTGTATGGAGGAAATCCCGATACAGAGCTCAAAGTGACTGGATACTGTGATGCTGGATTTCAGACTGATAGAGATGATACAAAATCTCAGTCGGGATATGTCTTCGTTTTAAATGGAGGCACGGTGGATTGGAAGAGAAAGAAACAAACCATAGTTGCTACATTTGTGACAGAGTCTGAGTATACTGCCGCCTCAGAAGCCGCCATGAAAGTCGTCTGGATTAGAAAGTTTATTTCTGGGTTTAACGTGATGCCCTCAAATAACACACCTTTAGATTTGTATTATGACAATATTGGTGCAATCTTTATTGCCAACGAACCCGGAGTTCAGAAAGGTGCCAGACATTATTCTAGACGATATCACTATGTTCGTGAACAAATCGAACTAGGAGAAATCAAGTTACTCAAAGTTCACACAGATTATAACTTAGCTGATCCTTTTACAAAGGTATTTAAGCGTGCCAAGGGCATTGGACTTAAATTTGCTAGTTATATCATGTAAATCTGTGATTGGTATTTGGATAAAGGATGTTGAACAATTATTATTTTATAAATGAATTAAAATACGTGGTATGTTTGTTTTCATTTAATACATAATTGTATCCTATATTTGCATGTTTAAATCCATGAATATTTTATATTCTAAATGTCCATTGTCGATTAACTATATGGGAATATAGTTAAACTAAGACAAATCTGAGTGATTGGTAATATTCTTAGGAATATTTGAAGATGGTCCTACCAAACTCACATGATATTCATAGAGATGCATATTGGACTACCCCACTTAACGAATTATCACTTTATTGATCGGCGTCATTAAGTGAAATTCGTGAAATGGTTGCTTTATTTATCCTTAGACTTGAGATACAAGCAGGTTACGCATGTGTGGATTGCATTTTCTTGATATAGTTCTAACTATCCTGAATAAGGTAGTAACAAAGGGTTATTTTCAGAAATGTAGTGAAATGACATGACTAACACGTGTAGTCAAAATAGGATTTGTTCCTTCAACTTGCAATTGAAGAATGATACCATTTGGCGCCCTCATTGATTAATTAAGATGTTTGTATGGCCATACCCAAATGAACTCCAGATATGGTCTCGATTAATTTGGTAATCTTAATTAGTTGTAAAAATGAGAAACAGAATCGTTAAATTATGGAATGACATTGATCCATATCCATAATTAACAAGGTATCTGAAACAAAGGGATAATAAACACTGAAACTGTTTCAAAATACTTTAAGAAACTATACTTAAATATTTCCGGGAGCATTGGCGTGTTGCTAGACGCTAACCAATGTTATTGCCTTTATATAACATGCTCAAGTGGGAGCTGTTGGAATATGATCACGTTAAATAAACGCATGTCCGAAAATATTTAAGCCTACGGGGTCACACAAAATGACACGTATACTCTATGTAATTAATTAATATGTTAATGTAATATATTAATTAATATGTTCACGAAATGATTAATAAACGATCGTTAAAAGTTAAATATACGTTTATTAATTAAATGAATTAAAAAGAGAAGGACTTAAGTGTTAATTAGGAATTAGTCTTGGACCCTAATTAAACTTAATATAGGGCCGGTTTTTTAAGGCTTTGAAAAGCCTAGAACCAAACTTGTCCATCAAGTTTTAAACCCTAACAATTACCCTATATATAGGGGTTAAGGGTTTTGTGTGACAATTAGAATTGTAAAAACCCTAACAAAAACCTTCTCTTCTCTCCCTCTTTCTTGGTTCGGCCGAAGCACAAAAAACCCAAAGGTTTTCGGTTTTGAGGTTCGACTTTTAGGGGATAAACACAATCGGGTTGTGAGTTCGTGATCGGGTACTAGCATACATTCATAGGGGTGTCAAGTGTGCGATCGTAGAGGGGTTTTACTTTAAACCCTAACTAATAATAATAATCTTATTATTAATTTTATTGGAAGCTAAGCTAAAAGGTACATATTCTATTCTTTACTTTGTTAATTAATTATATTGCATATGATTCTTTCCGCTGCGTACTCGTAAATATGTTTATGATAATAGTTATGAATCTTAACAAAAAGCTCATTCAGCTTCAGATTTCCAGTAATTATCCTTTTTATATGTATTCTACAATGGAGTGAACGTGTTCAATTCTATATGCACGTAACAGGTCTGCATCCTTTTATGTGACTTACTAGAACTTTAACGAATGTTATGCTTTTGTGTGGGTGGGTGGGCGGTTGGGGGGTTAGTTTTATGGGTCCTAATAGCTATGTTTATATCAGCTTGGATATAGGTCAGCTCGGGTATGAGTCAACTTGGATGACTCACTTAGCTTGGGATGTAATCGGCTCATGGAAGATTTAGATTACATTCTACTTAGTTTATATTTGCAAGGTCAAATTAGAGTGCTAGATTGGAGAAATATCAGCTTGGTTTGTTTTTTACAATGTCAGATGGAGTGCCAGAGTGGAGAATTATTATCTTGGAGCTGTATCAGCTTATAAGTTGAATCAGATTCGGATTGACTCAGCTTAGGTCAAGGGTCATCTTACAAGACTAATCAGCCTGGAGTGAATTAGTGTAAATGCATGAATGAAAGCCTTGACCTAAGCTATTTCATTGTAGTTGTTTTGATGTCCTTTGACGTTGGCCCTACTGTTACTTTTTTAGTTACTCAGATAGTAAGTTTTCATGTGATGAGTTTCAACGCGTTGAATGTACGAAATATTGCTCCGCCACCATGGATTAGTTTCACTTGCTTTGTTCTTTCTCTTTGTACTTCTGTTATTTGTTTGGCAGTAGAAGTCATATTGACTAGTTGTGTTCTTATGACCATTGCTTGATATAAATATTTAGGTACATTGGCTGTATTGAATTCTAAATATGTAGACATAAGGTATTTCAAGTCTAAACCAAAATGGACTTGATCTTGTTTGACGCGCATTTAATAAGTTTTGGCATGTTATCTAAGCTTCTTGTCCCAACTAATGTATATTCCCACATTGGATATTATGTGATAGTGATGGTCACGTCCTAAAGCTAAATCCATTAGCATCTCAAAATGCTTAACTTTTTATTTATTTATTTATGAAAATGTAAATAAACATGGTGATACATTTTTATAAAAATATGATACATCATTAGCCATGATTGCAGTTAAATATAAAATCTTTATAAACTTAATTCAAATCATAAAAGCCTAACCCGTACACTATCCATCTGTTTCTAAAAAATGATGCATTCACACGGATTAGGGGTCACGTAGAGTCCCAAAAATAAATCCATTTACCTCGGATTAGGATTAATCCATTCCTATCGGATTGGGGTTGATAGGGTTTTTGAAACTCCATCAGATTGGGTTTACCAAGTTCATTCTACACATGCGTAGAACATGTAGCCTGCTTGATTAGTTGTTTACACACGTGTAGGTAAATACTTGTATTTATTTTATATCTTAAATATCATTGGACAGTTCATTCTACACTTGTATAGAACATGTGTATATTTGTCAGCTTGATTAGTTGTTCACACATATGTGTAGGTAAGTGATATCGCCTATTTTATACATATTTAATTTACACGATATCGTTCTTTTTATGTTCAAATTATGTTTATTTTGATGGACTTTTGATACTTACTAGTTGATATATTTGAATTGTAGGTCCAGAAGTGTAATGGAAAACTTAAAAAAAGTTCTTTTAATTCAAGTTGCACTCTTACTTTGCAAATTAAATGTGAATTTGATGTGGGATTAAAAGAAATTGCAAATTAGAAAGGATGGGCTTCTAGTTATTGTTGGGTTCGGTTAGTACTAGAATAAAGAAAAGGAAGAAAAGCCCATGTGTGTTGTGGGGCTCGGCTGGAATGGACAAAAGTCGACATGAAGAACTTAAGGAAGTTACAAATAACAAGTTATATACTATGTTATAATATAATTATGAGATCACAATTGAGCTGGAGGGTGTCGGCTAGTGTGGGTCGGTGTGCGTGGTGTTGGCAGCCGCCAAAAGGAAAGGCTTTGGCCTTTGATTGTCGAGAGGTCCCTCTTTGGATCTCTTTGCTTCTCGTTTCTAGCAACATAGCAGCCTTGTCGATTTCTTTCTTTATGTTATTTCGAATCTTTAGCTAATTGATTTTTAAGATTGATTCATTATTACAAACAATTACTTTTGGTTTGGATTCATCATTCGGTAGTATTATGTTTTCTATAATTTTCAAATTGATTGTTTGTGTTGATGTTAGTCTAGTCATGTGTAGCTAATTGTTTATCATCTATCGAGATGAAACGAGACATTATGTGACGGTTGCACTATTTTATTAATTCAAAGTTGATTTCAATTATCGTTGTGTCGCGATCTTGATGATTCGATTCTTTATTGATTATTATTTTGACGTTGGTGATATGTATGTTCTTCGTTAGTGGTACTAGTCGAATATATATGTGATTTCAATTAATTATCTTTAATCAATTGTCACTAGTTCATGGTATGATAGTGAATGTCATTTTAATAAAAAGAATCATTTTGTCAACGTGTTGATTGACGGTTGGTGGTATCATGTTGTCTTCACATAGATACAATTGTTAATTTGATAATCAAATAAACTAGTTGGTTAGGGAAATTGTTTTAAGCATTGGTGGTACCGGCTTTTACAAAGGAACTGATTAATTAGGTGATTTAAATGATTCAGCAAACGTTGGTGGTACCAGTTTGTGTCTTTATTTGGTCACGATTATCATTGTCAACTGAATTGAACATGAGCTCAATCATATGCAACCCGAACTGTTGTTGAGTGGATTCGAGGTAGATAACTTTTAGTTCTTCTGTTTAAAACAAAAACTCTCTTTCGTTTAATTCCTCGGAATTACTAACTTGCTTTCATTTCTGCAAACTAACTTTTTAAAGCAAAGTGACAATTCGGTCACAAAACCCCCCATTTTTACTTGAATTGCTTTATTTGAACAACTGCTTTACTTTAGTCCTTGAGATCGACCTCGGATTTACCAAGCTAACTATACTGCATACGAACAGGTTCACTGCCTGTAAGTGTGTTGTAGTCAGTCTCTTGGTGATTCGTGTTTATAAGTTTTAAGACTCGATTTCACACATCAAGTTTTTGGCGCTGCTGCCGGGGACTGTTGTGATAGAGGTTGTTTAAGTTTTGTGATTCGATCCTTTATTGTAATCGTTTACGAGAAAGTTACTTGCTTTCTTAGGTTAGCGTAATTTAGTGTTAATTTTTTTTTTTAAATTTAGTTTTAGTGCATTTTATTATTTAGTTTTTGTTTTCCATTTGTGCTTTTCACGGGTTGTGCTAGTGTCTGTTTTGCAGTATTAGCGTCACCAATGGTCGATCAAGACTATGAGTTGGAGGTGGAATATCCAGACGAGATTCGGTACTTTAAGCAATTACCCAACGAAACTTGGTATGAAGCATGGTTAAGGATTAGAGAAGTAGTTTATAAGTTAGGTACGAACAACATTTTTGTTTGTGAACTTGTTACGTTATATTTGCGTGGGCTAGATGACGAAACATACGAAATTCTAAGCGAGGAATTCTTAGGGATGAATACGGACGGAGTATTTGATTATTTGGAAGAATTTGTTCAATCTGAGGAATTGGTGTATTTGCCCAAAAATAAGGCAATATGGCGAGGTTATGAGGATTCGGAAGAGAGTGAAACAAGGGAATGTCATCAGGTGCCACATTTTGAGACACATGAGATTCCAGAGTCTAATCCGTCGAGTGCACTACCAGATGACACCCAGTTTGATGTTATACCTACTCCACTTTCTTCTGAGCCATGTGAGCTATTGCCCATTAGCAACGAGCATGTGAATGATGTTGTTGATGTGGAAATTATTGCCTCACCTTCTCTTGAGGTATTTTCTTTGCCTAATTGTGTTCCAAATGCTACTAGCTCTCTTTTGCAGGATATGGAGGACTCTTCATTGTCTCATTCATATTCAGATCTTGGTGACTTAACCATGGTAGAGTTTTTGGAGTAATTTTTGGAGCCCGAAGATATATTGAGTAAGATAATAATGCAAGAGGCTCAAGAGGCTAAATCACTTTCATTGTCTATGATGAAAGTTGGTTTAAAAGAAGATGACTCTTTCAACTTCAATGCTCATTTGAAGAAGCCCATTGATGTGACTAATTTATACCCATTACCCACATCGTTATTGACCATTTATTTATATGTTTTAAGTAGATTTTATGTGCATTTGGCGCGTTTATGGTGTTTGTTAGTGTTTTCAGGCTCTGAACAGGTTCCGCGTTCATTTGGCACATTTTCGGATGATCTTTGGTCAAGAAGTGATTTATGATAATCGAGAGTTGGTTTAAGAGGAAGAGACGGCGAGTTTAAGCAAGTTCAAGATTGTAAAGAAGAATTGTTGTTCACAGGCACATGACTGCGCCGCAGTGGGGATGCACCAAGCCCACTGCGCCGCAGCCATTATCCACGGACATTAATTGAATTCACCCCACTGCGCCGCAGTGGGGAATGCAAGGAGATGACTGCGCCGCAGTCACATAAGGAAAAAGGAAGACGTGGAAATGAACTGCGCCGCAGTGGTGGTTGGCTTAGCCACTGCGCCGCAGTCCCTTGAAGGTCAAAGTCAACAACACCTCACTGCGCCGCAGTGAGGGAAGGCACAACCTCACTGCGCCGCAGTGGGAAGGCACACTGCGCCGCAGTGGTGGTTGGCTTAGCCACTGCGCCGCAGTCCCTTGAAGGTCAAAGTCAACAACACCTCACTGCGCCGCAGTGAGGGAAGGCACAACATCTCACTGCGCCGCAGTGGTGGTGCACAAACCACTGCGCCGCAGTGGTGGGGCTGAAGCCAGAAACTGGGCAGACCTTAGCCACTGCGCCGCAGTGGTGGTTGGCTTAGCCACTGCGCCGCAGTCCCTTGAAGGTCAAAGTCAACAACACCTCACTGCGCCGCAGTGAGGGAAGGCACAACATCACTGCGCCGCAGTGGGTGCACGGAGCTGAAGGGTTTGTCGTGAGCCACTGCGCCGCAGTGGTGGTTGGTGCCCACTGCGCCGCAGTGGTTTGCTCGTGAGCCACTGCGCCGCAGTGGTGGTTCTGCCACTGCGCCGCAGTGGTGGTTGGCTTACCACTGCGCCGCAGTGGTTTGCCCACTCGCCGCAGTGGTGGTTGCTGCCACTGCGCCGCAGTGGTGGTTGGTTTTACCACTGCGCCGCAGTGGTTTGCAGCCACTCGCCGCAGTGGTGGTTGTGCCCACTGCGCCGCAGTGGTTTGCTCGTGAGCCACTGCGCCGCAGTGGTGGTTGGTGCCCACTGCGCCGCAGTGGTTTGCTCGTGAGCCACTGCGCCGCAGTGGTGGTTGGCTGCCCACTGCGCCGCAGTGGTTTGCTCGTGACCTGCCGCAGTGGAAAAAGGAAGACGTGGAAATGAACTGCGCCGCAGTGGTGGTTGGCTTAGCCACTGCGCCGCAGTCCCTTGAAGGTCAAAGTCAACAACACCTCACTGCGCCGCAGTGAGGGAAGGCACAACATCACTGCGCCGCAGTGGTGGTTGGCTTAGCCACTGCGCCGCAGTCCCTTGAAGGTCAAAGTCAACAACACCTCACTGCGCCGCAGTGAGGGAAGGCACAACATCACTGCGCCGCAGTGGGTGCACGGAGGAAGACGTGGAAATGAACTGCGCCGCAGTGGTGGTTGGCTTAGCCACTGCGCCGCAGTCCCTTGAAGGTCAAAGTCAACAACACCTCACTGCGCCGCAGTGAGGGAAGGCACAAACCTCACTGCGCCGCAGTGGGTGCACGGAGCTGAAGGGTTTAGGTCGGTTTTGCATCAGATTTTTGGAGGAGTATAAATATAAACCATAAGCCTAATTCCCAACTTATCAAACATTCTTTCTAGGAGCTGCTCTACAAGGGGTTTTATCAGGTTTCCAAGCAAGTCTTTCTTAGGCGGATCCACTGAAGATTCACGACCACCCATCTAGATCGTATCTACTTACTGTCTTGCAATTTTCTATTTTCTCAAACGATTGGTACAATATGTTCTTCTCTTATTTTGATTACTATTGTTATTTAATCATGAGTGGCTAAATTGTTTATCATCCACCTTGTTGAAACGAGACGAATGATGTGATTGCAATATCTTTTAATTCAATGAATTTATTTAATTATCGTTGTTCTGTGATCTTGATGATTTAATTCTTTTTAATGATTATTATAATATTGGTTGCATATAAATTCTTCGTTGGTGGTACCAGTTGAATGTATGTGTGATTTTGAAATGGTTGTTTGTCTATAAGCAATTATCACTAGTTCATGGTATGATAGTGAATATTATTTTAATAAAAAGAGTAATTTTGTCAACGTAATTTATAACGGTTGGTGGTACCACGTTATTTTTTATATAGGAATAATTGGTAATTTGATAGTCAATTAAACTGATTATTGGAAAAGTTGTCTAAAGCTTTGGTGGTACCGGCTTGGGTAATTTAACTAGTAAATTAGGTGAAGTGGTGATTTGTTCACGGTTGGTGGTACCACGTGAGCACATTATTCTTTTCACGGCTGTCTTTAAACTCAAATGAATTTGGTCTTAGCTATACGCAATCACATTTGAAGTCGAGTGAATTCAAGGTGGATGACTTTTATCTATATTGTTTGAAATCTTTCTTTACTTTTATGCAATTTGTTCTCTCAAATTTATTCTCATTTTATTGTCAAAAAGGATTTTCGAAGCAACACCCGTTTTCCAAACCATTTTACTAAACAACTAGCTCGATCCAATCCCCGAGAACGAACACAGTCTTGCCTTTTAACTATATTGCAAACGAATGGGTCCACTGCCCATAAGTGTGTAGTAGTCGTTCATTTGGTATTACTTGTTTTATAAGTTTTAAAACTCGATTTTTACACATCACCCATAAGTGTGATAGGACAAGACGTGCATCCGACCAAGCATATTGATAATCCTTCCCAACTTTGGTTAGGTAATCTATTTTTTGGAGCTACGTATCACTACTATCACCCCCACTTAAACTTAAGTGTGGGGGGAGACACCCTAGTTTCTAATAAGTAACGGTGGAGTCAAGCTAATGACTCGAACAAAAATTAGCGCTTCCGGGAGGCAACCCGAGGTTATTTATTATTTCTATTTTTTTTCTAGTTTAAATGCCATTTTAATTTTTTAAAACATAAAAATCCAAAAAATTGAAAAACCTAAAAATACAAAAAAGATTTTGATTTTTAGTTTAGTTTATTTGTTTCTCTTATTTAGGAGTTTAATTTTGTGTTTTATAGTTTTTTTTTTCTTTTATTTTGGTGATTTAATGATGTTTGTTGAGTGCATGCTAAAGCTGTAGGAATGGAGTAATATGCAAAAGGTTGAGATAAAGTTCAACAGCTAATTAATTTCCGAATCAACCAAGCATATTGGAAGGCTCATTAAACCCGAGAAGTTTTTTGATTTCTTATTCTTTTATATTTACTTTTCCCTTACTTCCCATAGTTCATTTTAGTTCATTATACATTGTGGACACTGTACAAATAAAGTGTGGGGGAGAGGCAAATAGGAAAAAGCCGGGGTGGTTAAAAAAATAAGAAAGTTTGAAGTTTTCCTTCCCTACTAGCAATTTGGTTATGTTTTAAATTTTTTAGGCTATAGGTTTAGTGCAAAGACGAAAAGTGAAGATGGAATCCTAGTAAGGTAGCGTAGAACTTGAGATCATTTACCTTTAGCTATCCTTTTCTAGTGTCTGTGGGATTTCATCGTTCCAAGGGATCATAAACTTGTTCTGAACGTCAAATAATTTAAGTTACCTGCTAAATTGTGCTTTAATGATAAAAGGAATATGAATAATAGTTTCACTATATGATGTATTGGTAGGCACTACGCTTGAAAGTTTCTGTAACAACCCTCTCTTTTAAATATTATATATGAGCTAGTTAGGTTGTCTATGATCCCGCAAGCCATAGTTATACTAGAAGCTAGTAGATAATGCCCCTAAATTAGCAATCTCAAGCTATAATTAAGTTCTAAATTAAACTTAATGGATTGTCATTGAACAAAAAATTTTATTTCAAGAAGTCAAGTTATAAAAATAATAATTTAAGACTCACAACTTGTGACAAAATCAATAAATCTTACAAAATGTCCAACAATTTAATCACCAAGCCAATTAAAGTATATATGGACATGAAAATAAAATGACTATCTCAAAAATATATTTATAAACTAATACGTACATAAAAGTGAGCTTAAATAATAATAAGTGTATATCTATGTCTTAAATAAATACAAGTTTACTACTAATGAGTTAAATGGTAAATAAAAAACACAAAAATATGTATATACATACATATATACACGGTCATACATAGATATAGATATACACAAATATAAAAGCCTAGAAATGCTAAATAACTAGTGAAAAATCAAAGGTTACATGTATCTATACCTATTATACATACACTAGAGGGAAACCCGCGCGTTGCGGCGGTGCTAACAATTAAAACACGATATTAGCTTCATGTTAGTTGATCCACTATGTTTTCTTAGACTTCTTAATTTTGTGTCCTCAAAAGTTTCAAGGTTAGCACTTTTTATTTTCCCTTTTATTTTTCTTTTGGCAAAGTTATATCTTGGCATTTTTAGTACAAAATTTGCCAAATTACAACTCAATTAAATTTGAGTGCATGTCTAAAGCCTAGATAATGGAACTAATTGATAAAAATGAATTAAATCTCAACTTTGGGGTGCGTCATCGTTTGGCATCTGCTAAGAAAACTTTCAAACCATAATTTACAATAGTCACATGAAACAACTATAACTTACAAAAATTACCAACCAAACCAATTGTTGCATTATTGTTTAGTTTCAAATAACAATCTACAACTCTCGATCTCTCAGTCATGTTCTTTACAAGATCATAACACAACTTGATAAACATACACATTTAAAGAACTATTTAGCATACTTCACTTGCCATAGCTTACTTTCATTCGACGATAATGGACTGAAAAGGCACCATTTTGATATCCACAAATGTTGAGGACTCCATGGGTTATTTCCATGGTTCTTCATCAATCTGCATAAAAGCTTCTTTCCATGCTCCAGCCCTCTACAAAACCCACAGACCTGCAAGAATAAAATCATTTAAGACGTTCACATTTCACAATAGCATTTTAACAAATAGATATATGCAAAAGTTTGGTGGGTTGTATGGGTTGGGTAATGGTGAAAAATGGACTGGTCAGCTTGATTTGTCCTACAAACCCTCTTTTACAGAGATATAGATTATATCAGCCAAGTTGAATTTAATTAGTGGCATGACATATACAAAGATGAATAATTAATCAAGTTACATGAGATTGTACATCAAGACTATAAGGGGGCATGATTGAGAATTCTATAACTATATACTATAGGCTTTCATTGTTAAAAGGTATATGATATCGTGAATATTTTTACCTGAAAAAAAGTATGACTTAAATGGTGTACTATTTTTAACCTGTTGCACCATACACCCATTTCACCATCTTTAATAGTAAGGAAAAGATAAGACTACTCCAACCTTTTGAGCACGAACAGCATGACCTGTACCAGAGGTTCCAGCAAGAAGGGGATATGTAGAGTCACCTAGCTGAGCAGCAAGAGAGCCTGCCTATTATAGCCATATAGTTGAGAATATGAAATTATAAATTTTGGGGCAACTGGATCAAGCTTGTGTACAAAATAAATTTCCAAAAATACAAAGATATGTTACAATTTTTATGTAATTTAAACATTAGTTTCCAAAAATTAGCATTACCATATATAAAAACCAAAAATGTCAATCACAAATCATTATTAAAACAGATCAAGACTATAATGTTGTTAGTTGACTACATACCAAATAAATCCATACCCCAAAATGTACAAAAATATTGATCCAAAATATGACTTTTAATATGTCTATGGAAAACGACGAAACTTCTTTAAAGTTCACAAAGAAGACTAAACTCCATATCAAAATATCAAAACTTGTCCAAGGCATCATTTTCATTACTGAATTTGTTTTAAAGGAGACTTTTTGGAGCACAAATCCTATGTTAATAAGTCAAACATGTCATAATGTAGGTGAGTTAAGTAAACACATTACTATTTAAGCGCCAAAAAGTTATAGTAGCATACATGTCCGGCATATTAAGCACAGATTCAAAGATCCTTGTCGACTTGCACCGTTTGCTTAATATCCACCGCTGTAACTGAAATAACAAAAAAGGCATGAATTTGATAGATCTTCAAAGGATAACTTCAAGAATAATCAGACCCCAAAAATAACGGCGCATCTTTAATGTCCTAGCATGAAAAAGACTAAAAAAAGATGAATTGGTACCTTTCTTTATACAATTAAAAATATTCTCATTAGTGAACTGGTTTTCGTCTCCCCTTTCAGCCATTCACTTTCCGGTAATCTTCCAACATAAATGGAGCCAAGGCTTTTGTAGGGTTCTGCAGATTAATTGATCATGTAGTTTATGGTCATAAACTAAACCTAAATAATCCCATTAAAGTTGATTAAAACACAAACCAAGCTTACCGTCATGTAAACTGGTCCATTATAACCACAAACTTCAGTGACACATGAAAGAGCTCCATTATGATCCAAGTGACTGCAAAAAGAAACCCATTATAATCATACAAACGCCATTCATGAGCTAATGGTACCAAAAATATGCTCACTCATACAAATGTACAACCACCTTCAAACAAATGCATAAAAAAAACATTTGTTATATTCGACCAGCATTCGTTTGGCAACAATTCATACTAATCACCACAACCATCAGATTTAAGCAAAAAAATAAATAAATAAACAACAAAAAGAGGTCTAACATCCAATAATTAAGGTCAATAAAAAAGCTTAGGCAATCATATTTGGGAACCGTAAACCATTAGTGAGAAAACAAAAAAAAATACCGTAAACAATTAGAAAAAAAATACCGTAAACAATTAGTCAGATTCCGGCGGCCGTTGATGGGAAATCCATCGTCAATTTGAGATCAGACTTGTGAGATCCATCATCGATTTGTAAGATCCATCATCGATTTGTGAGATTCCATAATCGATTTGTGAGATTCCGATCATCGATTTGTTTTTGCCATCATCGATTTGTGAGATTCTGGCGGCGGTGGCTAGGGGATATGGCACAGGTGGTTGGGGGGATTTGTGAGATTCTGGCGATACAAACCGCGGCGGAGATTGAGATGGTGGTGACGGTGGATTTGGTGGTGGTGAAATGGGAGGAAATTGGGGTTGCTGGGAGTGAGATTGTGAGAATGACTGAGAATGTGAGATCGGCTGTGGGTTTATTTTTTATTTTTTTTGGGTTAATTTTTTGGTAAGGGTAATTTAGGCATTTAGGAAGAAGATGTGTAAAATATAATGTAATTGTGGAGGGTATTATGGGAATGAAAAAGATGCTTAAACTTAATCTCAATAACCCCTTTATAAGGGTTTATAGATATAGATTATAGATATGCATTACACAAGACTAAAACAAAACACCATTTCAAATTTTAAACAAAAATTTCGGCCCCCTCCCTTCATCAAAACCGAAACACCCACTAAGGGTGTGGATACATGCATGACTCTTTGTATTTCCAAGACATAACATACCTAAACACTCAATCTTCCTTACACTTACTCATTTCTCCTTTTCCCAACACACACACACATTCATTCTCTCCTAAAACAACTTCTTTCCCCACCTTTTTCTCTCAAAATTTCGGCCAAGAGAAAGCAAGAGAAAGGAAGCAAAAATCATATTCAAGATATAATAATAATAAGGGTTTATACTAGATTAAGCAAGGGTTATATCAAGTAAGGTTTAAGGGTTGTTTAAAGCAAGGAATAAGGGTTATTTGGGTCTCTCAAGGTCATGAAATTTCTGCCCTATTTTCATCTCAAAACCAAGTTCATCAAGGGTATAAATCTTCATCTCTTTACTAGATTAATCTTGTTTTTATTTATATTCAAAGATCTCTATCAAAAGTTTATATTTTCTTCTTGTTTCTTTGAAAAACACACTTGATGAGGGCAAAGTTGATAAAATCTTCTTCCTCATGCTCATGCATGTCGAGATCTAGGAGAATGATTCAAGGATTCAACAAGTTTAAGACCTAAAAGTGTTGTCATATGTAAATAGCTTTTAAAGTGACTTTTCCTTTGAAAGATGAATACATTTATATATATATATTTGATGAAGATATTTCTGGAATTTTTGATTAAAAAGTAGCTTTTATATTGATAGATGAAAGATTGATAAAGATTTGTATTGAGAATGATGAGATGAATGCATGCATGTTAGATTTAAGAAAGTTGGATCTTTTGTTGGATTATGAGATGGATATGGACTTGTCTTGAGTGAAAAATATGTTAATCTTAATGTTAATAATCTGGAAATATTGATAAGATTACAAAGATATAGGGCTTGGAACAAAACAAGTTAAAATAAGCCAAAAATCATAAACCGAAATCATGCAAAAAGGCATTTTGAGCACACACAAGCACCACAATCAAATCATCATCAAAATCTCTTAAAGTTACTGTGAAAAAGTGATTTCAATATTATAAAACTCAACTTGCTTGGTTCATGGCAATAATAAGCTCAAAAAGCACATTTTCGGGTCAAATAAGCACTAACCGAAAGTTCTAAATTGCACATATCACACCACCACCACTATCACGACTTGGAATAAAAAAATATGATGAACTTTCTGTAAATAATGAAACAAGGAAGAAAATCCGTTTTGAAGCACTTAAATTGTTTGAGAAATGAGGCTAAAATCACTATTTCGGTAAACGATTTTAAGCATAAAAGACCTCTAAATGAGCAAGACACAAGAGAGGTTGAATTGATATGAATTTACCATGGTAAAATTTACCCAAAAGGTCTGGGATTTTTAGCCAAAAAGTTATGTGGTGATTTCTAAGAATTTCTATTAATTATTGAATTTAAATGATAATTAAAAAGGAAAATAAATAAATAAATAAATTATATAAATCATGAATATGGTTAAATAATTATAACCAATGATGAAAATGACTAAAACCTACTGGAATAAAATGATTATAAGTCAAGGAACCAAGATTATATATTTTAGAGGTAATTAAATAAGTAAAAATCACTAATTAATCACTATTATTAAATTAATGGAGAAATTACATAAATAAAATTATAAATCATAATATTATAAGTTACAATGCATAAAAATCAGAATATAACCCAAATATAATTATCTATAAATTATAAAAGCAAATGTGGTACTTAAAAGTATTTTTAAAGAATTATTTAATTAATAAATCAAGAAAATGAATAATAATTAATTAAATAATATTAAATTAAATAAAAACTTATAAATCAGAAAATATTTATGAATATCAATATTATAAAGTAATTAATGTCAAATATCATGATTAAGCAAAGCACACAATGGAAACCATGACAATCAAAGCCAAGTTACCGAAATTCCAACAATGTATAAATACGTATAATGAGAAATTGACATTCTCCACCAAATATCTTTTAACCAAACATTGTGAGCAATATAATGCACTTGAACTCCATAATCTAATAACAACCAAAGATGGGCAAGTCTACTAGCACACATCTCATGATCTAGCCTACTAGTTCATGTCACACGAACTTATGTCGTGTATGTATGTCAATATGGTTTAGGCTTGCTTCGGGAGCAACACAACTAGGCGAAGGACTCGCATTTGACCAGCTTTAATATTCTCAAATCAAGTGAGTCATAGCCCCCTTTCAAACTCTTTTATGTGTTTTACTTACGGGGTGAAAAGCATGAATAATTAAAATTGCTTTCTTTATATGAAATGATACTTTGAAAGAATGATTATGATATGGGAATTATATTGTATGTTCAACGTGTTATATGTTATATGATGAGCTTGAGTACTGTCAAAGTCAAGTCCCCGCTACACTACTATTAACTCATTGAGGCCTGTAGTTAGAGGGTTGCGCAACTAGGATTCGTCCCCTCACTCACTAAGATGGCGACAGGTTGATTGGCCGCCTATGTGGCCGCCTTCAACGGCTGCCGGCCTAGGGGTGCTCTAATCTACTTTATATATTATCGGTCGTCTCCATGGCACGACCCAATTATGGTTAACACACGTGATTGACAGCATGTGCTATTATTGTTGTTTCGATGGGATAGATTATGTTGGTTTGGGACGTGAAAGGGTCTTAGTAGTGGCTCAAGTTAAACTCATCTGATATGTCAATGTGAATGTTACTATTGACCAACTTGGAACATATTTTGGTTATTATTGATTGAACATACGGTTTGGGTATGGTTATTATGAAGAACTTCTTGGAAGCATTACGAGTTATTATATAATGTTTTTGATGGAATATAAATGTGTTGTTAGTATAAACCTATCAACTCACTCAACTCTCGTAGTTGACACTTTTTCTTCTTGCTTTTCAGGTTTAGAGCAGTAAAATAGCACCTTGACCGCCTCTTTGGATGCATTACTTGTTTTGTGTTTGACGATTTGTAATGCAAACAATTGATCTTTTGTTATGGATTTGGTTATGTAATGGTTTCGAAACGTCAACTTGAACTATGTAATCTTTTGGATTTGAATGGCACTTGGAACTTAATGTTGATGTTTTATATTTAAATCTTTTTGTACCATGTCGTTCTGTGGCATCTCGTGTTTCCGCCTAGGCAGGGTGTTACAGTTTCCATTTACAATAAATATACTTGTAGGTAACTTGACTTAATGTATGGACTGCACACCGGTGTATTCTGGTTCCTTAATTCCCATGTTATAGGTTGTGGCTCTAGTATTATGTTTGGTCTTTATATCGGGGTGTCTAGGGTGTTTCGGCATCAAACGGGTGGCACATGCGGGAACACGCGCAAAACCTTTTTCAACAGTCTAATGCTAATGTGGGCTATGGGATTCGGACAAGTAAGTCCTTGGGGTAACCTCGTTTTACCTAGTCTACCTAAAGCTTCCAACTTGGGATAGGTTGGCAGAAAGTCCGCTACACGGGTCCTATAGAAACTCACGGGTGTTAAATTATAAACTTTTTGTTCTCGTATGTGTTTGTATTTAGAGCATGGTCTTTGGATATGCAACCCAACCCTGAGTCTAAGTGTAAGTCTCTTAACAATACTCACGTATCTGTAGCGAACCGTTGGCTAGGCGCTTAAAGTACACTTTCGTATAATCACCTGATGTGTGGTTAGAGCTGTAATTCTAGACCATGGGAGTATATTTTGTCATGGGACACATAAGTAGGCCAGTTAATAGACCAAGTGGAAACTGATGGCGCGAGTGTTTAAGAGGACAAATATACCAATAATCATCGTAGAATATTACTTATGTTGCTAAAAGAAAATTTTTGGTGCTTATAAATTAAATTGTATGTTTAATAGGAACGCGTTGTTGCTAGAAACATAGCTGTTATGTTGCTAGAAACGAGAAGCAAAGAGATCCAAAGAGGGACCTTTTCTTGGCTGCTACCTCTCGACAATCAAAGGCCAAAGCCTTTGCCTTTTGGCGGCTGCCAACACCACGCACACCGACCCACACTAGCCGACACCCTCCAGCTCAATTGTGATCTCATAATTATATTATAACATAGTATACTTGTTATTTGTAACTTCCTTAAGTTCTTCATGCCGACTTTTGTCCATTCCAGCCGAGCCCCACAACACACATGGGCTTTTCTTCCTTTTCTTTATTCTAGTACTAACCGAACCCAACAATAACTAGAAGCCCATCCTTTCTAATTTGCAATTTCTTTTAATCCCACATCAAATTCACATTTAATTTGCAAAGTAAGAGTGCAACTTGAATTAAAAGAACTTTTTTTAAGTTTTCCATTACACTTCATCATATGGACCTACAATTCAAATATATCAACTAGTAAGTATCAAAAGTCCATCAAAATAAACATAATTTGAACATAAAAAGAACGATATCGTGTAAATTAAATATGTATAAAATAGGCGATATCAGTAAAAATACTTTGTATTAGTTTTACATCTCAAATATTACTAGAAAGTTCATTCTACACATGTGTAGAACATGAGTATATTTGTCTGCTTGATTAGTTGTTTACACATGTTTGGGTAAGAAACTTGTATTAGTTTTACATCTCAAATATACTAAAAATTTCATTCTACACATGTGTAGAACATGAGTATATTTGTCTGCTTGATTAGTTGTTTACATATGTGTAGGTAGAAGTAATTGTATCAGTTTTACTTCTCATCACTAGATATTAGAATGTTCATTCTACACATGTGTTGAATATGTGTGTATTTGTCTGCTTGATCAGTTGTTTACACATGTGTAAGTAGAATACTTGTATTAGTTTTACTTTCATCACTAGAATGTAGGCTTCAATCGTGAGCATCAATCCTTATATGGAAACATTTAGAACAACCATAATCACATGTTGAACACGTGTCTTCACTCCATTATTGAAAAACATATAATTAAAAAAAGGGTAATCTTGAGCTGATCAGTTTCACATCGACGCTGATTCAGTCCAAGCCGATTGGTACTTCCAAGTTGATAGACTCTAAGCTGGTTATTAAGCTTCCAAGCTGATTGATATGCAAGCTGATAAATCTGGGTTGACTAACAACCCCCTCAACTTAGTAAGATTCTTATGCAACTTGCTATTGGACTAAAACACGATGCAAACTTATTTCATTATGTGTATATTAAAAAATAAATAAATAATATAGTTGTACCTTTTTCTTCTTTTGTTGCTACTTCAAACATGTATTTTTTTTACTTTTATCAATCTTTTGAGTTTACCGACAAATTTTTTCAAATATTTAAAATCTATCAACAACACATTAACAATATCAAATATAAAGATCATAAAAAACAATTTTCACTAAAAAAATGAAAAAAATTATGTTTTAAAAAGAAAAATTGGGAGGGAAATAATTTATCATAAATTACTGATAAATTTGATACTACAATAATATTTAGCTTCTACAAATATTTTGAAAGAAATAATATGTATCATAATTTTATAAAAAGAAAGAATAAAATATGTATTCATTCGTGATGAAAATAAAAAATAATTAAAAAATTCATGGTTTAATTAATTGCTCTTACTTCTTGATGATGAAGTTTTGTGTTTTGATTTCATGTCTTCAATAATTTTGTATCAGTTTTATGGATTTATTTTGATTTTAATAAAAATACTGAAGAAATTTGAGTGAAATTGGGTGAAATATGGAGTAAAATTTGATTTGAGTGAAAATAGATTGAAAAGGCAATAAAGGAAGTTAACGGAGCTAACGGAGGTGAATAATTACCATATTGCCACCGCGTCAGATCTAAACAAACTTCACTTTAATTACGATACTGTCACCGCGCTTTTTTTACTAAAAGGACACATGTTAACTTCTGATTGGTTTAAAAAATCTTCTCTCCCTTCTCTCCTTAAGACACCTTCTCATTTGATCTCTCTCCTATTTATATATATTATAAAATTGTTTATATTTATATATTTTTTATGTTTTTCCTATTAAAATAAATTATATGTCCATTAATGTAATTATATATTTTTAGCTACATCATCTAGCTTATTTGCCAAACAGTTTTATACAAATGACAGCTTCAGTTTTACAGCCCCAGCCTCTAACTTCAGCTTTTAACTCAAGCTCCAACCTTTAGTTTCAGCCCCAGCCTTTAGCTCCAGCTAGTTCTGCCAAACATACCCGCAGTATTGCATTTGTCATTGTTGATGTAAAAATCATTTGCTTATATCTTCTCATTGCATAGTGCTTTTCGGTTGCTGCCATCATGTCTACGACTTGAAAATTTAGTGGTTTGTAGAGTTTAATTACACTTATATAGTTATATAGCAGATGCAGTTTATATATATAATCACGTTATGACTATCATTTCCATAAATAAAAAAAATGAGTGTTACAAATGTATGTATTTTGTATATATTATGTGACTATCCATTTGCTTAACCTATATCTTAGTTATGATTATGATTGTGAAAAAAGCAACTATGTTTAGAACTATATATATGTGAGTCTCTTGGAGTTCTACTCATGAACGATTAACTCGATGTGATTAATATGAGTATTACAGGATGCATCGATACATCATGCATTTCCTAACGTTTTGAATTACATAAACATATGTATTTTCATAAATCGTAAATGTTGAATTTTTGCCCATAGACTACAATAAATCAATGCTGAACTCATTTTTATTGGAAAATCCGATTGTGTAGATAAGATAATGTTTTACTTTATGGGGGATAATAGTGAACACATTTCAAATGATGGTTTTTGGTGTTTTACATTATGAATGGCAATATGTATTTAGAAATATGTTGATATTTTACTCTTCAAAGGAGTATGGTTGTTTTCTAAGATTTTACAAAATATAGATATGACATGTGGTTAAGTATTAATTAATCGGACTTGATTCGTGTGCTAAAACTTTTCATATATGGAAAATGTAAAGTTAGATGATGCCATATTTTTGATTATTATCGGTTAATAATGATGTAAAACTTACGGAATAAATATTGTTGGAAAGAAAGTCATCATGATACATTATTAACTAGACTATTCCCCATATGGACGGAGTTATGGTGGAGGCAGTGTGAGCAACTACCCACACTCTAATTTTGATACAATGTAATTTTTTATAATTTAAATGATAAATTTGTAATTCGTCTTTACAAAAAAAGAATTACATACAAATGTTACATTCGTTGTCATAAGTATATTCTTTGGAAGTCATTGGTCTTCCAAGCATTAGCTTTGAGATAAATCTCTCCATTAAGAGAGTAAAATGCTTGATTGTTTTGGTTTTTAACATAAAGAAAGAAGAAATGTTTAAGAAAGGGTTTCTTTTTGTTTGTTAAGTGTGAAAATGTGTATTACATTAATACTGTAGTTGTATATAGAGAAATTATTTTCTTTCAAATAATTATATATATTTATCATACAAGTTAATTTTTTCATAAAAGTTATATATTTTGGGTTTCTTGCATTAATGTTCATGAGATTAACTGGTAACATCATTTGAAACATATATTAATCAACTCGGGTTATGATTGATTACGTTTTTTTTTAAAATAACTTATCCGCCACGTGTCGTCTTTATTTATTGGGGGGGAAAAAATATGGTATTTTTAAGTATGAATGTTACACCGGGTGTTGGGGAAAAAAATTCTTTTTGGGACCCATTTTCTATTCTCGAGTTAGTGTCCAATTCTTTTTAAACATTCTCGGATACGACTTTTATAAATATAACAAACGATTTTTAAATATGCCCTAAACCCTTTCCTTCTTTTCTCATTTCTTTTTCTAATTTTTTCAAACAATCCTCCAATCAAAAACCACTTTCCTTCTTTTCTCATTTCTTTTCCCAATTTTTTTGTCTCCATTCTTTTGGTGGTATTTGGTAAACCTCGTGTTTTTTATGCACTCACTATCCATGCGCAAGTAAAACACACCGAAACAGAGACAAACGAACAACTACCGGTACAAATTAAACAGGTACACTAACTCACTAAGCCTTCTTTCTATGGCATTTTTGCCTTTCTATTTTATTTTATTTATTGTCATTATGTGACCTAGACCATTGATACCACAATTAACTAATCTTTAAACTCATGAATATCAACAAATTTCACCATATTCATGTTGCACTTATCTGTAACAACTGATATAACCTAACACTTATTCTCTCTATTCGTGTAAATAAATTTTTTTTCTAAACGTTCAACGATCAGAAGAACCTGTTAACCTTGTTACGGTCCCTGCGCACGATAGACATGATGCCATTGAATTTTCAGGGAACCACGGTGGGAGGAAAACCCTCACTTAAACCCGCCAAATGGCACGACGTTTAAATGAGGTAAACCTTGCCCCTCAGCAAGACTCGAACCCTGGTCTTGCCTCACAGAAGAACTTGGGATAAGAAACCACTGCACTGCAAAAGGAATCTTTATTCGTGTAAATAAATAAATTCGTATTTTCATTATACCAGCCATTAGTCATCACCCATTATTAATTCTTCTTTACTATCCATTTACGTTATGCTAAGAGCACTACCAATGGGTGTCGTATTGCATTGTATTGGACTTCGAATACGGTGCACGCCATTGGGTGTGTTATTCGGAGTGTATTGGAGAAAAATGTGATGGCCACCACAATTGTATTAGGAAGTGTATTGAAATGTATTGGATGTATTGGGTATTGAGTGTGAATGTTTTGGAGTGTATTGAATATATTAGATGTATTCGGTATTGAGTGTGAATGAGGGAATAATGTATTGGAAATAGATTTTGCTAATGTGGTACTGATATGACAGTGTATTGGGTGTATTGGGGGAGACCATTGGTAGTGCTCTAAGTACTTTAAACATATCATTACATTATATTATTAGTTATAGATATAACTTACTTTCTTATAGTTTAAAAAATTAAATACTGCATTAATATTGAGAGTTGTAAACTAATTTTTTTTTTTGACAAGTGAATTTTACCTCAGACGTGTATGATGTGTGCTAATCGCATAACGAAAGGGTCCCGCACTAAGCGGATCTTAAATAGCCTTTCTCACCATACCACCTCCTTAATTAGAAAATACCGTCAAGGAGAACCTACCAAGGTTCGAACTCGAGACCTTGGAGTAAACTCCCCCGGAGCCCCACATAGCAGGTTTAGTGAAACACCCCTGGCCACTGGGGTTTAACCCAGTGGTTAGTTGTAAACTAATAATAATACGAGGATTAACATCAAACATTTGTCGGTTGTAAACTAATACATAAAATTCAGGAAACTCTTGTCGTCTTGTTAGTCTTCAAATTATTTGCGAATTTACATGTGGATATATTCGTAGATGACTATTAGTTTTCTTCTTCCCGTTAATTTAACTAATCGATTCGTTTTGCAAGTCGATCGACTAATCACAAAGCAATCAACTGTAAAACAGGTCATTTCGAAGTAGTCGCAGGTGAACTTTAATACCATAAAAAGATACTCGTATAGTTTTTGCGCGACCATTGAAACATATTCAATTCTACTGTCGCTGTTATTATATCTCTATCTCTATCTCTACTACATTATAAAGTACCTGTTCCCGTCAAATTTTTTCAACTTTTCAACTTTCAAGCCACTCATTTTCATCTCTCTGCTCAAATTTCAACCACTCATTTTTTTCTCTCTCCTGCATAAATCATTTTATTCCTCTAATTTATTCAAAATCTTTTATCTCAAAAACCGTACATCGATAAATTATAAAAATTATATGAGTGTTCTTAAAATTTCATGCTCTTTCATTAGAGAGGTCATTCGATATACTTTCGACGAATTTTTAAATCTGAGGCGGAGCCCGTACGGCTAAGACATTTGGCTATCACACTCTATGACCTATCACCTCCTATGACCTATCACACTCTATGACCTATCACCCCACTATCTCACCGCCGCAACGCCCGGATACATTCTCTCATTATTATATATATCTCCCATTCCTTTCTAAATTAATTAGACATATACATTTAACCAACGGATGGTTTTATTTTATTGCACCACCACCGCCCACTACCAAAATAAAGTATACAAACAATCTAACACTAAATTACATTGAGAAAAAACAAGGGGGCCACACATGACCTCTCACATATCTTTCTCTTTAGTCTCGCTTGTACACCCAATTCCATCAACACTTTCCACAGTAGCACAACCAACGTTATGGTTTTTTCTATTCACGTCACCACGCTGGTGGGCCGCCGTGATCTTCCGCCGTGTCCTTTTTAAATGACTCTTTACGTAAAAGTTTACAAAAAGTAGCAAGATTGCGACGTTGAGTACCGAGTTGATCCCCCATGCGACAATTCCATTGCATCCACCTTTTTTAAAATGAAGAAGCAGAACACCAATGTGACAGATGACGTTGCAACTTAGCAGAAGCATTTGACAATTCATAACAAATGGAAAACATGCTCCTCGTAGACCGATCGCGGTCCAAAAGCGATATCCGTACACAACAGAGTATATTGATGTTGTTAACAAGATACCCAAAATTTGAAACGATTGAGAAAATTCGAGCCATAAAAATGACATGAGGATAAGGATTGAGTGGTTGAATAGACGAAAAAAGGATAGATTGCGATGACGTAGGATCGCAAAAAAGGTACGGAATGTGTGGAGGAAGCGGGTTAAGTAAAATATGTAAGACCAAAAAAAGACTCGGCCTGAAGGACGGGTTCCTAAAGGGAAACAAAGAAACCATTGAAAAGGTGTGGTTCTGGTACGACCCCAGAACCACCGGGTATCACGAATCTCTGCTGCTGCAGAGAAAAGGATACCCGTGAAAATTGTGAGGGAGATAAAGGCCATGAAAAGAGAGTGGAGGGCGGGGATTGGGCCTAGGGGAACGGGTTTGCGATGATAGTTGATGATAAGGTGGAGGAAGAGCGATAGAACGATGTATGCGAAGATCGAGGAGAAAAGAAAAGACCAGGTGGAGCCCAACGATTGGGTGTGGCTCCACCTGAATCCAACTATCGAAGGGTGTTCTGATAGATAATAGATTAATGATTTTTGGGTCATCATATTGTACTTTTGATCGTTGACCCTTTTTCGGAACACCCGATGGAGGTGATCACTGGTGATTCAGATGGTGTTTGAAGAACGCTATAGAACAAAGAGAGAATTGAAGGGTGATAAAGGGGTTATCGTGTGGTTTGTGGGTTAGAGATTTGGATTGGTTAAGGGTTTGGAAAATTGTATATATTTGATTTGATTTGACTGGTTGTTACTTCTTTCAAGCACTCTTGTCAAGCAGTAGAGTTTATATGGTTTTCGAGATATTCAAGTAATTTAAGTTGTTCATATATGAAGATATGATACATATGGATTGAGATCCTCTAAAGTTGATCCAACTTTATAGGTAAAGTTGGATCAACTTTAACCATTGGATTAAATCCAATGGTCATGATTTAAACATCAAATTTCAATCTTGACCATTGGATTTAATCCAATGGCTAAAGTTGATCCAACTTTACCAATAAAGTTGGATCAACTTTAGAGGATACATATAGTGATACTGATTATTATTATTGTTAATATTAATAAACCAATAATACTAAATTACTAATATTGTGACCACATGCGTAACGCGTTACACACGTTTAAGAGATGGTAGGGTAACTTGTTTTTCTATGCATTTAACATGGAATTCTAATGGCGATTTATTTTAAATCAGAAAAGGGTATAATATGAAGTGGTTTATTCATTTGTACATGGACTTTTAAGTGCACATGAGAGAATCATTTGTGGCCATTGGATCAATAAGATCTATGGTCCAGATTTAATGCTATCATGCTTTAAGAAATTGTACACGGAGGGGCTTTTAGGTCATTTCGTTAAAAACTCAGTCACACAGTCCCTTCCAGATCTCTCTTTCCCACCCTTTCATTTTCCAGTCTCACACACACACACTTTATCTCTTTCCCTCTTATCTCCGGCGAAGGCCACCGCCTCCGATCACAACGCCATCTTTGACAACCACCAAGGGCGGAACCCGTACAAACGGAACACACATACACGCTTTCCCTCTCTGTCTCCCCCCTCTCTGTCTGTCTCTCTCTCTCTGATTTTAACCTTAATTTTCTCTTATTTATATCTACATCTGTATCTATATATGTGTATGTGTATGTGTATGTGTATGTGTATGTGTATGTGTATGTGTATGTGTATGTGTATGTGTATGTGTATGTGTATGTGTATGTGTATGTGTATGTGTATGTGTATGTGTATGTGTATGTGTATGTGTATGTGTATGTGTATGTGTATGTGTATGTGTATGTGTATGTGTATGTGTATGTGTATGTGTATGTGTATGTGTATGTGTATGTGTATGTGTATGTGTATGTGTATGTGTATGTGTATGTGTATGTGTATGTGTATGTGTATGTGTATGTGTATGTGTATGTGTATGTGTATGTGTATGTGTATGTGTATGTGTATGTGTATGTGTATGTGTATGTGTATGTGTATGTGTATGTGTATGTGTATGTGTATGTGTATGTGTATGTGTATGTGTATGTGTATGTGTATGTGTATGTGTATGTGTATGTGTATGTGTATGTGTATGTGTATGTGTATGTGTATGTGTATGTGTATGTGTATGTGTATGTGTATGTGTATGTGTATGTGTATGTGTATGTGTATGTGTATGTGTATGTGTATGTGTATGTGTATGTGTATGTGTATGTGTATGTGTATGTGTATGTGTATGTGTATGTGTATGTGTATGTGTATGTGTATGTGTATGTGTATGTGTATGTGTATGTGTATGTGTATGTGTATGTGTATGTGTATGTGTATGTGTATGTGTATGTGTATGTGTATGTGTATGTGTATGTGTATGTGTATGTGTATGTGTATGTGTATGTGTATGTGTATGTGTATGTGTATGTGTATGTGTATGTGTATGTGTATGTGTATGTGTATGTGTATGTGTATGTGTATGTGTATGTGTATGTGTATGTGTATGTGTATGTGTATGTGTATGTGTATGTGTATGTGTATGTGTATGTGTATGTGTATGTGTATGTGTATGTGTATGTGTATGTGTATGTGTATGTGTATGTGTATGTGTATGTGTATGTGTATGTGTATGTGTATGTGTATGTGTATGTGTATGTGTATGTGTATGTGTATGTGTATGTGTATGTGTATGTGTATGTGTATGTGTATGTGTATGTGTATGTGTATGTGTATGTGTATGTGTATGTGTATGTGTATGTGTATGTGTATGTGTATGTGTATGTGTATGTGTATGTGTATGTGTATGTGTATGTGTATGTGTATGTGTATGTGTATGTGTATGTGTATGTGTATGTGTATGTGTATGTGTATGTGTATGTGTATGTGTATGTGTATGTGTATGTGTATGTGTATGTGTATGTGTATGTGTATGTGTATGTGTATGTGTATGTGTATGTGTATGTGTATGTGTATGTGTATGTGTATGTGTATGTGTATGTGTATGTGTATGTGTATGTGTATGTGTATGTGTATGTGTATGTGTATGTGTATGTGTATGTGTATGTGTATGTGTATGTGTATGTGTATGTGTATGTGTATGTGTATGTGTATGTGTATGTGTATGTGTATGTGTATGTGTATGTGTATGTGTATGTGTATGTGTATGTGTATGTGTATGTGTATGTGTATGTGTATGTGTATGTGTATGTGTATGTGTATGTGTATGTGTATGTGTATGTGTATGTGTATGTGTATGTGTATGTGTATGTGTATGTGTATGTGTATGTGTATGTGTATGTGTATGTGTATGTGTATGTGTATGTGTATGTGTATGTGTATGTGTATGTGTATGTGTATGTGTATGTGTATGTGTATGTGTATGTGTATGTGTATGTGTATGTGTATGTGTATGTGTATGTGTATGTGTATGTGTATGTGTATGTGTATGTGTATGTGTATGTGTATGTGTATGTGTATGTGTATGTGTATGTGTATGTGTATGTGTATGTGTATGTGTATGTGTATGTGTATGTGTATGTGTATGTGTATGTGTATGTGTATGTGTATGTGTATGTGTATGTGTATGTGTATGTGTATGTGTATGTGTATGTGTATGTGTATGTGTATGTGTATGTGTATGTGTATGTGTATGTGTATGTGTATGTGTATGTGTATGTGTATGTGTATGTGTATGTGTATGTGTATGTGTATGTGTATGTGTATGTGTATGTGTATGTGTATGTGTATGTGTATGTGTATGTGTATGTGTATGTGTATGTGTATGTGTATGTGTATGTGTATGTGTATGTGTATGTGTATGTGTATGTGTATGTGTATGTGTATGTGTATGTGTATGTGTATGTGTATGTGTATGTGTATGTGTATGTGTATGTGTATGTGTATGTGTATGTGTATGTGTATGTGTATGTGTATGTGTATGTGTATGTGTATGTGTATGTGTATGTGTATGTGTATGTGTATGTGTATGTGTATGTGTATGTGTATGTGTATGTGTATGTGTATGTGTATGTGTATGTGTATGTGTATGTGTATGTGTATGTGTATGTGTATGTGTATGTGTATGTGTATGTGTATGTGTATGTGTATGTGTATGTGTATGTGTATGTGTATGTGTATGTGTATGTGTATGTGTATGTGTATGTGTATGTGTATGTGTATGTGTATGTGTATGTGTATGTGTATGTGTATGTGTATGTGTATGTGTATGTGTATGTGTATGTGTATGTGTATGTGTATGTGTATGTGTATGTGTATGTGTATGTGTATGTGTATGTGTATGTGTATGTGTATGTGTATGTGTATGTGTATGTGTATGTGTATGTGTATGTGTATGTGTATGTGTATGTGTATGTGTATGTGTATGTGTATGTGTATGTGTATGTGTATGTGTATGTGTATGTGTATGTGTATGTGTATGTGTATGTGTATGTGTATGTGTATGTGTATGTGTATGTGTATGTGTATGTGTATGTGTATGTGTATGTGTATGTGTATGTGTATGTGTATGTGTATGTGTATGTGTATGTGTATGTGTATGTGTATGTACATTATTCTTTTTTATCCAGCTATACTAGTTGATGGAAAGTCTACTCAGTGGTGAGATGAAAGAAACATCATCGTTGGTATATGCTATAATAAATCTAAAGTTCTATTCTGGTTTTACCGTGACCGTTATTCTTAACTAATCTAGGAACTAAGCAATGTTGATGGAAGATGGTGTATAAAATCAGAAAGAGGCCTTGATGGTCCATTGCTAATTTGCTATCAAGGTGAATCGCAAGTTAGACTTCATTGCGCAGTTCATATTTTTGTTTTCTTCGTTATTTCAATTTTATTACTTTATAGTACATTATTGGGCTTGGTTGGGTCATGTTTGTATAGTACACATTTTTCTTTGTTTTGGTGTTGATACTTAGCCACTGTTTACAATTTGTTTTGGCGTTTTGATAAGTGGTGTTGTTGTGAGCAATGTGTCACACTTGGGATTTGTATAGCACACGAAGAATGGCATTTTGTGTGTTTTTATTTTCATTCGGTATCTTTTGGTTGCAGGTATTTGGCATACTTTGGAATCTTGGTTATTGATATGCCCATTAATGACTTTTTTTAGTTCAAAAGGATGGACTTGAGCTATTTGAACCCGAATGGTATAAAACTGATCATGGGAATTATTTTTGATACTCATACATCAGTTATTTGGTTTAATTCTTATCAAACATATTTTTCGTTAAAGTTTTCATGTTTATTCGTCTGTTTTCTCATTGCATCTTAGAAGATATGTGGTTTAATGACAACTAGCTAGCATCATTAGATGGCATTGCTGCAGTTCACAGCTCATCAGTACCTTGAGCACAAATCATGTGTAAGCACAATTCATGGGTATAAAACATTTTATATAGAAAAATAAACTATATACCAAGAAAAATAATTTAGAGTTTTATAAACTCTCAACCGATGGTTTTTGTGTATGGTGAACTTGCAGGTTGTAGGTCGTGGTTGCTCAATCCCTGTGGGGCGTGACACTATGTCGATATAAGGCAACATCATAAACATGCAAGGTACTACTTCTTAGTTCTTACTTGATATTATCATGCTTTAATCGTATAACTCAGTTGGTTTTATGAAAATCTTATTAGAATTTATGGATTATATGACTTTTATTGCATATTTTGTAAGTGGGTAGTATGGAGTATTATTTATTGCACATAATATAGAAACAACTTGCTTGAATATTCTCACACAGTTTATCTACAAGATATGGGCTTTGTTTAGTTTTATATTTAAGTTTGTAGCTTTGTTTGGTTTTTATATTTACTTTAAAAAATGATTACTTACATAGGCTTAGATTGAAAGCAACATGAAGCAAAGGACATAGTCACATAGAGGAGCAAAAATTGAAGCTTTTTATGTATTCATCTTTTTGAGATACTTTGTTTGTTCGTCAGACAGATGACATAACCTGATTCAAAAGCTAGTCATGTGACACCCCTACATTTTACATCTCTAAACCACGTATCTTGATATAAGATAAACATATACATATCGGATATGATAACCAGTAAGTTAGTTTGATCTTGAATATTAAAAGTTAAACATATATCAAATTTTGAAGACAACTTTGATTACGAATGTCTGTCACTCTTTATTCAGTTTACTATCGTGTCTTCTCTTTTATATGGTTTTATTAATTGTTACTAATTGTGTTTATGGGTATGCTTCATGGGTGTAGTATGCTAGAACAAAGAATTTGCATTTGTGAAATGTTTTGTATAGTTATGAAATTAAGTTGAATTAGAGTTTGGGTATATAAGATCTTTGGAATATATACATGGTTTGTCTCATTTTGGGTAACAAAATTTACAGACTATTGCTCTGATGGTGTAACATAGGGGAATTTGATATTGATGGTTTGATAGTCATATTTCAGAAGGTGGTATGCACATTATGCTCTTTTGTCATTCTTGGCAGTAAATGGTTACTCTTATGGTTTGAGTTTGTGAATGTGAGATATATGAAAGAAGGGCATTTCACTATTTCACTTGAGGCTTAAAGAGATTACAAAGTCGAAGAAAATGACTATCAGAGGCACAGAGCTGCCATGGAGTTGAAGCAAATGCGGAATATTTGGGCTTGGTTATTAGGTTATTATTTTTAAAGGGTAAAAGAGAGTGTGTATCTAGAATGTTGTAACTTTGTACTTTGTACTTTAACCACTAGTATCTTGCTAGCTGGTTGTTGTTACTTTAATATACAGATATTGCTTTTGCCGTTCTAAAAAAAGAGAGTGTGTATCTAGAATGTTGTAACTTTGTACTTTGTACTTTAACCACTAGTATCTTGCTAGCTGGTTGTTGTTACTTTAATATACAGATATTGCTTTTGCCGTTCTAAAAAAAAAGAGTGTGTATTAACATCTTGGGTTTATGATGCTGGGCAGCTTTTTTTCGTTAGAATATGTCCAAATGGAGAATAGAGGCTGAAATTTACAAAGAGCATATGATTTCGTAAATGCTTACGACAAGGAAGAAATGAAGCAGTTATTTTAGGGCTGAATGTGAAAGATGAAGAAAAATAAGTTATCAAGTATTCAAATTTCATGATTTCTATTGTATGTTTCTAGTTGTTAATGTGTAGGTTTTAAAAATGTAATCAAATGATTTCTTGTTTTTTAAAATGTAATATTTAGTTAATCCCTATGGGATTGACACATAATCACCAAGGGATTGGCATATAATCACTAAGAGATTTTAAGCATAACTGGCTAAAAAAATTAATAAGAATAAAATCAAATAATCCTCATGGGATTGGCACTTAATCACAGAGAGATTTAATTAGTACATTCTAATTACCATATAATTAAGCTTTAGGGTTTAGGGTTTTTAGGGTTTAGGGTTTGAAGGTCGAGGGTTAGCCGATAGGCTAACCCTCGGGCTTCAAACCATAAACCCTAAAGTGGGAACTCTCATCCTTTTTAGCATTTTAGGGTTTAGGGTTTGAAGGTCGAGGGTTAGCCGATAGGCTAACCCTCGGGCTTCAAACCATAAACCCTAGAGTGGGAACCTTAATCCTTTTTTGCATTTTAGGGTTTAGTTTGGGTTTTAGGGTTTAGATTTTAGGGTTTAGGGTTATTAGGGTTTAGGGATTTAGCATTTAGGGTTTAGAATTTCTAGGGTTTTAAGATTCTAGCTTTCCCATCGGATTAGCAATTAAGCTTTAGGGTTTAGGGTTTGAAGTTGTAGGGTTAGCCGGCTAACCCTACGACTTCAAACCCTAAACCCTAAAGCGTACCGTATACATACGTCCCCCTACTACATCCCGCTCTAGGGTTTAGGGTTTGAAGGTCGAGGGTTAGCCGATAGGCTAACCCTCGGGCTTCAAACCATAAACCCTAGAGTGGGAACCTTAATCCTTTTTTGCATTTTAGGGTTTAGGGTTTTTAGGGTTTAGATTTGGGTTTTAGGGTTTAGATTTTAGGGTTTTAGAATGTAGCTTTCCCCTCGGATTAGCAATTAAGCTTTAGGGTTTAGGGTTTAGGGTTTAGGGTTTGAAGGTCGAGGGTTAGCCGGGCTAACCCTCGGGCTTCAAACCATAAACCCTAGAGTGGGAACCTTAATCCTTTTTTGCATTTTAGGGTTTAGGGTTTTTAGGGTTTAGATTTTAGGGTTTTAGGGTTTGAAGGTCGAGGGTTAGCCGATAGGCTAACCCTCGGGCTTCAAACCATAAACCCTAGAGTGGGAACCTTAATCCTTTTTTGCATTTTAGGGTTTAGATTTTAGGGTTTTAGAATGTAGCTTTCCCCTCGGATTAGCAATTAAGCTTTAGGGTTTAGGGTTTTAGGGTTTAGATTTAGCATTTTAGGGTTTAGGGGTTTTAGGGTTTAGATTTTAGGGTTTTAGAATGTAGCTTTCCCCTCGGATTAGCAATTAAGCTTTAGGGTTTAGGGTTTGAAGGTGAGGGTTAGCCAATAGGCTAACCCTACAACTTCAAACCTTAAACCCTAAAGCGTACCGTATACATACGTCCCCCTACTACATCCCGCTCTAGGGTTTAGGGTTTGAAGGTCGAGGGTTAGCCGATAGGCTAACCCTCGGGCTTCAAACCATAAACCCTAGAGTGGGAACCTTCATCCTTTTTAGCATTTTAGGGTTTAGGGTTTTTAGGGTTTAGATTTTAGGGTTTTAGAATGTAGCTTTCCCCTCGGATTAGCAATTAAGCTTTATTTAGGGTTTAGGGTTTGAAGTTGTAGGGTTAGCCGGCTAACCCTACGACTTCAAACCCTAAACCCTAAAGCGTACCGTATACATACGTCCCCCTACTACATCCCGCTCTAGGGTTTAGGGTTTGAAGGTCGAGGGTTAGCCGATAGGCTAACCCTCGGGCTTCAAACCATAAACCCTAGAGTGGGAACCTTAATCCTTTTTGCTTCTAGGGTTTAGGGTTTGAAGGTCGAGGGTTAGCCGATAGGCTAACCCTCGGGCTTCAAACCATAAACCCTAGAGTGGGAACCTTAATCCTTTTTTGCATTTTAGGGTTTAGGGGTTTTAGGGTTTAGATTTTAGGGTTTTTTAGGGTTTTAGAATCTAGCTTTCCCCTCGGATTAGCAATTAAGCTTTAGGGTTTGAAGGTCGAGGGTTAGCCGGGCTAACCCTCGGGCTTCAAACCATAAACCCTAGAGTGGGAACCTTAATCCTTTTTAGCATTTTAGGGTTTAGGGTTTGAAGGTCGAGGGTTAGCCGATAGGCTAACCCTCGGGCTTCAAACCATAAACCCTAGAGTGGGAACCTTAATCCTTTTTAGCATTTTAGGGTTTAGGGTTTGAAGGTCGAGGGTTAGCCGATAGGCTAACCCTCGGGCTTCAAACCATAAACCCTAGAGTGGGAACCTTAATCCTTTTTTGCATTTTAGGGTTTAGGGTTTTTAGGGTTTAGATTTTAGGGTTTTAGAATGTAGCTTTCCCCTCGGATTAGCAATTAAGCTTTAGGGTTTAGGGTTTGAAGTTGTAGGGTTAGCCGTTAGGCTAATCCTACGACTTCAAACCCTAAACCCTAAAGCGTACCGTATACATCCGTCCCCATACTACATCCCGCTCTAGGGTTTAGGGTTTGAAGGTCGATGTTAGCCGATAGTTGATTGTTGGTTTATTTGCTTTTATTCTTCAAAAATGTTTTAACCAGTTATGGTTGAAATCTCTTAGTGATTATGTTCCAATCCCCTGGTGATTAATTGCTAATCCCTTGGTGATATCACTCATATGGTAATTAGAATGTAGTAATTAAATCTCTTTGTGATTAAGTCCCAATCCCATGGGGATTATTTGCTTTTATTCTTCAAAAATGTTTTAACCAGTTATGGTTGAAATCTCTTAGTGATTATGTTCCAATCCCCTGGTGATTAATTGCTAATCCCTTGGTGATATCACTCATATGGTAATTAGAATGTGTAATCTCTTGGTGATTATGTGCCAATCCCTTGGTGATTATGTGCCAATCCCTTGGTGATTATGTGCCAATCCCTTGGTGATTATGTGCCAATCCCTTGGTGATTATGTGCCAATCCCTTGGTGATTATGTCAATCCTTGGTGATTATGTAATCCTTGGTGATTATATGCCAATCCCTTGGTGATTATGTGCCAATCCCTTGGTGATTATGTGCCAATCCCTTGGTGATTATGTGCCAATCCCTTGGTGATTATGTGCCAATCCCTTGGTGATTATGTGCCAATCCCTTGGTGATTATGTGCCAATCCCTTGGTGATTATGTGCCAATCCCTTGGTGATTATGTGCCAATCCCTTGGTGATTATGTGCCAATCCCTTGGTGATTATGTGCCAATCCCTTGGTGATTATGTGCCAATCCCTTGGTGATTATCAATCTTGGTGATTAATGTCAATCCCTTGGTGATTATG
The DNA here is from genome assembly GCA_034093135.1 of Erigeron breviscapus. NCBI lineage: Eukaryota > Viridiplantae > Streptophyta > Magnoliopsida > Asterales > Asteraceae > Erigeron > Erigeron breviscapus. Next base: position 66,072,338 of record CM067168.1, on the reverse strand, counting down.
TGCCAATCCCTTGGTGATTATGTCCAATCCCTTGGTGATTATGTCAATCCCTTGGTGATTATATGCCAATCCCTTGGTGATTATGTGCCAATCCCTTGGTGATTATGTGCCAATCCCTTGGTGATTATGTGCCAATCCCTTGGTGATTATGTGCCAATCCCTTGGTGATTATGTGCCAATCCCTTGGTGATTATGTGCCAATCCCTTGGTGATTATGTGCCAATCCCTTGGTGATTATGTGCCAATCCCTTGGTGATTATGTGCCAATCCCTTGGTGATTATGTGCCAATCCCTTGGTGATTATGTGCCAATCCCTTGGTGATTATTAATTTGGTGATTATGTAATTGGTATTAAAATCTCTCAGTGATTAATGGCCAATCCCTTGGTGATTAAGTGTTAAAATACACAAACAGATGTGTTTGTCATCTTTGTTAATTTCTTAGGGTTTGTAATTGCTTTAAAAACAACTGAATAAACAAAAACACACTATGGGAACACACTTGATAATCACCAAATCATAAAAAATAAAGAATTACAGATTAAGCAAATATGTATTTCACCAAATGTAACAATTGTGTATCAAACTAAGTTTCAACAAAGAATCAAATAAAACATCCAACTGTCTATGAAGTTAAGTTTTCGGAAAGGTAACAAAAAGTAACATTAAATTATTCAAGGCTGCTTATCAGAATTTCCTTCAGCTTCTTTTTGTTTCTTTGCTTTTTTCTTCAGAAATGTTTTAACCAGTTACGTTTAAAATCTCTCAGTGATTAATGGCCAATCCCTTGGTGATTAAGTGTTAAAATACACAAACAGATGTGTTTGTCATCTTTGTTAATTTCTTAGGGTTTGTAATTGCTTTAAAAACAACTGAATAAACAAAAACACACTATGGGAACACACTTGATAATCACCAAATCATAAAAAATAAAGAATTACAGATTAAGCAAATATGTATTTCACCAAATGTAACAATTGTGTATCAAACTAAGTTTCAACAAAGAATCAAATAAAACATCCAACTGTCTATGAAGTTAAGTTTTCGGAAAGGTAACAAAAAGTAACATTAAATTATTCAAGGCTGCTTATCAGAATTTCCTTCAGCTTCTTTTTGTTTCTTTGCTTTTATTCTTCAAAATGTTTTAAGCCAGTTATGGTAAATCTCTCAGTGATTAATGGCCAATCCCTTGGTGATTAAGTGTTAAAATACACAAACAGATGTGTTTGTCATCTTTGTTAATTTCTTAGGGTTTGTAATTGCTTTAAAAACAACTGAATAAACAAAAACACACTATGGGAACACACTTGATAATCACCAAATCATAAAAAATAAAGAATTACAGATTAAGCAAATATGTATTTCACCAAATGTAACAATTGTGTATCAAACTAAGTTTCAACAAAGAATCAAATAAAACATCCAACTGTCTATGAAGTTAAGTTTTCGGAAAGGTAACAAAAAGTAACATTAAATTATTCAAGGCTGCTTATCAGAATTTCCTTCAGCTTCTTTTTGTTTATTTGCTTTTATTCTTCAAAATGTTTTAGCCAGTTATGGTAAAATCTCTCAGTGATTATGGCCAATCCCTTGGTGATTAAGTGTTAAAATACACAAACAGATGTGTTTGTCATCTTTGTTAATTTCTTAGGGTTTGTAATTGCTTTAAAAACAACTGAATAAACAAAAACACACTATGGGAACACACTTGATAATCACCAAATCATAAAAAATAAAGAATTACAGATTAAGCAAATATGTATTTCACCAAATGTAACAATTGTGTATCAAACTAAGTTTCAACAAAGAATCAAATAAAACATCCAACTGTCTATGAAGTTAAGTTTTCGGAAAGGTAACAAAAAGTAACATTAAATTATTCAAGGCTGCTTATCAGAATTTCCTTCAGCTTCTTTTTGTTTATTTGCTTTTGTCTTTCATAAATGTTTTAGCCAGTTATGGTAAAATCTCTTAGTGATTATGGCCAATCCCTTGGTGATTAAGTGTTAAAATACACAAACAGATGTGTTTGTCATCTTTGTTAATTTCTTAGGGTTTGTAATTGCTTTAAAAACAACTGAATAAACAAAAACACACTATGGGAACACACTTGATAATCACCAAATCATAAAAAATAAAGAATTACAGATTAAGCAAATATGTATTTCACCAAATGTAACAATTGTGTATCAAACTAAGTTTCAACAAAGAATCAAATAAAACATCCAACTGTCTATGAAGTTAAGTTTTCGGAAAGGTAACAAAAAGTAACATTAAATTATTCAAGGCTGCTTATCAGAATTTCCTTCAGCTTCTTTTTGTTTATTTGCTTTTATTCTTCATAAATGTTTTAGCCAGTTATGGTTCAAATCTCTTAGTGATTATGTGCCAATCCCTTGGTGATTATGGCCAATCCCTTGGTGATTAAGTGTTAAAATACACAAACAGATGTGTTTGTCATCTTTGTTAATTTCTTAGGGTTTGTAATTGCTTTAAAAACAACTGAATAAACAAAAACACACTATGGGAACACACTTGATAATCACCAAATCATAAAAAATAAAGAATTACAGATTAAGCAAATATGTATTTCACCAAATGTAACAATTGTGTATCAAACTAAGTTTCAACAAAGAATCAAATAAAACATCCAACTGTCTATGAAGTTAAGTTTTCGGAAAGGTAACAAAAAGTAACATCAAGGATTGTCAAACTTACAACCCCCAACTGCTGCTATTCACAATGTACCTTTGCTAAATAATCTAAACGGACTTTTAGCTTTACCCAATAACTAGCAGCAACAGCAAACTAGCAGCAGCAAATGTGGTTGCGCCGCAAGCAGGAGCTGCAACTGCGGCAATACTTGCACTATAGAACGGGCTGCAACAGCAGTAGCTGCACTAGTAGCACGGGCCACTTAACCAACAAACCAATAACCTGATAAACCAATTGAAACATAAGATATATGCTTACTAGTATTAAGTTGACCCTACTCATGTAATGACAACCTACCCAGTACATACACATACTACATTGTTACTAATTTTAACGACGACTATACATATACCAAATGACAACCAACTGAAGCAGGACCAGAAGTAAGAGCTGCAATAGCGGCAGTAGCTGCACTAGTAGCACGGGCACTAAAGCAAGAAACCAATAACCCGATGAGCCCAACTGAAACATAAGATACATTCTTACTAGTATTATTACTCATGTAACATTAAAACTTGCAGCCTCTTGGACAAGTACGTGATGACAACCTATACAAATGACATAATACACTTGCTACTACCTCAAATCAAGTGAATCCACCGAATCAGCTAACATGAGTGTGCCTTTCCCTTGACCTCTTGCTTGATAAATCCGACAAATAAAATACTCATCCAAATATTAAATCACACTTGCAACCTAGTGATTCATTCTCAATCCACTAACTAAATCAGATTACTTAATGAATGGTAGGCTACATATCAAGCAAACAGATACACATATAAACCCGCATAGTATTAAAAAAGCATATCAATGTTAGACCAGCTAGTTATTCATATACACTTATGTTCCTTCACTTAGTGCACATACAAAGTTGCAATAAATAACTATGAGGGCCAAGAAAGAGTACTAAGAAACAAACCCTCACAAGTTCTCTGTAATAAAGAATAGGTCCATGACACGGCCATCAGGGGTTGTTGTCACTTTCACTCTCTGGATCATAAGCTCAAGCTCACAAAGAAGTCGAGTCACATCTAAAGGAAAAATGAAAGAATAAAATAGAACATAAATCATAAAAATAATAAAACAGAAGCAAAACAACAGGGTGTTTAGGATGCATTTTTAAGCAAAAGAAGCACTTCGTAGCAAATGTTGTTTCAATAACAAAAATACGACAATCCGACACAAACACTATAGAATTTAATCAAAGTGTTACATGGTATTTCTATCCATTAAGAATCAAATGGTCGATATGGGTATAAAATTTAACAAACATTCTGGAATATAATAGACATGGTATTTCTACCCATTAAAAATCAAATGGTCGATATGGGTATAAAATTTCTTTAATGGAAATCGGACTAAGTTTAATGCACCCATGCAAATAGTTACCACTTGCTATTCAAAGAACTGGAGATACTTCTTCACTAACCAAGGTTATTCAAGACAATTCAGGAATAGTAAAACATCTTTATCCCAAGTATAGCTTGGACATTTGATAATTGTTGAACACTTCTATTAGCCTATATGCATATATGTGATTAAAGAGAGACCTACATTTTCCATGACAATTCTAGACCAATTGCTACTAGCGTAAACAGCTAGAAGTATGGCACCAGCGGGATCAATCCACTGTAGAACTCGTCACCAAGTACAGCAGCAACTAAACCAACCACATTTATTACCACATCAAAATAGTGGCCCTGCAAGTAGTCAAAACAATGCACTTATTAAGTTTAATATCAAAACACATTCTGTATTCACATGGGCAACCAGAGTACATAAAGGGATAATTATGCAATTTACTTCACACTTTTTGTTAATGGCTCCATTTAAAGATCAAAGTAAGTATATTGTCTTTTGTACCTTGGATAAGCCCGGACGAACTTGCTATTTGAGCTTCTGCAGTATATATAAAGTACTAGTTTGACACTAGTAGCGGTCTGCATAATTGAATACAACCATAGTAATTGAAAATCAGTTATCTTTTCAAATGATGCATTTCTTATTAAGTGCTTCACTGTACCGCCACTTGAAAGCCTGTGTATACATGATATAGCATATAATATTCATCAATTCAGTCACTACAAATACTATTATAACAAGCCCTCGTCGTACCATCCGATTAAAGCTTAACTAGATGCACCTGTTGCTTGTTGTTGTTGTAACAATAATAAATAACTAAAGTCAATTAAGAATGAGAATGCAAATAAAAAAAGAAAAACATGACCTCATTTTCTTCTTTAGTTATGAGAGTGCCGGTGAGGAAACTGGTGTCATCTGTATCGGCTTTCACATCCGCAATACATCTTGCTTGTTATCATCATTATAAATTATTACAATATATATGTAGTAAAATCATGTAGAATATATATATATATATACACATATATATCTATATATATATATATATATATATATCTATATATATATATATATATTAGGTAAAATAAAACAAGTATTAAAATAAAACAAATATATATATATATATATATATATATATATATATATATATATATATATATATATATATATATATATATATATATATATATATATATATATATATATATATATATATATATATATATATATATATATATATATATATATATATATATATATATATATATATATATATATATATATATATATATATATATATATATATATATATATATATATATATATATATATATATATATATATATATATATATATATATATATATATATATATATATATATATATATATATATATATATATATATATATATATATATATATATATATATATATATATATATATATATATATATATATATATATATATATATATATATATATATATATATATATATATATATATATATATATATATATATATATATATATATATATATATATATATATATATATATATATATATATATATATATATATATATATATATATATATATATATATATATATATATATATATATATATATATATATATATATATATATATATATATATATATATATATATATATATATATATATATATATATATATATATATATATATATATATATATATATATATATATATATATATATATATATATATATATATATATATATATATATATATATATATATATATATATATATATATATATATATATATATATATATATATATATATATATATATATATATATATATATATATATATATATATATATATATATATATATATATATATATATATATATATATATATATATATATATATATATATATATATATATATATATATATATATATATATATATATATATATATATATATATATATATATATATATATATATATATATATATATATATATATATATATATATATATATATATATATATATATATATATATATATATATATATATATATATATATATATATATATATATATATATATATATATATATATATATATATATATATATATATATATATATATATATATATATATATATATATATATATATATATATATATATATATATATATATATATATATATATATATATATATATATATATATATATATATATATATATATATATATATATATATATATATATATATATATATATATATATATATATATATATATATATATATATATATATATATATATATATATATATATATATATATATATATATATATATATATATATATATATATATATATATATATATATATATATATATATATATATATATATATATATATATATATATATATATATATATATATATATATATATATATATATATATATATATATATATATATATATATATATATATATATATATATATATATATATATATATATATATATATATATATATATATATATATATATATATATATATATATATATATATATATATATATATATATATATATATATATATATATATATATATATATATATATATATATATATATATATATATATATATATATATATATATATATATATATATATATATATATATATATATATATATATATATATATATATATATATATATATATATATATATATATATATATATATATATATATATATATATATATATATATATATATATTACCCTTATAAATATTAATTAAATACTAGTTATTGCAGTTTTCGACATTTATATGGTTCTCAGATGCTGATATGATACAAGGGAATATAAAGAAGTGGCTAAATTGAACTTTTTTTTGTTGGAGCCCCATAAAAGGTTTCAGTGACAAGTTGAGGGACTTTTCAAGTAATTAGCCCTATTAAAAAAGCATATCAATGTTAGACCAGCTAGTTATTCATATACACTTATGTTCCTTCACTTAGTGCACATACAAAGTTGCAATAAATAACTATGAGGGCCAAGAAAGAGTACTAAGAAACAAACCCTCACAAGTTATCTGTAATAAAGAATAGGTCCATGACACGGCCATCAGGGGTTGTTGTCACTTTCACTCTCTGGATCATAAGCTCAAGGAAGTCGAGTCACATCTAAAGGAAAAATGAAAGAATAAAATAGAACATAAATCATAAAAATAATAAAACAGAAGCAAAACAACAGGGTGTTTAGGATGCATTTTTAAGCAAAAGAAGCACTTCGTAGCAAATGTTGTTTCAATAACAAAAATACGACAATCCGACACAAACACTATAGAATTTAATCAAAGTGTTACATGGTATTTCTACCCATTAAGAATCAAATTGACATCATACTAACTATGTTTGTCAACGGTGGTAATTGTGACTGCTTTGCTTTTATAGGCGGCGAAGATGGTGGTTTTCCGATTATTGCTAAACCAATAACCGTTTCTCCGATTACAGACAATATGATTGACGGAGAAGATGAAGAATATATACCTTTATTCCGATTGTAATCGTTTCTCCGATTACAGACAATATGATTGACGGAGAAGATGAAGAATATATACCTTTATTCCGATTGTAATCGTTTCTCCGATTACAGACAATATGATTGACGGAGAAGATGAAGAATATATACCTTTATTCCGATTGTAATCGTTTCTCCGATTACAGACAATATGATTGACGGAGAAGATGAAGAATATATACCTTTATTCCGATTGTAATCGTTTCTCCGATTACAGACAATATGATTGACGGAGAAGATGAAGAATATATACCTTTATTCCGATTGTAATCGTTTTCTCCGATTGAATCATTTGCCGGTTGAAGATATAGTGTGTATTTTTTTGTAATTGAATTAAGGATTTCTATTTAGATGGCAAATGTCGGAATTACCCTTTTAATGTAATTTTTGATCTGATCTTGACCTTCGGTTATTGTTGATCCAAGGGTTTATATGAATCCCTTGGTTTGCACCAAAAATTAGATTTGCATCTATGAAAGCATTTTTTTTGTCAGAATATTTTCACTGCTGTGTTATTATTATCAGAATTAATTACTTTTTTTTAATAACCGTTTAATTTTTACCAAAATACATTTTTTTACTAAGTAGTTTATTAATTCTACCAATAATTAATTATTATTCAAATTAATTGTATGTTAAATGTTGGGACTACTATTTAATTATATAAATATTACTGTATTACATTAATCACAAGGACTTCCGCATAAAACACGTCACCACTTCTAACAGTGTGAGAAAAGTCAATTTTCTTAACTGGATATCCTTCGACATCCAAGAAAAACCACACTTACTTTTCACAAGAAGCATGGTACTTGCGTAATGCGGAGGCGGTGGCGGGGCCGGCGGTCTAGTGGTGACGGTATTATTGGTGGTGGTGGTGTCAAGTGGTGTAGGTTGATGTAAATTGTGATAGTGAGAAATTTTTAGAAGATAAGGGCTTAAAGTGTTAATTATTAAAATAAAGGTTTAGAGTGTAAATTAATTAATTAAGGGCAAATTATTGTATGTTAAATGTTGGGACTACTATTTAATTATATAAATATTACTGTATTACATTAATCACAAGGACTTCCGCATAAAACACGTCACCACTTCTAACAGTGTGAGAAAAGTCAATTTTCTTAACTGGATATCCTTCGACATCCAAGAAAAACCACACTTACTTTTCACAAGAAGCATGGTACTTGCGTAATGCGGAGGCGGTGGCGGGGCCGGCGGTCTAGTGGTGACGGTATTATTGGTGGTGGTGGTGTCAAGTGGTGTAGGTTGATGTAAATTGTGATAGTGAGAAATTTTTAGAAGATAAGGGCTTAAAGTGTTAATTATTAAAATAAAGGTTTAGAGTGTAAATTAATTAATTAAGGGCAAATTTGGTATTTTATAAAAACTATTTCTATAATGGGTGTTTATTAAGAGTAATTTAGTAATTTCGTATGTAACTATTTTATAATAGAGTATGAATTTGTAGTTAGCAAGATT
>CM067168.1:65948197-66058197 GCA_034093135.1 Erigeron breviscapus | reverse complement strand
ATTGTGTGACAATGTGATTATGTTTTGTGAAAGTTCCTGTTTGACACCAGTTCACTAAAAAAATCATAACTTATCAACCGTAAGGAGTTGGAAGCTGAAATCTTTACAGTAGATGCTTGACTCATAGGGCTACAACTTTTATGTTTTGTGCTAATCCCAGCTCGGCCTTCTTCAGGGCCAGATTTGGTCGTGAAGCTGCGGGATTTTCCAGATCAGCATCTTGTTATTTATGGTAGATAAATTAGTTATAGATACTTTGGCTTACGCAATCAAGGCAACTTGATGCATGTGGTCTCTTTCCATATGAAAGAGGAGCCAATCTTATACCATAGTGACCAAAATTAGGTTGATTACCTTAATTGTTAAGTTGTAAATTTAGTAAGTTTAATTTTGCCTTTTTATGAAAATTGTGTGCAAAATTGTTTTTGGAAAAATAAACTTGACTAATAACTATCGAAATAAGATTTTGTTTATAAAATTGGTGCCCTAAAAATCAAAGGATACACCGGCTCACCCATTTGAACAAACTCTAAGAGAGGTATAAGTCGGAGTGCGTTAGCCTCCTAAAAGGGCGGGTTTTTAATTGCGTTCATCGCAAACCTTTGCCCTTGCGCTTCTTTGTGCGTTCAAATGGAGCTACCGAGCTCTTTTGTATTTAAAGGCAATAAAAATGAGTTTTATAAACAAATTATGTTTAGGAGATATGCATGAATCTTCAAACATAACCTTTTGATCACACATCAAATTGATTGACCCAATAAACTTAAGTCATTGCCATCCAACTCGTAAAGGACACTTGTGCCTGTTGTTTTACTCACTGGTACACAGTGGTAAAATGGCAGTTGCATGGCAAATCCCACTCACTAGTACACAGAGGTGGACAAATTTGCGCGTTCTTGGTTGGACGACTTAAAGCGAGTTAAGCGGTGAGACCTTGACCCGTGGCAAAAGATGGGACAAAACATGACTACAAATCACTTGATGAATCAAGTGTCATTTGTAGGTCCTATTCTTACTAGGAATTGCACATGTAATGCAATTACTGCTCGTCACTTACCTTTTGAGTACAATCATTTCTAGCAGATCAACTGATGAAATGATTGTATGTCAATTGGATCCTAGCCTTAATGAAATTAATTGTTTATTTTATAAACATTGGGTAATTGATTTCTTAAGGATTAATTATCGAAAATACCGATAATTGAACTTGAATCTGTTTTGTAAAAGGCAACAAATCCTTCACAAAACATACACCAATTGGCTTTTAGGTCGATGCTAGAAAGGGAAAACTTTCTAAAACCAATTTCAATGGCTGTTTTGTCAATAGAGAATTGTTCTAAAAGTTGAAAGAAAACCCGTGTCATTGAAACTCAGATATCGCTATTCCTAATGCGAATGCCACTGCTTTGCAGTTGGAAGCATAAAATACTCAGTACTATAGACATATTGAGGTTGCTTATTTGATGCTAGAAGCATGTCTCCCAAGCTTCAAAAAGCAATTCGGATTGCAAAATCCGTGTGATATGATCAAATAACTCAAGTCTATGTATGGAAAACAAGTTGGAGTTGAAATTACTTGAGCTAATTGAGTCACTCCATAACTTGAACACGAGTATGGGAAACTGGTGAATGCTCGTGTACTCAAGATGAAGAGTTACTTTGAGCATTTTGGAAAGGTTAAACTATGCGTATCTTCTGCCGATTTTTATTGGCATAAAAGATTTTGAGAAGTTTGTGCACAATTACAATTTGCATAGCATAAGTTGGACTTCATAATCAAGTTGATTGAGTATGAGGAAAACCTTCCTAAGAAATCTGAGATACCCCAAGTTCTTATGATCAAGGGGGGAATGGTTTAGAAAGCAAAACAACCGTAAAGCTAAGGGCAAGAACTTTGGTAAGAGAAAACAAAGTATTTAGTCTCAAAACCTTAAAAGACCCCTTGGAAAAAGGAGCATATGGCTAAAGACCAGTCTTGTCATCACTGTGCTAAAGTGAGACACTGGAAAAGGAATTGTCCTAAGTATCTAGCTGAGTTGAACAAGAAGAAGAAGCAAGTTGGTTTAACCAGTTCTTCAAGTATCTTCTTAACTGAATTATAAGTGTTGATGAGATTCAAATGATAATTCAATAGCAAAAGTCAAGTTAACTTGGACTCTATCTATCTTTGACAATGTCATCTTGTTTAATTTTGACAAGAAACGCATTAAAAGTCTTAAATGTGAAGAATTCTTACAAATCAAATGATGAATCATTTGATAAATGCGTGTCTTTTGAATTGTCGTTAGCAAGAAAAGCATTGAAAGACTTCAACGTAAAGGGATCTTACAATCAAATGATGAATCATTTGAAAAATGCATATCTTGTGTTTTCGGCAAGATGACAAGAATACCTTTTTCGCATAAAATCAGAAAATGCATATCTTGTGTTTCCCATTCATTCAATTCTATCCACCTATCTCTCTCTCACACCTAAATGCAAGACCAAAAACATATCTCTCTCTCTCTCTAAATTCTTTACATCATTTATTGTGTTTTAAGGTAGATTTATACTAGAATCATCATTTATATCATCATTGTAACATCATATCAAAAGTTGGAAAGTCAAAGTGCAAGAAATTCTTCCATCTAGGTCAAATTCGGTTCTTGCTCTCTTGTGGAAGATTTGGTAAGTTAAACGTAACTTAAATACACCATTTTATGTTGAATATCATGTTTCTAGTCTAACACAACTGATTCTTGGTCAAATTTCGGGTTAGAACCCATTTGGGTCGAAATTAGGGTTCCATAATGAAGGATTTGGGTCAAAATCAATTTGGGCACAAAACTTATGTTATGAATCGAGTCTATGGAGTGGGTTATGTTTATTCAAGTATAATTATGTTAAACAAAGTATAAAAATGGATTTTTAACCAAAACAAAACGGATTTATGAACTAAATTAGGGTTTGGAAATTTGAAGGTCGAGTTTGACTTTTTGGGTCAACTTATGACTTACCAAGATTTTTGTATGATTCTGCTCAACCGTCTGATACGTTATGCATGGCGTCTAAGACGCTGGTTCACTTGTTTCAACGTCTCATACGGTCTCACCACCGTATGAGACGGTGGCCCCTATCTTGAACTTTCAAAATTCGAGACCCCGCTGCTGCTTTACGCTTATGAACGTTAACCCAGACGCCAAAACTTTGCATTGCAAGCCACCGTATGAGACGGTGGGATTCACCGTCCCAGACGCCAGCCAGCCATGGCCTACCGTCCCTTACGCCATCAGTCACCGTCTTATACGCCGGATAGTTATGAACCACCGTTTGAGACGTCACCCTTGGCCGTCTCTTACGGTGCTTTCTAAAGTTCCTTTTTCTGAAAAACCTCTAGTTTTGCTTCCATGCTTCTTGGGTCGATCTTAACTTTCACACAAACCCTTCCACGACTTTTCATGTGTTGTATACGAGTCCCGAATATCGTCTGAAGTTATAAGTTACTTTTAAAACACCAAATGAAGTCTTGTAATGTAAACGTGTTATGCGTATTAATAGGTTTGGACGCGTGACGCTCATTGAACAACTATAACTCGATTTTAACCCGACATTCAAGGCGAATGTGAGTTTCGTAGCCCCTACGTTTATCCTATTTTGGGGTGGAAAGTGTACTTGTTGATTAAACGATTGTCGGTTGATTTTACATGTTATGATATGAAACGAGACGTTAGATACTTGATTGTTTGCTTGTGATTACGTGTTTGTATACGTTTATATATGACGAAAGACGATTATATTATATTATGTAAGACGTGACGGTGGATTGACGAATCCATATCCGGTATGATCATGGCCACATTATGACGATATTATATTAAAGACGAAAGACGTATATTATATATTATGTAAGACGTTGACGGTGGATTGACGAATCCACACCGACATGATCATAACCGCGATACGGGTTATTGAACCCACATTATATATGTATTGACGATTTATATGAGACGTTGACGTTGTATATGTTGATTTGTGCTAACGTGAACCCTTTTAGGGTTTCTTTGACGTGATTAGGTATTCTAATCCTCGTATATCGATAACGGTTGATATCCCGACACTTGATTTTTATTACTTAAACCTACGAACTCAGACACATTTTAGTACACTTTTCAGGTGAACATGTGAACCAAAGACGTATTGGATGATTGATTGCATGCTAGGATTGGACTTGGACTATTTATGGATCCGTGATTCATTTGATCCCGCTTATGGGTTATGCTTAGGATCGTTAGCCATCTTTTGAACTATATTTTGTAAACGTTTGATGGTGTTGTGCTTCTTATGCATTTGTTTGATCCGGTACTTGTATTCTTGAACGGTTGTATGGATTGTCCATTCCTTTTTATGCATTTAGTTCAACTCTACATAATTTCTATGTCGTGATGTGCTTTTCTTGTGATATCCCATGATTCCGCCTTGTTGGAGTGTTACTTTATATCATGTTTTATATACTTACCAATTGATCATAGATCAACTGGTATTGCCATCATGTGTCCACATGAGCCCACATATGAAGACAACAAGTCATAGGTTCAAATGTTGCCAAATTCAAGTGGAAAAATTATATCATGTGATCCATGTGTGAGAATGGTGAATCACCCGATATGATATCTATACGGTGTGCGCTCTGTGTACCAAGACAATACCCGAGACCTGAGAATTTCCACTCATTTTTCTTTCTGTTATATATACTTCAATTGCTTTGTATATAAAAAAAATATCGAAACTTCAATTGCTTTGTATATAAATATACTTCAATTCTTTGTATATAAAAAAAATATCGAAACTTCAATTGCTTTGTATATAAAAAAAATATCGAAACTTCAATTGCTTTGTATATAAAAAAAATATCGAAACTTCAATTGCTTTGTATATAAAAAAAATATCGAAACTTCAATTGCTTTGAAGAAAAAAAAATGATGTATGTAAATTATGTATGCAAAGTATATAGCAGTTTCAAAGTGCAGCAAGTCCATTAAAACTTCTTGGACTGAGCCCATTAAGTTTGTATCTGATTCTGATCTGGACCGATTGACAATATCTTCTATTCCAAAACTAATACTTACATATATCTGCATTTGATTGATTTAGTTATGTGATTATTTGATACCTATTGATGGATTGCGGTCAGATAAAGAAGACTGGCCATCCAGCAGGAACTACTAAGTAACTAGATTACCTAGAGACGCCTTTGTCATCCAGAGGTTACCGATCATAGAACCTTGTTTAATAAGAGGAACGCATAAGTGTCCGCTTAGGTTGGGTAGCTAGTGTTGGAGAAAGGAAATTGGGAAAAAGGATGCTAGAGGGTGAAATTCTGAAATGCTATTAAAGATGAATAATGCAAGCTAAAAAAAAAAAAAAACTGGTAAAAAAAAAATCAAACAACCCTTAATATATATTTGTATATATACACATATTGACATATGTATTTTTAGGTAGATGTATAGACTGTTAGATGATTTAGACGTCAAAACGTCCATGTGTATTACCTTAATTAATTGATTGTTTAATAAATAATTTGATTATTAACCTTACCATCATTTGCAAAGTTTTAATAAATCTTATAATCAATTAGCAAAGTAAGTTAAATAACCTTAGCTGTTTGGTTCCCAGAATTATCGAAATTTATTAGAATGAAATTTGAAATTTTTTGGTTAACTTAACATGAAAAAAAGAAAATTCAAAATTTATTACATCAAATTCCCATAAATTCCGTAAATTGAGTAGCGTAACCGTAAGTCTTGGAAAAATTCGTAAGTTTAAGAAGTTTAAATATATATTTACAAGATTTAGAATTGAGTTGAATTGAATATCTAGGAAAAGTTTTATTTATTGCAAATGATGTAGAGTGGAAAGTTTGGGATGCATCTTTGATTTTCTTTAAATTGGTGGCCTTTTTGAGACTTCGCCAAAGCTTAGGTGGATTTTATATACGCCAGGCAAATTTGACCAGAATAAGGGGTAAGAAATTGGTGATTTTATATCTTTAGATCTTGTTTTCTTGTAGATTTTTGGAGGACTTCGAGTTAAATGAGTATCGATATATCATAACAAATTATCATTCCATACTCACGTTTTTGTTTACAAGTGACGCTAGTTATTGAGCTTTTTAGTCACTAGGCACATGTTATGTTAAGTTGATTGATGACAATTTATTTGATGTGGCTTGACCACGACCTTCGAACGCACACTTTATAAAAGCATGGAAACCACTTTTCTTTTTATTTGAAAAGTAAAGATGGCCCCTTCTTAGCTCTTCATGTCTCCTTTGAATTTCGTCGAATATGGACCAATTTGGAGTCTTCTTTCGAAGGAGATGAATGTAAGGCAATTAATGAATTGAAGGACAACTCAGAGAGTAAATGAATTGAAATAGTTCACATTTGTTGATAAACTTGCAATCTACCAGTATTGCGGATTATATACGTTGGCCATCCGACCTTTCACAAGAGGATGATAGCAATACATTTGCGATCAAAGTGTAGAAAGGTTTAAACACTTTGTGTCATATTTAACATGTGATCGTTGGTGTTTTTATACTTGAAACTAAATTAAGCCGCTAAATAAACAGGTTGGATATCAGGTCAAAACAAATTAACCTTATAACACTTTTGACCCTTTTGTCTAATTAAGGATTTTAAGGTATAATTAAAAAGAATTATGTTGTTGACTTCATCTAAAATGATATGTGTTCCAGTTATTATGATCTTAAGTACTATATGGAGAAACTACCAAGCTTGTGAAATTCTAAGTAATATTACAATTTTGCCTAAAGGATCTATCTTCAAATTAAATGCCTATAGTTTAGTTTTCTTTATTATAGTAGATCTACGAGCTGCACATCACCCCAAGTTAATGGACAATATGATGTAGCCATTGACTTTTGGGTCCAAGTTCTAAAGTCACCCAACCCAATGTGTCGGTGTGAAGTATGAACCCACATGGTTAGTTAAAAAGGAATTTAAAGACGTATCTATATATCTATACGGGGCGCGTAACACCACCGGAGCAAAGAGGGTACCCCCACCAGAACTATTAGCGGCGACGTCGCCGCTAATAGTGCGGGACCCAACTGACCAATTGATGACTTCAAAGGTGTTTCAGTCAATGGGTCCCGCACTATTAGCGGCGACGTCGCCGCTAATAGTGCGGGGCCCAACTGACAATTGTGAATTCAAAGGTGTTGTCAGTTATTGGGTCCCACACTATTAGCGGCGACGTCGCCGCTAATAGTGTACCAAATTTCTTTTAAAACGCGGCTGCCCCCCCCCCAGAACCCTCTTCTTCCCCAACGAAAAAACGCACAAAAGCTTTAAAAAAAAAAAATCTCCGGCAATCCACCATTGTTAGTCCATATTCCGGCCCTCAATCCCCTCACCCTCTGAATATCAACAATCCGGCCACCCACGCTTTTGCCCCCGACGAAATTCCGGCCAGGATAATTTTCCGGCGAGTTTTCAGGCGAAAATCCGCCCGGACCAATTTTCAGACGAAGTATTAGCGGCGACTAGCATTAGCGGCGACATTTCCGGCGACCCACTTTTCCGGCGACCCACTTTTCCGACGTTTTCTTTGTATGTTTAACAAGACTCATTTATTTTTATATTGTTGTTATTATTTTTAATATATGTTATTATTAGTTATAAAAATGTTATAGAATTATATTTAGAAATTTTACGTTTGTTAGTTTGATTTAATGAAATTTTTAGGATTTGATTGTTATGAATTATTGGTATTTTATGATTATTCTTAATATTATTGTTAATATTATGTTAGAAAACCATTTTGTTAATATGATTGTTAGAAATTAGTGATAGAAATGTTATGATATTATAGTTAAAAATGATATGATTTTTAGAAATTATATGATTTTTAAGAATTATTGGTAGTTTATCATTATTGATAATATAATTGTTAATATATTATGTGAAAAGTTATTATAATTGTAATTAGTTTTAAAAATGTTATGTTATCATAATTATAAATTGTTAGAAATTTTATGATTATTGTTAATATGATTTTTAGTATTATGTTAGAAAAAAGTTGTTAGTATGATTGTAATTGTTAATGTAGTTGTTATTAGGTTAATTTGATTGCCAATATTATTGTTAATATTATGTTAGAAAACCATTTTGTTAATATGATTGTTAGAAATTAGTGATAGAAATGTTATGATATTATAGTTAAAAATGATATGATTTTTAGAAATTATATGATTTTTAAGAATTATTGGTAGTTTATCATTATTGATAATATAATTGTTAATATATTATGTGAAAAGTTATTATAATTGTAATTAGTTTTAAAAATGTTATGTTATCATAATTATAAATTGTTAGAAATTTTATGATTATTGTTAATATGATTTTTAGTATTATGTTAGAAAAAAGTTGTTAGTATGATTGTAATTGTTAATGTAGTTGTTATTAGGTTAATTTGATTGCCAATATTATTGTTAGAAAATTTTGGTAATTTTATGAATAATAAGTTGGAAATAAGATTTGTGTAAAAAATATACATATATAGGTTAAAATGGTATATAACTTATGTTTTTATTGATTTATTACTTGTATATAACTTATGTAGGTTAAAATGGCTGTTGTTCATGGCGGAGATGGTGGCAATGACCCTCCAAATTGGGGGTGGAATCCCCAATGGGGCTGCAAGCGTAGCGGGGGTAAGTATATATAGATGTATGTAATATATATATATTTATGTATATATATTTATTCTATATTTTTGCTTTGTAGGGAATAGCTCAGGGAGAGCTGCCGCTGCTAACAAGGAACTAGAGCGGGAGTTTCAGAAGACTGGACGACTTATAACTCTTAGACTTGATGCCGCTGAAAGCAGGTGGCAGACTATCGGTGACACCTCCAAATGGTACAAGAGCTATTTGGGGACATATGTCGCTACCGTCCCGCATACTTACGACTCGTGGGATCAGGTGCCCGCACACATCAGGGATGGACTTATTCCCTGGCTCCAGGTTAAAACATTTTATTTTATAATTTAAATACGTCATTACAAAATTAGGGTAGATGCTGACTATTACTACAAAATTGCAGAGACGGTTCTACTTGGACCCGTATCTAAATAACGAAAACGGTCACCCCTTACGGGTCGCTGTTGAAAACATGATTCGTCAAGATGCCCAAAAGAACTACAGGGATAAAAAATCAAAATTCAAGGGGAAATGGTTTAGCGACAGGGGTGGGTTAGATAGACTCGGGGAATTCGAAGGTGTTCCGCCGCATGGAATGCCTCAAGATGTCTGGAGGGATCTACTGCATTTCTGGACCAGGGAGCACCGGATGCTTGTTGCCCAAAGAAACGCGACTAACAGGCATGGACAAGATAATCTTGTCAGTACTCACGGTCGTCAGTCATACGCTCAGCGTGAATATGAATACGCTGTAAGTTATTATTTTTACGTTTTATATCCACATATGTATATATATATATATAGAGAGAGAGATACACATACATATATATAACTTTTTTTAACGTATATACAGCGTAGTAATCAGGGGCAACGTGAGCCCCCGCCTGAGTTCTTTTTGCGGGCCCACACATTACACGATGGGACGGTGCAGGCAAGAGCTCCTCCCATTTATGTAAGTTCTCGGACAACACTTGAATTTGTATTTTTTGTAAATTTATATTAATTATAACTAACTTAATTTTTTTTTTATGATTTAATGTGGTACAGGACCGGCTTGTTGAATCCCACCAGGCACTTTCTCAACAGCCCAACACCCCGCCGACTCAGACATTTTTGGATGCTTTGGGGCTCCGGTCGGGACATACCCGCGGGGTTGGGCGTTTGGTGAGAGGAACACGAGGACTGAATGTCGAGCTCCCGCATATGGTTGACCCTCCTTTGGAGGCCCCAGCAGAGTCGCCGCTCTTTAACGTGGATCAATTCTTCAACCCTGCGAGCCCTTGGGACATGGCCGGGTCTAGTTCCGCCTCATTACCCACACATCGCTTGGGTAGTGATAGTGATAGTGATAGTGATTAGTTTGTATTTTTTAGTTTATTTAATTTTTCTTAATTCATAATTAAAAAAAAGTTTGGATTTATAGATTAATTTTAAGTTTTATTTAACTCATTATATCAAAATGTTGATGTTATATACCTTTTAAGTTTTATTTTAAGTTTTATTTTAAGTTTTATTTTAAGTTTTAAATCATAATCTGTACATAAATATTAATAGTATATACCTTTAATAATAATTAAATTCAAATAAGAAAATTATAAAATATGTTATTGGAAAACATATGTCTAATAAAAAAAATAACATAAAAAAAATCAAAATACAACATGTAATGAATTTAATCACTTATAACAATAGGAGGCCCAGGTGGTATTCTTGGGCAGTTTGCATACATCCATTCTTGAAACGCTTGTTCTCGATGTGCGTACATTGATGCCACCGCACGTGCAGGCGGGGTTGCGTAGTATGACCATTCAGGATTCTTGTAAGCCATTGGGTACTCACCTGTTAATTCCACTGCAACAAAATGACTCTCCTCATTTACGAGAGCAATAGTTATCGGTTGAGCCAACATTAAATGATCCAAACCATGATGCATCGGGAATACTGTTCTGGCGTCACGTAAGCTGATGCAGTTGATTATTATACCTAGCTTATTGGCCAAAGGATATGGAAAAACACTTTACTCATCCAATGGTCTTTGGGACGCCATTTTTTATAATAAGAGGTTTGCAACGCCTTTAATATACGTTTGCCCTCGGGCCCATACATTCGCATGTACCCTTCGAGGTCAGATTCAAACTCCTCGAGCATCTGCGTACGAACCCACTCCGAACCGTAATCCTCATCTAGGCCCAAAGCAACCGCGGTTGCTCGAAATCCACAACTACCATCTCCTTTGACATTCTCTGCGCCGACAACGTAAGGTCGAATGTACGTTGGCAGCTCATTTAGTACCCATGTGATGTTTCGGGACAGTCTAGCGTTCATCGGTTCCGCAATATACCCAACCCAACTGGTGTCTGACTTTGCCTCTGACTCTGGCTCTGACTTTGCCTCTGACTCCTTTATATGCGATGGTGCCCGGAACAAGTCATCAACAAAGCTGGCATATGGCTGCTCAGATTGGACCCCATATGATTGGGAGGGTTCCCCCCAGCCATATAAATTTTGGAGCCCGTCGAACCCATAGGATTGAGACGGGTCCCCGAATGTATATATTTTGTCAAGACCTGGATATGGGTTGAGGTTTCCGAATAAGTCTGGATTCTCCTTGACCCACTCGGATTGGGACGGCTCCCCGAATAAGTTTCGTGTCTCGGGGAGACGACATGATTGGGACGGCTTGTACATACTGTGTCGCGCACCCTGCGGGTCATCAAACCGTGATTTGGTGGGCGCGTACTCACTTTGTCTGGCGGGCTGCACAGGTGGGGACCTGTTCAGGTCGGGCACCTCTTCAGTCCTCGGGCGACTGGACTTGCATTTCCGAACCCCAGGTGGCTTTTTGTTAAGATCGGGCACCTAGACCATTAATATAAAACAATTACTTAAAATCAATTACTTTTATAATTATTCTAAAATCACTAATTAAGCTTATGATGTGTTTGGTCTACCTTTGGCGGCTTTTGTTTCGACCCGACCGGTCTACCGCGTGTGCTCTTCTGAACAATGGGATCTTTTAGTTGTGAGTTACCCGGCTTAAACATGTCCTTTATCTTCGACAACCAATGTTTCCGTTGGGACTTGGGTTGCTCCACCAAGAATGTCGTAAGATCACCTACCACTTCATGTACAGCTTCTATATCGTCTTCGTCTTTTAGGGATGTCGATGGTGATAAGTCAAGCTTTCTCCAAAACGGGTCTATCACATTCGGCTGAATACGAGTCTCTGCATTTTTTTATATCAATAAGTATAAGATTTTATGTAGGTATGATTAAAAAATATTGTATTAAAACATACTAACCACGGTGCATGTACTCGGCAATCTTGCAGGCACATGGTAGCCCACAACTATACCGAACCTTGCACCCGCACTTTTTCACATGTTTTTTCAGTTGTTTGTCTAAGCGAACGATTTCATCAACCATGATGTCCAAAGCTTTATGTGAAACCGTTCCCAACAGGGCCTTCATACAGTTGTAATTATGTTTACCCAACCGGGTTCCCTTGCTATACCCCAGTTGGCCCCTTATTTCAGTATCTTGACCGATAATGACAGAATCAACTGTAACACCCGACGTTTAAAAATATGGGTTTTCAAAAATCTTTCACCTAACGGTGTTAAATTGCGGAAGTAAAGACCGTAAAGTCAAAACCGATCAAAACATTTCGGTTTCTGCGTTTAGTTGGTGTTACATGCCATATCAAACATTAGTTCAAATGAAAACCCAACGGTGCCCAACATTAAACAACCGTTCACACATTATTACATAAATTCGACATCAAAATGAAATGTATTCAAAAGTCTCCATAATAAGCAACTATGGGTAGCTAAGGCTCCTTCATTGCATCTACCCAAGCTCATAAGTCCTGCGTCACTAGTCCATCAAGCTAAACCTGAGGGAACAACCACATTAAAGAAACAAGTGTTAGCTATAAGAATAGCTAAGTAAGATCACACTTAATTTAAAAGCATTTGTCCAATTAAAACATTTCTTCATTAATAGACAAACTCATTAGGCACAACACGCAACACACATAACCGCATATCAACTTCAATTCAATTAGGATAATCATCCTAAGTGTGCCTATCCTGCATTAGTTCACACATTGTCACACATATCTTCGTTTCTACATATAAGTGTGCCCTGCATCACACCCGACTAGATGATCAACCAAAAGACTAATCATCGTGCGTCGTTAAGGAATGGCAAGCCAATCCAAGAGTAATCCGTATGTGAGGTTGGTCAAACCCCTCGTATTACTCGCCCTGCATTATTAAGACCATGTTGCAAGGAGCCACCCAAGCAACAACTACGTCAACGTACTCGTCCGGCTAAGACTTGTACGGGTTAAGCTTAACACTTTCCCTGCATTATATTTACGAGCTCGATCCCACACATAATAGTTTAGGAAACACACATAACCTAAACATAATCACACATTACCTTCATTTCGTTTGGGCCCTTAAACGTGCAAGTGACATGGCAACCTACCAAGTCTAGTGAGCTAGATGTACAAGCCATG
Organism: Erigeron breviscapus; assembly: GCA_034093135.1. Taxonomy (NCBI): domain Eukaryota; kingdom Viridiplantae; phylum Streptophyta; class Magnoliopsida; order Asterales; family Asteraceae; genus Erigeron; species Erigeron breviscapus. The sequence continues at coordinate 66,044,965 of CM067168.1, read as the reverse complement.
TAGTATGCATATGTCACACAACAACTTCATTTCTACATTTCACACATAATAAGACACTTCATAAATCTACATAAACTGCATAACAATACCCTACATTGAACAACACTTCATTTCACTACATTAAGGTCTGCATTTCAGGTCTCATGGTCAACTACATATCCCATAATACCTCCCGTGTAACCCGAGATACCCACATATATCATAATACCGTTAAGGAAGTTATAAGTATGAAACCTTTGCTTGTTGAACCCTCAGCGTGACAAAAGTAGTGTATCTTACCTCGATACGGTTTAACAACAAGCTACAAGCACAATACAACGATGACTAGGTGTCTCCAATAACCTGTAATAGGTGATAAAGATCCAAGACCTAAGCAATGCACGATCGATTTGGCTCCAACACGAATAGATCTAACGAGAAACTTGAGGGGAAGGGAAGGGATCAGCTAGGGCTTGTTTAGGAGGAAGAAAACCTGCATAATGGCTCTCTAAAGACAACCCCTAAGCCTCTAAACCCGTTTTTTAACTTTGCACACATGTCAAAACTAGCCCCTAAGCTTCCTAATCCTTCATTATTGGTCACAAACTACTTTATTGACCATAAACATCATTAATCCTTCATTAAATGTCACTACATAGATATTGATCTTCATATTACACACATTTATACTACATTAACATTTAGGCTTACAAGCCTCACACATAACACACATTAGCTACATATAAACATTAAATCTAAAACAGACTTAACGACACACACATAATATTGACTTAACGGCATTAGTCAACTAGTAAAGAAAAGTTTGGGATGTTACATCAACACATTGCAGGATTCTAGTAAATGTACATTTCCCCTTCAGCTCTTCCTTCAGATGGTGGTGCTCAGCCTCGACTCTGTTTGTGGTGTGGTTCTGATAGTTGAGATGTTCATCGACCCAACATGACACAAACTGCTCTCGGTACGGGGACAACCAATTATCGTTGAGGTACTTGTAGACACCTGGATAAGCTCCCAATTTTTTCTTTAACTCCTTCTCGTATGATTTAAACTCGTCAAGAGTCCGAGATTCATAGACTCTTTTCCACCACACGTTAAGCCTTTCAATGTTAACATCTTTCTTCACCCGCAATGCCGGTTCACAGTGTTTGGTTATGTTTTGCCATATGTGGTACCTACACAACAAGTGTTTCGCTTGCGGCATAACAACCTTCAATGCTCTCATCAGGGCCAGCTCCCTGTCAGTTAAAACCACACGAACGGTAAAGCCTTCAACAAGGGTGGACTTCAGACATTGTAACACCCATTTATAATTCGCCTCCTGCTCGTTTACGATAAAAGCATATGCTAAACTGAAGGTCCGGCCCGTTGAAGTGACGCCGACAATCTCAACAAGCGGCATGTTGTACACGTTGGTTTTGTACGTGGAGTCTATTTCAATAACCCAGGGAAATGCGCGCCATAGGGTCATTGATGTTGGATGCATGAAAAAGAGATTCTCCAACCGTCCATTTTTACTATTTGTAGTAAACTGGTAAAAGTAATTTTTCTCTTGCATCAGTGAGAACATAACCTGCGACAGGTGAACAAGATATAGTAAATATGTCACTTCCAACAACGGAGTACGTAATCACTAATATGATGTTTGTACCTGCATTGGAGTATGTCCTGCATGGCCCGCCCTCCGTCTCGATTTCAGAAAGTTGGTAATGTCTCCTCTTCGAGTCAGGTTTCCTGGAAATTCATTTTTCAGGTTAACCAGGATCTGGCGTGGGAACATACCGCGATCAGATAGGTTTCCCACATATTGCTTTTCTTCTTCCGTCATCTGTCTCGCGTATGCATTCCCCTGCAGATCGGTAGCTGGATCATGATTGTGTTTCCAGTCCTTGACAGTTACCCTCCAACCACCATCATACCCGGGGCGGCCTTCCAAAGTAAAGGGACACCATATCTTGTTGGACCGTTTGGGTGGCCCAGTTAACCTTTTATCGCGTGGTCCACCGTGGTGACATATTAGTGTCACCTTATTGACCACCTTTATCGAATTTTTGTTCGACCGCCGGGTGACTAAAACATAACCCAACTCCAGTGCTGTTCTTTTGGCCCACTCCGTCAATTCTTCGACGGAAGCGAACACCTCCTCGGTTTCTAAGTCTCTAGGTTCGCAGTCAAATTGACCGTCTGCATCAGGTGACTCAAACTCATCATCGGGCACTTCAATACGTAAGTTTTCTGGGTCTGCCCAAATATCCTCAAAACTATCCATCTTAAACAATTCAAGTAAACAAGTAAACATCTAGTTCATTAACTATTTATGATATACATACTATATATATATCTATATTCATAATATATTTATACCTGTATCGTCCGAAATATACCTGCAGTTTGAAAACAAAATAGAGAGAATTCTAGTGCCACGTACAATAAACTTACATAACCATATTTGTGAAAATGGTACGTGAAAATGTTGATAGTAAGTTAAAAGTTTTGTGAAAATGGTAGAATGGTACCAATATTTGTAAAAATGTTGAAAATGGTAGAATGGCCAGTGCCTCCAAAAATAGAATCGTACATAAACCTTTGAAAATGGTAGAATGGTACCATCGTACAACATATATAGAATTATCGTACATAACCCTCCGAAAATCGCCAGTGCCACGTGCCACGTATTAGCGGCGACGTCGCCGCTAATACGTGACACGTGGCACTCGGGGATGGCCATCGTCAGTGACTGACGAAGCTTCTTCCCGAGGTGCCACGTGGCACGTATTAGCGGCGACGTCGCCGCTAATACGTGCCACGTGGCACGTATTAGCGGCGACGTCGCCGCTAATACGTGCCACGTGGCACGATCGGCGAGTCGCCGAATGTCGGGCCCCACCATTAGCGGCGACGTCGCCGCTAATACCCTGGTGGGGGTACCCTGTTTCCTGGTGGGGATACCCTGTGCCCTATCTATATTAACACAATAAAAGATGAACTTCTAGTTAAGTATGTGGGTGTCATTTCAGTGTGTACGGGAAACAAAGAAGATTGGTTTTTATAGTTATTCCATGTGCCTAACATGGGCTTTTATCAATTCCCTCATATAATTGGATATATGAAAGGGGGTCATTTAATCGAACCTTCATTTTATTTTCAAATAGTCCACCAATATCACATGCCATTCAATGATTTTGGCCATGCTTTCATATGTTCTTGCCGCTTTATGCTCATATTCGTTTATCACATATAGCGCCAATAGTTCGGGAAATTAAAGGAGCTTATCTGAGTTTTTTCAACGACGACTTTCATTCAAAGAGCTTATCTGAGCTTAATCGCGGAGTCATAATTGAACCATCGATTATAATTATCTAAAAACATATTAATTAGATTGTCTATCAAACTACAAAATGCCAGCTTATGATAGCCAAATTATCTAGTTTGTACTCCTTATATGATTCTTGCATATAGATTCGCGGTATGTGACATGAAGAACAACTTTGATGTCTGAAAAATAAGATACATTTGCTTAGGATACAAGTACATGCATGAATGGCCCATTTTGTGCGTACGTTGGTCTACAAGGACAAGTACTCTTAGTTATAATGATTTTGTATATGATATGAAATGATATTAATATATAAGTATAAGTATATGATATGAGAGAAAGGGTTAGTTAAAAACTCACAAATAAAAAAGAACAGGAGAACAATTCCGGGCCACATATTTTTCCCATCTTTCTCTCTTCAATTAAATAAGAAAATTCATCCAAATCATTCAAAATATTTTATCTCACAAACCGTAAATCGTTAGATGAAAAAAAGAGTATGTGTAGTCTTAAAATTTCGTCCTCTTTCATTAGATAAAAAAGAATTGTTTTCGCTTTTTTTTATTTGTGAGTTCTCAAAATAACTTACCCCAATATATTTTATCTAGCTATATGGTCATAAATTGTGTTGCAATGAGTACGCAAGCATGCCATCAATTTACTTGTGGGTCAAAAAGCAAACATTGCAGGCATTTAAACATTAAAAAGGGTTCTCAATCAACCTCGTTGATTCAGGAATGGTGCAATCTCCTTTATGCTTATTGCTTCCCCCTTTTGTGCTTTAATAGATATGCATTATATGTACGTATTGCTTTACCCTGCCATATGTAAAAAAACTTCAATGTATTAAAACGTTTTTTTATTGTGAAATCTTCTTCCTTCCATCTCATTTTAATATTTTGTACTAAAAGTCTAAAAATGTTTCATAAAAAATTGTTAATTAAAAAAGGAGAAATGACACAAAAGATATATAGATCGATGTAATTAAAGAATATTTCAGTTTAGTTGATCTTTAATTAAATTGTTACCTCACATATGATTAGTATTAGTTAATCATTTTATTTTAGCCATATAATGCTCAACATTGACAAGTCCACCAATAAAACTATAGAGTGAATGACATTTAACTATTGAACCATGCGAAGAATGATGAGTTAATTTTGAACTGGTGCCGACAATGCAACTTCTTTTTCATAAAATTTTGCCAGAATCTTTGTTGAAATATATATTTCTATGATTAACCATGGTGGTTGTACATATTAGCTAGAGTAAACGACAAAAAAGATGATTTGCTCTAAACTAATGCCATCATTTTTTATCCTTAAGTTTCTTGAACCTAGCTAGCTAGTAATGGTTTAAAAAGGTATTGTTTGGTCAAAGTCTATACACATATATATAGGTAACATATAGGTAAAATTTGTTTTTATGTTAAGAAGGAAACAAAAAAATCTTTGAAACAGTGGTGTTGGTCATTGTTTCAAAAAACTTGAAAAAATTGGCGTGAAAGCTTAGTTAAATTTTATTATATTCAGGGCCACTGATTTAAAGGTCGATAGATAAAGGGGTCCCAACTTCACTGGAGCGTTACGTAAACAGAACTGGCTTTATTGCGTAATTAAGGCTTTTTCTTTCATATGTTGTTGTAAAATACTTGCATAAAATCAAATTGCAGATATCAATTACGACTTTTTACAAATGATGATCAAGAAAAGCCTTAGCAAAATTTTGTATAGGAAATGAAACTCAATAATATTAGGAGAGAGATTGAAATATATATACTGTTAAGGAAAAGAAATAATATGATTAATCAAATACACTAACACGCACGGCACATCATTTTCTACAAAAGCTTTTATAAACTTTTTGCAACTTTGTATCTCTCAGTAATAAATTAAGAAACGTGGCTGATGGTTAGTTGGTATGTCGTCGAATTTAGTATTAAAAACATATATGATTCTGGAAAGTTAAAGAAACTAACTATTTACATTTAAATTACTTTGTGTTTGTGTTACACATAGTAGACGAATACACGAAAGATGCAACGACGATGATGGTAGCGACAACACGATGGTGATGGCGGCGAGCAGTGGTAGTGGTGACAGATGCCGACGGCGAAAAATGTAGGTTATTGACGTAAATGGGTAATGTAGTTATTTTAGAAATAAAGAGATCGATATTGTAAATTAATTTCATTAAGGTATATTGGGTATTCAATAGCTTATAGATAATGTTAGTTATATTATTAAATATTTTGGTATTTTAAAGGTAGAATAGTTGAAAGGGGGAGAATAGTTTGTTTTATATAGGAGTATATAGAAAAAATAAAATAATGAACTTAAATATTTTTAATGATTTTGATGTGCATTAATATTGTTGATTTTTTCTTAATATATTCTGACAATTTCCACTACAAGAAAAATGTTGATTAGTGACCACTTTATTTAGTGACAACTAAAATTTGGTCACTAATAACCTTATTTAGTTACCATTAAGAAAAAGTGGTCACTAAATTTGGTCACTAAACAAAATTAGTGGCCAAAAAATAACATTTTTTGTCTCTAAACAAAATTAGTGACGGACCTTTAGTGACGAAAAAGTGACCACTCAAAATTTGGTCACTAATTTATCATAATGACCAAATTTTCGTCACTAATTTTGTTTAGTGACCAAATTTTGGTCATTATGATAAATTAGTGACCAAATTTTAAGTGGTCACTTTTCGTCACTAAAGGTCCGTCACTAATTTTGTTTAAAGACCAAAAAATGTTATTTTTTACTAATTTTGTATATATATATATATATATATATATATATATATATATATATATATATATATATATATATAATATTATTTTTTAAAAATTATAAAATTATTTATAAATATTATAAAATTTATTACTATTTAATAAAAAAATTTCTTATTAAAAACTAACTTTAGTTTATAAAATTTAATATTGTTGTATAAAAAATATTTTTGGTATTTTAAAGGTAGAATAGTTGAAAGGGGGAGAATAGTTTGTTTTATATAGGAGTATATAGAAAAAATAAAATAATGAACTTAAATATTTTTAATGATTTTGATGTGCATTAATATTGTTGATTTTTTCTTAATATATTCTGACAATTTCCACTACAAGAAGACTAACTTTAGTTTATAAAATAAATGTGTTTAAAAATTAATATTTTGGGTATTTTAAAGGTAGAGAATTGAAAAGAGGGAGAATAGTTTGTTTTATATAGAGTATATAGAAAAAATAAAATAATGAACTTAAATATTTTTAATGATTTTGATGTGCATTAATATTGTTGATTTTTTCTTAATATATTCTGACAATTTCCACTACAAGAAATATATATATATATATATATATATATATATATATATATATATATAATTTAAAAATTATAAAATTATTTATAAATATTATAAAATTTATTACTATTTAATAAAAAAATTTCTTATTAAAAACTAACTTTAGTTTATAAAATTTAATATTGTTGTATAAAAAATTTATTATTTTATATAAAATTAATAATTTTTATTATATTTTTTTTATTTTGTAAAAATTTAATATTACTAATATAAATAAATAAATATATATATATATATATATATATATATATATATATATAATTTAATTATATTATTATATTAATATTATGAATTACATTCAATTCCGTCAACCAAACACAAAAAGATTATAATTCAATCAAATTTCAATTTCATCAGATTTCAATCCATTCAGATTCCAATTCCATCAAATTCCAATTCGTTTAACAAATTTCAATTCTTTCAAAACAAATATGCGAACCAAACGGACCCTTAAATAAAATTCTCTATAGATTGAGTGGACTTGCGGCCCTATCTCATCTTGGTATAAAAAGTTCTTGAATATATTGTTAAGGGAGGTGGAAGGCATTGTCTCTTTATGAGGGTTCTAGGTTTAAACTTGAATATAAGTATTTTATTAGTACTAATTTGAGGGTAAGGTCAATGTGAGAACTATTTACATATGAACATATAATTTAAGTATAACTTGATCTGTTCATATACAGCGATTTTTTTACATATATCATTCACATATAGACATCAAGTTATAATCTAAAGGTTCTCATGGTTCTTCTAATTCAAATGGTTCTCACATGAACCTTTTCCACTAATTTTTTTTTCCGAACATTCAGTCGGTATACGACATCAGTTAAACTTCACCGTATAATGATGAAGCATTGCACGTACCCTAGACAACGAGATGTTGACCATGTGCCATTACAAATATTCAGAGGAAAAAACTCCAAGACTTGTCATCCATGAGGATCGAACTCAAGACCTTGAGTAAAATTGAGAGTGCCTATGACCACCTGAGCTGGCCATCATTGGCTCCACTAATTTGGAATGCCACTTTGTAATTGTTAAGTTACTATGAAATTTGCTGTTTGTTGTTCAAATTAAAAAAGAATGTTACATATTCATAAATCAAATACTGTAGGAAATAAATTATTTATACATATATATAATAGTTACATATTAATTACTAAATGAGTTAGATATACATCCATCTTATCTATTAGACATATATATCTTTATTAACGGGCCAGATACCCCGACCACGGAATGTTGGGTAACCCGACCACCCCCCTTTAGGAGCGACAGTCGCTCCTAAAGGGGTGACCCATTTATTGCACGCGGATCCCCATGCTTATACCCGTTAGAACCTTTGACCCGTCAAACACCCCTTTAGGAGCGACAGTCGCTCCTAAAGGGTGCCTCGAAACCGTTGACCCGTCAACCACCCCTTTAGGAGCGACTGTCGATCCACATGCAGGTATGTTTCTTATTTCACCTGCATTCGAGTTTCCCCTCGTTGTTGGGCGTGCTTTAGCCGGTGTTGCCGCAAGTAGTTAGAAATGTCTTGTGAACGGGTCAAGATGCCGGGAAATGCATCCTTCAATTGGTCCCTTATGCTATTTGGCCCAAAACCTAGCAACGCCTTTTCGTCCACAAATTCTTTTTGAACATCGGTTAGTCGTCTTGCGTACGCAATACCTTCCAAATTACGAGCTGATGGATGGTTATGTCGGTGATCTATAACTTCAACCCACCAACTATGGTCCTTTGTCAGACGGCCTACCAATTTGAATGGACAGTCAATTTTGGTAGTCCCTTTGGGTGCCCCCGTTAACCGCTTATCTCTTTTTCCACCACGGTTGCAAATAAGGACCACCTTTTTAACTTCTCCGTCTTTTGTGGCATTTGATCTTCGTGTTACTAACACATAACCAAGCCCTTTGCCGTTCTTTGAGCCCAGTCTACCAAATCTATGTGTGTGTCAAACACCTGAAATATTTTATACACTTTTTTTTAATACACCTTTTATACACTTTTTATTTTACTTTTTTATATACTTTTTTGTAATTAGATTTTATATGCACTTTTTTATAATACATTTTTTATTTTACTTTTTTTATATACTTTTTTATAATTAGATTTTATATGCACTTTTTTATAATACTTTTTTTTAATTCACTATTTTATATACTTTTTTATAATCCACTTTCTTATACACTTTTTTATAATACACTTTTTATACACTTTTTTATAATACACTTTTTTATACACTCTTTTTTTTTAACAAATTTTCAATAGCTTTTGTTAATCTACATTTTTACGTACATTTTTTAATATGTTTTTATATACAATTTTTTATCCGTAGTTTTAATAATTATTTTTCTTACATACTTTTATAGCAACGGGTCAATATTTTATACACTTTTTTTTAATACACTTTTTATACACTTTTTTATACACTTTTTTAAAACACACTTTTTTATACACTTTTTTATAATACACTTTTTATACACTTTTTTATAATACACTTTTTATACACTTTTTTAAAATCACTTTTTATACACTTTTTTATAATCCACTTTCTTATACACTTTTTTATAATACACTTTTTATACACTTTTTTATAATACACTTTTTTATACACTTTTTATACACTTTTTTATAATACACTTTTTATACACTTTTTTATAATACACTTTTTATACACTTTTTTATAATACACTTTTTTATACACTTTTTTAAAATACACTTTTTATACACTTTTTTATAATACACTTTTTATACACTTTTTTATAATACACTTTTTATACACTTTTTTATAATACACTTTTTATACACTTTTTTATAATACACTTTTTATACACTTTTTTAAAACACACTTTTTTATACACTTTTTTATAATACACTTTTTATACACTTTTTTATAATACACTTTTTATACACTTTTTTAAAATACACTTTTTATACACTTTTTTATAATACACTTTTTATACACTTTTTTAAACACACTTTTTTATACACTTTTTTATAATACACTTTTTATACACTTTTTTATAATACACTTTTTATACACTTTTTTAAAATACACTTTTTTATACACTTTTTTAAATACACTTTTTTATACACTTTTTTATAATACATTTTTATACACTTTTTTATAATACACTTTTTATACACTTTTTTATAATACACTTTTTATACACTTTTTTATAATACACTTTTTATACACTTTTTTATAATACACTTTTTATACACTTTTTTATAATACACTTTTTATACACTTTTTTATAATACACTTTTTATACACTTTTTTATAATACACTTTTTATACACTTTTTTATAATACACTTTTTATACACTTTTTTATAATACACTTTTTATACACTTTTTTATAATACACTTTTTATGCACTTTTTTATAATACACTTTTTTATACACTTTTTTAAAATACACTTTTTATACACTTTTTTAAAATACACTTTTTTATACACTTTTTTATAATACACTTTTTATACACTTTTTTATAATACACTTTTTATACACTTTTTTAAAATACACTTTTTTATACACTTTTTTATAATACACTTTTTATACACTTTTTTATAATACACTTTTTATACACTTTTTTAAAACACACTTTTTTATACACTTTTTTATAATACACTTTTTATACACTTTTTTATAATACACTTTTTATACACTTTTTTAAAATACACTTTTTTATACACTTTTTTATAATACACTTTTTATACACTTTTTTATAATACACTTTTTATACACTTTTTTATAATACACTTTTTATACACTTTTTTATAATACACTTTTTATACACTTTTTTATAATACACTTTTTATACACTTTTTTATAATACACTTTTTTATACACTTTTTTATATACTTTTTTATAATCACTTTTTATACACTTTTTTATAATCCACTTTCTTATACACTTTTTTATAATACACTTTTTATACACTTTTTTATAATACACTTTTTTATACACTTTTTTATAATACACTTTTTATACACTTTTTTATAATACACTTTTTATACACTTTTTTAAAATACACTTTTTTATACACTTTTTTATAATACACTTTTTATACACTTTTTTATAATACACTTTTTATACACTTTTTTATAATACACTTTTTATACACTTTTTTATAATACACTTTTTTATACACTTTTTTATAAGTAAAATATTAATTTTATTAGTAACTTTTTCATGCTACAGTTACATATCCAGTTGGAGTCTGTATGTCGACGTAAATGGGTGAAAAGGGTCGGACAAAAGTAGAAACAACACAATACGTACAAACAAAATGAAGCAAATCATTTTGAAGATTTACTGATCAATTTCCATGTTAAATTAAGCTACATATATAATAATTTTAATTATACTTTTATACAAGTCGACGCATATGGGTTAAAAGTGTCCGACAAAAAGTAGAAAAGCAAAAGCAATTGCAAGTAAAATATTAGAAATAGAAAGAATAGTTGAAGACTTGAAGTGGATTTAGAGTCATTTACATTTACATATACCTTTATAATAATTGTTGAGAGAATGTAATGAATGATATATGCTACAGTACATATTTTAGAGTCAAATTGACAGCACACCCACCATTAACGACGACTTTTTGGTCATTTGCCTCTCCGATCCTATATTCTAGCCAACATTAACTCCTTTTTAGATTAAGTCACACCTTAAAATACACCACCATTTTATAATGATCAGTTCTTTTATACATTATATATATACAGGTTGATCTACAAAGAGTAAGGATAGAACAAATTAAACTAAATCAGTAAAAATTAAAAGGTTAGATATAAAATGTAACCAAGTTTGCAAAGTGTTCGTTTATAATTTTACGCTTTACTTGTCAAAGCGTGACTTCGAATTGTTGGTGACATATATTAATATTGACCCGACTTTGGGTTTTGGGGATATTACTATCCAAAACATAATTTCGAAGGCTAATGTCGTTTGATATATTTTGTGATCTTACAGAAATGTTCAACTCACCACTAGTTAGGTTTTTACGTAGCTAGATATATATATCATGAGTACGTTATGAGTACATTTTCACTGATCTACATTATTTGAAAATATATTACGAATAATGTTCGTATGTACTTATTTAAAAAGTAAAGTACTCTATAGAAATCCAAGAATATTGACATATATATTAGCTCACTTAAAACTAGATCCCGGCCATAACCTGTATCAGTAAACATGGATCCTTAAATACAAACCATTTAAAGTCACTAGAATTTAAAGTTTTTGATTACTATACGGAAAATCTATTTTATCTCATCCATGATAAAAATATACTATGATATATACTTTTCCAAATAGTTTATTACTACTATTTAATCATTGACTAGTATGAATCTACTACCCACGGTCCAACATATTTTTCCCAATATATTTCAAAACTCTCCCAAAGACCATATCATCTTCTTCCCACTTATCAGTGGAAAGAGAGAATAGAAAGAGAGATCTTATGCTTTCATCAAAGAGATGCCTTCTTCAAATCTCTCTCTCTTATTAACAACATTTCTATCACTACTATTTATTTCCACCACCACTACCAGAATTTACTTCAAAGAAGCACCCAAATTCTACAACTCACCCAACTGCCTTTCGGCTCAAGACACTTGCTCACCAAATGCAGTTCATGTAGCCATGACCCTAGATGCGGCTTATCTCCGCGGCTCAATGGCTGCCATCCTATCCGTCCTACAACACTCGTCTTGCCCCGAAAACATCCGGTTTCATTTTGTGGAATCCTCCTCTGCCCACACCGACAACATTCAACTCATTATATCCACCTCATTTCCTTACCTCCGATTTAATGTCTATAGATTCGACGATTCGGCTGTTTTAGGCCTTATCTCAACTTCAATCAGGTCCGCGCTAGATTGCCCTCTAAACTACGCTAGAAATTATCTAGCCGATCTCCTTCCATCATGTGTCAAAAAAGTTGTCTACCTAGACTCGGACCTTGTCCTAGTAGACGACATTTCCAAATTAGCCGCCACACCTTTCGGTGACGAAAATGACAAAAAAGTCCTAGCTGCACCGGAATATTGCAACGCGAATTTCACTTCATATTTCACTCCAACCTTTTGGTCTAACCCGTCGTTATCGGTCACTTTTGCTGACCGTAAGGCGTGTTATTTCAACACGGGTGTTATGGTAATTGATTTAATGAGATGGAGAGAAGGTGATTATACAACCAAAATAATAGAATGGATGGAGTTACAAAAAAGAATGAGAATATATGAATTAGGGTCTTTGCCACCTTTTTTGTTAGTATTTGCTGGAAATATAGTCGGTTGATCATAGATGGAACCAACATGGGCTAGGTGGCGATAATTTCAAGGACTTTGTCGCGATTTACACCCGGGTCCGGTTAGCTTATTGCATTGGAGTGGAAAAGGGAAACCATGGGTTAGACTAGATGGAAATAGAGCTTGTCCATTGGATGTACTTTGGGCGCCATATGATCTTTTGCAAACTCCAAATGTTCTTGATTCTTGATCATGAGGTACAAGATCATTTTATATATATATTTTTCAACTCCCTAGCTAGATCATCATATGTTATCATCCTAATATACGAAACATCAATATCTATATATGTACACAAATGTATGTCTACGTATTTACAATTCGATCCATTGATGAACGTTAGTTAGACGAGTCTCTGAGATCGTTAACGATAATGTTTTGATCATAGTATTCTTTTTTGGGGGAAGATGATGTATATTGTAAATTATTACGCCATATATATAATCGATCGATATACAAGTATTAGATGTCGATCTTTTTTGTTAGCATAGTAGTATTGTAACATGGGAAAATAATCTTTGTACGTTGTAAAAATCAAATGGAATGTGAGATATAAATTTCATTATATCTTGTAATAAATGAATTAGAGTAACATCCTTTTTATTTACTTCTTGATAAATAGTATATAGATTCTTGTTGTGAATTAAATATGTTAGTATTCCATAAGAATGAATTATTACCGGTTTAAACTTTAAAGTATGTTAACTTCGGATCCTATATATATTTTGGAAAAATGTCAGAAAAATACTTATGAATAAGAAGAAATAAAAATAATGGAAGGCATAGTAGTACTGTCAGAAGAATTGTTGAGCGGTTGGCCGGGCCTATTAATGCTTAGAAAAAAGCAGGCAATTCGAATGTGTATGTTAAACTAAGGTCAAGAATATAACTTGGCATCTACACCGTCATTATTATACAAATATATGTTTTTATCTATAACCCATCTTACAAATTAGGTATAAAAACAAAAATGACATTCAAATTATATATATGTATAAGGTGAAAAGTAACTATTTTAAATATTAAAAATTTACAAAATTTCTTGTGGAAACGGACAAAGTTTATGGTTAAATACTCAAATGAACCAAATTATAATTCATTTCAAGTATTGCTAGGATTTATTTGTTTTAGAATAGAATAGAATAATAATAATAATATGGACCTTGTTCATGTGAGATACCGCGTTTGGGCATCCCCACTAAATGTCCATTCTTGCAGTAGAAAAGAAAATACGAATATATAATGATATCGCTTTAGTACTTCGATTCTTTAATTTTCTAAAATATCTTTGAGATACTATTGCATTTCTCAAATACACTACAACGAATTAATAATTTGTAAGCATTTTTATATGTGTGTATAATTGTGTTTTATCTATACGTACTTGTATAAAATTTCACATTTTAGATTATAAAGTAAAAAAATTCACAATAATATATGTCTACAGATCTTATGTTCGAAGTTAGTTATTTATCTTACAAACCAGTTTTAGAAAGTGAATTTGTCTTTATTGAAAAAAATAAAAACAAAGGAAATTAATGAAGGTGGTGGTGATGGAGTGTGTACTATATGCGAAAGCCTAGGAAAAGGCTAATGATGATTATGAAATAATTCACACCTATATATTGCTACTTGCTAGCATGTTATAAAGGTTAAATATACTGTCGGTGCTAATTGCTTTTTAAAACAGAGTGATGTACGTATATGATCATCCATAAATAGCAAGAAAGCGATATGTGGGAACAGTCAACATCGGCGATGCACATGGAGAACACGGCGAGTCAAAATTAATCAATATCCTATAGAAGTATTAATTAAAATGAGACATTAAAATGAAAAATAAGATCTAAACTCAATGATGGTTAACGAAAAATATAAAATGCTGTTAAATTTTCAATAATTAACTTATTTTTCCTTATGATTTTTTTTTGAAATTATACAAGAATATATATTGAATAAGTTTTGGAGGTTCAAAATTTGGTGCACATTCATTGATGGCGGGAGTGGGACCCGATGGTGAGCAAGTTTTGGAGGTTCAAAATTTGGTGCACATTCATCGACTTTACACTCCTCCTAGCTTATGCAGTTATGCCACATTTGTGAAGTTAAATTGAGACCGACCGCAAATCATCGATATCTTCTCTAAATGCTCAACGGATGAAGCTGCCGCTTCTGGGAATTGAACTTATTAAGCTCTGGTGGAACCTTGACTCGTTTTTCCTAAAATAAACAAAAATTGCACAATTAACCGACACAACTACATTTTCCTTCTCAAAAAGTCACGTAATTACATTTCAAATATTTTTACGATGGCCTTTATTCGTTTTTTATCCCAATACCACCGCAATACATAAACCAGGAATACAAAAATAGTGCTCAATATGGTCTAACTAATTGTTATGGACTAAATTTGGAGATTAAGAAATAGTGTAAGGAGGATATATTACTCTATTAATAGTAGGATTTAGGTAAAATAAAACATGTATTAAGATAAAACAAATAAAACAATAGGTTTTTCTTCACTGAAAATCACCGTGCATCATGAATATCATCGTGCATTAATTGTTTTATGAATCTTCGTGTATCAATTTAACCATGATCTAAGGCCCAAGATCTTGTCTTTTTTGTTTTACTTAATTTTTTGTTTTACAATACCTAACTCCTATATATAAGGTTTAGGTAACATAAACAAGTATTAAAGTAAAACAAATAAAACAATAGGTTTTTCTTCACTGAAAATCACCGTGCATCATGAATATCATCGTGCATTAATTGTTTTATGAATCTTCGTGTATCAATTTAACCATGATCTAAGGCCCAAGATCTTGTCTTTTTTTGTTTTACTTTCGAAAAATGGTAAATAGACCCAAAGATATGCATAAAAATCTACATAAAACTTTAAAACTTTGGCATGTGTATTCCACTGAGTCTTTTTCTTAATCTTATTCTTTGAATCTTCCAAATGTCATCATCTTATTATTAGGTTGATTTTTAGACACATCAATTAAGTTGATTTATCGTTATCCTTTACGTTAATACTTGTTTACAATATTTAACCTCAAGTTATTAAAGTTTGATTTATTTGGGTGTCTTTCTTTTGATTAGAAAGCAACTTTTAGGAGGGAAATTAGTTGGTGATGATGTGGTGTGCCGACAATTAATGGTTACGTCCATGTGTCGTATTTATTTCGTCTCACCATATCATATAACGATTTGGAACTTTAAAGTGTCACGTTTTTTAAATTGACGTCTAATTATTTTTGTTTAAAAATGATAGTACTAAATTATAAAAAAAATTACAAACAAACTTCTACCATCACCAATCAAAAGAAATTTTGTTTTATGTTTGTTTGTAATTTATTTGCATGTTTAACATTTCTCTACTACACTACAAATAATTATCATACACAATTATCATAAAAAAGCATATAATTACGATAATTCATTATATATTTTTTTTGTGGTGGCTTTTTATAAATGTAATTTAAAATGACGGTGAATTAAATGATTTTTATTCTACGTAATTATGAGGAAAATGGCATTATATGTGGCATGAAATACGCATATGCGTGGCACTCATAAATGAAGTTCATTAATATTTAAGCAAGATGTAGTTTCATTACTTATTTATCAGATTGAAGGTGGAATTAAACCTCGTCATTAGTACAAAGCAAATAAACAAAGAACGGAACCTAGTTTACGATTGCTTCTTTTCTTTTTTCCTTTTTCTCAATATATAAAGAAATCTTGTATAACACGTACTGAAAGCCCCACTTTTCACATGATTAATATATAATTTATTCCTAACCCCAATCACATTCATATTTAGTTAATATACTTTGGAAAGGAAAAAAAAAGTCACAACCGAAGAAACTACACAAAATGCTACATTGTATTACATGGTAACGTGCAAAGCTAGTGTTGATGTTGAATGGTAATGATAGACAACAAAGTTACCAATTTTTGATTCCCAAATATGAATTAATATTCTATATTGTTATGTGATAGGTAGTTTTAGAACTAAATCTTGCCAGTATACATATAAACAGCCTGTCGTGAATTTATATGAACTAACATGACACAGAGTCATGCTACTTGTACCGAACTTTTATATTGTTGTGGTATAAAAATTTGATCCCCGTATCTATTTACCAAAAAATATATATGGATACCATTCTTTTTTCTTGGCGAAATTGGTTTTCCCTATTAAGTTCACGATTATGCTACAAAGATAAAGGAGCATTTTGTTCCTCATTTGATAAACTATATTTATAATTATACTTTGTTGTCTTACCTTTATCTTAATTGATTTCAATCACTCTCTATTATCGCCACCTTAAGCAAAATCAAGTTAAATTACCTAACTTTATAACAAAGATAAAGGATTATTATTTACGAAAAGACAGAGAGACATAGATGATGTTGAGGGTTCAAGGAAATATATAGTGTTCATTATTGCCATTTGCCAACAAAGTCGTATTTAATTGTCGGTGTTGAATGTGACATATTATCAATGTACGTATTCCTGTTCTTGAACTTAACCTAATTGCAATTGTAAGGTTTTGCCACTTTTAGAGCTTCTTTGTTTTTCACACATTAAAGATCATACCGGTGTAGTCAACATCTTAATTGATAAAATAGTGTGTAGAGATTAATAAGTTATCTATTTGTTTTTTGTATTAAACGAAATAAATGGTAAAATAGATCTTTTACCCTTTCAATAAAAAGTATTACTCGTATTTAGTAAATATGGTATGATTGTTTAATAAATTAATAATAATTAGATGGATGATACGTGTATAACGCATATATTTAGTAAATATGGTATGATTGTTTAATAAATTAATAATAATTAGATGGATGATACGTGTATAACGCATATATTTAGTAAATATGGTATGATTGTTTAATAAATTAATAATAATTAGATGGATGATACGTGTATAACGCATATATTTAGTAAATATGGTATGATTGTTTAATAAATTAATAATAATTAGATGGATGATACGTGTATAACGCATATATTTAGTAAATATGGTATGATTGTTTAATAAATTAATAATAATTAGATGGATGATACGTGTATAACGCATATATTTAGTAAATATGGTATGATTGTTTAATAAATTAATAATAATTAGATGGATGATACGTGTATAACGCATATATTTAGTAAATATGGTATGATTGTTTAATAAATTAATAATAATTAGATGGATGATACGTGTATAACGCATATATTTAGTAAATATGGTATGATTGTTTAATAAATTAATAATAATTAGATGGATGATACGTGTATAACGCATATATTTAGTAAATATGGTATGATTGTTTAATAAATTAATAATAATTAGATGGATGATACGTGTATAACGCATATATTTAGTAAATATGGTATGATTGTTTAATAAATTAATAATAATTAGATGGATGATGCGTGTATAACGCATATAATAAATTTTTGAAAGTTATGTGTTTCATCTTAGTCATTTAGGGTAGCTTAATAGTTAGAGTAAAATAGTTAGTTGTTAAAAATAACTTTTTAAAAAAAGAAAGAGAAAAACTAACTAACCTTTTACGTCTTAAATATTCACCGAGTTTGTTAAATACGGCCATGGCAGTTGCTAGAGGACTAGAGGAGAACTTTGATATTTGATAATACTTCGGCCTCAAATTAAGACAAAGAAAAGAAAAGAAAAGGTAAATGGTTTAGAGCTGGCCCATTGGGCTATTTTAGCAATTTAACCTTTATATGAGTTGGACAAGTAGACAGCATATAAACTATTTAACTGAACCTGTTCAATAAGGGTCGGCCCGTGTTTGACCATTTGTACCTAAATTTGAATTTGGATTTTTTTTTCGTTGTTACGTATAATTGAAAAAAAAAAAAAGAAAAAAAAAAGCATAATGTCCGAGTAATGCCTTTAAACTTATTAGATACTAGTTTACAGGACCGTGTGATAGACTGCATATGGATTATTGATAACACAGGTTAACTAGACCTTGTGTAAAAGTTTATGGTTATATCCTCTTTAGTAAATCAAGCTAATAATATTCGAACCATATGAACATTACACTTGAAGAAAAAATAATTTGTAGCATGATATACCTTTTTTCTATCTAATCTGATAAATATGTTGAAAGTTATTCAGATAAAATAATTTTTATAGTAAAAGAAAAGAAGTTTTATTGTCTTATAATAATATTTCCATGAAAATCAACAACAAATAGTGTTCCAAATTGAAAAGATTTATAGAATCACGAGATCAATCAATCTAAATTGATTGATAATATACAAGATCTAAAGAAATTATACAATTATTATTATTAATAGATGAATTATTCTTACAGAAGTTTTATGAATTCAATATCTAAATCATCAAAGATGATGAACAAATTACAAAGATAACGAATACAGAAATATTAATGTATAGACAGAAATAGCAGGAAAAATAGAGAGGAATATGATGTTGAGATAATAATCATTCAAGGGGTTATTAATCTCCTCATGACAAATAACCCAGAAATATACAGCTTATTATTTTGAAGATACATTACAGTCCTCCAAGTATCAACTGTCTTCAATATTAGTCCCTCCTTGACCATTTAACTCCAGTCTTCATCCTTTACAACTTTCTTCAATTATATGCTTGTCATCCCTCATTGACTTGAACATTACTAAAGATTGACAATAAAATCATTTCTCAACACAAATTGTAATATTCAACCCAATTAATTTACCCTTTGGCAGATTTGAAAGAACTTGTTTTGGTTTCTTATAATAGGATTATTAAAAAAAGGAAAGATTGTAGTATGTAAACTTAACCCCCATGATTTTAATAATTGTACTATGTAATCGTGCAACTTTCCACTACTTTGCTACATTTTATCAATATAGGTGAATTGTAACTTTGGTTTTAGTCAATAAGTTATCAATAAAATGAGTACAATGATTTATGCATAATATTAGTATTTTCAGTTGTTTGAAACTTGAAAGCAATAATAACTCTAGTACTCGCCACAAGTCCAAAACACGGGCAGATAAACGCGATAGAAGTTACAATTATACTTACTGAAGGTAATACGAATAACTATATTCTCCCCGACAGGCTAAAACAGATTTTCCAACTCAAAGTGGCCAAAAAACTAATCTAAATGCTAAAGTAGTAGAGAATGTCCAAATTGTTTCGTTACAAGTAAATGCAGATCACAATACCTGCAGAACAATTCGGTTTTCATTTTTCCATTATGTGCCTGAACATTTTAAACTCAAGTTAAAGTACAACAAAGATCCCGATGTAAGCACTCTATCATCTTTGTTCTTCTCAAGGATCCGCTTATCATACATAATCATCAAAACTAGCTTTTGTTTGCTTCAGAATACTCACCATAGTATTCCAGGTCATCATTTCTTTTTCGCAGGTATTTGTAGTACACATATTGCATTATGATCTGTTAAATATACTTCGTTAAGGTCAAACAACGATTCGTTAGATTTTATATTTAACTCCAGTGTCAGCAAGAGAGTTGTATAAAAGGATACAAAGGTATCAAGTGCAACACATGCAGCAGCATCTAGCAGCCAAGGCAAGTTGGCTTTGATTTTTGACCATTCTGTACTCCTCACGAGAATGCTACACTCAGAACGTATACCATTGTCAGAATACGAGAGGAGAGAAAAAAGAGATGTGCTTGTGTGTATGCGTGTGTGTGTGTGTGAGCGAGAGAGAGAGAGAGAGGACCTTCCGACATAAGTGGCATTTGCAACAAGAGCGAAGATGAACATGAGAGGATTCAAACCCTAAGAGAAGTATCAAAATATAGAAAATTACAGATCCAATTAATAACGAATAACTAGATGTGGTAACATGACACATTGGGTAATGGGTCAAAGTTGATCACATGGTACGGTTAAACCAGGCTTCTTAGAATAAATGATTTAGGAGGCAGTACATAACTATATATGCATTACCAATAGACGTCATTTGGGTGACTTCAAACTTGTATAACCAACTCTATCCCTTTGACCCGTTCCCTTTTAGCGAAGTTCTCGTGTGACCCGTTTGAGATAAACCACATCTAAATCGACCTATTCATAACAACTAACAAATGAAATAGCTCGTGCAAGAGACTCACCTCAACGCTGCCTCTTTTAATCTGTTAACAACCATAACAGATGTTTCAGAAAGTTTTTCATCTATCAAATAACAATTGAAATGTTTGAGAACCAGGTCTTACATTCAATACGATTTGAGGAATTCGACCACCCATGTAAATTGCCGCCATCATCCAACCTAACCATTGCCCGACCACAGTGCCACTTCCACCACCTTCCTGCAGCACTAATGTAGATAAGAAGCTAAAGCAGTAAAGCAAACAAAACACATCAACTATCTAAATCAACCAAACATTTGGCAGAGGACTGTACTTGCAGCAACTTCCTGCCAACATAAACTTGCATCAACCCCTTGGTGTGTGATGGCAAATTTAATGATGTAGCCAAGAACGCTCCATAACCCGCCTGCCACGTAACATGTCATCAAGATACCAACATTAATCCAAAGATGTTCAAATACATTGTTGGGGTCTTTGAGACTTGCTTATTTACATATTTATCTGCTGATTGTTTATATTTAAAGCAGACTAGCAATCTCAAACAGTGTTCTTAGTTCATAAGAAATAAGCACTTGAAACAGTCTTCTAAGTTCATAAGATTATTGTTCTATTTTATGTGGATATAAACTTGTAATAAGACAAAATAAAAGAATAAGAATAAGAAAAAAAAAAGAAACAAAATAAAATACAACCGAATTTGAAAAAAAAAAAATTAGCGGCGTTGCCTGTTTGTCTTCTATTTCTTTGTAAAATTTCCATTAATTTCATCATAAATACAACCAAAATATATTAGAAGGTGGACTTACAGAACGTGGGATGGGTTTGGGTTGGGTAGCAGGCTTGGGTATCTGAACAGATGACTCATCTTCGGAAGAGGAATCACCGTCTCCACCCATTGCAGAAGCTGGACCACTCCTAGTTGGCCATAGATAAGATCGATTGGGTGGCGTTGCACTTCCAGCCATTGATCTTGCTGACCTGCAAACAAAATTACATATCCAATTCTTTATTCATTACAAAGCTACAATATCCAATGGACTTATGCATACAAGTGGACTAACATATATATATATAATATATATATATATTATATATATATATATATATATATATATATATATATATATTATATATATATATGTTAGGCGTGACCTAGTTGTATCGAGATAATCCAACAACCAATAAGTTGTTTGCTTTAGTACTAGTTGAAAATTGTGTGTATATGTAAAAAAAAGTTACATACGTGAAGAAATAATCTTGACGGGGAGATAGCGATGCCTTGATAGCCCTGCTTCTTGAGCTGACAAATCGAGGTTCCTCTCCAATTGATGGTCTAAGCGGTCTCTTAGCTTCCTCCACCTATAAACATCAAAACTTTTAAGTTAACTAAAACATGCCTCCAAGATTCACCAAAAAGTATAGGATTCTGTTTTGTTTTTTTTTCCAAAAATAATTGCATACCTCTGGGTTAGCTTTAGTATCAGCTTTTCTTGACTTTAACCATGCGTAGAGATAATCATAATATAAGCTTTGCAACACCAGGATTATAGTACTAATTGTATAAAGCTGTATTCAGATTATAAATTTCATTAAACTAACTATTAATCATCAAAATTTTACTTCCATAAGCTATTAGGACCATTTTCAAAAGGACATAAACATATATATTACCGCAGCTGTGTAGTACTGGGTTGGCAACTGCATCCACAAAGTTACAACATATTAGAACGATTCCATTAAATTAAATAACCGAATTCCTATTTTACACTTAAGTGCTTAATTTCTTGAAACTGTTATTTGGAAAGGGGAAAAAGCTTAGAATAAAGTAAAATAAAACCAATAATGTTTTCCACGACCCAATATCATCTTTGACGGTGTATAAAGACGGTTTTATCCCTGCATAAGCTAGAAAAACTTTTTCAAGAAAAGGACCTCGGGTCTGCAAGGAATAAAGATCACTTGATCCAAGCCTTTTTAAGGGATTTTCCTCTTAACAAAGTAGAACTAATTTTTTTTTTTTTGAAAGGTGAATTTCTCTTGTTAAAAAGACAGATTTAAATGCACTTGAGACAATAAAAATCGAGTATATTGATATACCTATAATAATTTGTTAAAACCATACATAACTAATAAAATTCTTATTCAAAAGATTTACCGTTGCTGGTTCAAGAAGACATCCCACAAGATTAAAGATATCCCTGCACCACAAAAAAAAAAATGCATACAAAAAATATGTATATAAATAATATTCTACCCATAAAAAAGCCTTACGTCTAGCGGTATTCATGAGGTGACCCATCAAACAATGAAAAAAAAACTTAAAAGACGTGTGATGTTTATATGGATATTTATAACTTACCCGGCGATCCATGTAAGGAGAAACAAAAGGGAAACACCATGGCTAGATTTGGTACGAAAGTTGGTGATAATTTGTGGGATTTCAGCCACACCCCAACAAACAAGGCTAACAATACCCAAACCAAAAGATATTTCATCTTTAAGGTTACATAAGCAATCTTTGAAATATTTGTCAACCCAACCAACACATGGTTTATTTTGTTTTACACAATATGATGTACTTGTGCTTAAGGTGTTGTTGTTAAGGAAAAAAAACAGCTTCATGTTTAAGAAGAAAATTGTGATTCTGTTTTTGACTTGAATTCTAACGCAAAATGTGGTATAGGATTTTGTGTATGCATAGATATGTATTTAATATTTTTTTTTATGTATTTTTATATGGGTGAGAAGAAGGTGGAAATACACATATTTATGGATGTGGAAGAAGATACATGATGGTGGTTGTTGAAGTAGTGAAGATTGTAATCCGAAATTACGAAATTGGGCTTATATGTCTTTGGGTTTTGTGATAACAAGTCAAAGGATATTGAAATAGTGTTTGTGGTGTTTGTTGAGGTCTTGCTCGATTTATCGGGTGGCTTCCCTTTTAATAGCAACAATAATTCCTGTAGGAGTAATTTAATTTTAGCTTTCTGTTTTCATTTTTATTTTTGCAAAGTAAATTTCAATTCAGACGTGTTGTAGGCAATTTTAATCAGATATTTTTGGACCTCCAACCATTTTCCTTATGAAAAATACCTTAGATGAGAACCACAAAGCTTGAACCTGAGACCTTGGGTAAGCTCACCTCTGGCGCTCACATAGTGGATTTAGAAGATACCCATGACCACTGGGGTTTAAGCCAGTGGTTAATAATTTAGTTTTAGCTTACTTCTCTGAAACGACACAACTCGATTTAATAGAAAAAATAAGGGAATTTTTTTTTTCTTTCCAAATACCCTTTATGCGCCGCACAACATAACACACTATAGAGACTTGCAGAAAATTTCCATGCGAAACAATGTGCGACGCATAAATCCAATTTCACAAACATGCGCCGTATGGACCAAATATGCGGCGCATATTTGAGTCTGACAGTACCAAACTTCAATTTTGACATTTGACTCAACTTGCAACCTTTCCAACTCAAATCCAATGATTCAAACTACAACATTTCTGAATCTTCAACAAAGTAATCAAAACCATTTAAAACATTATTGAAGTATCCATTTGATCAAACATTTATATTATATCAAAACGGGTCACTTGCCCAAGTTGTTGACACTTCAAGTTAAGCAATTACATTTTGATACAAAAAGACCATGACACTACCGAAACTTAAATGAAGTTACATAACCAATATCTTGACAATTACATTTACCAAAACTCGTTATAAAAGACAACGTACAAAAATTAGAAATTTCGGCATGACCTTTTCGTAAAATCTACATCAAAAACCTGTTACGGATAATGAGTTTTCAAAATACATTTAATCATGATCAATACATTACTACTACAAAACGACCCATTATAAATAACCAAAAACTCGAATCTAACACTAGACATCATAATAACTTTACCAAAATGACATATCAAGTGTACAATGAGCCAATAGTTCAAAGGGGTTACTAAGGGTTCTATCACCAATACCATTTTACCGCAATTATGAAATGCTTCGAGCTTTACAATTCAACTTCAATCTTTATAGCACTTAACTTTGTTTCCACATCCGGGACAACCTATAAAAAGGGTAAACAACTAAAAAGTAAGCAAAGCTTAATGAATAATCTTGCATACGTTTATACACACGAAGGAGGGCAACGCACAAAGGATATTACATGTAGCCTATGGCACCGTCGTACCATATCTACATGCTCACCTTTGTACTTTAACGCATTACATGGATCCATATAAGCTATTTCAACACAAACAATATCAATAATTTCGGGATTCTTAGGCCCCATTCACAAGAGGTTCTTAGGCCTCAGAGGTTCTTAGGCCTCATAATCACACTGCCCCAAATTGGGCTCTAACGCCAAATCGAGTACCATACATGAAATCCATCATCATATGGACGCATATATAAAGGTATGCAAGAATACTCACCTCCTTCGCGACCACAAAATCAACAATCAACAAGACCGCAAGTACACAATATGTATGCTTCAACCTAGCAATGATTCACAAGTACATATAAGATCATCAATCTCATACTAGGCTATCTAGCCACAAACAATAGCATCTCAACACCAAATTCGTCTTTTATAATCTCATATATCTTTATCTTAAGGCCAAATTCACTTTCATAACAAAATCATCATTTTCATATTTGACTATAAAAGTCACCAACATTCTTATTATCACAATAACCCTTTTCAACTCAACAAGATGCATATAATCTCATATTTTACTGTTTCTCATGAATTATTTCATGGTTAAGAACAAAGATTTGGGTTATGGTATTTTTAACACTGTAAATTCAAGGTGTTTAGTTTCTCCATGATTTTTGCCTTAATTTATGGATATCGTTTACTATTTTTTGAAAAATCTTTGAACCCAACAGCTTAAATTTCTTACTGTTTGCGCAACAGAAAGTTGTATACATGTTCATGGTCCAAGCAATCTTTGAAAAATCCCATTAATTTATTTTAACTTCTAGACATATGAAATATGTTACACAAAAAGTGCAAAGTCCTGAATCTTCAAGAATTGAGAGTTAAAATTCCATGAACATGACTAATTTTTCAGCTAAAAAATCAGATTTGACCAACTGACTTCAAACATGCATATCTCGAGTTCTACTTAACCTTTTTACCTGATTCCAGTGGCAAATTTTTGAAGACACATATATCTACATTTTATCTTTGACGACCAACATGTGAATTAGTCCTCAAAGGTGACTTTTGTTCATTTTAAAAACAGACACTGTTGCTGTTCTTACTAACAAAACAGCTTTGACATCACTGATTTCAAATGATCATATCTTGAGTTCTACACCATATTTTGACCTCATTTCAGTGGCCACTTCAAGCTAACACATAAACCTACATTTTCGTTTTAGTGATCAACAAGTGAATAATCTGATACCGGGGTGTTTTACACGTTGCAAAATCAGAGACAAAATCTGTCCAAGTTTGTTCTCACTAACACTCATCAAAACTTTCATGCAACCCAACTAAAAATCCTAAATTTGATTAAATTACAAGAACCCTAACTTTTATCAAAGCAATTTAACTCATTAAAAGAAAAACCCCCAATTTCCCAAATTCAATTTAGTAAGAACCCTAATTTCTAAAAGAAATCAAAATTAGGTTAAAGGAAAATCATTACCTCAAGGAATGGAAGAGTAAAATCAAGAATCCAAGTCACAATTCCTTCCCCCTTCTTCTTCCTAATTTCGTTCACCACCACCACCACCATACACAAATTCTCACTTTTTAATTTCTAAGATAATTGGAGTTTATTATTATGGTGATTGTTATTTACTTACTTAAGTTTGATTATTTGGAAGTGTGAAATTGAATTGAATGAAGAAGGAAGAAGATTAAAGAAAATAGTAGAAGTAGTATGAGTCACAAATGGAAAATGGCTGGCATCCTAATGAGATGCCACGCCCCATAACTAATTTTGGTGAGGAAAATACCTCGCTATCCGTTAAAGTTCCAACTAAATTAATCCGTATTCAAAAATAAAATGTTAGGAAACTATTTTAATGTCAAAACTATAATAAAGGTTAATTTTTCATTGGTCTTAAAAATTCGGAATGTTACAACTCTCCCCACTTGAAACGGATCACGACCTCGTGATCCAAGCCGCATCTAGTGACAACATTATAGAAAAGTTTTTCTCTCAATTTTCCATTAACACATACGACATATCTTCCATGTTTTTATAGCACTTTGCACCATTATATAGACTTGATTTACATTATTCTTAAATATTTCATTACAAGGTCAAATACTCATCGACATTGTCTTATTTGAACTCATTTTGAAATTCGATTTCTTTTAAAAGTACACGTGAAACCTTGACGATATAATACTTCATAAAACGAGAATCGTGAAAGGTAGAATAAATTTCTGGAGGTTTTTCGGACAATTCCAAATAATTAGAAATCTTGTCGTCTCGAGCATGTATTCCGAAAGAACTGTTAAACCGAGATCTAGCTTTCCTCGCATGCAAAATAATGAAATGCCTTCCCATGGAGTAACTCTTCATATTATACAATCACTGAAATTGAACTCGGTACGCCTCCCTCTTTTATCTGCATAAGATTTTGCCGGTCATGACCCGCTTAAAGTCGTTATCTTATCATTTCCATCTTCTTACACATCTTCATCACGGTACAAGTCATACACGACTCTTGTTGTCCCACTTCTCCCAAACGAAAAGGGAAACGACCCTTCTCTATCAAACACATTCATACGGTGACAATCTGAATACTAACGCGATAGCTATTGCTATACTGGAACTTCTCACAAGATCAAGTGCAAATTCTAAAATTCACCAAAGATCAGCTATTCACGCTTTCAAGATTTCGCTTCATTTGAGGTTACAAATTTTCTCTCTTTAACTCTTAATACATCTTTATCGTACCGAGCCAAAGAAGTATTCGTATTTATGAGCTTTATAGAGCAAAAATCGATTTGATTCGTTAGGGAGAGGATTCTAAGTTCTATCATGACGTCTAGTAAGTCCGCGAATATTCTTCAGAAAATATTTCGTGTGATCAGGCTCCTCGTTTGCTTAGGCTCTCGTTGCAAAAATCCCCTATGGCCTCCTCGATTTGATCAGAGAAATCAATTCTGGTTAGCATATACAACGGTGAAACACAAAAAGAAAGGTGAGAACTTTTCAAGCTCACAACGTCCGCCACTACATTGGCTTACCGGAGCGATACTAGATTTCATAGACATAATCTTTCGAAAGATTTAATCAACTTCTTTGACAGTTGTTGAGGTTTCGTTTCTCAATAAGAAAAGAAAATACCTAAGACTCATATGATCAAAAACAAGTGAATAACTTGACACTATAGAGGTAAAAACACCAAAATTTTAAAGTAAAAACCACTCTAATGGACTATAAATCGTGAATGGAACGATTCTTCTTGATTTCTTTTTAGTACTTCATTCAACTTCTTATTCTCTTCTCCAAGCTCACTTCACATTCTTTCTAATTAATTCGGTCAAACGGGAGACTATATTCAAAAATCCGAAAGTAAAACGACATTTGTCACCCGTCAATCACGAAACTTCTAATCTATATTGATGGTGTAGGCTGTCTCCACTTCGTCACCGCATTAATCCAAGCCGAATAAACCTCATTCGCTCTTTTGGTTAATCACACGGTAGAGATAATTGTACTTCTCCTAATCAGGCTGCTCATCCAACGAATTTACATAAAACTTTTCCTTTTTATAGTATCTCCCAGACTTCGCGTAAAAGAACTTAGTGGCCTTATTGACTTTTAGAATAAACGTTGTCAATGAAAACAATTACGAACTTATTACATAACGGAACAATTACGGTTCGTAAGACTCATAAAAATTGCAAAATCATTGATAAAAAATCGAAGAGCATAACTACGAATTCAAAGTGCTCGCAACGAGTATAGATAGCATTTTTAGGAACATTTTCATCGCGTGCTTTAAGTTGATGATGAATGAGACAAAAATTTCATCTTTAAATAATGCAAAACTGCTTCCAAGTGATCGAATAGGACATCAAATCTTGACAACGGGTACTCATATTTGATTGCTACTTTATTCAGCTCACGAATAGATAATCACACGTGCCTAATGCCATCTTTGATTTTATCGAAAAGAATAATTATACCTCTCGGGAATGACTAGAACGAATAAAATTCAAGAAAAAGACATTGAGAAAATCACGAACAACAAGAATATTCTCCCTAGACCGTGGTTTCCTTTCGGCGTCGATGATCCAAACACATGAGACTAGACTATCATACAACGATTATCAAAACGCACGAACAAAAGCACTAATAGAAGTCGATCGCTTCCTTTCTACCGCCCAAAGGCAATTGTTTTCTCTATAATAGGAATATTCAACTAGGTCGCCTTCTCCTTTCACGAAATTTGGCATCATTCACGCTTAGCCAATCCATTCTCACACTTTGCATCAAACGCTCTTAAAGAAAATTAAACCAAATTGACTCGAAAATTTTCAAATTAGATTTTAACTTTTATAACTACCATACTTCTCATTTATAAGTTCATTGCTACCATAATATCCTCACATTCTCACTATACCAATCTCATCTTAATTTCTATCATCAGGCATCAAGTAATCACATACTCATTCAAGAAAAGCATGTCAATCAAAATCAAAACACATTCGCCATACTCCGTATGGTCTTTTAACATACACTTTTTTTGGCGAGGAAAATACCCGCTATCCGTTAAAGTTCCAACTAAATTAATCCGTATTCAAAAATAAAATGCTAGGAAACTATTTTAATGTCAAAACTATAATAAAGGTTAATTTTTCATTGGTCTTAAAAATTCGGAATGTTACATTCTCTTTTCTCTTATTATTTTGTAATCCATATATTATAGATTTCGGGCAGTTTTTTAGTAAAGGGCAAAAGCGTTTTATTGGACCGCGTAACCGAACAATGCTGATCCATCACGTACCCAATACGTGAAGTATAAATCGAATTAATTGGAAGGCAAGAGAATTATGTCAATCACAAAAATCAAACATCTAAACTCATCTTCTAAGGTAGAGTCTCTGTTTACTCCTCACCACTCTTCATCCAGACGTCTATCCTCCCTACTTGCAAGGAACGTCTGTATATTTTTCGTCATCTCCTCCCATTTAGAAAGGAATAAAAGACAAGAAAAATAAAATATAGAAGAAGACGCATATAACAATAGGTAACATGGTCCCTATTGCACCCCCCACGTTATAGGTGCTCAATAAAGAGGATAGTGTTCATGCAATCATGCCGATGTCTATTAGGCGTCTACTAATTTCTGTTTATGGCATACCATCCAACTTTATAAAGAATAAATACGGCATCCGCACACCGCGGTTTGGTCGTCGCGACGAGTGATGGCGCGTCGAGTAGTGTAGCCAATTAATATAAAGGGGCTTGTGCATATATTTTAGGAATTAGGGGTTAAATAGTTTAAATAGATAATTGGGGTAATTTAGACAAATTCCCCAACCCAAGTGAGTAACTTTTCAACAGGAGGAAATAAATTTTACAAGAGAATAAGAATTAAAGTTAAGTATGTAGTTAAATAAATTATGAAAAAATTAAATAAATTATGAATAAGAGGTAAATAATTTCAAAAATGCTTTGGAGTATAAAGTATTTTCCTTTTTGAAAATACTGTCATATATAATTTTCTCTGGATAAAGTTTGGTATGTTTGTGGAAATAAAATGTGCATCAAAATTTAAGAGCGCGTTTGGTTGCGGAAAAACACCCTTTGTTTTCCAAGAAAACACGAAAAATAGAAAACGCGTTCTAATCCTAGTTTTCTAAAATGTTTCCAAAAAAACAAAAAACAATGTTTTCCACTTTTCAATAGAAACTTAAAAACATCTTCTTTTTTTTGTTTTCCATTTTCCATTTCCTCTCTCCTTTCCCCTCACATCTCTAACATGTTTTCTAGTTTCTAATTAGAACGCGTTTTTAAAATTTTTATTTGTTTTCTAGAAATTAAAAACCTCTTTCATTTTCTAAAAATTAAAAATAAAAAACTAAAAAACATTTTCTACAAACGGGGCCTATCAGAACTTTCGTTTTCAATGATATATATAATAGAAAAAAAACCCTAAACACTACTACTAGGGGCGATTTCACCACCCTTGGCCGCCGGCCACTTTCTTGGCCAAATCCGGCCACTTTTGGCCGGAATTTGATCTTGTCTTTCGATCCATCTTGTTTCTTTTTCGATTTCCTACAAATCTATGTAATTTACAATGTCCTATTCACGCAAAAAGAAAGGTAAAAAAGAAAAGAAAACCGATGAAGAAGTTTTACAATCGTTATATAACCTTAGATCATCATCAAAATCTGTTAATCCGAATGCTTCAGCCTCAATCTCGGATCATTTGGATTCTGCCACTATGCCGCCACCAAAAACCGCCCAGCCGCCGCCGCTTTCTGCTCTGCCACCATCTATTCCGGCCGCCAGTCAATTGGTGGCTGGGGGAGGGTCGATCGGGGGTGGGGATGATCCAGCTTCAAATTCCACTACTCAATTGATCGGATCTATGGGTGTGGCTGCCGATTTGAGTGCTAAAAACCCTAATTTATCTCCTGCCGTCATACAGCCGCCGCTAACCGCCGCACCACCACCTGTAACCTCTGTTGCTGTTCTATTGAAGGTAGGAGGGGGTTCGATCGGGGGTGCGGTCGATCCAGATTTCACTCTTGATGCTAAACTGACCGGTTCTAGGGTTGATGTGGCCGAAACCGTAATTGCAAAACCCACCGCCGCCGTGCAACCACCATTAACCACCGATGAGTCACCGTCAATTGAAGATAGTGAACAAATTGATGAACTATTCACCATCATTAAGGATGGAATGGAATTGCTTAATGATGGTGACAAACTACTCTCTAAAGATCAAGTGGTCGAATTGAATAGGATTTTAGTTGAACATTTGGCTAAAAACCCTAATTTTGATTCGCCCACCGTTAATCCACCATCGGCCACCACTGCTTCGGCTGCCACCCGTCGTGTGAGCACTCTTGACATACATGAGGCCACGGGGTCAGATTCACAGCCACAGGTCCCACTTGTTCATGAATTCGACAAACACTTTAGTGTTGAGCTTGAAACCGAAAAACCTTGTGACAATTCAAGTGACACGGCCACCATGGAAAAAATGGTTGATTCTTGGGATAAAAATGTTATCTCGCATGTTGATGATGGTAGGGACTTGAATGACTCGACTGGTGATGGTTTAAACTCGACTGCAGAACCACCTTTGCATGGTTTACATGCAAAAGGTGGTGCTTCCTCTGTTCCTCCTATGCCGGATCCTCCTAAGTTCCCTCCAGGTGCTACTTACTTCAAGCCAGCTACAGATCATGCACATGACATTCCTACTGCTTCAGATGATGTACCTAAGCATGATGTCACCCCGAATGATCTTGGTGGACACCCGGACAATCCTAAGACACAGCAGCCTCGCACTTATGCTTCTATTTTTCTGGATGCTACTAACATTCGCAAAAAAGGTACATTGAGATTCATTCCCCCTGTTATTACTTCTGGTGTTCCTAGAGCTATTATTCCACGTGATCTTTTGTTGCAACAAAGTGAGTGCTGGAATAATACTTTAGTTGGTCATTTCATTGGTAAACGTCCTGTTTTCCCTTTTGTGCAATTTCATGCTAATCGTTTGTGGAAAAAGTTTGGTTTGGAGGATGTGATCTTGAATGACCAGGATTTCTTTTTGTTTAAGTTCAAGTCTGAACAGCGTCAATTGCATGTGTTTGAGAATGGGCCATGGTTATTTAATGATATTCCCATCATGCTTAGGAAATGGGAACCTGAAATCTGGTTTGACAAACAAGCTAATGATAAGGTTGCCCTCTGGGTTAATATTTATGATTTTTCAGTCATTATGTGGAATTATGACATTCTTAGCCATTTGGTTAGTTCTGTTGGTATCCATATTGCTGTTGATAGATATACTGCTGAAATGTGTGAAAACAAGAAAGGTAGGGCAGTATTTGCTAGAATTTTGGTTGAGTTTAACTCTTTGAGAGATATTCCTATGTTTGCTGAGGCTGAGATTTTAGATTCTGTGAGAAGGTTCAGACTTGAGTATCATTGGCTTCCTCCTAGGTGCTCACATTGCAAGATTTTCGGGCATAAATTTGATGATTGTAGTGTGAGACCAAGGACACAGAAAGAGATGGAAGCCCGTATGGCTACTGCAGCTCTAGCATCACAGGTTGGTCCATCAGGGACCAAGGATGGCCCATCAGGGGCTAAACAGGTTGATCCAGCAGAAGCCCAGGCAGATGATGGGTTTCAGAAGCCCAAGAGACGTAAGAGGAGGCCCAAAAAGGCCCCTTCATTTTCTATTCCTAAGCCTAAGGTCATGTATGTTCCTAAGAAGACACAAGATTCAAAGGGAAAGGCTCCAGCAGCAGCTACTTCTACTACAGCCACTACAGATTCACCAGCTCCAGTTAGATTTCCTACTGCTACAGCTTCAGTCCCTCAGAGACCACTCCAAATTCATACAGCTACTACTACAGTTTCAGACACTCATTCAGGTACACAGGCTACTACAGATCATGATTCTATTCTTACCCCTCCTGCACCTGGTGTTGAGACTAGGAACCAGTATGATGCACTTTGTCAGATTAACATTGATGAGGTCAGTACTCCCTCAGTTGAGCCTATTGTTCCTGCTGATGATGATTTTGAGGATGAGTCTGATAGCGATGAAGTTGAATCCATTGAAGGTGACACTAATCCGTTCATGTAGATGTTTGGTTCATAAATATTGACTACTAGCTTTGTTTTTCATTCTTATTGTTTATATTGCTAGTTCGATTGTTCTTGGGTGTTCTGGGCCTGTCCAGTCACTCACTTGATTCATTTCCTGCATCACGGGTCCCCTTTATTATTTGCGGGGGGCCCGTGAGGGCATTTACTATGTAAATGTTTAAGTCAACTGGCATTCAGCCATGTTGCCTGTTCTTATTTGTGATTAATACAAGTTAACCAGGGGTGACGGCCTTTTACCGGAAAAAAACGGGGCCTATCGGTCAGCTTCTTGTCTCTTGTGTTTAGAAAACATATCTCCCAAAGGATGGTGCAATTAATCAAACATATTTCTCAAAGGATGCATTGTTAACAGACGTCTGATGTCATTTACCGAATTAGATGTCTACCAAATATGTCCAATTTACAGGTCTGCGAAGAATAGTGAGGAGAAAATGCTAACACTGTACCGAAAGTCTGAAGGAGATTTTTTAATTATTTTAGATACATTCGATTTATAATCGACAAATAGACTATCGACTACTTGGTCACGCATTTGAATTATGTGAATGACCATTTGCATAAATGGACACCCTTTGTATCATAAAGTCGAATGTTCAAGAACCTAAATCTGGTATTAAGAACATATTTGGTGGACCACATATTAACTTTTGTTTCAGGCATCTTTAAACCTTTTTGGGAGTATCTGAAATCAGACGTACTGTGACATACATATTATATTAAACGTACAAGTGGCTTGAATTATGTAGAACTAGACTTAATCGAACATGTCTTAACTCTTTTAAGTGTAAACTGTTAAAAAGTTAAGGTTTCACTAATAACAACCCTATTAACAAATTTGGTGCATTAAGATTTGTACTTTATTATGCGAAAATTCAGGGGTGGTTAATGATATATAAAGTACTACTTTTTATGCAAGTAATAAGTTATTAATGACAACCCTTAGGCCGTCATTATCATTTTCCTAAAAGTTAAAGCGTTTTGAGTTTTTTTGCTTTTTTCTAACGGCATACATACACTACTCTTACATTAAACACATTTCTGAGATAAAACTCAAGACTCTTGAAAAAAACCCTTATTGATTCCATCCCTAGCCTGAGACTAGGAGGTCTTGGGTTCAAATCCAGTTGTGAGCAAAATGCTCTCAGGAATGGAGATAAGAGTTTTCCCAGCATAAGTTTCCTCTGTAATTGGAGTTAGGTATATGAAGAGGCATGACGCTGAGCCCAAATTTGTCATTCAAAAAAAAGATCTACCCTAATAAATTTGGAAAATAGGACTTGATTCAAAGTAGATCATACAAGGTCAAACACCTTACGAATGAGCCACTAATTCCATTGGTGTTTTGGGTCTAGTTTAATTTTTATAATGAAAGATGATCCACACATTATTTTTTAAGTTATCGTTACTTAATATGTTTTAAGATGTTATAAATATTCTATAATATTTTAGAGTTTATGTAGTGACATACGCTAAAACAATAGTATACTAATGAACTTCGATTTTAATGAAGTCCAGTTGTTGTATGTGTTTATATATAAGTCGTTTTTTATCTTGTGAGTAAACAAACCAAAAATGTGTCTAAAGTCTATTATCAAATAGACAAAGCCCTAGACATTATTAGCGTGGAGGGGCCATCTTTGGGGCTCCAACTTAATATAAAAAAAACTGGGGTTTTTTGGCCGTCTTGTAATGGGGTGAAAGTTAGGGATGGGTTGTTCCCCAGTGGGATAGGCAGACCCGAGAAATGGGTGAAGCTGCTCGGAGGGGCTGTTAGCCGGGATCCCTGCTTTATCAAAGAGTTGGCGAGTCGGAGAGCCTTGAGCGCGGTTGACCTTATGAAACTATTGCCTTGCCTTCAGGATCCCCAAAGCGAACTACTCCTGCTTAGGTCCTGCATGGGAGTCGCCAAGTTGCTTTTTGGGTTACGGACATGCCAACCCCCTATAATGGAGGATGCGGTTTTCTGTTTTGATACGGGCCTCCGAGAAGCTATTGAAGACATAGTGGTGTGTGGGGGGTCGTTCTTTGGGGACCTACAATGGCGGTTGGCCTCCCTGCCGATGCGTCTGGGAGGGCTCGGCCTTCTTTCAGCTCGGGATGTTGTGACTTACGCCTTTGTGGCATCGAGGGCTCAGTCGTGGAAGCTACAGGACCACATCTTGAGGCATAGTGGGGTTGTTGGCCTGGACTCGGACTATGCGCAGGCCCTCCGATGCCTAAATGATTCTCTCCCAGACTTTGATTTTGACCCCTCCCCCCCAAAGCCTCAGAAAACTTTGGCGAATGCCCTTTTTAGCAAAATTGCACAGGGTCTGGGAGATGATTTTGGTCTGTCACCCCGCCAGAAGGCGGTTCTTGGATGCTTGCAAGGTCCTCATGCCCAGGATTTTCTGACAGTTATCCCAATCGATGGTTTGGGCCAATGCATGTCCACAGTAGAGTATAGGGCCATCCTCAAATACCGTTTGATGATTTCCATGTACCCTGAAGACGAAACATGTCATGTCTGCCGCAAGGCCTACCTGGATAAGTATGGGGAACATGCAGTTCATTGCAAGGAGATGCCCAGGTTTAAATACCGACACGATTGGGTGCGAGACGTTCTATGGGACATTTTAAGGCGCACCGGGATCGCGTCCAAAAAAGAGGCCCCTGTGAACTTCCTTACGGACCCCGCGGATGGGAGGTCTACTCTACGACCAGCAGATATGCTCGTCTTTGGTTGGGTAGGGGGAAAACATGCATGCGTTGACCTCACGGGGGTATCCCCTCTAGCTGGTTTGAGGGACAATGGCTTTGTAGTTGAACAAGCATTGAGAAGGGCTGAAGCGAAGAAAGTGGAAAAGCATGCCAAAGCTTGTGAAGAGAATCAGCATGTGTTTGTCCCCCTGGCTTTTGATACCTTTGGCTCCCTTGCACAAGAAGCAATTCGTTTCCTGTCCAGGGTTAAACGGGTTATGCATAGCAACATCTCGACTCCAAGGGGCATGAGTTTGTTTTTAGTAGATTAGGTTTTGCAATTCAGAAAGGGGTGGCGGCACAGCTTGTTGCCCGCTTACCTGCTATTATGATGTAAGATCGTTCGATGAATAATTGTGGAAAACTGAAAATATATATACAAAATAGACAAATGTAATATAAAAAAAATAAAAAAAAATCTAAATAGTATATCTAATCGAATTTGAGTTAAAACGAGTCTTCACAGGACAATTGTACGTCACTACTTTAGGGTACCTCTTCGTTTCTTTTTTCAAAAAGAAAAAGGGCTTTTATATCACTTGAGAAGGCGACTACTATTTTTTTTTTGAACGAACAACTGATTCAATGTCGGGTATTTTGTATTCACGAGTTAATTTTGTAATTTTGAGTATCACGAATCTTGTATTGGAATGAGTATCAAGAATCTTGTATAGGAAAATAAAAATCAATTTAAAAAAAATTGAGCTATGATTAGTCGATTAAATAACTAGTTTTTAGCTTATAGAAGAAAAGATTGAAATTATTTTGTGTTCAGGGTAGATGCCGAATATCAATATAATGAACCAGCTTTAACTGCATCAAAACTTTTTCCAAAATTGAGGGATGATAACACAACAACTTCATCATATATTATGCAAACCCTTTAACCTCCACTATTTTGGTTGCCATTCCAAAAAAAAAAAAAAACCTCTACTATTTTGGCCATGATTGCACATATAGCTGGATACGGATATACATCTATACCTCTTAAAGGAACAATATATACACCTAAGACAATTTGATATATTAATTTGGAAGAATACCCGCATTGAAACTCTTCGAAAAAAAGGCCAATTTAGATCAACACCTCCTAGGTAGAGACATTCGTCTCTTGGCATGTTATCAAAACACCAAATTTCTCATTTTTTTTTTTATATCATTGTCAAGTAAATCCGAAATATAAAGACAGTGACTTAAGGCCTTAAGCTGTCTTAATTTAAAAGTTATTCTATTTTAACAATTTGTTTTGAGTAAAACAATATTACTTTTTAACGAAATAATAATTGTCTTTTTTTATAAATTTTTTTTCTGTTGATTGAGTTTAGATGCATCATGCATGTGTTTGGTACTTTGAAGTTCAGAGTACGAGTAATTGAAAGAAGCATCTTCCATATAATATTCCATTTTTTTAAAGGATCTCTTTTTACATATTCGAATATAAAATTTCACATTCTTTTACATCGTAACCATCACCAAGTGATTAGTGTTATCTAGTAACGAATTTCAGTTTCTCATTGTTTAAGGGTAAGGTTACTCTTAAATTAATAAGGGATTAATCTTGCTTAGGAAAATTATAATGAGTGGTTTATACTTGTTGGCGGTTCCCTAATGGTGTGAAGTACTTATTAGCTTCACGCCACCAAGTGTAGTGTTTAGGTGTTTGTGTGTGTTTTTCATTAGGGTTTTAGGTGAATCCTTTGAGGGGTATTTATAGACCACTTGGGAAGGATCCAGAAGCTGGAGGTTAACGGTAACAGTAACGTTAACACATAGCCGTTATCGTTGGACAGATGTGTAACAAACTCTGGCCTAAAGGTACAAGTACGGGTCGTACGTACTAGTGCACGTTCTAATTTGTACTGTTTGTCTGTGGGCTGGCCGCAGCCCTTGCTAGCCAACCGGCGGAGCCTATGGGCTGAGCTTAATGTGTTTATTTTCCGGCCTTTGCCTTAATGAAGGCTCCGGCCCATCGTTGGTATGCATAATCCGTAGGGTCAAGGATTAATTCGGAGGGTCAAGGATGGTACATCATCAATCCCCCCAGCCTAGCATTATGTTCTTACGTGATGGTAGGGTGAAGCTGAGTGTGCCTCGAAAATTGTGGTCATTTTTATTTATTGCCTGGGTATTACGAGTAGGTCCGGAGGGTATAGTCCGTAACCTTTCGTGTATCATCCTACACTCTTCCCCCCCTTCAAATAGAAAAAAGGGAAGGAAAAAAGTCAAGACTTTGAAAACGTCGCTTCATTTTTTGTTTTATTGTCATTATGGGAATCGGTATAATAAATGCTGCCTGCCGAAGTCGTTAGTGGAAAACACGTGTCGCGCCCTAACGTTGCGCCACCTTGATACGTCCCATCATGGGTACTGTAGCGTTTTCTTTTCTCCCTATAAATACTTCTTTCCTTCCTTCATTTCTCACTTTTTCTCCATTCGACACCTTCTTGCTCCTTTTTTTCTCTCGAGTCCGTAGCCTCCGTAGCCTACATAGCCTCTGTAGCCTTTCTTTTGCTGGGACTTCCGCAGGTGTGTGTTTTAGTTTCCGCATTGTAATTTTATTATGGGTAATAGGAAAGATTTGTGTGTTAGTTTTTGTAATACTTCGAAGGAGGAGTTAGTCCAATTTTTGTCCGATTATAGATTCCCCCCTAGCTAGCATTATACACTTCCGCGCCCCTCCGATAATGCGAGGATGGTTCCGGTAGGAAAAATAGTTTTGTACTTAGCCATGTTTGAAATAGGCAATGTTCGTCTGCCATTCACCGTCTTTTTCCTTGAGGTTTTAAAAGACTTTAAGTGTCATATCTCTCAACTCACCCCTTTTGGAGCTCTTCGGATTACTATGTTTGAAGCCTCCTGCCGCGCCAAAAATGTGGAGCCTACGGTGGATATTTTTCGGAAGTTTTATCGTCTGTGGTCGGATGGTGACTGGTATACGATTGAAAAACGTCCTGGGTCTAAGCTTCCGGAGTGCATTTATGGTGTGTTGACATCTATGAAGGCTGGATGAAAAGATTTTTTTACATGGATTCCTCCATTGTTCCTACGGACTATCCTTCTTTGCTTAACATGAAAGGCGTTGTGCGTGGTACCCTTGCGGATTACAAAAATCTACCCGACATTGAGAAAGACTTGTTATCTCGTTTGTGTTCTCCTCCAATAATGAGCCGTACGCTTCCGGAGAGTGTCTTATATTTGGCTAGGTTGAGCTCTGTCTGGTCATACCATCCGGCCACTCCTAGGCTTCTTAATAAGGAAGGGGAGGGTACGGAGCCTCCAACCCTTCTACGCATTTGGTCCTTTTTTGATTATTGTTCTAATCGTATTGTGTGATCCTTTGCCATGTGCCTTTGTTACATACATTTCATTATTTGTTAGTTTTTATTATTATTTGTATTCGTAGGCTCACATTACTAACAGAATTCTTGTGTGTCTTTCAGTTATGGACTTCATGCAATATATGGGAAGTGATCTTGAGGATATCGACGTTGTCCCTGATGTTCCGGAAGGACAGACGGTCCCGGAGGTTCCGCTAGCATCTTTTGAACAAGAGGTTACTGTCTTACAAGATACTCCGGAGACTATCAAACGTAGGAAGGAGATTGAAGAAAATTTTGCCCAACAACTTTTGTTAAACAAGAAGACTGGTGAGAAGGAAGAGACAGCTACTAGCGGAGCTTCCGGCAAGAAGGCCAGTCGAAAGAGGAAAATTGAGAAGAAAAACATCCCCAAATCCCGCAAGAAACCGAAGCCGTTGAATGGCGTAGTGCTGGAAGAACTTGCTGGTCCGACTTACCGAGTTGCGGACGAAGAAGATTTTGTTGCGGCAGCTCCGAGACACAGAGCGGGTAAAGGTTCAATGGCTGTCAGGAAATTGAAAAAGAGTTTGCCCGAGGAAGTGCACAATGTTGAAGATTCTGGTGATGAGGCTTCCGCCACCGGTGACCATGAACCGGAGGCTTCCCAGAGTGACGACCCTCCATCGCAACGCATTCCGGAGGTTAGTACATCTAAGATTCCGTACAAGGTTGTGTTTTCCAGAATTCCTTCCGATAGCTACTTGGAGAGAGACGAGGAGAATGAGGATTTTGTCTCTGGTATAATGCTTCCGGCCCGTCGTCAAGAGGTGGCCCTGCTATCTATTGAGGAGTTCCGGAGCTCCACTAATGAGACCACCATCCGGCACATTTCTGAACAGGTATATTCTCCTTCACTTTGAATATTTGTATTATATTTTATGCCTTATTTGTTATTTTACTCTCCTATTGTCAGAACAATTTTTGGTGACGCTGGGACGTCCTGGAGGCTGAGAAAGATGCTTTGCAAGAAAAGAACAGAACTTTGCGTCGCAAGCTTAGGAAGTATGAGATGGAGGATCTGACTGTGCAGACACAAAAAGTTGCGGATATGGAAGCCGAAATTGTCATCCTCAAACAACAAACATCAATGGCGGAGCAAGAAGTGTTAGCCCATCGGAAGAGGTTTGAAGAGGTTACGCAGGAGAAAGATAAGTTGGGCAATGAATTGTTTGAAGAAAAAGCCAAAGTTGAGCAGTTGACGTTGGAAATGGTGTAAAGAAGTTGAGAAAAATTTACGTCATAAACTTCAAGAAATGGATGAGGATATCGAGAAACTGATAGCTGACAGGGCGGAGCTTGTGAGGGGCATTCCCTCTATCTTTGATAAGATCCGCTCGAGCGCGGAGTTCGCTCGGGAGATGGGTGCGGTCCAGAGTTGCACATTGGCCATAGGCTTCAACAAAGGTTGGTGAAGGCGAAAGCGAAGGTTCCGGAATTGGATATCACTCAGGTTCCGGGCTATCAAGGGGGTGCTCTTGCTGCTTTGAAGGAAGCAGCAAAGAAATTTGCTGAAAAAGAATTTGACTATTTGAAAGAAGTTGCCTCCGACCCTGATCTCCTTGCTTCGGATATTCTTGCCATCAAGCCTGCTGGGGCTTCCAATGCCCCTGCTTCCGCTCAAGCTACTGCCTCTTCCGCCGCCCACTCCAGCTCAGTTGTCCATAAATCATGAAGTGTTATTATTCTTTGAACAATTTTATTCGAAGCATGGTCTGTAAAGCCTTTGTTGGCTCACACAATACTTCTCTCCCTTACTTCTTTTCTTTTCATAGGCTACGCGCTCGATGGTTATGAGCCATAGCCGAGACATTACTCTTTCTTATGCATGTGTGTTTGTTTGGTATTTTGCTAACAATTTGCATGATTTTGTTACTATGTGCATGTTTCATGTTTGCACGCTTTTAAGTAACATATGGTATTATTTCTCCGGAGGCGTCTTGACATGGTCGTCGTAGCCTTTCCCTAGGATTTATAAAGAGATGCTATTTTTGCCAAGTCTTGGGCTTACGTGATTGCCAAGGTTTTTCGGGCTTATAATCCTTTCCTTTATAAGCCGTAGCTTGTCAAAGGGTGTTTTTAGATGTTCCGGCATTGTGTTTCCGTTTACATCTTGCAAGACTATTGGGGTCTTGCGACGTAAGGTTGCGAGCC
Organism: Erigeron breviscapus; assembly: GCA_034093135.1. Classification (NCBI taxonomy): domain Eukaryota; kingdom Viridiplantae; phylum Streptophyta; class Magnoliopsida; order Asterales; family Asteraceae; genus Erigeron; species Erigeron breviscapus. The sequence continues at coordinate 66,002,731 of CM067168.1, read as the reverse complement.
TACACGTCTGCTTATGGAGGCGAGAGCCAGCCGTAGCGTATTTATATTTGCATGATGTTTTTATTACTTAGAAAAAAAATTTAAGATTTGTTTGCACAATTTTTCACAAGTTTTGCGTTACTTAGGTTCCGATTAGCCGTAGGCTGCAGTCATTTTGTGATACTTTATCATTTGTGCTTAAAAATAGTTGTGTAAAGGTGTGGCGTTGCTTAGGCTCCGTTTGGCCATAAGCTGCAATTTGATTAATTTCATTTGGTCGTAGCCTGTTTACATGATGGGAGGCCGTAGCCTCGTTAACAAGATAGAAACATTTACATGTAACATTTTTTCAATTGCGAGCCATTCCAAGTTCGTGGGAGATCTTCTCCTTGAAGCGTGGCCAACTTGTAGGATCCATTGCCGCAAGCTTCTGTCACTTGGTATGGGCCTTCCCATTGGGGTCCCAGCTTTTCAGGTTTCTCTGCTTTGCTTGCATCATTGTTCCTGAAGACGTAGTCTGCAGGCAAAAATACTTCCTTCTTGACTCTTTGGTCGTAGTACTTTTTCATTTGCTTTTTGTATGATGCTTCTTGTTAGGTCCAGATTTACTGGACTCGCTCCAGACTCGACTACTGGAGCCTTACTGAAGATCTGTCCAGAAATGGTATATTACTGTACCTACTCCAGACTTGGAATCTGGAGTCCCTCTAAGGATTTGTTCAGAAATAATGAAAGACCAGTGAGCAAATACTTGTATAGGAAATCTGGAGTATTCTCCAGATTAGCTCACTGGACTTCACCCCAGTCCAGATCTATTTTACTGAAGACGTTCTCACTGAAGTCAAAGACTGAAGTCAGAATAAAGAAGACTGACAAATGGTGGAGTCCACTGAAAGTCTTACCAGATCTGTACACTGGAGGATTGTCAGTGATCTAGACCTTACAAATCTGAACACTGATATCGAGGAATTGACTTTAGCCTTTACACACTTTCCAAAGGACATTCCATTTGTTCTTTACCAAAGTTTATACGTGTGTAAAGGTGGTTGGTTAAAAGAATAAAGTCATATTGATGTGACTTTATCCTTGTAACTTAACCAATGCATTTAATGATCTTGTCGGTTCATTAAATGCATGCAACCATATTTGTACGGCACAATTTCACTGGTGAAATTGTTTGCCTATAAATACAAAGTCATTTCTTCGTTAAAATTACTTTTAGCATAAAAGGTGAATTTGTCTAAATACTCTCGATCTTAAACAGGGATACTTCACAACTTTAAGTATCTTGATCCAAAGAGTTTATTTGGCAAATATAGATCACTTGTAATTCATAGGTTGTTAGGATACTTACATATTTGTATTATCTTGATTCCGCACAACCTTGTATTTTATTTAACATCATAAATAAAATACACTTGAAAATATTACATTGTGTTCCACCTTTATTTTACTGCTTTTAGTCTTGTATTACTTTGTTTATATACATGCATTTATATTCAAGTAATACTAGTCCATTCTAGTGATTATTTGACTTGTTGTATTTTACACTTCTGGGTTTAACCATCTCGTATTTGGGACCTCACAATTGGTATCAGAGCAGAAGGCTAAACATTGCCTAAATCAGTTTCTTTGATGGCCAACTCAGAAAATACTCAAGGAAATTATAATTTTGGTCCTGATCCTAATGCTAATGCTAATGATCAAAATAATCAAAATAATGAACCACCTGTTAACACTAATCCACCACCTCCTCCTCCTACTCCTGCTTCTCCACATGTGCATGTGCACTATTTAAATAATCCTGTTCCTAAATTCAGTGGGAATAGCGATGAATTTGGTACGTGGAAAGCTAGGATGATATTACATATCACAGGTATTGAGAGGAACATGATGAAAATTTTAAATGAAGGACCTTATGTTCCCACATCACCTCTCAATGCTCTTCTTGATCCTACTGGTTCTAGAAGAGGTCGGGAAAAGAGGGAGGAACATTGGTCAGAAGAGGAGAGGAGATTGGTAAATCTAGATACCCTTCTCAAAAACATGATCCTCGGGGCCGTTCCAGAAACCCTAATTCCCACACTAGTTCTTTTTCCTAGTGTTAAAACCATGTGGGATGAACTTTTAAACCAGCATGAAGGAGGAGATGACACCATTGTCACCAGAAAGGTCTCCTTAAACAAGAGGTATGAGTCATTTTTTGCTCAACCTAATGAGTCTCTCACTGGTACTTACACCAGATTTATGAGTATCATAAACCAGTTGAGAGGTCTCGGGGTTGAAAAAGACAAGGATATACTTATGGAGAAATTTTGTGATATTCTGCCCACCAAATGGTCTCACATGATCCTGGTCTTACGACAAGGTAAAACTCTGCACACACATACTTTTTCAACTTTATATGGAGCCTTCAGGTACACTGAAGAATATCAGGCTCAAAGAGTTGTGGCAGAACAAGATGCTTATAACCATGCCTCCAGTAGTCCTATTGTGGTTAGTCATACTGAACCACGAAGTACAACACTGATATCTTCCGAGAATGTATTTTCTATGAAGAAGATGGTGTCCGAACTCATGGATTCTGGAGAATCCAGTCAAATCTCTCCAGACTGTTGTGATGAAACTGATGATGATGACCTTGTTGCAATGATTGCTAAAACGTTTAACCGTTTCAAAGCAAGAGCAAATAGGCCATCTGAACAATTTGCATCCAGTTCTTCAACTTATAAGACCAATCTGACATGCTTTAAGTGTGGCAGAAAAGGTCATTTCATGAAAGAGTGCAAGTCCAGCCAGTTTGTATCCAAGCCTGGTCCATTCTCTTCAAATAATAAGCCTGATGATAGCTATAAATCTAAATACAAAAAGCTTAAGGCTCAAATTGCTCTCATGGCACAAAATATGGAAAATAATAATAAGTGCATGATTGCAACAACTGAATAAAAATGGGTTCCTTCTGATGACTCATCTGCTGATGAAGAAGAAGAAAGAGATTGCTGTTACATGGCTCTGGCAGACGAAGAGCACCTGGTGAAGGAAGATGTCACATCTGGTCGATGGGTGGACATTGTTATCAAAAAGGTTAGTGATTATGATACTGCAACTGACCAAGAATTAAAACTGGACATCGCTGAAGCTCTTAATTCTGATTTAATATTTGTTGAAACTGTTAGATCTGACTGTGTATAAATGGTCTAGAAACAGATTTTTCTGAAATAACTGTTTTAAAATCAAAATTAAAAGAACTTCAAGACATTGAACTGGCATTTCAAGCTCAGGTTCTGGTAACTGAACAAATGATTCAAGAAAAACAAGATCTTGAAGTCATTTTAGAGAAAGAAAAACTGGTGATTAAATCATGTCTTGAAACCAGAAAGCCATATGATGCTGGAGTAAATCAATTTCCCACACAAAAATGTGCATATTTGGATGGAAATACTCATGTAGCATCATTAATACCAGTACTTGATCGTTTACCAGAGGGGTTCAGGACCACCACTGTTTATGATGAGCCTGTAACTCCCAAGGCCAATATTTTCCCAGTTCAATCCCCAGAGGTTAAGACTGGAGCATTCCAGATGACTGCTCCAGTTCAAAAGGTCAATCTGAAGAAACCTTTGCCTCAGACCAATCCCCTACCTAAGCCTAGAACTGGAAAGGCTAAAGTATCATCTGATGAAAATGTTTTGTCAAGGTTAGAGAGCCAGATTAAACTACTGACTCGTCAATTTCAAAGTTTTAATGCAAGATTAAACTTTATTGAGGGTACTTCATCTGGCCCTAGGCAAAATACAAAACCTTTTGCAAAGAAAGATAAATCTATTTCTCCAGTTGAGAAAAAGAAAAAGGTTTCAAAACTATCAACCCCATTGGTCTTTTCAACTAAGACCACTGTTGAAGAAAGTGAACTAAACCAGATTGCCCCAGGGACCTATAAGGGAGGGTCTAGTGAACCCATCAGTTGATGGGTTCCCAAATCTAACTGATAATATCTGGTGGATGTGCAGGGCGATCGTAAGAAATATATCTGGTATCTTGACAGTGCAGCTGGCAGGACGATGGCCGGATGTAAGACCCTGCTGGAGGAGTTCACCATTTCTGATGGACCCTCCATTACTTTTGGAAATGATGGTTGTGGAAAGACTGAGGGATACGGTGTTCTGAACAATGGACAAGTCAAGTTCAGACGTGTTGCATTTGTGAATGGTTTGAAATATAACCTGATCAGTGTAAGCCAACTGTGTGATGATGGATATCAAGTTCTATTCAATATTGCTCAGGGTATCGTATTCAACAAGGACTGGAAGGTAGTGTTGATTGCTCCCAGAAAAGGGAATGTGTACGTGCTGGATATGGAAAGCTCTCCTTCTGAGCAGTGTTTCTATACTCAAGCTGATGAAGACACAAACTGGTTATGGCATAAAAGGTTATCCCATTTAAATTTCAAGAATATTAATAAGTTGTCCAGAAAACAACTTGCAGATGGGATACCTTCAGTTTCCTTCAAAAAGGAAAGGCCATGTCCAGGATGTGAGATGGGAAAGCAAAAACGTACCAGTTTCAAGACCAGACAGAATTTCAGCATATCTGAACCTCTTCATATGCTTCATATGGACCTCTTTGGTCCAGTGAATGTTCAGACTCGTGCTGGTAAAAGATACACCCTGGTTATAGTAGATGAATTTTCCAGATATTGTTGGGTTATCTTTCTCAAGTCTAAAAGTGAAGCTGCTGTTGAAATCATCAGTCTGATCAAGCAAATTGAGCTCAAGTACAGTCGAAAGGTGTGTCAGTTAAGAAGTGACAATGGAACAGAATTCCAGAATGCAACTCTGGAGTCATTCTGTACTGACACTGGCATCTCCCAGAATTTCTCATCAGCCCGCTCTCCAGAACAGAATGGAGTGGTGGAAAGGAAGAATCGAACGCTGATAGAAGCTGCCAGGAGTATGCTTGCTGAATCTGGTCTGTCTACCAGTTTCTGGGCTGAAGCAATTGCTACTGCTTGCCACACCCAGAACTGGTCAGTGTATGTGAAGCGACACAAAAAGACAGCCTACGAAGTCTTAAGAAATAGAAAACCAAATATTGGTTATTTTCACGTTTTTGGATGTCCAGTTTACATCCTGAACGACTCCAGTCAGCTAGGCAAATTTGATGCCAAAGCTGATGAAGGGTATTTCTTAGGCTATTCAGCCATTCGCAAGGCCTTCAGAGTCTACAACAAGAGACTGGAGAAGGTCCATGAGTCAATTCATGTCACATTTGATGAATCAAATGCTACAATCAACAAGAAACCAGCCCTTGACACTCCCCCAGTAACTCCAATTGTCTTCTGTGAATCTGATCCTATCAACTACAATAAAGAAGATTCAGAAGACACAGTTTCCAGTCATCCTGATCTGGAACCTGTTCAGAAAAAGAAACGCTCCAGTGGTACTCTATTCTATCCTTTCATTATTTTCAAACTACCTTCTGAAATTAATATTGGATCAGATGTTCGTACTACTCCCCTAGTATCAGTATCAGTTGAAAATATACCAGAAATGTCTTCATATGAAGAATTCTATACTGAACCAGTACTTCAAGAAATACCTTCAAATGAGGAATTTCATGATGCAAATCGTGATTTAAATGAATCAGATGAAGATGCTGAAGTAGTCTGGGAAGATCCTCCTCATGAAGCAACACCAGAGGAGACTCAACTGAATTCTTGCACTGATATTATTGTCAGTAACAATCCTGGTCAGTACTCTATATGGACAAAAGCTCATCCTATTGATCAGATCATAGGTGACTCCAGTAGAGGAGTTCAGACCAGAAGAGCCTCCAGTGATCAATGCTTATATGTCAGTTTCTTATCACTGAATGAACCAAAGAAGATTGACGAGGCTATGGAAGATCTAAGCTGGGTGACTGCTATGCAAGAAGAGCTTCACCAGTTTGAAAGGAACAAGGTCTGGTATCTCGTTCCTTTCCCAGTTGGAAAGAAAGAACCAATTGGAACAAGATGGGTCTTCAGGAACAAGGTAGATGAAGATGGCCACGTAATCAGAAACAAGGCCAGACTGGTAACACAAGGCTACTGCCAGTCAGATGTTGATTTTGATGAATCATTTGCTCCAGTGGCTAGACTTGAAGCGATCAGAATATTTTTAGCATTCGCTGTTTATCATCAGTTCAAGGTCTACCAGATGGATGTAAAGAGTGCTTTCTTGAATGGAAAGCTTGAAGAAGAAGTTTATGTCAGACAACCACCAGGTTTCGTTGATGAAAAGCATCCACATTGGGTATATCGTCTGGACAAAGCGCTTTATGGCCTCAGACAAGCCCCACGTGCCTGGTATGACACTCTGACTAAACATTTATTGAAAATGGTTTCAAAAGAGGTGCAATTGACAATACCTTATTTATTCTTCATGAAAAAGGTAATCTGTTAATGGTACAAATTTATGTTGATGATATTATTTTTGGGTCTACTGATGAAAACATGTGCAAGAAATTTTCAAAAATAATGTCAACTGAATATGAAATGAGTTTGATGGGTGAATTAACATTTTTTCTAGGACTCCAGATTAAACAGACCAGAGATGGTATTTTTATTAATCAAGAAAAATATGTTAGAGATCTTTTAAAGAAATTTGATATGAACTCTTCACCATCTAAACCAACTCTAATTTCTGCACCACTGACACTGGACTCTGATCCAGATGGTAAACCAGTGAACACCACTGTCTACAGAGGCATGGTTGGTTCACTGATGTATTTAACTGCCAGTAGACCAGATATTATGTTTTCAACATGTTTATGTGCCAGATATCGGTCTAATCCAAAGAAATCTCATATGCTTGCTGTAAAGCGCATACTGAAGTACCTTAAGGGTGTCCCCAGTTTGGGTCTTTGGTATCCCAAAGGCTCAGGCATGGATCTAATGGGTTATTCAGATTCAGATCATGCAGGTTGTAAGATAGACAGGAAATCCACTACTGGTGGATGTCATTTCCTTGGTGGCAAACTGGTCAGCTGGACCAGTAAGAAGCAAACTTCAGTCTCATTGTCCACTGCTGAAGCTGAATACGTATCTGCAGCCAGTTGTTGTGCTCAGATACCCTGGATGAAGAACCAGTTGCTTGTATTATGGTATTAAGTATTCAAAGACCCCAATCTTTTGTGATAATACCAGTGCCATTGCTATCTCGAACAATCCAGTCATGCACTCCAAAACGAAGCACATTGATCTCAGGTATCACTTCATTCGTGATCATATTATGAAAAACAACATTGAACTCCATTTTATCCCCACTGACAAACAACTCGCTGACATTTTTACTAAACCTCTGGATGTCAAAACTTTTGAATATCTTGTTGGTGAGTTGGGAATGTTAAACCCTTAAATCTGGAACCTTGGTATTGAACGCCATTGTGTACTATCTTTGCATTAATAAATTTCTGGATCAACATTCCAGAGGGAAAGACTTTGAAAGATATAATTTTGTTCTTAAAAATGTTTTACTTTTCAGGGGGAATTTATTAATTTATTTTCTCACTGGACAAATTCTTCAGAAAATATTACTGGTACTTTGTAAATGTGTCCCTCTTACTGGTTAGATAGGTTGAAGTGCATGTTTGAGGTGAATGTCTCTTCAGAAAATATTACTGGTACTTTGTAAATGTGTCCCTCTTACTGGTTAGATAGGTTGAAGTGCATGTTTGAGGTAAGTCTCTTTCAGAAAATATTACTGGTACTTTGTAAATGTGTCCCTCTCACTGGTTAGATAGGTTGAAGTGCATGTTTGAGGTGACTTTTTGTCTCCTTGTAAATATGTCCCTCTCATCTGTCTGTATTAGTTGACGTGCATGTTTGAGGTTACCAGTCTCTTTCAAAATGGTTTTCACTGGTACTTTACTGGAGTGTCCCTCCAGTGTACCATCAGTGCATGCTTCACTGGACTAATCCACCAGTGATACTGGAGTGTCCAGTCAACCTCCAGATGCATTGATATGTCAGTCATAATATTTTTAATACTTGGTCATTGTGCGTGCCACGTATGCAAAAAAAATTTGAAAAGATATTTATCTTGATATTTATCTTATTATCTATGTGGCATGTAAATTTTTCAAAGAAATGATGGTATTTTTACCTTGAGTAAACTTGATATTTATCTTGATATTTATCTTGATATTTATCTTGATATTTATCTTGATATTTATCTTGATATTTATCTTGATATTTATCTTGATATTTATCTTGATATTTATCTTGATATTTATCTTGATATTTATCTTGATATTTATCTTGATATTTATCTTGATATTTATCTTGATATTTATCTTGATATTTATCTTGATATTTATCTTGATATTTATCTTGATATTTATCTTGATATTTATCTTGATATTTATCTTGATATTTATCTTGATATTTATCTTGATATTTATCTTGATATTTATCTTGATATTTATCTTGATATTTATCTTGATATTTATCTTGATATTTATCTTGATATTTATCTTGATATTTATCTTGATATTTATCTTGATATTTATCTTGATATTTATCTTGATATTTATCTTGATATTTATCTTGATATTTATCTTGATATTTATCTTGATATTTATCTTGATATTTATCTTGATATTTATCTTGATATTTATCTTGATATTTATCTTGATATTTATCTTGATATTTATCTTGATATTTATCTTGATATTTATCTTGATATTTATCTTGATATTTATCTTGATATTTATCTTGATATTTATCTTGATATTTATCTTGATATTTATCTTGATATTTATCTTGATATTTATCTTGATATTTATCTTGATATTTATCTTGATATTTATCTTGATATTTATCTTGATATTTATCTTGATATTTATCTTGATATTTATCTTGATATTTATCTTGATATTTATCTTGATATTTATCTTGATATTTATCTTGATATTTATCTTGATATTTATCTTGATATTTATCTTGATATTTATCTTGATATTTATCTTGATATTTATCTTGATATTTATCTTGATATTTATCTTGATATTTATCTTGATATTTATCTTGATATTTATCTTGATATTTATCTTGATATTTATCTTGATATTTATCTTGATATTTATCTTGATATTTATCTTGATATTTATCTTGATATTTATCTTGATATTTATCTTGATATTTATCTTGATATTTATCTTGATATTTATCTTGATATTTATCTTGATATTTATCTTGATATTTATCTTGATATTTATCTTGATATTTATCTTGATATTTATCTTGATATTTATCTTGATATTTATCTTGATATTTATCTTGATATTTATCTTGATATTTATCTTGATATTTATCTTGATATTTATCTTGATATTTATCTTGATATTTATCTTGATATATACCCACTTTCAATTTCATTTGCATTTACTTCGAACATATTTACTCCCAAATCTTTCAAATTCCTTCATTCAATTTCCAATCATAATCATCTCTCATATTTACTCCATTTCCATTCAATTCTTCATCAAATCTTCATCAAAACCCTAAATATTCAATTTCATCTTCATCTATTCATCATAAAATGGCACCAAGACAATCTAACTCTCCTAAAAATCTGCTTGCTGCAGAATATGCTCCGGTTGCCAATGTTGAAAAGGCACACCATATTACTCTTGAGGCTAAGGCCATAAGGATAAATATGAATAACTAGATGGCAAAACTCTCACTTTCCAGTGTTCATAATGCCCGATCCATTATTGGGAGACTAAATACAGTCTTTCTCTCATGTCCATTATATGGTGCTATGGTGCTTTGACCCTAAATCCAGGGAGAATGTACCACGATTATCTATGTGAATTCTGGTACTCTGCAATTTATAATGATGAAACTTCATCAATTACTTATACTCTCAAGGGAGGTACCAATTCAAGATGGACTGTTGCCAGAAGTTGTGAAAATGGTTAACACTGAGCTGCCAAAGCACTTGCCTCAAGAAGTTGAATTTGTTAAAAAGGAAGTGCAGGCACTTAGAAAAGTTGTGAATGATACAACTCCAGTGGCTGGAAGAACGTTTGGTGAACTGGACAGACATATGCTTGAACAGTTGTGGAATGATCTCAAGTCAAGAACTGGAGATCAATCCAAGGGGGAAAAGTCATCTGGTGTTCAAGAAGGTTTGACAAAGAAAAAGAAAGAAGTTGTTACCAGTGCTATTGAAAAAGCCTTTGCTACTGAAAGCATCGTGCAACGAAAACAAGTGACTGGTACTGATACCAGTTCACAATTAGCACAAAGAACACTTGGCACTGAAGCCGTTATGCAGGTTGAAGAGGCTGCTGGTACTGATGCCAGTGAGCCCCAGTTTGAATCTTTCCCAGATATTCCAACAACGCTGAAATCTGTAAAAGGAAAAGAACAAATGATATCTGGAGGAGAAGAGCAAACTGTTGAAGGTTCATCAGAGTTTCCTACTGCTAATGATGACACCTCTAAGAAACTGGAACAAGAATGTATTATGATAGAGATTTTCAAAAGAAATCAAAAAGATGAACTGCTGGCCCATCAAAGGGAGATGGCAATTATGGGAACTCTGGATTCATATAATGCAGGCAGATTGGCCATAAGTATTGATGTCTTCAAGAAGATGAAGGATGACCCCAGAGTTCATCAATGTCTGAATGCATTGGATGATGTTCACATTCGGTCCAGGTACTCTGAAGAAGAACAATTGTATGATGCTGTAACTTATGGTGTCAGTGTACCTGAACTGATTAGGCAGAGAAAGGAGGAACTGGTGAACCTCCAGAGGAAAATAAGGAAGAATGCTGGTGCTCTGGAGATAGAGTACAGGAAGAAGATAAAGGGTCTGCCAAAACTTACTGCCAAACAGCTCAAAGCAATAAAAGATGCAGATATAAGCACATTCATTCCTCTGGATACTTCTCTCAAAATCAATCGTGATCAACTCCAATCTGCCATGGAACAGCAGAGAATATCCAAGGAAACTGAACATATGGTCCAGATGGCTAAGTAGAAAGCCAAGTATGATGATATATTGAAATTCAGGGCTGATGCCAGAAGGATCATAGGTGCTGAAATCAAACTCGCTGAAAATCATCAAGGCATGACCAGATTTAATATAAAGTTGACCAGAGAGGGTAACTTTACAGATGAAAGGAAAAATGCATCAGTCCAAGCTTTTGGATGGACTGAACTGAAGGAGATAGGATTAACTTTCAAAGGAAAAACTGATTTGTCTCCTGATGTAAAGGCATTTATGAAGAGGATTGAAAAGGTTTGGATAAGAATTCAACAGATGGAAGCTGTTCTAGGTATGAGACCACCAGTGTCTGTTCCATCCTCTCCATCACCAAAGAGAAAGGCTTCTGAAGATGCTCCAGGACAGACATCGAAAAGAAGGGCCTAACTCTTATATCATTTACTTGTTGTTTGTATTTAATTTCTCAAAATTGTAACTTATTTTATGTTGATGGCTGTAAATATAGTTGCATATTTTGATTCATAAAGTAAATGATCAGATTTAGTCTAAGTTAGTATTAAAAGATGAAACTGAAAACACTGATGATCTATAAAGTGTTTTCCAGTAACCTAATTTTTTAGACTAAGTCAAAACTTGTGTTTTTCAAGCATACAAAGTTGTATAGATATAAGCTTGAAAACACTTGCATTATTTCTAAACAAATAGGGGGAATTTGTTAGGTCCAGATTTACTGGACTCGCTCCAGACTCGACTACTGGAGCCTTACTGAAGATCTGTCCAGAAATGGTATATTACTGGACCTACTCCAGACTTGGAATCTGGAGTCCCTCTAAGGATTTGTTCAGAAATAATGGAAGACCAGTGAGCAAATACTTGTATAGGAAATCTTGAGTATTCTCCAGATTAGCTCACTGGACTTCACCCCAGTCCAGATCTATTCTACTGAAGACGTTCTCACTGAAGTCAAAGACTGAAGTCAGAATAAAGAAGACTGACAAATGGAGGATTCCACTGGAAGTCTTACCAGATCTGTACACTGGAGGATTGTCAGTGTTCCAGACCTTACAAGTCTGAACACTGATATCGAGGAATTGACTTTAGCCTTTACACACTTTCCAAAGGACATACCACTTGTTCTTTACCAAAGTTTATACGTGTGTAAAGGTGGTTGGTTAAAAGAATAAAGTCATATTGATGTGACTTTATCCTTGTAACTTAACCAATGCATTTAATGATCTTGTCGGTTCATTAAATGCATGCAACCATACCCCCCACCCCACCCCCCCCCCCCCCCCCCCCCCCCCCCCCCCCCCCCCCCCCCCCCCCCCCCCCCCCCCCCCCCCCCCCCCCCCCCCCCCCCCCCCCCCCCCCCCCCCCCCCCCCCCCCCCCCCCCCCCCCCCCCCCCCCCCCCCCCCCCCCCCCCCCCCCCCCCCCCCCCCCCCCCCCCCCCCCCCCCCCCCCCCCCCCCCCCCCCCCCCCCCCCCCCCCCCCCCCCCCCCCCCCCCCCCCCCCCCCCCCCCCCCCCCCCCCCCCCCCCCCCCCCCCCCCCCCCCCCCCCCCCCCCCCCCCCCCCCCCCCCCCCCCCCCCCCCCCCCCCCCCCCCCCCCCCCCCCCCCCCCCCCCCCCCCCCCCCCCCCCCCCCCCCCCCCCCCCCCCCCCCCCCCCCCCCCCCCCCCCCCCCCCCCCCCCCCCCCCCCCCCCCCCCCCCCCCCCCCCCCCCCCCCCCCCCCCCCCCCCCCCCCCCCCCCCCCCCCCCCCCCCCCCCCCCCCCCCCCCCCCCCCCCCCCCCCCCCCCCCCCCCCCCCCCCCCCCCCCCCCCCCCCCCCCCCCCCCCCCCCCCCCCCCCCCCCCCCCCCCCCCCCCCCCCCCCCCCCCCCCCCCCCCCCCCCCCCCCCCCCCCCCCCCCCCCCCCCCCCCCCCCCCCCCCCCCCCCCCCCCCCCCCCCCCCCCCCCCCCCCCCCCCCCCCCCCCCCCCCCCCCCCCCCCCCCCCCCCCCCCCCCCCCCCCCCCCCCCCCCCCCCCCCCCCCCCCCCCCCCCCCCCCCCCCCCCCCCCCCCCCCCCCCCCCCCCCCCCCCCCCCCCCCCCCCCCCCCCCCCCCCCCCCCCCCCCCCCCCCCCCCCCCCCCCCCCCCCCCCCCCCCCCCCCCCCCCCCCCCCCCCCCCCCCCCCCCCCCCCCCCCCCCCCCCCCCCCCCCCCCCCCCCCCCCCCCCCCCCCCCCCCCCCCCCCCCCCCCCCCCCCCCCCCCCCCCCCCCCCCCCCCCCCCCCCCCCCCCCCCCCCCCCCCCCCCCCCCCCCCCCCCCCCCCCCCCCCCCCCCCCCCCCCCCCCCCCCCCCCCCCCCCCCCCCCCCCCAAAGTCATATTCTTCGTTAAAATTACTTTTAGCATAAAGGTGAATTTGTCTAAATACTCTCGATCTTAAACAGGGATACTTCACAACTTTAAGTATCTCGATCCAAAGAGTTTATTTGGCAAATATAGATCACTTGTAATTCATAGGTTGTTAGGATACTTACATATTTGTATTATCTTGATTCCGCACAACCTTGTATTTTATTTAACATCATAAATAAAATACACTTGAAAATATTACATTGTGTTCCACCTTTATTTTACTGCTTTTAGTCTTGTATTACTTTGTTTATATACTTGCATTTATATTCAAGTAATACTAGTCCATTCTAGTGATTATTAGACTTGTTGTACTTTACACTTCTGGGTTTAACCATCTCGTATTTGGGACCTCACACTTCTCGAATGGAGGCTACTTCCCTTCTCTCCTCTAGTAGCTCCAAATTTTTCCAGAGCTGCTCTTCATTTTCACTTTCACTGTTGAACCTGCGGATAGTTGGTACGCATGCTTCGGCTGAGATCATGGCTTCGGAGCCGTGGATGGGCTACGAATGTGAACCGTTGTTGAATTTTCAAATTGCTTCAAAATTGAGGGAAAATTCCTTGACTAAATTGTTTCCCATTATCGCTGACTATGACTTGTGGGATTCCGAATCTCGTCACTACTTGCTCCCATACAAATTTTTCCATCTGCTTTCCTGAAATGGTGGCCAAAGGTTTGGCTTCGACCCATTTTGTGAAATAATCTACGGCTACAACCAAAAACTTGATACGTCCTGGAGCCTATGGGAAAGGTCCGACGATGTCAATGCCCCACTTAGAGAAAGGCCACGCCGCTGTGACTGGTATGAGTTCATTTTTCGGAGCCTTCGACACTACTGCATGGACTTGGCATGAATCACAAGCTTGGATTTCTTTCAAAGTATCATTATACATGGACGGCCAAAAGTACCCCATTTTGGTGATTTTAGCCACCACCATTCTGGGTCCGGCGTGGGCTCCACAACATCCTTGATGTATTTCTTGAATAACTGCCTTTGCTTGATTTGGACCAACACATCTTAACAATGGTCCCAAGTAAGATTTTTTGTAGAGGCCTTCATCTCGGAGGGTGTATTGCGGAGCCTTAATCCTGATCTTTCTTGCCTCTTCTTTGTTTGCAGGCAGCAGTCCACTTGTCAAGTATTCTATGATTGGTGTCATCCAAGTTTGTCCTTCTTCTTCCACAGGTGCCACAACAATCTCTTCTTCAATAGAGCTTTTTTGCAATGTTTCAACAAGGACTTCTTTAGTTAGATGGGCGAAAGAGGTGGAGGCCAGCTTGCTCAGAGCATCTGCTATTTTGTTTCGGCTCCGACTCACATTTTGTATCCGGAAGCTTTAATTTTGCCTTATTTGCCTAACTTTTTCCAAGTATTTCTTCATTGCTGGCTCCTTTGCTTCATACGTCTCATCTACTTGAAAAGCGACTATTTGAGAATCTACACAAACATGGATGTGATCTACTTTCATTTAATTTGCGATTCGTAGGCCTGCCAGTAGTGGTTCATATTCTGCGGCATTGTTCGATGCCTTGAAGTTGAATCGTAAAGCATAAGTAAATTCTTGACCTTCTAGGCTTGTCAAAATAAGGCCTGCTCCGGAGCCGTCTGCACTAGAGGCTCCGTCGGTAAAAAGTTTCCATGTCTCCGGAATGGCTTCTTCCTCCAACTTTTCCGGCTTCACATCACTTGCCGCCGTTCTTTTGCTCTTTGACTCTGTCACTGGGACTTCCGCAAGAAGATCTGCTAGTATTTGGCCTTTGATCGAGCTTCTGGGTTTGAACTCAGTTTCGTGCTCTCCAAGTTCAATTGCCCATTTTGCTAATCTTCCAGAGACCTCCGGCCTAGTTAAGACTTGCTTGATTGGCTTGTCTGTCAGGACCTAAATAGGGTGTGCCTGGAAATATCGCCGGAGCCTCCTAGCTGCATGAACTAAAGCAAGAGTTAGCTTTTCAATTTCTGGATACCTTGTTTCCGGAGCTTGCAAAACTCTGCTAACATAGTGTATCGGCTGTTTGACTCCTTTTTTGCTTGTTATCAATACTGCACTTATGGTTTCGTCGGAGGCTGCTAAGTACATCTGGAGGGTTTCTCCTGGTGCCGGAGCCGTCATTGTTGGCAGTTGGCATAAATAGTTTTGTAGCTCCGTGAAGGCTTTCTGGGCCTCCTCTGTCCATCTGAAATGTTGTTTTTCTAAACAACCCTTCAATGTGTGAAAGAAAGGCAATGATCTATCTGCTGACTTGGATAAAAAGCGGTGAAGGGCTGCGAGCTTGCCATTGAGGCTTTGGACCTCTTTGAGAGCCTGCGGCGGCTTCATGTCTTGAATGTCTTTGATTTTTTCTGGATCTGCTCTAAATCCTTCTTTTGTGATTATGTGTCCCAAAAATTGACCTTCTTCCACCCCAAAAGAACACTTAGCAGTATCGATCAACCGAATTCCACCATTGTAATCATTTTAACAATCATTAATAAGAGAACAAAGGCAGGGACGATTGCTTCCTCCCGGGGTTTTTATGTCGGCGATCCATAAGGATTAAGGGCTTTTCCTCGATAACAAATCTCGGTGTTCTTGTTCCCTTATCTTTACTTTATTTTGTTAATTATTCGTTCTACATAATAATTAGCATTATATTCTGTTTTGAGCATTATATTTACATCTATACATTCTTAGTTTGCGAACATATTTGTCCTTTTAATTCTTGTTTAGTCGACATCTTTCTTAAGCAAACCTTTATTTCAATACGCATCTTTAAAACTCAACATATTTTACAAGCCCTTAACCTCACGAACGAAAGTTTTGTTACATAATTAATCTAAGTCTTCAAGGTAGATTATCTTGGGTAATTTTTGATCAAAACAATTTGGCGCCCACCGTGCGGCAAAAGGTGCTTTCAAAAATCAATCTCTTCCTACTAGATTATGTCGAACAGACGAGGGGAAAAAAATTTCAAAACTAGAAACACAGAGACATCTAATATAAGAAGGAGGCTCAAAAATTCTTATCCTTATTGTTATGCTAATAAAAATTTGTTTTCTATTATAAGCCGAATTGAAACTGACTTGGAAAAAAAAAGCTCTGAAATCATGAGAGATTTGAAAATATTACAGTTGAGGTTTTTAGATGTTCTTAAGCTCCAGTCAATATTACAGAGATCCAAAGATCTAGATCCACATGCTATAGAAAGCTTGGGAATTGAAGATTTGAAACGACAAAAGATAAGTCATGAAACAGGAGATATGCCAAAGGAAATTTCCAACCTCAAGGAAACACGATTACAAGGTATGGATTCTTTTATTCATAATGATGTGTAAAATCGAGTTTAAAAATTAAAACAAGAAATACCCTAAAACTGACTACTACACACTTGCGGGCAGTGGACCCGTTCGTATATAGTATAGCTAGAAGGTAAGTCTAGGATCGAACACGGGGAATGGTTTTGAAATAGTTGTCAGCTAAAGTGGTTTTGGAATAAGGATGGAACCGTAGCCGAATTGCTACCTCGCCTTGACAATATGAAATTAAAGAAATCAAAATGACAATACGATTAGAAGTAAAGAAGTTTTAGACAATATAAATAAAGATCATCCACTTCGAATCCACTTGACTTCAGCTATGATTGCACACGTTTAAAAACCAATTCTTTAGAGTTGACAAAATAACCGTGAAAGGATAGAAATGCTCACGTGGTACCACCAACCGCTCGCAAATCACCCAAACACCTAAATTGCTAGTTTAATTACCCAAGCCGGTACCACCAATGCCTAGAAAATTGTAAGTCCCAACTTGTTAGATGGTACTACTGAAGACACCTCTATGTCGATGGTGGAGTTACTTTGCAATATACTTACTAAACTGGAGACGACCAGTTAGATAAGTATATACCAAGTTCTAGATAGATTACTTATATAAAAGACAATAAGTAAAGAACAATGCAATAATACAATAACTTGTAAACAATCTTGATGAGACAATATGTAGTTTTCAAAGTGTAATTTATTTATTGATATTAAACAAATTACAAGGTTGATGCGGAACCAAGATAATACACGAATGTAAATATCCTAACAACCTATGAAATACAATTGATCTATACTCGGAATTTCTCTTCTACAATCGAAACACTTAAAGGAGTGAAATGTTCCTTTTAGCGATTGAGAGAATATTGCACAAGTTCACCAAGAATATTGCAGGTTTGCAAAGTAAGAAGTTATTCGTTTGTATGTGAAATATCTTTGAGAGAACGAATACTTGTTGAATAACTTGTGTTTCTTGGTTGTGCAATGACTTGTATTTATAGGCAAAGTTAACATATGGATGTTAACTTTAGCCGTACAAAAGTGGTTGGAAGCATTTAAGGAATAGCATTTAATTCCTTAAAAAGTGTTGTAAAGTCGCATGTTACAGTGACTTTACACAACCACCTTTATGTACCTTTTAATACTTAAATAATAAGATAAGGCTTATTATCCGGGTAAAGGTACATAAAGTATACAAGTCAATTCCTCGTAATCAGTGTAAAGCTTTGTAAGGGCTTTCCACTGAAGGTCTCCAGTTTGTAACTGACTAGAATGTCAACTGGGCTTCGCTGCCATTGTCATTCTCTTTCTTCCATTTGTTGTCTTCGACTTCAACTGGAATGTTTCTTCAACTTGGTCAGTTCTCAACTGGAGGAAGTCTTCAGTTGCGTTAACTGTACGGTGCAACTGGACTTCAATATATTTCTCGACAAATCTTCTTGGTCACCAGTTTACTGGTCACCAGATGCAACTGGTGAACTGGTCAGTGGAAACTGGTGACTGGCCAGTTCCAGGTGAACTGGTCCTAACAAATTCCCCCTATTTGTCTAGAAATATAGTCTAAGTCTTTTCTAGTTTTTGTATCTATACAAGTGTAAACTATAGAGACTTATTTGATTTAAATCTATCTACCAACCGTTTCTAAACACGTTTACCAATTAACTCCTATTATAGATTTAACATTCACCGTCATACCATGAACCGGTGACAAACGACCATAGACAATCGAATTGAAACGATAAACATATTCACCTAGTACCACTAACGATGAACACATCAACCATCAACATCAAAAGAATAAATCGCAAGGAATTAATTGATAAAGATCACGACACAACGATAATTGAATCAACTCTTGAATTAAAATATTGCAATCATATCATTCATCAAGTTTCATCAAAGTGGATGATTAGAAATCTAGCCACTCATACTAAATTGAATTGCAATAAAGAAATTGAAAGAAAACATATTATACCAATGATCGTTGAATATAAATTGCAAGACAGAAAATTAGATACGATCTAGATGGATGTTCTTGAATCTTCAATGAATCAAATGATGAAATCTGCGATGATCCGTCAAAGACTCGTGGTAGAACAGCTCCTAGAAAGAAAAACTTCATTTTTGGGAAATAGGGTTTATTTTTCTTTATATATTCCCCCAAAATCTGATGGAAACAAGCTGAAACCCTGATTTCCCCGTGCAGTCACTGCGGCGCAGTGGGCATGGTGCACCCCCACTGCGGCGCAGTGAAGAGTCCCTGGAATTCTGATCATATGGTGACTGCGGCGCAGTGGGGTGTGAATACTCCCACTGCGGCACAGTGGTAATCCACTGGAAACTCATTACTTTTTGGCACCCGATGACTGCGGCGCAGTGGGGCTTCACTCTTCCCACTGCGGCGCAGTGTTAAACCTCTGGAAAGCTTATGTCTTTGGTACCAACTGACTGCGGCGCAGTGGGGCAACACCCCTCCCACTGCGGCGCAGTGTTAAACCACTGGAATCTTTGTTCTTCTTGACACTCAATGACTGCGGCGCAGTGGGGCAATAACCCTCCCACTGCGGCGCAGTGCATATCTGCTGAAATCTTTATTCTTCTTTATCAACATCACTCGAACACTCGGGTCAACTTCTTGGCCAAAAATCGTCAGAAAATGTACCAAATGGACGCACAACCTGCTAAGAACCTGAAAGCACTAACAAACACCATAAACGCGCCAAATACATACAAAATCGACTCAAAACACATACGAAGAAGGCCAATAATGATGTGGGCGATCTATATAAATTGGTCACATCAAATCCCCCACACTTGAGCGTTGCTTGCCCTCAAGCAAATCTGGAAATTAAGCAAAAAGCATTCCTTGGCACGAAGCTACATAAAACACATTACAAATTTCCAAAAAGAAGCCAAACCAAGTATGTCGATGACAAGGACTTTGGTGAAGCAGTTTTAATCTTAAATGAAAATCCGAAATGTTTGACAATATCTGAACAATCCACAAGCCTCAATAACACGACTAAGCAAAAGTGAAACAAATGAGCCTATCAAAATCATCCTACTCCTACGAACTTACTATTGGGGTTGAATATATATGAAAAATCACTCATTGCTCGGTTGTGATGCATATCTTACCATAGGCTTGAACAAGGATCATAGCTTCACCGACATGGCGTGAGCACCAAGTACATTATCAAAATATGGCATATAAGTCGGTTGTAAAGTTAGGCTAAGGGTATTTACAATGGGATTTGGGAAGTTTAGGTAAGTGTTAATAGGAAATAACAAAAGGATAAGTTATGTACAAAATAGTCTAATCAAACCCTTACCATTGATTGCCACCAACCCATAAGATGCTATCCCATGAACACACCTCAAAAGTAACAAGCAAAACCCGACACCAATGTGGTGTATCAACTTCAAACAACTTAGGCACAACCAAATCTTCCAATCTATTCACGAACCAAATTATACAACAATTCTTTTGACATATAAAAATGAGGAGTACCTACTAGTAGCCTTAGTTCTTTTCTTTCTTTTTTTTTTCTCTTATTTCATCATTTTTTTTAATTTTTTTTCCCCACTTTTTTCTTCTTTATTCATGAACCATTTTTACTCTACTAGTAGGCACCCTCTTACAATGATGAACAATGTCTATAACAATATACTTCCTTTGAACAATCCAAGACATTCCCCAATAACTTGACCAATCGACGTATTCCCATAGACCAAGAATATTCCAACCGATAACCCATTGAAGCTCTCCCAAACCGTCCAAACAAACCAATGACAATCAATGGCCCCCCAAAATTAGACTATCGGTATGGCAAGGTAAAGTTTACATATTTGAGTGGATTTATACAAAGGAAAAGGCTAAGTTCAAAAAGTGTGTCTAAGTGTATCTTGCACTAAAGATGAGTGCAACAAAGGTTTACAAAGAAAGGAAAATATATGCTAAAGGTACATGTATAAAAGTATGTATACTAAAGGTAAAAATATACATAAGCAAGAGGTGAATAGAAAGAAAATATGGGTCAAACCTAATATGCCAATTCGTCATCCAATGTACTTATATCACAAAAGTGATCTCACTACGGTCTCGTAACGATCACCAGGCCAAGTTCTAGCTCAACACATCACCGGCACACTCATATCAAAGAAAGTAACCCGGAAATGGAATAAATTAACCTCAAAATCTGCACATCTTAGTGCAGAGTTCGAAATGGAACCCTTACTCCCGAATAAATCCAAGAGCCTAAGAGAGGGACAAATTTACAAGGCAATCAAACCAAAACCGTAAACACCTAGCACATCTATAAATGAATGATGAATCTCATAACTTTTAGGTGTTTGGGATATTTGAGCATGCAAGTAATGTTATCAATCCACAAGGATTAGCCCAATAACCGTTCAGAACACATTTCGCCGATTAAATTTGTACCAAGGAAAAAATTTAGTAGTAAAATTGCTCATTAAGGTATTATGAATTAAGTGACAAAAACAATTTACCACAAGGACAAGCTCAACACAAGTTTCAAATCATATCATCTTCCATCATCCTACCAAATCGAAACAACCATTCTCAAACATGCACATCATAGTTCAGAGTTCAAGATAGAACCCTTACTCTTGGATAAAACCTAAAAGCCTACGAGAGGGACACATCCACAAGAACGGTTAAATCTCAATGGCAAAACAACAAAAGAGATATATCCGGTTGCTTAAACCTATTTGCCACCCCCCACACTTAAGATGGACAATGCCCTCAATGTCCAATATTCGGTCAAAACTAAGGTAAATAGGGGTAAGCAAAATAGACAGAAAGAATGAGAACACATACCGGATTAAGGACACATTCCGTTTCAAAACAAGTAAGGCGACCCCGCACCACAAATTGCTCTTCCTAAAAAGGAAATCCAATTTGCTTGACGGGAGAAACAGACTAGCCCGAAACGGAATGTGCGAGAGCTGTGTGCTAAACAATGTTAGTAAATATGCCAATTAAAAATGTTGCACTGAACTTACTGCCAGCATATGCACATGACATCACAGTGAGCTACTAACACGATCACACAATCAAACAAATCAATGCCAACGAATGTAGGTGAGAATGAGAATCCAACGGGTCCTCCCCCACACTTGGTTTCCACTAAGTATTTCCATCAATTCGGATCAAACCTGATCAATTACACATCACAAGAACAAATCCCAAATATCCATACTAAATGCAAACCAAAACAGTATCATGCAGAAAATAATAGAAACAAAGGAAATTACAAATGTTTCATCACCCCGTAGGGTGGATACCAGACAATGATAAATAAAGTAATGACATGAGAATACCAAAATAACCAAACATCATATGATTTCATCCCACGGTACCAGATGGGAATCATCTCCTCTCACTCCTGATGTCCATGGTAGCCATAGGGTAGTCCAGGTTTCCCAAAAATACTCGTCACCCAATCTTGCTCCTCCTCCTGAGCTGAACCCGAACCACCAGCACCTCCTCCTGACTGACCAGCATCAAATCCAGAATGAGCACCTGCATCCAAACCTGCAAAAGATGAAGAATCACCGCCAACATGGACACCCTGAAAGACCCCAAACTGCACTGGACCTCGAGGAGAACCTCCTAAATCATGGGGTGGTGGTGACATGTTCCCTGGGGCAGTCGTACGAGAGAAAAAAGGACTGACCCCCCTGACGATAACCAGGGACATAAATAGGCGGTGGAGAGAATGGAGGAATCGGGTCAGGTCGAACAAACTCCCGGCCATGATACTGAGCATCCCACATAGGCTGATAATAATCAAGGCTATAGTTAGTGTGGTCCTGCTGTGATCCAATCCAGGTGAAATCCTGGTCCACCCTCCGCTGGTAAGCATCAAACTCTCTCTGACTGTTCTGCTGAGACTCATAGATATTCTGAATAGTGTTCCCCAAGAGTGTTAAGTCAAACGAGCGAGGGATGGAAATGTTACGTCCAGTCCTCCTCGGGGGCTCCTGTGGAGCATCAGCCATCTCAACATCAGCCTCCTCATCCTCCTCCTGTACAGGAGGTGGTCCTTCAACCCCACCCTCATCATCTAACAACCGCTCCTGCTCATTGTCTTTCTTTTTCTTCAAAATCTTTGCCCTCCAAAGCTCCTGATACGTAAAATCCTCCTGATGTACTGGTAATGAGAGATAGGTCTGGCAATCATCAGAAGTAAAGACCCTCCCAAAACCAGAGTCGAATCAGAATGATTACACATTCGGTCTAAAAGCACAAGATGAGGCAAAGCAAACCTGGATGGAGCTCCCTCAGAAAATAACTTAAGTAACCAAAGATCATTCTTGTACGCCTTCTCCCAATGAGTAGACCGCTGTACCAGGAAAGTCACAATCATACAGTGGAGCAACCTCAAACGTACATTCTTAATCTTACCACTAGTGTATGTCCACGTTTCTCCCCCCGTGATCCTGGTGAAATACTCCAGAATGGACTCACCATCACCCAAATCAGCTCCTGTCCTATACCCTTTCTTCAAAATAGCCCTAAACTGTGCATTCTGTAACTCCTCCCTCGTATACATCCCACAGTAGTAACCAAACTCAGCAATTGACAGCTTCATCTGCTGTCCCCCACAGTAAAACGAGACTACCCTTTCTTCAAAAATATCTTTCACTTTACCCAACTCCTTTTTCAGCTTCAAAGTCGAATAAAATTCCAAACACAACTCACGGTATGCGGGCTCACGGTTAGCAAAAACCCGCCGCCAAATATCACAATTTACAACATGCCCTCTTGACTCACCTCCAACTCTCATACTCATAGAAAACCACCGTCGAATGTCCCCCTGTACTCCAAATACCTGAGCTTGAAAAGGAGTTAAATGTCTTGCGGGAAGGACCACATGCTTAGAAAGCTTATACAACTTGTTCTTGTATATGTTCTTTTGGGGCTGCCTAATACTTTCAAATGAGAGCCAAGCATGCCTCTCGTTCAGTTCTTCAATAAATGTGAGTGGCACCTCCATTTGTTTCTTTGAAGTCGGCACATCAGCGGCCTCACTGGATTGCCCCTCAACCATTTTACGCTTTCCCGCGGCCTTATCTGTAGCTCTCGCTCCCTGCATTCACAAACATGAAAGCGACCAATTGTGAGTATTAAGAATGCAAAGTTGGGAACCATATTAAACAAGTTGAAAATCTTGGCAGGGAAGTACCCCCACTGCGGCGCAGTGGGCATGCTTCACCCTCACTGCGGCGCAGTGGGGCAAACGACAAAACTGGGCAGAGGTTTCTCACTGCGGCGCAGTGAGGCAATGAACCCCCTCACTGCGGCGCAGTGAGGCACAAAACCTGGGCAAAAAGCTAGGGTTCATCACGACTTGGCACAAAAAGGGGGTAATCAAACAAGCACATTTAGGGAATAATCAAACAATAATCTCCACCTAAATCGACATTTACATCCCCCACACTTGTTCATAACAAATCCCAAATTTTTCAAAACCCTAATTTCAAAATTAAAATCAAAAATGGACGAACAAGATGCAAGATTTAACACCCAATTAGCTTCTATTGCTCACAAACATCAAAACCCCTAATTTAATTCGAAAGATTAAGCTAGCATAAACCCTAGAAATTAAAAATCAAAATAAAAAGGAAAATACAAAGAAACTAAAAAGAAAAACTTACACTTCTTCCCATTATGCAATGTATGAAGATGAAAATCTGGAAAAGTGATTAAAGATGGAGGAGAATGGAGATCTTGATGGAAATAATGGAGTTTTGCTTTTTTGGGGGAGAGAAAAGAAGAAGAAAGAGTAAAAGTGTAAAAGTGAAGAAAACAAACCTGGTCTGGTCACTCTTTGACCTACCCGTCCTCCCACTGCGGCGCAGTGGGATATATATCACAAGTGGGCAGTGGTTTGACAATGCGGCGCAGTCAGCTGATACCACCCCCACTGCGGCGCAGTGGGGAGTTTCTGAAAATCTTTCCCTTCACAAATATTATGTCAAAGCTCAAAACAAACCGCATCAAATCGAGAACATACCTGTACTTACCAACTAAAACACGATTAAAATTAACTAATTCAAGAAAAATGAAATACGATAAAATAAACACGGGTTGCCTCCCGAGAAGCGCTTAAGTTATTAACGAGTCTTTAGCTTGACTCGACCAACCTTCAAGTTTCCAATTCAAACACAGGGATCTCATCAAATATCCCCTCAACCTGCTCTTCTTCCAAATATAGCTTAAGTCGATGACCATTGACAATGAACGATCCTTCACCATTTCGCTTAAACAACTCAACATAACCCGGCGGGTATACGTGCTTGATCTCAAACGGTCCAATCCATCTAGAAGTTAGTTTAGGTTGCTTAATCTTAAATTTTGACAAAAATAACAACACTTTAGCTCCAACCTTAAACTCCTTCCTACGAATTCTCTTATCATGCCAAATCTTGGTTCTCTCCTTATAAAGCCTTGAATTCTCATAAGCACCTAACCTAAGCTCATCAAGCTCATGAAGTTGCAACATTCTAAGTTCACGTGCTTCCATCAAATCCAAATTCAAATTCCTTAAAGCCCAATACGCCTTATGCTCTATCTCAATAGGTAGATGGCAAGTTTGCCATAGAGCAACCGGTATGGCGTGGTGCCAATCGGCGTCTTATAAGCCGTCCTAAACGCCCACAAGGCGTCATCTAACTTCTTTGACCAAACCTTGGGGTTGTCTCCAACAGTTTTCTCCAAAATCCTCTTTAAGGCCCTATTTGTGTTTTCCACTTGACCACTGGTCTGTGGATGGTACGAGGTAGAAAAATAGTGGACAACACCATACCTCTTCATCACTTTGGCTAATTGATGGTTTGCAAAATGGGTACCACGGTCACTAATCAAAGCTCTAGGACAACCAAAACGGCAGAACAACTGTTTCAAGAAATCAATGACTACACGCGCGTCATTCGTGGGTAAAGCCTTGGCTTCGGCCCATTTAGACACGTAGTCAACGGCGACAAGAATGTACTGAAACTTATTAGACGGTGGGAATGGTCCCATAAAGTCTATACCCCAGATATCAAAAACCTCACATACCTGAATGCTCTGTTGAGGCATCTCATCCCGTTTAGTGATGTTCCCCTGCCGCTGACAAATGTCACAAGTCTCAACCAAAGTCTGGGCCTCCTTGAAAATGGTTGGCCAATAGAAACCTGCATCAAAAAATTTCTTACCCGTTACTGAAGGACCATGATGACCTCCAGTTGGCCCGTAGTGACATGCATCCAAAATCTCTCTAGTCTCAGCTCCAGCAATACATCTCCTAACCATACCATCTGCACAAACACGAAACAAGTATGGATGGTCCCAAAAATAATACTTAACATCCGATATGAGCTTCTTCTTCTGCTGGGACGTGAAATCATTTGGTATCTCACCTACAACCAAATAATTAGCTATATCTGCAAACCAAGGAGCTTCATCGGAGTTAGAGATAAACATTAAAGACTCATCGGGGAAGTGATCATTGATCTCCCCATCACGAAGTTCCTCCCGGTGAGGATCTTCCAAACGACTCAAATGGTCGGCAGCCAAATTTTCAGCCCCTTTCTTATCCTTTATCTCTATGTCAAATTCTTGCAACAAAAGAATCCAACGGATAAGCCTGGGTTTAGCATCCTGTTTCGAGAACAGGTACTTAAGGGCTGAATGGTCAGTGAAAACTATGGTCTTACTCAAAACAAGATATGATCTAAACTTATCAAATGCAAAGACCACTGCAAGCAACTCCTTCTCCGTAGTGGTGTAATTTTGCTGGGCGGGGTTCAAAGTCTTACTAGCAAAGTAAATGGGTTTGAAATGTTTCTCAACCCTTTGCCCTAGCACAGCTCCAACAGCATAGTCACTTGCATCACACATCAACTCGAAAGGCAATTCCCAATCTGGAGCTACCATGATAGGAGAATCAGTCAACTTCTCCTTCAATACCTGAAAGCACTCAAACAAGCATCATCAAAAACAAAATGAACGTCCTTTTCCAACAAGTGGGTCATAGGACGAGTTATCTTAGAGAAATCCTTAATAAATCGACGATAAAAACCTGCATGTCCAAGAAAACTCCTTACCCTTTCACATTGGAAGGCGGGGGTAATTTGGCAATTACATCTATCTTAGCCCGATCAACCTCAATCCCGGCCTTGGACACTTTATGCCCTAACACAATACCCTCAGTCACCATAAAATGGCACTTTTCCCAATTCAAAACAAGGTGTGCCCTCTCACACCGTTCCAACATCCTATCCAAATTACTCAAGCAAGAATGAAAAGAATCCCCAAAAACTGAAAAATCATCCATGAAAACTTCCATGGAAGTTTCAAGCATGTCCTGGAAAATAGCAATCATGCACCTTTGAAAGGTGCCAGGGGCATTACACAAACCAAACGGCATACGCCGATAAGCAAAAGTGCCAAATGGACAAGTAAAAGTAGTTTTCTCTTGATCCTTGGGATCAATGGGTATTTGAAAGTACCCGGAGAACCCGTCTAAGAAACAAAAATATTCATTCCCTGCAAGACGTTCCAACATTTGATCAATAAAAGGAAGGGGGAAATGATCCTTACGGGTGGCATCATTAAGCTTACGGTAATCTATACAAACCCGCCAACCCGTGATAGTCCTAAAAAAAAAAAAAAAAAAAAAAAATGATCCTTACGGGTGGCATCATTAAGCTTACGGTAATCTATACAAACCCGCCAACCCGTGATAGTCCTAGTGGCCAAAAGCTCCTTATTATCATTTTCAATGACCGTCATGCCCCCCTTTTTGGGCACACAGTGGACAGGACTTACCCATGGACTATCAGCAATAGGAAAAATGATTCCTGCATCAAGAAGCTTAATTACCTCTTTTTTAACAACCTCCTTCATATTAGGATTCAGCCGCCTTTGTCTCTGGACAACGGGCTTAACATCATCAAGAAAATCAATCTTATGCTGGCAAAAATTAGGACTAATACCTGGAATATCTGTGGTCTTCCAAGCAAAAGCCCGCTTATGGGCTTTAAGAACAGACATGAGACGGTCTTTCTCGTCACTCGAGAGTGAGGATGAGATAACCACTGGAAGAGAAGACTCACCTGACAGATATGCATACTCTAGATGGTCTGGAAGCGGCTTAAGCTCCAAGTCAGTAGGTGGTACATCAACAGAGTTAGTACCCTTGAACTCTCGTCAGCAACTACCTCCTCAAAAGTCTCATCCTTGGGAGGTGATTCATCCAAGCTTAGTGCCATGACCTCTGCAAACAAAGCTTCATCAGTAATTTCTCCAGATCCTAAATTAGCGATCTCCTCCTCTCCAATATCTGTCTCCATGAATTCCTGAAATTCTTGATCCAATGCATCATCAATGACATCAATCCTGAAACAAGTCTCATCATTAGAATATGAATGCATGATAGACTTTTCAACATTAAACACAATCCTATCAGTCCCTACGCCTAAGGAAATTTCCTTATCCTTCACACGGATGATAGCATCCACGGTATTAAGGAATGGGCGTCCAAGAATAAGAGGGACCTTCGTATCTTCCTCCATTTCGAGGATAACGAAGTCAACAAGAAAAACAATATGGCCCACTCTGACACTAATGTTTTCAGCAATCCCGATGGGATACTGAAATGAATGGTCAACAAGTCTTATACTCATGCGAGTAGGGCGAAGGACTCCTAGGGACAACTTGGCATAAACCGAGTAAGGCATCAAATTAATGCTAGCCCCTAAATCAGCTAAAGCTTTACAAATAATAGTTCGAATAGAGCAAGTGATAAGAAAACTCCCTTGGGTCTTCAAGCTTTGGTGGAATGTGGTTCTGCAAGATAGCAGAACACTCGGCATTAAGAAAAGTAGCCTTTGCCTCTTCAAACTTCCCTTTGTCTGTCACAAGCTCCTTAATGAACTTAGCATAATTGGGCATCCCCTGAATAAGATCAACTAAAGGAACATTAATATGAACATTTTTGATCATGTCAACAAACTTGTTATAATGCTCCTTCAGCTTTGCTTTCCTGAACCTTTGTGGAAATGGTATATTTGGCTTGTATGGTTTAACCTCTAGAACCACAGCCGGTTTTGGTGGAGTGACCGG
Organism: Erigeron breviscapus; assembly: GCA_034093135.1. Lineage (NCBI taxonomy): Eukaryota > Viridiplantae > Streptophyta > Magnoliopsida > Asterales > Asteraceae > Erigeron > Erigeron breviscapus. Next base: position 65,973,920 of record CM067168.1, on the reverse strand, counting down.
TGTCTTCACGGTCGAATCTTCCTCCATCTCTATTTCTTCATCCACATCGGTATCATCACCCCCGTTATCCTACACATCTGAAACAACAACATTAGGAATAGGAGGTGGGTCATAAGACCTACCAGTACGAGTGGTGATGGCTTTGGCTTGCTCATTACGGACTGGAGGTGGGGTGTATTTCTGTCCCAGACTAAACTGTCCCGAATTAAATTGAGGTCTAGGATTTTGCTGTGTGTTGCTAGGAAGAGTCCCCGTGGGCCTAGCAAGAGCTGCCATCCTACTTTCGAGATCCTTGAAATTAGCACCCTGATTCTTCATGTTGATCTCCACCTTCCCGCTTATCTGATCCAACCTCTCACTCAAAGCCTTAGTATCATCTCTGATCATTTGAATGCTAGTGTTTGTTTCAACTTGATTACTAGCCAACTGCTTCATCATCTCCCTCAACTCGGCATTAGGATCAGTATTAGAAGAAGAAGAACCTGATCCTTGTCCTTGCTGAGTCTGTTGTTGTGGCTGATTCTGATAATTATCTCTTTGCCACCTGTTACCTGAAAAACGAGAAGTATTAGCCTGAAAAAAGAGTTATAAGAAGGATTACCTGAAGGCCGGTTCTGGAAACCGGTGTTGCGGTGGAAATTCCCTTGGGGTTGATTCTGAACATAGTTCACATCTTCGGGTGCCCGATTTGGAGACTCATCATAATAGTGCATATCACCACAATGATCACACCCATCGGCTACAACCTTAACATCCCTCTCAATTGCTCCAAACCTAGTCTCTTGAGCAGCAAAGCTCCTATCCATGCGCTCAGATAGCGCCTTAATCTCTCCAATAACCCTGAGTCATTACTCGCCTCAACCTTAGCAACTCTCCCTTGGTTAGTACCTCTCTTCATCTTTCTTTCATTCTTCAAGAACCTTTCATCATCCATATTTGAGTTATCCTTTGCCATGTCTTCCAAGATTTGATAGCCTTCATTGGGTGTAATGTTATTGAAACTACCCCCAAAAGCATACCCCAATTCTCGTTTAGACTTCTTATTCAACCCATCAAAGAAAAGCTCCACATATTGTTCCTTAGTCAAATTGTGACCTGGACAATTTCTCAACATCTCCTTGAAACGAACCCAAGCATCTGCAACATGTTCTCCATCATCTTGTTCAAACGACCTAATCATATTCTCCAACTTTCTTTGAGTTCTAAGTGAATAAAACTCACCAATGAAAGCCTCCTTAAGTTGGTTCCAAGTAGTGATTGAATTTTCTGGGAGATCATTGAACCAATCAAGTGCTTCTCCGGTGATTGACATGGGAAATGTCTCAAGTTTCACGGCATTCATTTGATTTTGACCATATTGATAAAGCCGAGCCAACTTTTCAAACCTATCCAAGTGTTGGTAAGGATCCCATTTCCTTTTTCCATCAAATTGGTGCTCTTCTATGCTCTTAAGATGATTCCCTTTCAAATTGAAAGTGTGATCAATGGCCGGTGGTCTAATGGCGGAGCCACGGCTAGTTGGAATAGTTTGAACCCTCTCGCCATAGCGAGTGTCATTTGGATCCCTAGGTTGTTCGTCACCCATCTCTTCTTGCTTAACTTATAAATTGAAAATTCGTCTAAATAAAACCCTTCCTCGTCCGAATCAGGAGTGGGTTTAGCTATAGGTGAAAATGGTGTTGGTATTGGTGTTGTGGGTTCAGTGAAGTTAAACCGACGCCCTCTTGGTCTTCTCGGAGTAGACAAAGGACTATTCAAAGGTAGACCCGAAGAACGTAAGTTCATCAACTAAAGAAATATGCCTGCAAACACACAACTAACACAAACACGTCAAATGCACCTGTGATAAGAAAAGAAAACTAAACTAACAAAACAAGTAACTTCCTCACGCGTGAGAAAGGATCAAACCACTAAATTAACAACTAAATCGGCACACACTTCCCGGCAGCGGCGCCAAAAACTTGATGTGTAAAATCGAGTTTAAAAATTAAAACAAGAAATACCCTAAAACTGACTACTACACACTTGCGGGCAGTGGACCCGTTCGTATATAGTATAGCTAGAAGGTAAGTCCAGGATCGAACACGGGGAATGGTTTTGAAATAGTTGTCAGCTAAAGTGGTTTTGGAATAAGGATGGAACCGTAGCTGAATTGCTACCACACCTTGACAATATGAAATTAAAGAAATCAAAATGACAATACGATTAGAAGTAAAGAAGTTTTAGACAATATAAATAAAGATCATCCACTTCGAATCCACTTGACTTCAGTTATGATTGCACACGTTTAAAAACCAATTCTTTAGAGTTGACAAAATAACCGTGAAAGGATAGAAATGCTCACGTGGTACCACCAACCGCTCGCAAATCACCCAAACACCTAAATTGCTAGTTTAATTACCCAAGCCGGTACCACCAATGCCTAGAAAATCTCCCCAACAATTAGTTTGTTTGATTATCCAATTACCAATTATGCCTATGTGAATGAAAACGTGGTACCACCGACCGTTTCTAAACACGTTTACCAATTAACTCCTATTATAGATTTAACATTCACCGTCATACCATGAACCGGTGACAAACGACCATAGACAATCGAATTGAAACGATAAACATATTCACCTAGTACCACTAACGATGAACACATCAACCATCAACATCAAAAGAATAAATCGCAAGGAATTAATTGATAAAGATCACGACACAACGATAATTGAATCAACTCTTGAATTAAAATATTGCAATCATATCATTCGTCAAGTTTCATCAAAGTGGATGATTAGAAATCTAGCCACTCATACTAAATTGAATTGCAATAAAGAAATTGAAAGAAAACATATTATACCAATGATCGTTGAATATAAATTGCAAGACAGAAAATTAGATACGATCTAGATGGATGTTCTTGAATCTTCAATGAATCAAATGATGAAATCTGCGATGATCCGTCAAAGACTCGTGGTAGAACAGCTCCTAGAAAGAAAAACTTCATTTTTGGGAAATAGGGTTTATTTTTCTTTATATATTCCCCCAAAATCTGATGGAAACAAGCTGAAACCCTGATTTCCCCGTGCAGTCACTGCGGCGCAGTGGGCATGGTGCACCCCCACTGTGGCGCAGTGAAGAGTCCCTGGAATTCTGATCATATGGTGACTGTGGCGCAGTGGGGTGTGAATACTCCCACTGCGGCGCAGTGGTAATCCACTGGAAACTCATTACTTTTTGGCACCCGATGACTGCGGCGCAGTGGGGCTTCACCTTCCCACTGCGGCGCAGTGTTAAACCACTGGAATCTTTGTTCTTCTTGACACTCAATGACTGCGGCGCAGTGGGGCAATAACCCTCCCACTGCGGCGCAGTGCATATCTGCTGAAATCTTTGTTCTTCTTTATCAACATCACTCGAACACTCGGGTCAACTTCTTGGCCAAAAATCATCAGAAAATGTACCAAATGGACGCGCAACCTGCTAAGAACCTGAAAGCACTAACAAACACCATAAACGCGCCAAATGCATACAAAATTGACTCAAAACACATACGAAGAAGGCCAATAATGATGTGGGCGATCTATATAAATTGGTCACATCACATAACGAAATGATAACTGCAGGGAAGTTTCCTAAAAGCAGCATTGATATATCAGAGAATTCTGATCTGAAGATTTGGAACATGGAAATGCAAATTTATAAACTATGATTTCCTTGAAATAACTAATCAACATAGTTTTTGTGTTAAGATTGTTCTAAACATGAGAAAGAGCACTAGATATCAATCAGCAAACACATGTATAACAACGTGGAACAAGGTCTTCACCTTTTGGCTTTCACGCCAACTTTTGGTTGAAGGTTTTCACATTCTCTTAAAATCGCCCGTGTCGCACGATAATTAATTTCACGGTTGAAGGGTTAAATTCCAAGGTCGTCGAAATTAATTCTATTGGTTGTCGGTGTTACCATCGATCTCTCGAAATTGGCTAACCACGCCATCTCCCGAAATTGGCTAACCACGCCACCTAAAAGTTTTCTCCCGAAATTGGCTAACCATGCTACCCAATATACTACTTGAAAGACTGGGGACACCCCCTAGATCTTAAAAGCCCAATATTCCCTTGATGATCTGAAGATCAATATCTTTGATCTCTAACACTAATGGGTTTTAGGATTCCCATTCCTAAAACTCATTCCCACGCAAAATTTTCTTTTATTTGGTATTTAATAATTCAGGGAAATAAATATGCATTATAGCTGTCAAGCAAAGAAATGAGACTTCAACAGATGATTAAAGACTGCTGACTAATGAAGAGGTTGGAAGCTAGCAAATCATAGCCTGCAACTAAGATCTTAAATACGCTTGCAAGGTGCATGTATTCAACCTTCTCTTTATTATGATCTGATCTCTTAATGTTTTCATGATTAAACAAACTCAGGTTATTTATTAACTAACACATGATATTATCTACAATAGTTTTAATGTGCAGTTATATATAAACATATAATAATAATAATAAATCATATGTACAATAATCTATATAAAGTATACGATTAGCATATAATAGTTGTTGGATAAAAATCTTTATCTTGCACAAATTTTTTTACAAAAAGTTTATTCGAAATACCTTCAAAAAAGATGCTCCGCTTCACCTGCAAATAAAAACGAGAAATACTAATTCATAATAAACTAAGATAACAAATATCCGAAATACTTGCTTTTTGAATTTTAAAATTATGCCCGAAAGCACTGGGACAACTACCCTAGCAAGCATAATCCTAAGAAAATAGAAGTTCAAAGTACTACAAGTTAACTACACCACCACAGTTGATCATTCCAGATCAACCACGCCCCGGATAAATTGTTTGAGTTACAGACCACAATCCAAATAACATAATAAAAGTATTAATATGATTACAACCAATCAAATTAACTGATTGAAATCATTAGGCTGCTTCATCATTCTCCTGCACTTCACCTTCCACTTGCACTTCGTCCTTCTCCTGCACTTCATCTTCTGCCTGCACCTCATGAGCCACTGTTTTACCTGTCTTAATTATAGCATCGTATGTATCATCAACTGTTGCCTCATCAATTGGTTCCTCAGCCTGCTTTTCCAACTTCGACTTGCCTCCTAAACTGACATATTCATTATCCAACTTATCCAAATCCCACTCTTCAGGAAGTACCATACCAGCCAACTGGGCTTCAAGAGCCATTTGAACTTTCACACCTGCAATTGATCTTTGTGTACTCATCTTGGCGTTCTTGGTAATCAAGTCTGACCTTTCCTTCAACTTCTTTTCAAACTCACTTGTTTGATTCTCAAGTTTCTTGGCCAACTTAGCAGACTCACTCTTAGTTTTGGCAAAATCTTGTTCCAAAGCTTTCATCACTTTTTCTTTCTTATCTAACTGTTGCTTCAAAGAATTACACTCGTCTATCTTTTCCCTCATGAACTTCCAAACCATTCACTACTATAGGTAGCCATATCAAGAGCCTAACATTAAATAAATCAAAGTTTTAACAAGCCTATTTGAAAATAACTAAGTAATAATAAGAAAAGAGTTATACCTTCTCAAACAGCGCCTGAACTGAAGCCAAATCCATAGGACCTTGAACCTTGAGCACAGAAGACTTCTTTCCTGTCAAATCAATCACTTTTGCTTCAGTTTTCGCTCCAGGATTAGTTTTCAGCCCTGCTTCAGTCTTCAATCCTGGTTCAGTCTTGAGCTTCTTGCTGGCACGAGTGTTAGACAGAGTAGAGCGACGCGCTGAGGGAGCTTTTGGTGTTTCACTCATATCAAACAATCCTTGATCCTCTAAATCAACTGGAGGAGAATCCTTCTTTGCTGAAGCAGACTGCGCAGTGTTGTCATCCATGGTATCATCGCTGGTCTTGTTTGAAGATGCTGATTTGAGAATGTATTGCCCAAAATTCCTCTCTTGACTATCCAAATCAAAGAAACTGTTAATCCTCTTTTGAGCCGCTTTGTCCTTTGAAGCCTTCAGTTTTGCTACGGATAAAAGAAAAAATATCATATCCACATATAAGAAAATTAAGATACAATCAAACAATTTTATAGAAAGACTCAACAATCTTACCTCCAGCCACCCAAGAAGGAGGAAGATAACTGCCTACAGGGAGTGAACTTCTTTTTACAAAAAAGAATCTGGTTTTCCAAGCATCATCATTCTGAGTTACTTCACCAATCAAACGCTTATTCCTATCTCTTACTTTGAGGATGTAAAATCCAGAACCGAAGGTTGTTAGATTGTAAACTAAACTTAAGTCTGGAACCATAAGTTCTAGGTTTTTACTGGTTATTAGGTCATTCAACACAAATAAGATTCTCCAAAGCATAGGGCTATCTTGACCATAGGAAATCATCGTTGACTTAAAAAACTGAGTGATAAAACTCGGAAAGGGGAAACTTAATTTCAAATGCCTAAAGGGATATTCGGGGAATCCTATCCAAACATCAGAAGCTAGGTCGATTTTTAACTTAGGATCTAAAGCCCTAAAGATTGCACTTTTGGGGAAATACTGTTTAACACGTTCAAGATCTGACTCCTTAATATCACTAAAAATATCATTATCCATAACATTAGTTTCTATGAAATCACTAATTTCTATGGCGGAAGAAGAATCAACTGACATTATGAAAAGAGAGTAAAAAGAAAAGAGATTACCTTGAGAGAAAATATGAGGCGATGTAAACGGTGAAAAGTGAATGATTAAGAAAGAGAAAAACTTTAACCTAATATATATGTTGCAGTAACTTCACTTGATACGTGTCCTGTAACTAACCACTTACTTTTTAACTATAGTGATAGAGTATTCCGGAAGATTGGTAAATATTTAAAATCAATAATTATCTATGAATATATATTTACTAACCATTGCTCGAATATATTCGTCTCAAAGGATCATGGACCTTAAGGATAGGATCCAGAAACTTTGGTTTTATTTTGCAGGATATTTAATTGTCAAATTCTGGAAAAAAGGTGCATGTATCTTACTATTTAATTGCTGCATTAATGTGATTACTTACTATTGAAGTGGTCGAATAAGTCAAGATTAATTATTAACTGACATATGACATCATTTAGTAATTAGTAATTTACCAATTTTACCCTTAATAACACTTTTGATTTTCAAGTTCAAAATAAAATATATCAAAAGAGAAACTTCATTCATTCATAATATATTTACAAAAAACTACTCGAAAAGCAATTTTTACGACCATGATTGATCATACCAGACCAATCTCTCCCCTCCTAAACATTTGATGTTCTACATTACGCTACCCCTATCGATTCATTTTCCCAAAAAACAAAAGAGTCTAAAAATATGGGCTCTGGTCTTCTCCATTTATCCTTCATCGCTCATATCTACTATTCAAAGAACTGATTTTTCTTTACTAGCAAAAAGTAATTTGGCCTCCAAAGGATACTCTCTCTCAAATCTGTCAAGTCGAGCCGCTGCCAAATCATGTCGTTTCCTAGTATAGATCAACTGTTCCTCCAAAATATCAATTTCGTAATACGCCTCTAAAAGTAACTTGTGCATGGCTGCTATTTCGGATCCGTAACACTTTCTCATATTTTCAGCCATCTCTTTCTCTACTTTAGCCTTCTTTTCAAAAAATTCAATAACCTTGCTCAAATTGTTAATAATGTTGTCATTCATAGCATGTTTTTCTTCGTGCTTCAACTTAAGATCACCAAGTGCCTGAAATGTATATAGATAATAACGTTATTAAAATATCAACATATAGAAATCAATGAGAAATGGTACCTCTAGGATAGGGAACTCATTAGACATCTTGAAAGAATAAAAAAGAACTGTTTGAGATTCGTAAAAGTAAGAGCGTGAATAAATCTTGAACTATTTGTGTGAAAACTGTCTACTTATAATCCTTAAAGTAACTCTTGGTTATCCGAGTTCCACGCGTCTTATCTTAAAGATGGTTTCAAAATTAACTGATTGACTTCGGTCAAAGCTTCCTCTAGAAGATTCAAAGTTATTTCAACAAAATTGATTTTATTAAAATAACTTTGGGGACAATTGTTATGGGTGAAATTTCAAGTACCAATATCTTGAAAGCTTAAGATCTTGATATATCAGGATCTTGACATAGATGAATATTCTGATAACTTATTAATATTTTGCTAATGTTATGTTTCAATTGTTATTATCATTTCCACGTGAGTTAAGCATGCAGATTCCAGAATATTCGATATAAGGCTATGGAAAATATCTCTACCGGTGCAAAAAGGAATTCACACATGGGATTAATCATCAACACGCAAAGAAGACCCAGTCTCCCAACATAATCGGACTTCAAGTTGAATTCAGCATGAGGAAAATACTTCAACGTTCACTTGACTGAGCAAGATACTCTCCAACGTTCAATTACTAAAGACCTGGAGGATCCCTACAAACTCACATAGTTAGTTAGATCCTAGGTCTATATAAACGAATAAGGCTGATCGATTTAGGATATCTTTACTCACTTGCTACACACTTGTATTTACACACTGCTCTCAATACTCTCATCTCTATTCTCGCACTTAGCAATATCGATCAACCGAATTCCACCATTGTAATCATTTTAACAATCATTAATAAGAGAACAAAGGCAGGGACGATTGCTTCCTCCCGGGGTTTTTATGCCGGCGATCCATAAAGGATTAAGGGTTTTTCCTCGATAACAAATCTCGGTGTTCTTGTTCCCTTATCTTTACTTTATTTTGTTAATTATTCATTCTACATAATAATTAACATTATATTCTATTTTGAGCATTATATTTACATCTATACATTCTTAGTTTGCGAACATATTTGTCCTTTTAATTCTTGTTTAGTCGACATCTTTCTTAAGCAAACCTTTATTTCAATACGCATCTTTGAAACTCAACATATTTTACAAGCCCTTAACCTCACGAACGAAAGTTTGGTTACATAATTAACCTAAGTCTTCAAGGTAGATTATCTTGGGTAATTTTTGATCAAAACAGAAGTGGATAGTGTTCGATCCATTGCACAAAGGGTCCCGGATCCGTTTGAATTATCATATCTTCCTCACTTGGGAACCACCCAGGAGGCGGCGGAGCGTGCCTTCTAGTGTTGGGAATGTGTGATTGATTTTTGATAGGGAGTATTTTGTGATTGTCTTCTACCAGGTTGTGGGGTGGAAAAATGCGTATGCATGTTCCGCGACCCTCTGGTAGGTTGCGGCGTGAAATACTGATGGGGGTTTGTATTTGAATAATGATGGTATTGTGGAGGTGGGTTGCCATAGGCATGATAGTTATGGTTGTACGTTTAGCCTATCGTACGAACATACTCTTCCGCCATGGGTGGAAGGTTTGACCCTCGATGGTATTTTCATTCTGATTGCCATAGTTTCTTCTTGGGGCTTCATCAAAGTGGACTCTTGCTCCTGGTCTGCTTCCGGAGGCTCTGTGGACGGGTGTTTCTACTTCAATATCTTCTTCCGCCTCTCCCGTCTCCTCCGAGTACGTGAGCCTTGTTCGTACACTTTGCATGTCGATCTGATAGAGGTATTCTCTTAGTAGTGGTGCAAGCTCCTCTAACTGTCTGGCAGTTGGGGGAGCGAGTGGTGTTGTTCTTGAGGTTTCGAAACCCGGAGGTGACCATGGGTCACCTTCTTCAGCCATTTTCGTTACAAGATTATAGTAGGTTTAGTGCGGATGGCGCCACTTGTTTAAGGGTAAGGTTACTCTTAAATTAATAAGGGATTAATCTTGCTTAGAAAAATGATAATGAGTGGTTTATACTTGTTGGTGGTTCCCTAATGGTGTGAAGTACTTATTAGCTTCACGCCACCAAGTGTAGTGTTTAGGTGTTTGTGTGTGTTTTTCATTAGGGTTTTAGGTGAATCCTTTGAGGGGTATTTATAGACCACTTGGGAAGGATCCAGAAGCTGGAGGTTAACGGTAACAGTAACGTTAACACATAGCCGTTATCGTTGGACATATGTGTAACAAACTCTGTCCTAAAGGTACAAGTACGGGTCGTACGTACTAGTGCACGTTCTAATTTGTATTGTTTGTCTGTGGGCTGGCCGCAGCCCTTGCTAGCCAACCGGCGGAGCCTATGGGCTGAGCTTAATGTGTTTATCTTCCGGCCTTTGCCTTAATGAAGGCTCCGGCCCATCGTTAGTATGCGTAATCCGTAGGGTCAAGGATTAATCCGGAGGGTCAAGGATGGTACATCATCACTCATAAAAGATTTCTAAGTTCGCATTATGCGTTAGACATATAACTTCACAACTAGCTTAAATTATAACCCGCGTGAAACGCAGCAGAACTATATAAAAATTGTTAAATTTGTATATATAAAAAGCTGGCAAAAGATAAAAATAAAAACTAAAAGGTATAAAAAACTGAGAGAAGAAAGAATGTATCATAATGAGGAAAAATATATTCTTTGATTACCTTATTTATCTTGTATTTTATATTTATCTTGTATTTCAATCATCTTGTAAAGAAAAACCCTAATTAGAATATGAAGGATCAATCATAATCATCATATTAAAAAAAATCAAGAATTTGTAAACTTGCAAATAAAAACCTTCATTATAATATGGACCTTTAATGCCCCTTATGTCTTTCAGCCAAATGTTGGTCACGGGTTCGAAACCTTTGAAAGGCATATTGGGAAGTCCTTGCCAATGAGGTGGGGCATGGGGGTTTTTTCTAGCATTTAGCTGGTTTCCTCCAGAACGGTAGTGGGACTTCCACCGCCAGTCATGCCCTCGGATTGACTGTGCTGGTGACGTGGTCGATCTCTACCGGACGATGAAGAGGCATGCCGCTGAGTCCAATCACCACTGCTGTTCAAAAAAAAATATTAATAATATGGATCAGAGTAAAAAAAATCGTTTAAAAGAGCGTTTCTCATATTGCTTTGTTATTAAAATATTAGACATGATTTTTTGTAATAATTCGTTTGATTGCACTAAAAAGAGTGTTTCTCATATTGCTTGAAATCTATATTATGAAAAAATAGTGGAAAGTTGCAAAAGGTCGAAATGTATGAGTGTTTGAAAAAAAATAATGAAAGTTAGAGGTAGGGGTGTAAGAAATGAACCGGAAAACCGAAAAACCGGTCCGAACCGCGTGATCCGAAACCGAAAAAACCGAAACCCGAAAAAACCGAAAACAAAAAACCCGATGTGTAACGGTTCGGTTACGGTTTTCAATATTTATTAACCGCGGTTAACCGAACCGAACCGAATTTTGATATATGACTACATATAATCATATATATGTATATTTACACATATATGTATTACATGAATACATTATTTACATATCTATTTAGCTAATTTTTTGTATTTGTTGCCTTAAATATTAACAATTTTACTAACTTTCTTTCACAATCTATGATTAGTTTTGGATATTCTAAGTAATTTTCTTATATATATACTCTTTTTAAGAAAAGTTGCTAACTTTGTTTATAATATTTATCAAAAATATTAGTAATATCATATAGAAGACATTTTAATCTTAAATAGAAACTTGCATTGCATAAATATAACGTTAGAAAAAAGTAATTCAAAGTTAGTTGTAATGTATATTTATTTATGAAACAAAATATTAATGTAGTTAAATAACTATTATACATAGAAAAATTAACTAATACAATGTAAATTGACTATTATAATTGAAAACTTAAACTTTATATTAGCATAACTTTAATAAATGGTTAACTGAAAATAAAACCGAAATTAACCGACTTTTTCGGGTAACCGATTTGCGGGTAACCGAAATTAACGGTTCAAAATTTCTAACTAACCGAAGCGAAACCCGAAAAACGGTTCAAAATTTCTAACTAACCGAACCGAACCGAACCGTTTACAGCCCTAGTTAGAAGACTAAAATCATCTTTGACTAAAAGTCCAGTCAAAGATGATGTAAGTAGTTTGATCCAATGGTGGAAAATATTAGATGAACTTTAATGTAGGATCCAAATTTTTTATTTTTTTAAGTAAAGGATCTCTTTTAATATATATAAACAATGGCCATAGAAATCGTTAAACAATCAAGTACAAGATAACTTAAAATTACATCAAATTGTTTAAAAATTTCCCTAACAAACTTAATTAATCAACACTTATTTAATTTTATACATTTAATCAACTTCAACATCTTAAATATTAATTAATATACGTTATATGACTACTACAAATATATATCTAAATGCAACACTTTTACAAAATTATTACGTCTACTAATAAAAATGTTACATTATTATCTATTAAAAAGGTGTTTCATTACATTTAATTATTTAAAGGGAAATTAACTAATGCAACGTTAATATTAAAAAGGAGATATGCTTTAGCCAAAAATTGAATAAGCCACATAAACCATTTCCGTAATTTACTCTATTATTATGGGTTTAAACCTTATGAAAATCTTAAGCTACCAAATTTCTTTGTAACAAAATCAAACTTGCTAGCTTATGAAAAAGATACACTCAAATTCCTATATATAAAACCTCTCAAAACTTGTTTTCCAACATAATCGTATTCGGGTTAACCCGTTTGGTACAACCAACGATAACGCGTCATACGATGAGAGATGTACACGTAGAGAGTTGAGAGGCGGCAAACATACGTTGTTTTTTCATTACACGTGTCATGCTGTATTGCTTTCTTTTCCCTCGAATTAATTATAACTTCTTTAATTTTATGTGTAGAAGACAACGAGACCATGTTTCTTTTCCTTCAAACTAAACACAATACGATTTTCATGGTTTAAATACGATTTTCATGGTTTATATATTAGTAGTACTAATACCCGTACGATGTACAGATTGAGCGTATGTATCGTGCAATATAAATCATACAAAAAAAATTCTTTCGTATGTATACATATAATTACATATAATATAGTTTTATTAAAACTCATATATGTTTTTTAAAAATTTATATTAAATTTACATTAGGAAAGATTAACATAAATTTAAAACCCAAAATATATTTTAGTTTTTAAATAGATAAAATACACATGTCAATGATGAATTATGTCATATATCATTCAAAAAATCTCTCAATCATGGTTTAATTGTCAAACACTAAAACTCAAACGTATTTTAGTTATTAAATAGATAAGAAAATTTGTAGGTCATTTATTATTGTATGGAAGAAGAAGACGTAACTTGTATGTTCGCTTTTAATGTGAGAAGATCTCGATCGGCACCGCTGAGCAGATGTGTTGAAAAAAAGACATTTAACGTAACGATCCTAAATAAAAGATACATGATAGTATATTATATATATATATATATATATACTAAAAACTTATGTAAAATGTACAAGTTTTTAATGCATGAAATGTACAAGTTCTTATAACACATAATAATTTTTATCAATTTTTATTTTAACTCCTTAAAGTTTTATTTTATAACTTTTGTCCCGTATCAAAGTTTTAGTTTTCATTTTTTTGATTCTAAACTTTCGGATTCTCATATTTTCATCAAACTAGTACAAGTTCTTCATGCATGAAAGGTACAAGCTCTTATAACACATAATAATTTTTACCAATTTTCATTCTAACCACCTAAAGTTTCTATTTTTTAGCTTTTGTCCCGTATCAAAGTTTTAGTTTTCATTTTTTTGATTCTAAACTTTCGGATTCTCATATTTTCATCAAACTAGTACAAGTTCTTCATGCATGAAAGGTACAAGCTCTTATAACACATAATAATTTTTACCAAATTTTATTTTAACCCCATAAAATTTATATCTTTTAACTTTTGCCCCACATCAAAGTTTTCGTTTTATTTTCATGACACTCAACTTTTGGGCTCTCATGTTTTCATCAAAAAACTTTTACACATTTACGGTTTTCCTTTTACACATTTGATTTTGATTATTTTCATCTGTCTTTTTGTATTTATAACGTTTTTAATATATAATAACTTCAATTATCGTCACGTCTTACGTTCATGTAACATTTAATGCATTAATATAGTTACTGTTTATGTTTTTTATACATCTTATTATTATTTTGCTTTTTTATTTACATTGCTATATGTTTAGTTGTCTTTTATAAAAAGATTAGGTTCGAATATTTGACATAATTTTAGGTGCAGAAGTTTGTCGCGTAAAAAGCGTCAACCGCGGCAACGCGCGGGTCCAATATCTAGTTATATCGGTTTTCAAACAAAATTTTAAAGTATTTAATTAAGATGCATTAAATAATTTTACATTAACTAACATAAAATTTAGTAGTGAGCTTTTGATATCGAAATTATAAATTTAATTTCCTATAAACGGTACAGTTCTAAGGTAGTATTACTTTAGCATTATCATATTTTATTTGTAGTTAATTAAATATAGTAATATTTGATTATATTTAAGACCGCCGAATAATATAATAAAACCACTATATACTAAAAACCTATACAAATTTATAAGTTCTTTATGCATGAAATGTACAAGTTCTTATTGAACATAATAATTTTTATCAATTTTATTTTAACTCCTTAAAGTTTTTTTTTAACTTTTGTCCCATATCAAAGTTTTACTTTTCATTTTTTTGACTCTAAACTTTTGGGTTCTCATGTTTTTGCATCAAACAATTTTCACACGTATACGGTTTACTTTTAAACATTTGCTTTTGATTATTTTCATCTGTCTTTTTGTATATATAACGTTTTTAATATATAATAACTTCCATCATCGTCACGTCTTACGTTCATGTAACATTTAAGGCATATACTAAAAACCTATACAAATTTATAAGTTCTTTATGCATGAAATGTACAAGTTCTTATAGAACATAATAATTTTTACCAAATTTCATTTTAACCCCATAAAATTTTTATCTTTTAACTTTTGCCCCACATCAAAGTTTTCATTTTATTTTCATGACACTCAACTTTTGGGCTCTCATGTTTTCATCAAACAACTTTTACACATTTACGATTTTACTTTTAAACATTTGGTTTTGATTATTGTTATCCGTCTTTTTATATATATATAACGTTTTTTTTAAAATATAATAACTTTCATCATCGTTACGTCTTACGTTCATGTAACATTTAATGCATTAATATAGTTACTGTTTATGTTTTTTATACATCTTATTATTATTTTGCTTTTTTATTTACATTGCTATATGTTTAGTTGTCTTTTATAAAAAGATTAGGTTCGAATATTTGACATAATTTAGGTGCAGAAGTTTGTCGCGTAAAAAGCGTCAACCGCGGCAACGCGCGGGTCCAATATCTAGTTATATCGGTTTTCAAACAAAATTTTAAAGTATTTAATTAAGATGCATTAAATAATTTTACATTAACTAACATAAAATTTAGTAGTGAGCTTTTGATATCGAAATTATAAATTTAATTTCCTATAAACGGTACAGTTCTAAGGTAGTATTACTTTAGCATTATCATATTTTATTTGTAGTTAATTAAATATAGTAATATTTGATTATATTTAAGACCGCCGAATAATATAATAAAACCACTACAACAAAAATGTCATTTGATCACACTTATTTCTTCACACTTTTAAAAAGTGTGAAAAAATACGTTAATTTGTTCACACTTAAAATTGTGTAAAAAAAAATTCACATGTAAAAGTGTACAATTTTTGAAAAGTCGTACTTTTTTAACAATTATAAATGTATAAATAAAATGTTCACGCTTAAAATGTGAAAAAATGTCACACTCAATTTCTTCACACTTCCTCTTGTGTGAGGAAATTTGGTGTCACAAATTACTTTTACACTTTTAAGTGTGAACAATTATATATTTTTACACACTTAAAAATGTGAACTTTTTGTTTCTACATATATAATTGTGAAAAGATTTTGATTTTTAAAATTTTTTCTCACTTTTAAATGTAAGTTCTTTTCACACTTTTATAAGTGTGAACAAATTAACAGTTTTTTTCACACTTTTTAAATTAAAGGGTGTAGAAATAAGAGTGAAATGACATATTTGTTATAGTGAATTAAAATTAGATTACAAAATCCTTTAATAGAATTTAAAAATATAATAGTTTATTTATGATTTTAGTGCCTCTAAGGTACTAGTTATGATGAATTTAATGAACTGTATCTTCTTCAAATAAAATTTTATCTAATCATCATTATTCAACTTAACATTTATCATTTTATGCGAATCATATATGTTTTTTTTTTTTAAACGTGTGGATTGCTCGAATCGGGTGTCTAACATATGTTGTATTAACTGGGTCCGCGCAAGAGAGCTCCCTAACCTCCTGCCTATACCCAATGGATGGAAAACCCCCTACCAATCCGCCCAAAGATACGACGATTAATAGGGTAAACCCTGCCCCCTCGGATTATCATGATCATCTGTGCTGGCATACAATGTATAGTCGAATGAATTATCAACAAGATCGATCATCCCTCCATCAAAGTCTTGAATTTCAGCCATAAATGCATGATTCTGATCATCGGCACTAGTCGAACCCCAATTGTAAGTACCATCATTTTGAACAACCAAAGCTCTCGAGTTGTCCGTTTCTCCTGAGTTTCGGTTACCAGTATTAGCATATTGACGTCCTGAATTCTGACTTGCAATAGAACCACTCTGATTGAAGTTCTGACGGCCAGTAGCTGAATTGTTATCTCGTCTTGGTCGTTGACACTCTCTTGAAAAATTTCCAAAACCATCACAGTTGAAACACTTCACCTTGGTTTTATCAAACCCCATCTTACCGTCTATAACCTTCCTTCCAGTTCTATCAGTGAATCGTTGAACTCTCAAAGTTAGCATAGCTAATTTCCAGTTCAGATCAATTTCTTTCAGATCGTCTGGATCAACTTGCTTGTAATCCTCCCTAATCAGTTCAAGAGTAGTCAGTTTTCCTCCAATTAACTTCTCATGAGCAGACACAAACAAAGCCAACATGCACAAATGTCCCTCAGCAGATCTTATGCTCATCGGCATTCTTGAAAGATATACCCGAGCTTAGAGAACTACTTTTCTGATTCTCATTATGAACAACCATAGCTGATTCCGGAGAAGTTACATACATCAAGTTATTGTCAGAATGTATCGTGTCATTTGCGCCCAAACCCGGGTTACCAGCAACTATTTTCCAGGTTTTACAAGTTGTCGAATTTAGTCCCTCAATTTTCGAAAATTAAACATTTGCTGAATAAACATCGTAGGTTTGTAACGGAAACCCAAAACTTCCAACCAACAAGGCTTTTATGATCGTATCGTGTCATTCGGGGCCAAACCCGGGTTACCGGCACCTATTTTCCAAGTTTTACAAGTTGTTGAATTTAGTCCCTCAATTTTCGAAAACTAAACATCTGCTGAATAAACATCGTAGGTTTGTAACAAAACCTAAAACTTCCTAACAACATGGCGTTTATGATCGTATCGTGTCATTCGGGCCCAAACCCGAGTTACTGGCACCTATTTTCCAAGTTTTACAAGTTGTTGAATTTAGTCCCTCAATTACTAAAATCTCATAATATAATATATTGAAAGTAGGTTTTTTTATATGATATATTAGTTTATTTTGAAGAATTACTTTGCACCACCAGTCTGTTATCTTCTATAATATCTTCATTATTCTTTTTACATCAATTACCAATACCATTCGACACTGCCCTCACCACCAACAGTTGTCGTCGTCGTCGCCACCACCAACCACCGCCATTACCACCAGCCGCCA
Organism: Erigeron breviscapus; assembly: GCA_034093135.1. NCBI lineage: Eukaryota > Viridiplantae > Streptophyta > Magnoliopsida > Asterales > Asteraceae > Erigeron > Erigeron breviscapus. Next base: position 65,956,226 of record CM067168.1, on the reverse strand, counting down.
CCACCGTTATCGCCCTATTGCACGAGTATACTCCTATTTTAAACCTATTTTGATACTTGTAGTAACAACCCAAAGCTAATTAATTTAATTCGGATTTTGGATGGATTTATAATAGATTGGATCCGATTGATCAATTCGAATAATTTGAACTTTATATTGTATAGATTTTGAATGAATTTATAATATATTAGTCCCGAATAATAAAAAAAAAAGTGTAATCAATTTGGATGACATCCACGCAATTTACTAAACTTCTAGTGATAATTATAGTAGTAACAAGAAATATATATTTTTCAAAAACTAAAAATCCCCTTTCGTGAAATAATTAGATTATAACATTACATGCCAGACACCTCTAGCACTTGATTAAACATGTATACCTTAAAGTAGCGGGGGGAAAATATACGTTGGTGGTTCCCAAATTTACACAACATTATCTAATTTTTTTAGTCATCCATGATCCATACATTACTTTTAAACTTCAAGCACTTCAAGAAATCATACACATAAAATAATAACGTTTTTGAGTTAATTTCAGGTTTCCTATGGATTTAAGGGGATTAATGGAGGCCAGTTGATGGATAATAAAATAAAGGATCAAACTTAGAAATTAATTTATCCATTCTTGAAATGAACTCTAATGTTTTATAAATATGTTAAAACTTAAACTTTTTTACTCTATATGCATTACGTTTTATTTCAATAAGCTTGTAATTCATAAACTATAAAGATTCTGTAAGATATATTAATTAATACAAGAGTCTAAACATTTTAATATTGAAGTTGTATAGATCAGTACCTAGGATGGACCAACATGATGGACCAACTCATAGGATGAACCAGCATAATGAACCAACAAATGATTGAATCAACGAACAAGCCAAAGTAACCCATCAGAATGTATAGTGGAGACTAGCTCACAAAAGGGCTTGTTATTGTCCAACGAATACAAGAGTGATAAGGTAAGTGAAAGCCTATTACCCGGGTGATGAACCACCCTCAAGATGAAGCACCCTATTATCCAATATGGGTACTATAAATAGAGGACTTCAGATCCTCATTTATTACATTCTCAACTACTCACTCTCTCTCTTTCGATTATCAAATACCTTACGAAAAACCCATACTTATTTTCACGCCCGAGCTTGGTCAAAAGAGGAACCTTCCTCCTCTTTTGACGAGGCTAACAGTGTGCTTTCTTTGTCACAGGTAGCACGTTGGACCAAGTTCAGACGGACCAACTACAACATCAAGCAAAGGAGCACAAGTTTCCTTCGTCAAATATAAACGGAAATGATATTGGTATTATAATAATTGATACAATATGTATTATAAACATCTTACTACCTTGCGCATTATAAAAATTATATTATATGATAAATAAATCAATATTTATGATATTAATATCACTTTCCAAGATCAAAACTTATATAAAGAATTCATATTAAATTAGTCAAATTTTGCGTAATGTCACACTATATGCTACTTGAGTTTTATATAGGGGATTTTAGGAATTAGGAAAGCAAGTAGTTATTGACTTATTGGAAAGCGAATGAGGATGAAGACAAACCAACTAAATCATTAATTTGAAGAGATCAGATCGATACAAAAAGTGCAGCGACGGTGCGCTGCACCACAATAATGTCTAATCATTATCCTTTTTCTTTTATGTTTATTATTTTTTCGTCTTTTATTTCTTCTTCTCTTCATAGTTCATAACTAGTTTTAAACCCGCGCTTCGCCGCGGGAGTAAGTTACACGTATCGGGTATGAATCAATTCGAAATCATGATTTATGTTATAACAACATGTTATTAGATCAGGCAAGGAAAGGTTATAGAAAAGTGAACGTAAGATATTTGTTAATGTAAGATATCTTTTTGAGGATAGAATTATGTATGTTTTTTTTGGTAAAATAAAGGAAACTATAGGATGTGATATGATATTATGCCTCGTATTGTACTGTATATGTAATTAATAAAGATTTTATAAATATTAGGATAGAGTCGATTTTTATTATTGATACAGTTGATATTCATAAGTGAATTAGTTAGTAACCCAATCTACATACAATAGGTTGGTTTCAAGTTGAATACTTCACACTCCACCTGTTGTGATCTCCCCTTGTGTCTAGCCACACATCTACTTCTACCTTACAAATAAAAACAAAAAATAAAAGTGAAACCACTTACGGAGTATATCTTTGCAAAACTGTGGGTTTGGTTTTTTGAAAGGACATTTTCTTTTTACTTTGTTCTTTTTTGTTTTTGCTGAAAATAATACAACATATTTTACCGATAATTTATCTCTTTATACACCAACGGCTAAGATCTAAACATTCATGTAACCTACGAAAATCCCATCCATACATTACACACAATGGCATTTGACGTGTGAAATTGAATAATAAAATTTATAAACACGAACTACCAAAAGACTGACTACAACACACTCACAGGCAGTGAACCTGATCGCATGCAGTATAGTAAAATTGGTAAATCCGAGGTCGATCACAAGGACTAAAGTAAAACAGTTGCTCAAATTAAGCAGTTCAAGTAAAAGGGAGGTTTTGTGACCGAATTGTCACTTTGCAATTAGTTAGAAAATTGTTAGTAATCCCTCAGGATTAATCGAAAAGAGAATTTTGTATGAAACAATAATTTAAAAAGGTGCACCTACTTGGATCAGCTTACATGTCGATCAGAAGGTCTAAATATCACTTGCATTGTTGAACGACTTAAAAGGTAATCAAGATGAACTCTCGTTATACTCAAATCTTTAATGGCTCAAAGTATAGTTATCACTCTCGTGAATAATTTCTACTCTAAACAATTAAGCATTAAGGACTTAATTTGATTTTATGATTTAATCTTAAAAAGCTTTCTCTCGAACTGCTTATTCGCCTAATCAGATCTCTCTATCATAGACGTTTACACACTCAAAATGAATTTAATTGTTTAAATCTTTATCGCTAGTTTCTCTCGAACTCCAACGACTTTTGATTAATTAAAGACCGATTAATCGTTTCATAAACCAATTGACAATGACATAGATTTCTCTCGAACTTCTAATAACAATTATCAATCAATCTATATAAAAGATAAAAACAACCTATAAACTAAAATAAATGCGGTTCTTCGATTAAACATAGAAATCTTGTTCAACAAATGCAAATAACATCAAACAACCCTACGACATGTTCACTATCCAAGTAGGTGCTGAGAGATTTAGCCTCTCATATTGAAAAGATAAGAACAAACAATAATATATGAAAACATATTGTACCGAATGATGAAATAAATCCAATCGTGATCAAAGGCTTCAAAGATGCTTCAATAGATGAAAAGGTCTTCAAAAACTCTCCAAAAACGGCTGGTTATCTGAAGTTAGGGTTCACGAAAGTTTTTGCAAGCTTATATAGTTTCCCTAAAAAGTCTTCAGAATTCGGCCCCAGTTGCGTCGCAACTTGATCATTGCGTCGCAACCCCCTTTGACTGCGTTGACCATTTGACTTTCATTGACTTGAGGCTGGCTGGAAACTGAAGGCGTTGCGTCGCAACTGGGAACGTTGCGGCGCAACTTATCTCGCTGTTTTTCTGCTGCGGCGCAATACATGGTTGCGTCGCAATTGGCTCCAGTCTGTTTGACTTTCGTTGACCAGTACTCTAAATGCAGCCTCGGGACTCGTAAATCTTCCGTAAGCACTTATTTTGCCTTAAAAATGTCGTTTCCTCCAGAATTACGCTCAAGTACCTGTTAATACCCTGAAACACTAACAAATACCATAAACGCACAAATGTATACGAAAACGACTCAAAAACCATACAAAAGCAACTAAATATATTGTGGGAAATGGGTATAAAGTACGACATATCAAATCCCCCCACACTTAAGCTTTGCTTGTCCTCGAGCAATTCCAAGCTTAAAAACACAAATAACCTTGGTACATCATGGAAATAACATTTCAGAAATCAAAAAGAAGCTCAACCATAAATGAAATTGAAAAGAAATGGTTAGGCAGTTTTAATCTTAAATGAAAACTGGAACGTTTGACAATACTTGACTAATACACAAGCCTCAATAACACGACTAAGCACTGAACAATCGAATCAATGATATCTCATCTATCCTACTCCAACTAACTTACTTTTGGGGTTGAATATTTGAATAATCACTCAAGGCCTAGTCGTGATGCATAATCTTTTACCATAGGCTTGTACTAGAATCGTTCCTTCACCGCCATGGTGCAAGCACCATAACGTCTAACAGAAAAGGTCTTTAAGGGTTGTAATGAACTTTGAGGCTAAACAAGGTATTTAAAAGGGTATGGAAATTTGGGATAACAAATGGTGTTAAAAGAAAATAACACAACATTTAACAAAGTTTCACAAAGTAGTCTAATCCATAAATCCCATGTCATTAGTTGCCAACGGTCCAAACCCGAGAAGTTGTCCCGACAATACCCCCAATAGAACGATTAAAAACCGACACCATTGTGGTGTATGACATCAAACAACTCAATCAACCAAAATCACTCAATGTTGGCTTAAACGAACTTGCCAACCCAAATATGATAACTTGAAAAGTATAACATTACAAGATTCTTTTGTTGGTTATAAAGATGTACCAACTCAACTCAATAATTTGTAGAAACAATGAAGCTTTTGTTGGTGTAATTGATGAACCAACTAATAAAAATGATTTGACCAAAAACGAGAAATACCAACTGACAGCCCAAGCTCCTTTTTCTATCATTTTTTTTCTATTTTTTTTTTTTCTGTTTTTTTTCAATTCTTTTATTCTTTTTTTTTGTGAGCTACTTTTACTCTGACTAATTGGTATTCTCTTAAATAATATTGAAACAGTGACAAATCATGAAATGATATGCTAAGATGAACAATCCAGACTCGATCCAAAAATCATGACGAAATCAATCTATTCTCAGTAACCGAGAATATCCCAACCCGACATAAAAGGACAACCCAAACCATCCACTAGCATAGGCAACCAATGACCCACCAGGACTTCGACTATCGGTATGTCTAGGAAAGGTGTATATTTAGTGTGGATTTTGTTAGGACCAGTTCACCTGGAACTGTCCAGTCACCAGTTTACACTTGCCAGTCACCAGTTGCATCTGGAGACCAGTGAAACTGGTGACCAAGAAGATTTATCCAGAAATATATTGAAGTCCAGTTGCACCGTACAGTCAACGCAACTGAAGACTTCCTCCAGTTGAGAACTGACCAAGTTGAAGAATCATTCCAGTTGAAGTCGAAGACAACAAATGGAAGATAGAGAATGGCAATGGCAGCGAAGCCCAGTTGACATTCTAGTCAGTTACAAACTGGAGACCATCAGTGGAAAGCCCTTACAAAGCTTTACACTGATTACGAGGAATTGACTTGTATGCTTTATGTACCTTTACTCGGATAATAAGCCTTATCTTATTATTTAAGTAATAAAAGGTACATAAAGGTGGTTATGTAAAGTTGCTTTATCATGCGACTTTACACTGCTTTTTAAGGAATTAAATGCTATTCCTTAAATGCTCTCAACCACATTTGTACGGCCAAAGTTAACATCCCAATGTTAACTTTGCCTATAAATACAAGTCATTGCACAACCAAGAATATTACTTCTTCGATAGAATTCACACTTTGCAAACCTGCAATATTCTTGGTGAACTTGTGCAATATTCTCTCAATCGCTAAAAGGAACATTTCACAACTTTAAGTGTTTCGATTGTCTTGAGAAATTCCGAGTGTAGATCAATTGTATTTCATAGGTTGTTAGGATATTTACATTCTTGTATTATCTTGGTTCCGCATCAACCTTGTAATTTATTTAACATCAATAAATAAATTACACATTGAAAATTACATATTGTCTCATCAAGTTACTTTACAAGTTATTTGTATTATTGCATTGTTCTTTACTTATTGTCATCTACATAAGTAATCTATCTAGAACTTGGTATATACACACTGCAACTGGTCGTCTCCAGTTCAGTGCATATATTGCAAAGTAACTCCACCATCGACATAGAGGTGTCTTCAGTAGTACCATCTATTGAGTTGGGACTTACAAGTGGTATCAGAGCAGAAGGCTAATAAACTTGCCTAGATCTGCTAAGATGAACACTACTGAAGGTGGAGATGGTTCTGGTCAAGGTGAAATCCCTTTGAATAATAATGCCCAACCTTTTCAAAATGTTAATACTAATCCTCCTCCTCCTTCTACCCCAAACCACGTCCATGTACACTACTCTAACACTCCTGTTCCCAAATTCGATGGAAACAGTGAGACTTTCGGTACATGGAAGGCTAGAATGCTTTTGCATTTTGGTGGTATTGAGAGGTATATGTTGAAAATCCTTAAGGATGGACCATATACCCATGTCTCTTGGGGTTAGTCCTCTTCTTGATCCAACTGGAAGAAGAGGTTCAAGAGAAAAGTCTGAAGACCATTGGTCTGATGAGGATCGTAGACTTGTTGATCTGGACACCAGACTCAAGAACATGATCCTTGGGGCTGTTCCTGAAGATCTAATTCCAACACTTGTGCTGTTCCCCAGTGCAAAATCAATGTGGGACGAATTAGTTATTCAGTTTGAAGGAGGTGATGATACTATTGTCACTAGAAAAGTTGCCTTGAACAAGAAGTATGAATCCTTCTTTGCCTTGCCCAATGAAAATCTAACTGGTACATACACCAGATTTTATAGCCTCATTAATCAGCTGAGAGGCTTGGGTGTAGAGAAGGATAAGGATATTCTTTTTGAGAAGTTTTGTGATATTCTTCCTTCCAAATGGGAAAACATGGTTCTTGTCTTGAGACAAGGTAAAACCTTGAACAGCCATACTCTTGCATCGCTCTATGGAGCCTTCAGATTCACTGAAGATAATAATGCTGCAAGACTGGTGGCTGAGCAAGATGCCATGAACCATGCTCAGAGTTCCAAGGTTGCTAGTGTACCTGAGCGACCTTGTGCTGCTTTAATGTCTGTAGAGAGTGTCCAGGCACATTCAATGAAGGAGATGTTAAACAGTTTCTTGAACTTTGGCCTGACCACTGAAAACAGTGATGGTTGTAATGAAACTGACGATGATGATCTGGTCGCCATGATTGCTAAAACCTTTAACAGGTTTAAGCATAAATCTAAAAGATTTTAATGGCCCCAACAATGCTTCCAGCTCCAGCTCTCTGGATAAGACCAATCTTACATGCTATAAGTGTGGCAAGAAGGGTCACTTTATGAAGGAATGCAGATCTAGTCAGTTGAACAACCAAACTGGCCCCCCTGTCCCTAATTCAATCGGCCTGATGATAGCTACAAAGCAAAATACAAGAAGCTTAAGGCCCAGATTGCCCTCCTGTCCATGGAAAAGGAAAAGGATCAGTGCTTAATGGCACAAATTGAGGGAAAATGGGAGTACTCTGATGACTCATCAGTTGATGAAGAAGAGGAAAGGGACATGTGTTTCATGGCCTTGGAAGACTGATGTGACTAACTTATACCCATTGCCCACATTGTTTTTGGCCGTTATATTATATGTTTTTTGTCGAATTTGTGTGCATTTGGCGCGTTTATGTGTTTGTTAGTGTTTTCAGGTTCTAAACAAGTACGCGTTCATTTTGTGCAAATTCGTATGATTATTGGCCAGAAGTCATTGGTGAAGTCGAGAGTCGTTTCGAGTGGATGAGATAGCGAGTGTCGGGATCATAAGATGAAGGTTGTACACCAAGCAAGTGACTGCGCCGCAGTGGAGATGTACGTGGTCCACTGCGCCGCAGCCAATTTCCACGGCATTATTTGTGCAAACCCCCACTGCGCCGCAGTGGGGATGGTTTGATGGTTACTGCGCCGCAGTCGATGATAGATATAGAAGGACGTGGAAATGCACTGCGACGCAGTGGTGGTGAACTGGACCACTGCGCCGCAGTCTGCACCAGTCAGTCAACCAGTTGGTCAACCAGTGGAGGGACTGCGACGCAGTGGGGGCCTTACACGCCCACTGCGCCGCAGT
>CM067168.1:65882700-65947197 GCA_034093135.1 Erigeron breviscapus | reverse complement strand
TTCAATGATTTCAACCGTAGGTACACTAACGGGTCCCACATTCTTTTGTGGCCCACTTAGTAACCTTTCTGAACCAGCTAGTGTGGCTGAGACAGTTTTAGCAAATACCTGAATCATAGCAGAGGAGAGTTCAGGCTCATTTTCAGTAATTGTTGCCTTTGAGAAATCTCTACTATATTCTGGTACCGAAGCTTCAGGTCCAGCTTGATCATAAGCTTCTCCAAGTATATCTTTAAAACACAAGCTCAGAAATCTTGGGAAGGCAACATGCAGACTTCTCTTCCCTTTTAACTTTGTAATCAACTGAGAGAAGAGAATCTCAGCAAAGTCCACTTGCATCCCATTCCAGATATAATACCCCATCTCCACTTGGGGTATTGAAAGTTGGTCCAACCCTCCATGGGTGCCACCAAGACTTTCCACGATTTGAGTCCAGAAGAACCTCCAACAAATACCAAAACCAGACATGAAGATGTGTCCAGAGGTCTTCAAATTTCCATCAGCATCCTCCATATCACCATGACCAGTGGCGACTAGAACCTCCCTAAAATTGACTCCTTTGAGTCTTTTCACAAACACCTGGGGAGGTTCGAGGTAGTTCAGATGAAGGGAAGTTCTGAACCCCTCAAGAGTGATGACACATTTCTTGGTGCCTTCATTGAGAGTAAAGGAGATGGATTGTTCATCCATATTCACCACTGCTGTATACCAGAATTCAAGCAAGTATCGATGATACATTGCCTGCGGATTAGCGGTCAGCGCATAATGGAAAGGGGATTGCTCCCAAAAACTGTTTAATCTTCCCATTAAGGTTTCAGATTTTACATTCAATTGAGCCAAAAAGTTGCTCATATTGAATCGGATTTGTGATGGAGTGAAGTTCTTTGGCCATTGAGCAGATGTTTTCACATCATTAGAAGGAGTGTATTCAAAGTTTATAAGCGACTTATGAGACATTTTAGATTTTGAAATTGAGAGTGAAAATGAAAAGGAATATGAGGAGTTAATGAATTTGAAAGTAAAGATGAGAGAGATTGATGATTAGAGAGTAAATGAAAAACGAAGTAAATGAAAGAATGAATAAGGAATTTGTATTTAGGATGGAACAAAAAGGATTTTTCCAATTAAAAACAATTTCTGGGGTCACGTCCGCATTTAATGCAGAGACGTTTGAGGGACCCCACCCTGTACACTTTTTCAGTAAAAGTACTCATTTTCTTCTCTTTTTACGGCGCCACTTGTGTGACACATAAGCATGACCAATCCTAAGTTCAAAACCTAGTATGCAGTATGCCACGTGTACACACAATTGACCAAGTATCAAAGATATTTTGAAAAGATTTTTGTATTTCAGAGATGACTAAACAGATTCTGAGCATGGTCAGTTCCAAGGAGATCTGAACCATCTCAGTCATTAAAATTCAACTGAAATATTTTGATATTCTGAAGTGCTTCAGTTAAATACATCAGTGAACCAACCATACCACGATATTTTGTATGGTCCACTGGTTTTCCATGTGGATCAGAATCCAAAGTTAATGGAGCAGAAATAGGAGTATCTTTTGATGAGACTGAATCAAATTGATATTTCTTTAATAAATCTCTGACATATTTTTCTTGGTTAATGAAAATACCATCTTCATTTTGTTTTACTTGAAGTCCCAGAAAATATGTCAGTTCTCCCATCATACTCATTTCATACTCAGAAGACATGATTTTTGAAAATTTTTCACACATCTTCTCATTAGTAGAACCAAACACAATGTCATCAACATAAACTTGTACTAAAAGGATATCACTTTTATCATGCAATATGAATAAAGTTTTATCAATTGCACCACGTTTAAAACCATTTTTAAGAAGATGTTTAGTGAGAGTATCATACCAGGCTCTGGGTGCTTGTCTCAGACCATATAAGGCTTTGTTCAGTCTGTACACCCAATGTGGTTTTTCTTCATTGATGAACCCTGGTGGTTGATGCACATACACTACTTCTTCTAGTTCGCCATTCAAAAAGGCACTTTTGACATCCATTTGATAGACTTTAAATTGATGATGAGCTGCAAAAGCTAAGAATATTCTGATAGCTTCAAGTCTAGCAACTGGTGCAAAAGTTTCATCAAAATCTATTCCCTCTTCTTGTGCATATCCCTTTGCAACAAGTCTTGCTTTGTTTCTTATGATGTGACCATCTTCATCCATCTTGTTTCTGAAGACCCATCTTGTCCCAATTGGTTCCTTCTTCAGGTTACTGGGACAAGGAACGAGTTCCCATACATCGTTTCTTTTAAACTGGTTGAGCTCATCTTGCATGGCTTCAACCCAGCTTGGGTCTTGCATAGCCTCGTCAATCTTCTTGGGTTCAATTAGAGATAAGAAGCTGACGTATAAGCATTGATCGCTTGTGGCTCTTCTGGTCTGAACCCCTCTACTGGACTCTCCAATAATTTGCTCGATTGGATGTGCCTTTGTCCATTTAGAGTATTGACCAGGATGAGAAATGATATCAGTGCAAGAACTTCTCTGAGTAACTTCAGGAGGAGCTTCAGAAAATACATTTTCAGCTTCTTCTTCTTCCTGCAGATCATGACTTGCATCATGAAATTCTTCAGATTGAGGTTGCTCAGTGGAGTCTGATATCATTGGAGAAGCAGCATATACATCTGATCCAATAGTTAGTTCAGAAGGTAGTTTGAAACTAACTGGAGGATAAAATGGAATGTTGCTTGGCTTGTTTATTTCTGGTTCTGAACGGAGATGTTCAGAAGCATGTTCAGGTGACTGATCAGTTTCAGCAATGGGATCAGAATCCAAAGTTAATGGAGCAGAAATAGGAGTATCTTTTGATGAGACTGAATCAAATTGATATTTCTTTAATAAATCTCTGACATATTTTTCTTGGTTAATGAAAATACCATCTTCATTTTGTTTTACTTGAAGTCCCAGAAAATATGTCAGTTCTCCCATCATACTCATTTCATACTCAGAAGACATGATTTTTGAAAATTTTTCACACATCTTCTCATTAGTAGAACCAAACACAATGTCATCAACATAAACTTGTACTAAAAGGATATCACTTTTATCATGCAATATGAATAAAGTTTTATCAATTGCACCACGTTTAAAACCATTTTTAAGAAGATGTTTAGTGAGAGTATCATACCAGGCTCTGGGTGCTTGTCTCAGACCATATAAGGCTTTGTTCAGTCTGTACACCCAATGTGGTTTTTCTTCATTGATGAACCCTGGTGGTTGATGCACATACACTACTTCTTCTAGTTCGCCATTCAAAAAGGCACTTTTGACATCCATTTGATAGACTTTAAATTGATGATGAGCTGCAAAAGCTAAGAATATTCTGATAGCTTCAAGTCTAGCAACTGGTGCAAAAGTTTCATCAAAATCTATTCCCTCTTCTTGTGCATATCCCTTTGCAACAAGTCTTGCTTTGTTTCTTATGATGTGACCATCTTCATCCATCTTGTTTCTGAAGACCCATCTTGTCCCAATTGGTTCCTTCTTCAGGTTACTGGGACAAGGAACGAGTTCCCATACATCGTTTCTTTTAAACTGGTTGAGCTCATCTTGCATGGCTTCAACCCAGCTTGGGTCTTGCATAGCCTCGTCAATCTTCTTGGGTTCAATTAGAGATAAGAAGCTGACGTATAAGCATTGATCGCTTGTGGCTCTTCTGGTCTGAACCCCTCTACTGGACTCTCCAATAATTTGCTCGATTGGATGTGCCTTTGTCCATTTAGAGTATTGACCAGGATGAGAAATGATATCAGTGCAAGAACTTCTCTGAGTAACTTCAGGAGGAGCTTCAGAAAATACATTTTCAGCTTCTTCTTCTTCCTGCAGATCATGACTTGCATCATGAAATTCTTCAGATTGAGGTTGCTCAGTGGAGTCTGATATCATTGGAGAAGCAGCATATACATCTGATCCAATAGTTAGTTCAGAAGGTAGTTTGAAACTAACTGGAGGATAAAATGGAATGTTGCTTGGCTTGTTTATTTCTGGTTCTGAACGGAGATGTTCAGAAGCATGTTCAGGTGACTGATCAGTTTCAGCAATGGGATCAGAATCACCAAAACTAATTGGACTTTCTGAGGGTGGTACAGGGATGGAATTTTTAAAGATTGCAGAATTTGATTCATCAAAGGTAACATGAATTGACTCATCAACCTTTTCAAGTCTCTTATTAAAGACTCTAAAGGCCTTGCGATTTGATGAATATCCTAAGAAGTACCCTTCATCAGCTTTTGCATCGAATTTTCCAAGCTGATTAGAGTTATTCAGAATGTATACTGGACACCCAAATACATGGAAGTATCCAATATTAGGCTTTCTATTTCTGAGTACTTCATAGGAGGTCTTCTTATGTCTTTTGACATAAATAGATCTGTTCTGAGTGTAGCAAGCAGTTGCAACAGCTTCAGCCCAGAAATTCTTGGGAAGACCAGATTCATTCAACATACTTCTAGCAGCTTCAATCAGCGTTCGATTCTTTCTTTCTACAACACCATTCTGCTCTGGTGTGTGTGCTGAGGAGAAGTTCTGAGATATGCCAGTTTCAGTGCAGAAGGACTCCAGAGTGGCATTTCTGAATTCAGTGCCATTGTCACTTCTGAGCTGACAAACTTTTCGCTTGTACTTGAGTTCAATTTGTTTGATGAGAGCAATGATTTCAGCAGCAGCTTCACTTTTAGACTTGAGGAAAATCACCCAGCAATATCTTGAATATTCATCTACGATAACAAGGGTGTATTTCTTTCCTGCTCTGGTCTGAACATTCACTGGTCCAAAAAGGTCCATGTGAAGCATGTGAAGAGGTTCAGTTATACTAAAGCTTTGCTTAGTTTTGAATGAAGCTCTTTTCTGCTTACCCATTTCACAACCTGGACATGGCTTGTCTTTATTGAAAGACATAGAGGGTATCCCATCAACAAGTTGTTTTCTTGACAACTTATTAATGTTCTTGAAGTTCAGATGGGATAATCTCTTATGCCACAACCAATTTGTGTCTTCATCAGCCTTTGTGTAGAAACATTGTTCAGAGATAGATGGATTCATATCAATGACATAAATGTTTCCCTTCCTTGGTGCAATCAGTACCACCTTTCCATCTCTATTGAATATGGTGCCTTGTGAAATATCAAATAAAACCTTGAAGCCATCATCACATAGTTGACTGACACTGATCAGGTTATATTTCAAACCGTTCACATATGCAACTCGTGTGAATTTGACTTGACCATTATTCACAACACCATATCCCTCAGTTTTTCCATTACCATCATTCCCAAAAACAATTGAGGGCCCCTCTTGCACCCTATATTCCTCTAGCAGGGTCTGATAACCAGTCATGGTTCGGCCAGCAGCACTGTCCAGAAACCATATGTTCTTCTTTCGGTCTCCCTGCACATAAACAAAAGTTAGTTCTTTTTGGGAACCCATCTATGGATGGGTTCACTTGACTCTCCCTTAGCAGTCTCAGATTTCTTTGGTTTATGGGGAATTGATGGGTCAAAGGGGATTTCAGTCATAATTTCAGATGACATAAAAATTGTTGGTTTGATGGGGTGCTCAACCTTTTTCTGCTCAGATTTCTGCTTGATTTGCTTAGAAAAAGGTTTTGCATTTTGTTTTGGTTGAAGAGGAGTGGTTTCAACATTTTTTAAACGTGCATTACAACTCTGCACTTGTCTAGCCAATAGTTGAAATTGACTTTCTAACCTTAACAAAATAGATTCTTCATTAGACACCTGAGCCTTACCAGAATCTGAGGTAGAAGGCTCAGTGGGGGAGATGGTTTTCTTCTTCTTTTGGCCTTTTGGAACCTTAGAAGAAGTCTGGGGGGATGGCTTTTTGGATTTAGCCTTCTTTTCTGAAACAGTTGTCTGAGCTGTTTCAGATTTTCCCTCAGAATGTTCCTTGACCTTATTAGTCACAATTTTTTGTTTGCCAACTTTAGGAAAAATAATTTCCGGTTTCATTTCTTTTGGAAGTGCATCTAAATCAGTGATTATAGATGCCATGTGAAGATCACCAGATTCATATGCTGTTTTTTGATTAGCAAAAGTGTTTTTGATTGCAGCATCTGGTTTTGGTGCACTCATCCAAGATTTGATTATTTTTTGTTCCTTTTCAAGGATGGTTTTTAGCTCTTCTTTTTCCAACTCTAAAGTGGCAACCATAGATTGATAACTTTTTAGGGCCAGATGAACATCTTTCAGTTCCTTTAGTCTGGTCTGACTGGCGTTCAGTTCAGAAGTATTGTTTTCAAACATTTTTAGGCTTTCTGAACGCACTGTCTCAACAAATGAGATGTCAGCCTCTAAAAGAACCAAAAGGTCCAGTTTGTGTTCCTCATCTTCTTCATAGACAATATTACTGACCTTTTTCATCACTATATCCACCCAGCGACCAGATTCAACATCGGTTTTGACCAAATGACCTTGGTCTTCTTGTGCCATGAAACACATGTCCCTAACTTCTTCCTCATCATCAGATGATTCATCAGAATCTTCCCACTTTTCAGTTTTGGCAATCATACAACTGTTGCTTGAGTTGTCTTGTGCCAAAAGAGCCATATGTGCCTTCAACTTCTTGTATTTGGCCTTATAGCTGTCATCGGACTTCTGAAAGATAGAATGGTTAGGAGCAGATTGTGATGATGAAGGTTGACTAGATCTGCATTCCTTCATGAAATGTCCTTTCTTGCCGCATTTAAAGCATTCAAGATTGGACTTGTCAATAGAAGCACTGGAAGCAAAAGGTTTGCCAGATCGATTTGATTTGGCCTTAAAACGATTGAACGTTTTAGCCAGCATGGCAACCAGATCATCATTGTCATTCTCATCACAATCATGAGTGACATTAGCAGAGACACCAGTTTTTAACATTTGAGAAACCATCTTCTTCATTGAGTCATAAATATCACTCTCAGAAGATAGTAGAGCAGTACTATGTGGTTCAGAATACTGAACCGTACCAGAACTGGTAGACACATGGTTCTTGGCATCCTGCTCAGCCAAAGCTCTTTCAGCTTTGTTCTCTTCAGTATACCTAAATGCTCCATAAAGGGAAGCAAGAGTATGACTGTGCAATGTTTTGCCTTGTCTCAAGACCAAGATAAGGTTTTCCCATTTTGAAGGTAAAATGTCACAAAATTTTTCTAACAAAATTTCTTTGTCTTTGGTTACACCCAGGGCTTTCAGTTGGTTGACCAGATTTGTAAATCTGATGTAAGTTTGCGTTAAAGACTCCCCAGGGATAGCAAAGAAAGACTCATATCTTTTGTTTAAAGCAACTTTTCTTGTGACAATTGTCTCATTAGTGCCTTCAAACTGTGTCATTAGTTCCTCCCACATTAATTTGGAATTATCAAGTAAAACAAGAGTGGGCATTAGGGTTTCTGGAACTGCGTATAAAATCATATTTTGTAACTTGGTATCCAGGTCTACAAGTCTATGATCTTCCTCAGACCAATGATCCTTCTCCTTAGGTGACTGCCTAGGAGTCCCATCGGCATTTCTGACAACAGTAGAAGCATTCATAGGGACAAAGGGTCCTTCTCTTAGGATATCTGGTAAATGTCTCTCAACACCAGCAATATACTTAAGCATGCACGCTTTCCATGTTTGAAAGTTTTCACTGTTCCCATCAAACTTGGGAACAGGATTATTTGGAAAGTGTACGTGAACATTGTGTGAGGGTATATTGTTGTTGATGATAGGAGGTGGGGTGGCATTATTAGGGTCAGGTCGTTCTTGTTCAAAGTCAGCCATCTATGCAGATCAAAGGTTAATGAATTGATATAAAATTCAACCTTGCTGCTCTGATACCAATTGTGAGTCCCAAAATATATAGATGATTAACAAACCCGACTGGCAAGTACAACTAATCTTGATGGACAAGTTCAGTTTACGATCCAGATAAGGATAACAAGAAACAATTGACAATATGAATAATGCAAGAACAAATGGCAGAAACTATATAAAGATATATATATAAATATAATCAAGTATGTAGCATTGAGACACGTTGTTTTCTAATGTATTTGATTTATTGATGTATAAACAAATACAAGGATTGTTGCGGAACAAAGATAAACACCAAAGTGTAAGTATCTAAACAATCCTGAAATACAAGTGATCTAATTGACTTGGAAATACTCGTAAGTTTACTTAGAGTATATCTCACAAGTTGCAATGCAAAGTTTCAAGCATTTTGCAAGTTATGAGAAGACTTTGTATTTATAGACCAAGTCCATGATGACATGGACAAGATCGTACAAAGTGGTTGTGAGCATTTAAGGAATTAAACTATAATTCCTTACATGCTGCACTTGGAAGAGTATATAAGTCACTTGATGTGACTTATAGTACTAGGTTCCAAGCCTATACTTTGTACCTTTTATTAATAGATAAATCTATTAACTGGATAAAGGTGTAAAGTAAAAGTCTTCCTCGTAATCAGTGTAAAGTGTTGTAAATACTTTACACTGAGATGCTTCAGTCTTCGATCTGGTAGAATCACTCTGATGCTCGCTTCTGAGGTGATTCTCTTCTTCATACTTCAGTCTTTGACTTCAGAATGAATGCTTCAGATTTGTCTTGATCTGAACTGAAGTGAAGCTTCAGTGAAGGAATTCTGAGACATCTCAGAATTCTGATAAAACGTCTTCACTAAACCTCAAGCTATTTCTGAACAAATTATACATGGTTGATTCTCGACCTAACAAAATTTCTTTGTCTTTGGTTACACCCAGGGCTTTCAGTTGGTTGACCAGATTTGTAAATCTGATGTAAGTTTGCGTTAAAGACTCCCCAGGGATAGCAAAGAAAGACTCATATCTTTTGTTTAAAGCAACTTTTCTTGTGACAATTGTCTCATTAGTGCCTTCAAACTGTGAGTCCCAAAATATATAGATGATTAACAAACCCGACTGGCAAGTACAACTAATCTTGATGGACAAGTTCAGTTTACGATCCAGATAAGGATAACAAGAAACAATTGACAATATGAATAATGCAAGAACAAATGGCAGAAACTATATAAAGATATATATATATAAATATAATCAAGTATGTAGCATTGAGACACGTTGTTTTCTAAATGTATTATATTATATATATATATATATATATATATATTATTATTTTATTAAATAAGGAAAAGATATATATATATATATATATATATATATATATATATATATATATATATATATATATATATATATATATATATATATATATATATATATATATATATATATATATATATATATATATATATATATATATATATATATATATATATATATATATATATATATATATATATATATATATATATATATATATATATATATATATATATATATATATATATATATATATATATATATATATATATATATATATATATATATATATATATATATATATATATATATATATATATATATATATATATATATATATATATATATATATATATATATATATATATATATATATATATATATATATATATATATATATATATATATATATATATATATATATATATATATATATATATATATATATATATATATATATATATATATATATATATATATATATATATATATATATATATATATATATATATATATATATATATATATATATATATATATATATATATATATATATATATATATATATATATATATATATATATATATATATATATATATATATATATATATATATATATATATATATATATATATATATATATATATATATATATATATATATATATATATATATATATATATATATATATATATATATATATATATATATATATATATATATATATATATATATATATATATATATATATATATATATATATATATATATATATATATATATATATATATATATATATATATATATATATATATATATATATATATATATATATATATATATATATATATATATATATATATATATATATATATATATATATATATATATATATATATATATATATATATATATATATATATATATATATATATATATATATATATATATATATATATATATATATATATATATATATATATATATATATATATATATATATATATATATATATATATATATATATATATATATATATATATATATATATATATATATATATATATATATATATATATATATATATATATATATATATATATATATATATACATAACTAGCTCATATATAATATTTAAAAAGTAGGGTTGTTATCAATTTCACATTAAAGGATGGAACAATCCAGTGTACCTTGTCAGCTGATGTATTGAGGGATGCCTTACGCCTCAATTACTGGAGAGAGGGTGAATCTCCAGTCGTCTTACCCCCAAATATAAATTTTCGTCAAGTACTTCTTGAAATGGGACACAAGGAGTGCTTGGACAATGGGGTGTTGAAAACGAAAGGTGCTATGACCATGAAGGGCCTTACACCTTCATGGAGGTATTTTTTCATCCACCTAGTGGAGAGCATGGGTGGGAGTTCTGGTGGACTTGACCAGATCAACTCCTCACAAGTAGAAATGGCTTACTGCTTGTGGAACGGATTGAGAGTGGACTTTGCAGATATTCTGTTTAGAATCCTGGTACAAAAGCTGAAGGGCACAAGGGGTGTGTGTATCCCCTTTTCAAGGTTCCTCTCTCTTTGTTTTAAGCATATTCTGGGCAGAGAAGCATATAATAGTACAGATTCACCGTACACTGCTCCAGATATGTTAAGGAATTTAGACTCTCTGGTATCTGAAGCTGGAGAGGTCGAAATTCCAGAACGAATGCAACTGGCATTCGCTTCAACTGATGCACCTATTGAAGGTGAGTCAGAAAGGCAACTGGGCGGGCCTCAAAATAATGAGGGACCCTCCAGTTCGTCTAATGTTGTGGTTGAGGATAGAGCAACCATAACTGAAGCAACCCCAATCACATCTATCCCTGGTGAAGATACTTCGGTATTTGATCCACCAACAGATGCACCCAACCAGGAAACTGGGGAAGGTCATCTGGAGACTGACCAGGAAACTGGTCAGCCCTTAGTTACATTCATGGATCTGGACATGAATGTTAATGACGAGGAAATCCTTATAGAATCTTCGGATTCTGAAGGTACTGAAACAGACTTGGAGATTCTTGATGCTTCTGTACAAGCTCAAGACCCTTCATCTCCAGTCTCCCTTCCAGACGCATCAATTTCACTTTCACCCTCCCAAGAAAATGTGCCTACTGATATATCTTTCCCAACATATACCGCTCCTTCACCAACTGGGCAATTCTCATTTGCTCGAGAAATGCCACCCCCACCGACGCCGTTGTTCACACCTGAACATTCTCAGCATGAACAACACTTTGATTTTCCAGTCCTTTCTTCATCCACCACTCCTATTATATCTTCAACTGCTGGTTTGACAACTGGGGAGACTTCCTTAAGTTTGCCTCCTCCAGTTGCTCCAGTAGTAACTGCTGCTGGTCCAGTGACACCTTCTCCTTCGTCACTGGACAGTCAAGTTGTCTCACTTCAAGCAGATCTCCAAAACCTTCTAACCAGGGTGGAGGAGATTCAGAAGACACTGACAAAAACACCAAGTCATTCTCCAGATACCACAAGGATCATCTGACAAACATCAAAGTGGTTGATCTGGGGATAAACAAGTTTTCATCTAATGAAGACTTGGTGTTTAAAAAGCTAAATGAGTTGGTCACTGGCTGCAACAATCTGGCTGGTACTTTAAAGGAAGCCTTTGACCTAACTCACTCCAAGGTTACAACCTCAATCTCCAACTTGCTGGGAAACACTGTTAGAACTTCAGAAGTTGATTTGAAAGAGATTGAAAGGCAGGTTAAGGAATTGATTGAAAAACCTGGCCTAGATGTAACTGGACTTGGAGAGCAGTTGATGACTTCAGTTGGTCAGAAAATAGAGGATACGCTGGGTGCTAGAGAAGCACAATTGGTTGAAAGGGTGATATCTGAGATCACCAAGCTGGCCACTCCTCAGGTTGATCTGGCCCCACTCACCAGTGAGATCAACCAGTTGAGAGGCAGCATTGAAAGTTTGAACACCCAGGTATCTCTACATGCTCAATCTTTAGATAGACTGACAACTGAAGTAGAAAATCTGAAGAAGAAGGATGATGAAGTGAAGGATAAGGTTGTCTCTGGGTTGGATGAAGACTCCAAGATCCTAAATGAATTGAAAACTGGTCAAGAACAAGTAACTGCCAATGTTTTGACCCAGTCAAAGGAGACTAACCATTTATGGAGGTCCTTCAGGATGATGTGTGGAATCTTCAAAGAGTGTAAGGACATGCAGTCATGGCAGCCTCTTGACCGGTTGCCATCTCACCCCTCTGAATGGGAAGGTATTCGGGCAGGTCTAGATGCTGCCAAGGGGGAAAGAAGTGCAGTCCTTACACCAGTTGCACCTGGAAGGACTCCATCTGGAAGAGAAATGATTGTGGCTACCAGTACTGAAGCTGGTGAGCAAAGAGTTGGTGGATCTGGTGATGATGGTGATAGGGGGAATGTTGTTTTGGATAAAGGCAAAGGTTTAGCTAGTGATGCATCTGCCCAGCCGGCCACTGATGTAATGCTTGAAACTGGTAATGCTGATGTACTTCCTCCAGTTTCAGATAGTGATAGTAGAAGACTGGCCAGACTTGGAAATGATATCAAAGAAAGAAAGAAGATAAAATAAAGAAACCAAGCTGAAGCCAGGGCACATCTTGCACAAATCAAGTTACTTGATATGAGTGATGCCAATCTTTTGGGTATCACTAAGGAGGAGTATGTCAGGATCAAGAATGATCCCAGGATAGTTGACCAGTTGAAAGAAATGCTGGATGTAGAACTGGACAGACACTATCCTGAGGATGAAGCTGAATTCGATGCCAGAAGCTTGAACATTTCAGTGGAGAAGGCCAAGGAGAATAGGGCCAGTGGAATTCTTAAACGAATTGCAAATGTTAAGAAGGTTGTGAAGAAGGTTTTGAATCCACCAAGAAGGATTCCACAACCAAGAAGACCACTGTCTAGAGATGCTGACCTTAGCACATTTGTTGAACCAACTGGCGAGGTTTCAAATGAAGACATCAAGTCCGCTGTACTGGCTGCTGGTGCTGGGAGTATAAAGATAACAAATGAATCTGAAGCAAGAAGTTATTACTCCCAGATCATGTCAACCAGAAGACATAGTGGTACTATCAATGGTGTAAATGTAACAATCAAGCCAGGCACCAAAGTTTTTCAAGTCGAAGTTAGTTATACCAGGGGGCCACTGGTTAAAACTGACAATCCTGGTGCTATGCAATATGGGTTCAGCGAATGGGTGGAGATGGTGAATGTTTTGGATGCGAAGGCACAAAAGAACAGGTTTGAGAAAGCATGGGCAAACTTTCTAAGGGGCAAAATTCAACATAAAGAAAATCTTGAGCAAAAGTTGAATATTGATCCTGAAGACTCTCAGCCTATTTCTTTGGTGACCAAGAGAAGAAGAACTGGCGAAGGACCATCTCATTAAGTTCTTTCTTCAAGTTATCTACTTGTAATTTGTATTTACATTCTGTAACTTGTATAAATTCCATTTCCTTGTATAAATGAAGTTACCAGTTTGTAACCACAAGGTAGATAATAGATTAAAATCTAACAAACCTAAAAGAAAAACCTAAGGCATTTATTGATCTATAAAAATGCCTTGGAAACTTAGATAGATTTAAATCGAACAAGTCTCTATAGTTCACACTTGTATAGATACAAGAACTAGAAAAAGACTTAGACTATATTTTTAGACAAATAGGGGGAATTTGTTAGGACCAGTTCACCTGGAACTGTCCAGTCACCAGTTTACACTTGCCAGTCACCAGTTGCATCTGGAGACCAGTTTGAACACTTGACCAGTCACCAGTTTACACTTGCCAGTCACCAGTTACACTTGCAGACAGTTTACACTTTGCCAGTCACCAGTTTACACTTGCCAGTCACCAGTTACACTTCCAGTCACCAGTTGCATCTGGCCAGTCACCAGTTTACACTTGCCAGTCACCAGTTTACACTTGCCAGTCACCAGTTTACACTTGCCAGTCACCAGTTACACTTGCCAGTCACCAGTTTACACTTGCCAGTCACCAGTTACACTGTGCCAGTCACCAGTTTACACTTGCCAGTCACCAGTTACACTGCCAGTCACCAGTTACACTTGCCAGTCACCAGTTACACTGTGCCAGTCACCAGTTTACACTTGCCAGTCACCAGTTACATCTGGCCAGTCACCAGTTACACTGGTGCCAGACAGTTACACTTGCCAGTCACCAGTTTACACTTGCCAGTCACCAGTGGAACTGTCCAGTCACCAGTTTACACTTGCCAGTCACCAGTTACACTGCCAGTCACCAGTTTACACTTGCCAGTCACCAGTTACACTGTGCCAGTCACCAGTTTACACTTGCCAGTCACCAGTTACACTTGCCAGTCACCAGTTACACTTGCCAGTCACCAGTTACACTCCAGTCACCAGTTGCATCTGGCCAGTCACCAGTTTACACTTGACCAGTCACCAGTTTACACTTGCCAGTCACCAGTTACACTTGCCAGACAGTTTACACTTGCCAGTCACCAGTTTACACTTGCCAGTCACCAGTAACTGTGCCAGTCACCAGTTTACACTTGCCAGTCACCAGTTTACACTTGCCAGTCACCAGTTTACACTTGCCAGTCACCAGTTACACTGTGCCAGTCACCAGTTTACACTTGCCAGTCACCAGTTACACTGCCAGTCACCAGTTTACACTTGCCAGTCACCAGTTACACTGCCAGTCACCAGTTTACACTTGCCAGTCACCAGTTTACACTTGCCAGTCACCAGTTACACTTGCCAGTCACCAGTTACACTTGCAGACAGTTACCTGGTGACCAAGAAGTCTTGTCCAGACAGTTACACTTGCCAGTCACCAGTTTACACTTGCCAGTTCACCTGGAACTGTCCAGTCACCAGTTTACACTTGCCAGTCACCCGTTGCATCTGCAGACCAGTTTACACTTGCCAGTCACCAGTTACACTGCCAGTACCAGTTACACTTGGCAGCACCATTACAAAGCTTTACACTGATTACGAGGAATTGACTTGTATGCTTTATGTACCTTTACCCGGATAATAAGCCTTATCTTATTATTTAAGTAATAAAAGGTACATAAAGGTGGTTATGTAAAGTTGCTTTATCATGCGACTTTACACTGCTTTTTAAGGAATTAAATGCTATTCCTTAAATGCTCTCAACCACATTTGTACGGCCAAAGTTAACATCCCAATGTTAACTTTGCCTATAAATACAAGTCATTGCACAACCAAGAATATTACTTCTTCGAATACTCTTCGATAGAATTCACACTTTGCAAACCTGCAATATTCTTGGTGAACTTGTGCAATATTCTCTCAATCGCTAAAAGGAACATTTCACAACTTTAAGTGTTTCGATTGTCTTGAGAAATTCCGAGTGTAGATCAATTGTAATTCATAGGTTGTTAGAATATTTACATTCTTGTATTATCTTGGTTCCGCATCAACCTTGTAATTTATTTAACATCAATAAATAAATTACACATTGAAAATTACATATTGTCTCATCAAGTTACTTTACAAGTTATTTGTATTATTGCATTGTTCTTTACTTATTGTCATCTACATAAGTAATCTATCTAGAACTTGGTATATACACACTGCAACTGGTCGTCTCCAGTTCAGTGCATATATTGCAAAGTAACTCCACCATCGACATAGAGGTGTCTTCAGTAGTACCATCTATTGAGTTGGGACTTACAGATTTAATAACAAAGAACAGGCTAATGACAACATATTTTCTATTGTTTCTTGCACTAAAAATGAGTGCAACATAAGGGTTTTAACAGGTGGTTCACTAACCAGTGTAGTTAGCTACTAAGCACATTAACAAAACATGCACGTAACAAATTTTTACGAAACAAGGGTGAACATAAAAAGAACAAAGGTTTTAATCCTAAATTTGCCTCTTCCTCATCTAGAAAAACACGGAACGATCAACCAGGACAAGTTCTAGAATCAACGCAATCACCGGCACACTCATAGCAAATGAAAGTAACCCGGAAATGGAAAAACTAACCTCAAACCTGCACATCATAGTTCAGAGCTCTAAGTAGAACCCTTACTCTTGGATAAATTCAAAAGCCTACGAGAGGGACAAATTTACAAGGCAATAAATCCAAACCCGTAAACACCTAGCATGTCTAGAAATGAATCAAGAATCTCACAAATTTGGTGTTTTGGTGCTATAAGCGTGCTAGTCATGTTATTAATCCAGAATTAATCAATCAAGACACATTCCACCAATTAAACTTTGGACCAAGGGTGTAGTCAAATTGCTCATTAAAATCTATAATTAGTGACAAAAGCAATTAACTACAAGGACAAGCATGCAAAAGTTTAAAAATCCTCTAAAATACCCGACTTTTTCCTATTTACCCCCCCCCCCCCACACACACACACACTTGAGTTGGACAATGCCCTCAATGTCCAATGAACTAAGGCAAACTATGGAAAATAGGGGAAAGTAAACAAAAAGCAAAATCAAGAACAAGAAAAACTTGCCGGGTATGACTGGTGTTCCATGCTTGAATGATGCCAACAAGAATATTGCGCTGAACTTACTGCCAACATATGCATATGACAAACTTGCTATTCAACATGAACACACGATTAACAGCCAACAGGTTATATAAGAAAGCATGCAAATTCCTAACCCTACTTATTCGAAATGGAAAAGGAAATAAAATACGATGTCTCATCACCCCGTGGGGTGGATACAAACCAAACAAATAAAAGTAAAGTACTGAAATGGAAATTGTTCAAACAAGTAAATGATACAAGCCATCAATAAACCAGCAGACGGCGCTCCTCATCATCACTACCATCATATGATCAGCTGGGAGGAGGATAACCAGGCATAGTCCCGCTTGGTTGACCAAAAAGCGATGCAGCTCCTTGCTCAGCGAAAGTCTGAGCTGCTGATCCCGATCCTCCAGCGCCCGCATCACCAGCCTGTGTACCTGAAAAAGAACCAAAACTAACAGGATGATCTGGTCCCCGTCCCCCGAGATCGTGGGAAGGGGGTCGCTCATACTGGCGCTCTGGTGGGTAATAGAAACCACCAGTCCTGTGGTCTGGTATAAAGATGTTGGGCGGCCTATAATCTGGAAAAGGCTGAGGTGGAGTGAAAGGAGCACCTCGATAGTTAGCCTCCCACATAGGCTGGTAATGCTGCTGGTCATACATAACTCGCCCCACTCCAGAACCAATCCATCCTAAGTCCCGATCCATCCTGCCCTGTAACTGCTGCTGTGACTCCCACATAGAGTTCACAGTGGACTCCAAGGTGGAGAAGTCCCAAGCACCTGATGGACCGGCAGAAGAAGATGCACCACCAGTAGGAGTAGTAGTGGAACGACGCTTAGTACGTCGTGCGGGCTCTGGTGGCTGCTCGGGTGCATCAGCCATCTCCTCATCGCCATCATCACCCTCATCTCCATCATCGCCCTCAGAGGCGGCATCACCAAATGCAATCAACTCATACATATCATTCTTATGCTTTCGAGGGCGAAGCAAGCCAAAACGTTTCAAATCATTAAATGTAAATGGCTTCATAGGCTTCCAGTTCAAATTAACTGTCGTGTTTGCCCTATCGTCCGCAAGCTCAAAATACTTGACCATTTTTGTAATGAAATGGCCACAAACCAGTTCCCTATCACGCACCCCTTTAGTGCCCATGTGTTTTGCCAGCACATAGGGGGCGCAAGCAGTCTTATAATGGTCCCCCTCATCAAACAATCTTAACAACCACAAATCTTCCAAATAAACTTTGTCCCGCTGATTAGAACGTTGGACAAAGAAATACACCAACATCTTGTGAAAAAGTCTTAAAATGGGCGACTGAATAGTATTCGCCCCACAAGCTCCGTGCCAAGGCTTACCCCCAGAAATCCGAGAGTAATAATCTCTCTGATCACCCAAATCACGATGAAACCCCTGAGTACTTCTAGTAGCAAGAGTAAAAAGATGCTCAAATGCAGGGTTATCCAACATTTCCTGGGTATACATACCCGTACATAATCCAAACTCAGCAATTGTCAAATGCCTATTCAGACCGCCACATCGAAAGAAAATGACCTTATCATCAAAGACACTTCTAGCGGTATCAATATGCTGAACAGAAATAGTGGAGTATACCTCAAGACACCACTCCTTACACACAGACTCCCTATTACGAAAGATGTCAAACCACATACCAAACTCAGTCTCAATTGGGTTACCATCGACATCATTAGCCCTACCCATAAGGCGCATATACCTACTAATGTCCTCACAAACATTAAGCATATCGAGCATATTCCTCTCCACATATCTTGGTTGATCAATATCTTTATGAATCAAAGTGGCCAACCTATTAGAATATTCAGTCTTGGACTCGGGAGAAGCACGAGGAAATCTGAGCCAAGAATGAGCGGGAACGCCCATATCCACCGCCTCCTGGGTAAGAGCAGGAGGGACATTGGCAGCCCCCTCGGTAGGTGCAGAAGAAGTAGAGGTTCTAGAGGAACCCCTTGGTGCACGTCCAGATCCAACAGGTTGCTGCACATACAAGAAAATCATCAAAACAATCAAACCCCATATAATCATATATATATATATATATATATATAAGCATATATATATATATATATATATATATATATATATATATATATATATATATATATATATATATATATATATATATATATATATATATATATATATATATATATATATATATATATATATATATATATATATATATATATATATATATATATATATATATATATATATATATATATATATATATATATATATATATATATATATATATATATATATATATATATATATATATATATATATATATATATATATATATATATATATATATATATATATATATATATATATATATATATATATATATATATATATATATATATATATATATATATATATATATATATATATATATATATATATATATATATATATATATATATATATATATATATATATATATATATATATATATATATATATATATATATATATATATATATATATATATATATATATATATATATATATATATATATATATATATATATATATATATATATATATATATATATATATATATATATATATATATATATATATATATATATATATATATATATATATATATATATATATATATATATATATATATATATATATATATATATATATATATATATATATATATATATATATATATATATATATATATATATATATATATATATATATATATATATATATATATATATATATATATATATATATATATATATATATATATATATATATATATATATATATATATATATATATATATATATATATATATATATATATATATATATATATATATATATATATATATATATATATATATATATATATATATATATATATATATATATATATATATATATATATATATATATATATATATATATATATATATATATATATATATATATATATATATATATATATATATATATATATATATATATATATATATATATATATATATATATATATATATATATATATATATATATATATATATATATATATATATATATATATATATATATATATATATATATATATATATATATATATATATATATATATATATATATATATATATATATATATATATATATATATATATATATATATATATATATATATATATATATATATATATATATATATATATATATATATATATATATATATATATATATATATATATATATATATATATATAT
Organism: Erigeron breviscapus; assembly: GCA_034093135.1. NCBI lineage: Eukaryota > Viridiplantae > Streptophyta > Magnoliopsida > Asterales > Asteraceae > Erigeron > Erigeron breviscapus. The sequence continues at coordinate 65,927,177 of CM067168.1, read as the reverse complement.
ATATATATATATATATATATATATATATATATATATATATATATATATATATATATATATATATATATATATATATATATATATATATATATATATATATATATATATATATATATATATATATATATATATATATATATATATATATATATATATATATATATATATATATATATATATATAGAATCAATTTAAGCATAAAATTATATAAATTCAAATTGATTAACCTAAATCTATCAACATAAAGTTAAAAGAAACAATTGAGAGTGGGAGAGGAGATACTAACCTTGCCTTGCCTCGTCATTATGATAAAGATTAAAGAGAAAGATTAAAAATTTAAGAAATTAGGGAGGAGAAGAAGATTGGATCGGTAGGGGGTGTTGGGAGAAAAAGGGAGGCTCAATTAAAAGTGTGTGTGAAGAAAAGAAACCCTAGCCCCCTTGTTTTGTGTTGACCCGATCTGACCCTCGTTGCGTCGCAACCCACCCGCTGCGGCGGAACTCGATTATTATTTTTTATTTATTTTTTTTATAGATTTTCTGAATTTTCTGAAAACAACACAATGGTTGCGTTGCAGCTCCTTAATTGCGACGCAATTCCTTAGGCAGAGATTTAAGTTGCTTCGCAATGCAAAGATTGCGGCGCAACAATTGAAGCCATTGCGGCGCAACTAGTAGTTGCGGCGCAACTGGACCCCCCACACTTACCTTTGCAATCTCCTGGAAACGATACCGGAACGCGTGAGAGTGGCTCCAACCTGCAAATCGTATTCAAAACACATTACCCATTAAAAACAAACAAAATTATTGAAAACAAGAAAAAAATGAAACACGGGTTGCCTCCCGAGAAGCGCTTAATTTATTAACGAGTCTTTAGCTAGACTCGAAGTGCTTTGAGTTTACTTGTTAATGGCATAAAAGCCAATTTCGAACACCTCCGCATTCTCCTCATCTTCTTCATGGTAATGCTTCAATCGGTGTCCATTCACGATAAAACTCTCACCATTTTTGCTAAACAATTCCACATATCCGGACGCATAACCTCTCTTAACCACATAAGGCCCCGTCCATTTCGATTTAAGCTTAGGTGCTTTGAGTTTACTTGTTGAATGGCATAAAAGCCAATTTCGAACACCTCCGCATTCTCCTCATCTTCTTCATGGTAATGCTTCAATCGGTGTCCATTCACGATAAAACTCTCACCATTTTTGCTAAACAATTCCACATATCCGGACGCATAACCTCTCTTAACCACATAAGGCCCCGTCCATTTCGATTTAAGCTTAGGTGACTTGAGTTTGTACTTCGATTGAAACAAAAGCACTTTATCACCCCGGCCTTAAACTCCCCCCCCCCCCCCCCCCCCCCCCCCCCCCCCCCCCCCCCCCCCCCCCCCCCCCCCCCCCCCCCCCCCCCCCCCCCCCCCCCCCCCCCACACTTACCTTTGCAATCTCCTTGGAAACGACTTACCGAACGCGTGAGAGTGGCTCCAACCTGCAAATCGTATTCAAAACACATTACCCATTAAAAACAAACAAAATTATTGAAAACAAGAAAAAAATGAAACACGGGTTGCCTCCCGAGAAGCGCTTAATTTATTAACGAGTCTTTAGCTAGACTCCAAGTGCTTTGAGTTTACTTGTTGATGGCATAAAAGCCAATTTCGAACACCTCCGCATTCTCCTCATCTTCTTCATGGTAATGCTTCAATCGGTGTCCATTCACGATAAAACTCTCACCATTTTTGCTAAACAATTCCACATATCCGGACGCATAACCTCTCTTAACCACATAAGGCCCCGTCCATTTCGATTTAAGCTTAGGTGCTTTGAGTTTACTTGTTAATGGCATAAAAGCCAATTTCGAACACCTCCGCATTCTCCTCATCTTCTTCATGGTAATGCTTCAATCGGTGTCCATTCACGATAAAACTCTCACCATTTTTGCTAAACAATTCCACATATCCGGACGCATAACCTCTCTTAACCACATAAGGCCCCGTCCATTTCGATTTAAGCTTAGGTGCTTTGAGTTTACTTGTTGAATGGCATAAAAGCCAATTTCGAACACCTCCGCATTCTCCTCATCTTCTTCATGGTAATGCTTCAATCGGTGTCCATTCACGATAAAACTCTCACCATTTTTGCTAAACAATTCCACATATCCGGACGCATAACCTCTCTTAACCACATAAGGCCCCGTCCATTTCGATTTAAGCTTAGGTGACTTGAGTTTACTTGTTGAATGGCATAAAAGCCAATTTCGAACACCTCCGCATTCTCCTCATCTTCTTCATGGTAATGCTTCAATCGGTGTCCATTCACGATAAAACTCTCACCATTTTTGCTAAACAATTCCACATATCCGGACGCATAACCTCTCTTAACCACATAAGGCCCCGTCCATTTCGATTTAAGCTTAGGTGACTTGAGTTTGTACTTCGATTGAAACAAAAGCACTTTGTCACCGGCCTTAAACTCCTTTCGCTTGATCTTGCTATCATGCCACCCCCCCCCCCCCCCCCCCCCCCCCCCCCCCCCCCCCCCCCCCCCCCCCCCCCCCCCCCCCCCCCCCGGCCTTAAACTCCTTTCTCTTGATCTTGCTATCATGCCAAGCCTTGGTACGTTCCTTGTAGAGCATGGAATTGTCATATGCTTGCAACCTCATCTCATCTAACTCGTGCAACTGCAAAAAGCTCTTCTCACCTGCTAAGATCAAATCCATATTGCAATTTTGCAAAGCCCAATAGGCTTTGTGTTCTATCTCAACCGGGAGATGACAAGTTTTGCCATAAAGAAGCTTATAAGGGGTAGTACCAATCAGTGTCTTGTAGGCGGTTCTAAACGCCCACAAGGCATCATCGAGCTTCTTAGCCCAAATCTTGGGATTATCTTGCACAGTTTTCTCAAGAATACGTTTCAAGGCCCTGTTGGTGTTTTCCACTTGGCCGCTTGTTTGAGGGTGATACGAAGTGGAGAACCTATGGGTCACACCATACTTCTGTAAAACCTTAGCAAGCTGGTGATTCGTGAAGTGGGTTCCGCGATCACTTATTAAGGCCTTTGGTACACCAAATCGACTAAACAACTTTTTCAAGAAATCAATAACTACTCTAGCATCATTGGTCGGAAGGGCTTTGGCCTCGGCCCATTTGGACACATAATCAACGGGTACCAAAATGTAAAGAAACTTATTCGAAGGAGGAAAAGGTCCCATAAAATCAATCCCCCAAACATCAAAAACCTCACATACCTGAATCATTTGTTGAGGCATTTCGTCTCTTTTGGTGATATTACCTTGGCGCTGACAAGCATCACACACCCTCCACCAAGTCTTTGCTTCCTTGAAAATGGTAGGCCAATAGAAACCCGCATCAAAAACTTTCTTACCGGTTACAGACGGTCCATAATGACCACCGGTTGGACCATAATGACAAGCATCTAAAATCTTCCGGGTTTCTGCAACGGACACACATCTCCTGATCATCCCATCTGCACACATTCTAAACAAATATGGTTCTTCCCAAAAATAATGTTTGATCTCAGAAAAGAATTTCTTCTTTTGTTGAGATGACATTTCCTTGGGAATCACATCTGCACAAAGATAGTTAGCAATGTCTGCATACCATGGTGCTTCCTCAACTTCAACCTGCATCAAATACTCATCAGGAAAAGCATCATCAATCTCATGCTCTTGTAACTCCTCAAGGTGAGGGTTTTCGAGCCTACTTAAATGATCGGCTGCCACATTTTCAGCCCCTTTTTTGTAACACCATTCATTTAAAAATATGGGTTTCCAAAAATTTTCAGCTAACGGCGTTATAACAAAGCGGAAGTAAACTTTGAAAGTCCAAACCAATTAAAATCTGTTTGGTTTCTTTAATCATTGGTGTTACTCGGTCATATCATCAAAACAAGTTTAAATAGAAACCCGTCGGCTGCCCAACACAAAACAACCGACTACATAACATGCAAACTACATAAATGCCAAAACATAAGCAAGAGTCTAAAAATGTGCAACAACTATGGGTAGCTAAGGTCATCAGCAAGCTATCTACCCATTCCTCGCTCTTCTTCATCAACTACCTCAGCTACGCTAAACCTGAGGGAGCAACACATTTCAAAAGACAAGTGTTAGCTAACGAATTAGCTAAGTAAGATAACACTCAAGTTATAAAACATTTATCCATTTCAAACATTGTGGATTTAATCAACGTCATTAAGGCACAACACACATCAAGCATATCACATCATCAAAACTACATAATAGGATGAAACACCCTAAATGTGCCTATCCTTCATTCTGCATTACACACATATAACCACATAACTGCATTACTACTTTTAACTGCGTAACTACATTTTAACTGCATTACTACGTTTTAACTGCTTTACTACATTTTAACTGCTTTACTACATTTTAACTGCGTCAATGTGTAACATAAGTTACACCGACTAGATGACAACCATTCAGTTGAACATCAAACATCGTTAAGGAATGGCAAGCCAATCCCCGAGTAATCCGTATGCACAAGACAAATGAGGGCGGGTCAGACCCCTCGTATTACTCAACTGCATCTCAATGACCATGTTGCAAGGAGCCACCCAAGCAACCTACGTCAACGCACTTAGCCGGGCTAGGGCAAGTACGGGTTAAGCTTAACACTTTCCTGCATCAAAGTTTAACGAGCTCGATCCTGCATTATTTAGTTTAGGTGACTGCATTACCTAAACATTTACTACGTTTACTGCTTTTATGTTTTGGGCCCTTAAACGTGCACGTGTCATGGCAACTTAACAAGTCTAGTGAACTAGATGAGCAAGCCATACAATCATGCACATATCAACAATCAACAACATATACTACATCTCAAAGCATCACAAGCTACTGCATATCACTTCATAACATAACACTACATTATACTTCATATCATAACATACACTACATTATACTTCATATCATAACATACACTACATTATACTTCATTTGGGACTGTATTTCAGGTCTCAATGGTCAACTACATAACCCATATCACCTCCCGTGTAACCCCGAATACCCACAAGCAATTCAAGATATAAGTTGGGAAGTTATTATTTGAAACCATCTTTTCGTTGAACCCTCAGCGTGTCAAAGTAGTGTATCTTACCTCGTGACGATCAATAAGCAACGTTAATGTATCTTTTTTGTGATCCCGACAAGCTATCTCGAGTTCATAGTCATTAAACCTGTATAAACCCAACCTAATAAGGATATAAGACCATACATTAACTTAGGTACACTTATAGGACCCTTAAACGCTTGTTTCGGACCTCAAACGGGCTCACAGACCCTTTATGTGGCGCATGCTTTGAATATGCGTCGCATATTTGCTTCAAAAATCACCCAGAAACCTCCCAGGCCCTGATATGCGCCACACATAGGTTATATGCGCCGCATATGGAGTGCTGGTCTAAAGACTGACTCGCGCCCTTCACTTGCAGGCGACTTTTCGACCTCAAGACGACCAAATGAGTCAAAACTTAGTTCTTAAGGAATGTATGGAATTCAAAGACCTTTCCAGAAATATAAAGTTTGACTCTTTAAGATCTCTAATGAATTAGTTATGGCGTCTGCAAAACAGACCTACAGAATTCGTCTTAAATCCGACCACTTCTGGAAATTGACATTTTTCACCCATATCTGGGTAAAATCAAAAGAAACATTGTTCATATCGAATAAAGAGGAGACATAGACCTTTTCAAAAATATAAGATTCATCTTATAACTCTTCTAATTGAAAGAGATATGATTTTTGCAATATTACTAATTTTTCAGATCTAGTAAACCCTTAGTTTTGCAAGCAAAATTCGACCATCAGATGACCATAGCAACCACCACGACCTATGAACCTCATAATCACCCAAAATATGACTCATATAATGATTTCACATGATCACTTGTTCCAGGAACAAGAGGATACAATTACAATACATTAAATTACCCGAAAACCCCAATAATCGACAATGAAACATAATCAAATCAATCTCAACCCTAGAGACCAGAAGTAAGATCCATATGATCGACTCTTATGATCACAAATCAAAGGGAAATCGTCTATATTACCTGTAAATGAAAGCAAGGATGAGAGATCTTGATCAAACTTCACTTGAATCCCACGTTTTGAAGGATTTTCGGCCTAGGAATTTGATAGGGGATCAAAGGGGTGGCTAGGGCTTGGGAGAAAAGTTATTAGATCTGATTTGATAAACTAATGACTCCCCCATTGACCCTAATCCCGTTTTTGACTTTCACACCATGTCAAAACTGGTCCCTAAACTTCGTAAAGTCATATTATTAGCCCAAAACACCTTTATGGACTATATACAACTTGATTAACACTTTGAACATCTCTAAAAGGCACATAACTTCTTCTTTAAACATATTTCTACATCAATTAATAAGACATTCAAGTCTCACACATAAAACACTTTAACTACATATAAGCGTTAATCCACCCTAAACTTAACGAACACTTTACGTTGACTTAACAACTCAAGTCAACCGTTAATTAAAAAGTTTGGGATGTTACATTTTTGTCCTTGATCTCATGTCAAAACTGGTCCCTAAACTTCGTAAAGTCATATTATTAGCCCAAAACACCTTTATGGACTATATACAACTTGATTAACACTTTGAACATCTCTAAAAGGCACATAACTTCTTCTTTAAACATATTTCTACATCAATTAATAAGACATTCAAGTCTCACACATAAAACACTTTAACTACATATAAGCGTTAATCCACCCTAAACTTAACGAACACTTTACGTTGACTTAACAACTCAAGTCAACCGTTAATTAAAAAGTTTGGGATGTTACATTTTTGTCCTTGATCTCAATGTCGAACTCTTGCAAAAGAAAGACCCAACGGATGAGACGGGGCTTGGCATCTAGTTTTGAGAACAAGTACCTTAATGCGGAATGGTCGGTATAAACAATGGTCTTGTTAAGAACCAAGTAGGGTCGAAATTTATCAAAAGCATAAACAACGGCCAACAATTCTTTCTCGGTCACGGTATAATTTTGTTGAGCCGGGTTGAGGGTCTTGCTAGCATAAGAAATGGGACGGAAATGTTTATCCTCCCTTTGGCCTAAAACGGCCCCTAAGGCAAAATCGCTAGCGTCACACATTAACTCAAAAGGTAAGGACCAATCGGGTGAAGACATAATAGGGGCATTGGTCAATTTGTCTTTAAGTAAGTTAAATGCATGAAGACACTCATTATCAAAATTAAATGGGACATATTTTTCCAACAACTTGGTCATTGGCCGGGTGATTTTTGAAAAATCCTTTATAAACCGACGATAAAACCCGACATGACCCAAAAAGCTTCTAACAGATTTTACATTAGTGGGAGGAGGTAATTTAGCTATGACATCTATTTTGGCTCTATCAATCTCAAGTCCCGCTTTTGAAACTTTATGTCCCAACACAATCCCTTCCTTCACCATGAAGTGACATTTTCCCCAATTTAAGACCAAGTGTGCCCTTTCACACCTTTCCAACATCTTATCAAGACTATTTAAACAATTTTCAAAAGAACTTCCAAAAACCGAGAAGTCATCCATGAAGACTTCCATGGAAGTTTCAATCATGTCCTGAAAAATTGCAATCATGCATCTTTGAAAGGTTCCGGGGGCATTGCAAAGACCAAAAGGCATTCTCCTATAGGCATAAGTGCCGAAGGGACAAGTGAATGTGGTCTTTTCTTGGTCATTAGGGTCAATGGGTATTTGAAAATACCCGGAGAACCCATCCAAGAAGCAAAAGTACTCGTTTCCAGCAAGCCGTTCGAGCATTTGGTCGATGAAAGGCAAGGGAAAATGGTCTTTACGGGTGGCGTCATTTAACTTCCGATAATCTATACACACCCGCCATCCCGTGACAGTTCTAGTGGGAACTAACTCATTTTTCTCATTCAAAACGACGGTCATCCCACCCTTTTTCGGCACACAATGCACCGGACTCACCCATGGACTATCCAAAATCCGGAATATGATTCCCGCATCTAACAACTTAATGATCTCCTTTTTAACAACCTCTTTCATGTTCGGATTAAGTCTACGTTGTCTTTGCACAACCGGTTTGACATTATCAATAAAATTAATGGTGTGCTTACAAAATTCAGGACTTATACCCGGTATATCGGAAATTTTCCAAGCAAAGGCCTTTTTATGGGCCTTGAGGACGGTCATAAGTCTAGATTTCTCATCCTCCAACAACAAGGATGAGATGAAAACGGGTAAAAGAGATGTACCTTCGAGAAATCTAGACTTATGACCGTCCTCCAAGTCGGTAGGAGGGTTCTCATCTTCCGGTGGAGTTGTATCCATGCTCAAAGCCAAAATCTCTTCAATTTGATCATTGGTGAAAGCTTCACCATTTGCAATCTCGGCTTCAACAACTCCATCCGCTTCCATAGCTTCTTGCATTTCCAAGTCCAAAGCATCATCTATCACATCAATTCTAAAACAAGTATCATCAGAAGAATAAGGATGCTTTAATGCTCTATCAACCTTAAAAATAATCCGGTCATCACCGACCCCTAAGGAAATCTCCTTAGCCTTAACCCGGATGATCGCATCCGCAGTGTTAAGGAATGGGCGGCCAAGAATTAGAGGGACCTTTGCATCCGCCTCCATCTCTAGAATGACAAAGTCGACCGAAAACACCATATGTCCTACCTTAATTTGCAAAATTTCCGCTATCCCCATGGGATATTGGAAAGAGCGATCCGCGAGCCTAATGCTCATTTGGGTAGGGGTCAACTCACCTAAGGCCAATTTCCTATAAACAGAATAGGGCATTAAATTAATACTGGCCCCAAGATCAGCCAAGGCCACAAAAATGCACCAAAAGAACAAGCAATTAGAAAACTCCCTGTATCTTCCAACTTGGGAGGAATCTGATTTTTGATTATTGCTGAACACTCGGCGCTAAGTACTGCAGTCTTCGCCTCTTCAAGCTTCCTTTTGTCACTGATAAGCTCCTTGAGGAACTTAGCATAATTCGGCATCCCTGCAATAAGGTCAACTAAAGGAACAGTTATGTTTACCGATTGAATCAAATCAACAAACTTCTTGAAATTTTCCTTAATCTTCTCTTTTCTCAACCGTTGAGGAAATGGGATCTTCGGTTGATAAGGCTTCACCGTTGGTTTCTCAACTGGTTTAGATGGAACGGCCGGTGTCTGCACGACTGGGATCAGCTCCATCTCAATCTCATCATCTACCGTCTCATCGTCCTCATTAACCTGCACAAGTGGAGTAGAATCATCAGGTAAAGGATTTGCAGAATTATATGTTTTACCTGCCCTCGTTGTGATTGCATTCACATGCTCATTTCTCGCATTAGGGGGGGTGTATTTCTGCCCTTGTCCTTGATTATTCTGCCCTTGGTTGCTTGACTGAGGCTTCGGGTTCTGTTGAGTATTACTCGGTAGAGTACCGGGTGTTCTATTAGAATTTCCTAGCCTTTCAAGCCTTCCTTCCAAGTCCTTGATCGTAGCTTGATGGTTCTTTGCCCCTTGATCCAACTTGTGTCCGAGCCCATCCAAACGAGTAGTCAAAGCATCCAACACAGAGCTCACCTTCTTTGACTCTTCTGCAACATGCTAATTAGTTGCTTTCTGGGCACTAATAAAATCCTTCATAATCTCTTTTAGTTATGAATCTGAGTCTTGTTGATTGTTGAACCTGCTGAACCTATTACCACCAAAACCAGAACTGTTAGTATTAAAAGAAGAAGAAGAAGGATAAGAACTACCTGATGGCCGGTTTTGAAAACCGGTGTTGCGGTTGAAGTTCCCCTGTTGTTGATTCTGAATAAAGCTAACATCTTCAGCTGGTTTTTGGGGGCAATCCTCGGTATAATGCAAACCCCCACAGTTGTCGCATCCATCAGCCATAACCTTCACATCCCTTTCAAGGCTCTTGAACCTGCTTTCTTGGCCATCAAACCTCTCATCCATTCGCTGCGAGAGAGCCTTAACTTCAGCAACAAGCTTCGAATCTTCGCTACTTTCAACCTTAGCGACAGTGTTTCTCTCGGATCTCTTGGTTCGGTCCTCATCTCGGGTTGAATTCTCCTTGGCCATATCTTCAAGAATCTTGTAGCCTTCATTCGGGGAAATGTTGTTTAAACTACCCCCAAATGCATAACCGAGCTCCCTCTTAGACCTTCTATCCAGTCCATCGTAGAAAATCTCAAAAATCACTTCAGTACCCATATTATGTCCAGGGCAATTCCTTAGCATCTCCTTGAATCTCTTCCAAGCATCTACAACATCCTCACCACTGTCTTGAGTAAATCCCCTAATTTGATTCTCCAGCTGCCTTTGAGTTCTTATAGAATAGAACTCATCAATGAATCCTTCCCTAAGTTCAGCCCAAGTAGAGAAGGAATTATCCGGTAACTCCTTAAACCATGCAGCTGCATCTCCAGTGAGAGTCAATGGAAATAACTCTAGTTTCACAGTCTCAGCTTTCCCTCCCCATACTGATACAATCGGCAAATCTTTTCAAATCTTTCAACATGAGCATAAGGATCACATCTTCTTACCCCGTCGAACTTATCTTCCTCGACACTCTTGAGATGATTATTCTTTAAAGAAAAGTTTACCGAAATTGCAGGAGGTCGGATAGCTGTGCCCCGGTTAGCTGGGATAGTTCTTCTTCGTTCCCCGTAAGGAATGTTGTTCAGGTCTCTCGGTTGTTCCTCACCCATTCCGTTTACCCTCGGTTGTTGATTAATACTTCTGTTGGGTTGAGGTATGACAATCCTATTCGGTTTAGGTGTTTGAACTTTTTCTTCGGTGTCCGAATCTTCTCATGTTCGAAAGATCCAAGCTGCGTCTTCCGAGCTATTAACCACTTGATCTTTCGAGGTTCGGTCCGGTGGAGCTTGATTTGCGGTTTCTGGATCTATTTTGCCTGATGTGGATGGTTCCTCACTGGTGCTTTGCACTAATCTACGTCTGGCCCTCCTCGGATTAGATAATGGACTATGCAAGGGTAGGCCAGAGGACCTAGTGTTCATCAACTAGCAAGAAACCTGCACAATCACCACAAACAAACCGTCAACCGTACCTGGTACAGATGAAATAAAAATGAAAATAAAATAAAAACTGACTAATAAAGCAATAACTTTCTCACAAATAAATGTGAGAAAAGGTCGAGCTACAGAATTAAACAACTACTAAACAAAAGTCCCCGACAGCGGCGCCAAAAACTTGATGTGTGAAATCGAGTAATAAAATTTATAAACACGAACTACCAAAAGACTGACTACAACACACTCACAGGCAGTGAACCTGATCGCATGCAGTATAGTAAAATTGGTAAATCCGAGGTCGATCACAAGGACTAAAGTAAAACAGTTGCTCAAATTAAGTAGTTCAAGTAAAAGGGAGGTTTTGTGACCGAATTGTCACTTTGCAATTAGTTAGAAAATTGTTAGTAATCCCTCAGGATTAATCGAAAAGAGAATTTTGTATGAAACAATAATTTAAAAAGGTGCACCTACTTGGATCAGCTTACATGTCGATCAGAAGGTCTAAATATCACTTGCATTGTTGAACGACTTAAAAGGTAATCAAGATGAACTCTCGTTATACTCAAATCTTTAATGGCTCAAAGTATAGTTATCACTCTCGTGAATAATTTCTACTCTAAACAATTAAGCATTAAGGACTTAAGTTGATTTTATGATTTAATCTTAAAAAGCTTTCTCTCGAACTGCTTATTCGCCTAATCAGATCTCTCTATCATAGACGTTTACACACTCAAAATGAATTTAATTGTTTAAATCTTTATCGCTAGTTTCTCTCGAACTCCAACGACTTTTGATTAATTAAAGACCGATTAATCGTTTCATAAACCAATTGACAATGACATAGATTTCTCTTGAACTTCTAATAACAATTATTAATCAATCTATATAAAAGATAAAAACAACCTATAAACTAAAATAAATGCGGTTCTTCGATTAAACATAGAAATCTTGTTCAACAAATGCAAATAACATCAAACAACCCTACGACATGTTCACTATCCAAGTAGGTGCTGAGAGATTTAGTCTCTCATATTGAAAAGATAAGAACAAACAATAATATATGAAAACATATTGTACCGAATGATGAAATAAATCCAATCGTGATCAAAGGCTTCAAAGATGCTTCAATAGATGAAAAGGTCTTCAAAAACTCTCCAAAAACGGCTGGTTATCCGAAGTTAGGGTTCACGAAAGTTTTTGCAAGCTTATATAGTTTCCCTAAAAAGTCTTCAGAATTCGGCCCCAGTTGCGTCGCAACTTGATCATTGCGTCGCAACCCCCTTTGACTGCGTTGACCATTTGACTTTCATTGACTTGAGGCTGGCTGGAAACTGAAGGCGTTGCGTCGTAACTGGGAACGTTGCGGCGCAACTTATCTCGCTGTTTTTCTGCTGCGGCGCAATACATGGTTGCGTCGCAATTGGCTCCAGTCTGTTTGACTTTCGTTGACCAGTACTCTAAATGAAGCCTCGGGACTCGTAAATCTTCCGTAAGCACTTATTTTGCCTTAAAAATGTCGTTTCCTCCAGAATTACGCTCAAGTACCTGTTAATACCCTGAAACACTAACAAATACCATAAACGCACCAAATGTATACGAAAACGACTCAAAAACCATACAAAAGCAACTAAATATATTGTGGGAAATGGATATAAAGTACGACATATCAGCATTTCTGTAATTTAATCCATATCCAAAGGTGGTTTCTAATTCCTTTCCCACCGTTACTTCTTATCCTACTATTGTTCCAACAGTATACCACATGCTCTCATATGACAAATTAAATTTCTCTTTCTCTCAATTTTTTTCTTTCAATAGGTTTCTTTCTTCCATGTTTTTTCAACTCAAAGCTTCCTTATATAGTGTAACTTAAAATCATTAATAACATACTGAGACATCTTTTATTAATTTGTTGTAGCAAATTGAAGAGCCCAAGGAATCTATGGCGCGCTGACTGCAGAGGATCTGAAGTCATATGGTTATGGTGAAACAGGACCTAGTAAGGATGTTGAGTTTGCATAAAGAGTTATGATTCAAAGAAAATTTATAAAAGAAATAACAGAAAGAGATTATCTTTTAAAGTTGATCTAATTTATAAAATTTATAAAATTTATAAATGTTGCGTCAAGAATACTTATCACCTTTCATGTAACAACAATTTATTTTAGATTTCCCACACATAGCTTTTCCCATTTCATTTGGAATGTACGAACACGTAAATTTATAGATTAGGATCTTTTAAAGTTGATCTAATTTTATAGGTAAAGTTGATCCAACTTATCTATAAAGTTGGATCAACTTTAGAGGATCTCAATCCTAACTTCATATGTGTGTTGTGATCATAGTTGTCCAACTCGTATGAGTTGAGTCAAAATTAAGTGAAAACTAGGCGACTTAGTGGATCACTCGGTTTTGCTCCAGACTAGTAGCATGACTCGTGTTTTGTTGTGCGAGTCGGTCCAAGTCATGTTCCGAGTCACGAGTCACAAAATAATTTTTTTTTATTTTTTTTATTTTTTTTAAACATAAACTTTTTTATATGCTTTTAAATTTGATTTTATTTAATAATGTTTACTAGTTTTAGCTTAATATATCAATACAATACTATATTTCTACAATAAAAACTCATATAATTATGAATTTATATATTATCAAATATCCTGACTCTTACGATTCGAGTCATGTTTCGAGTCACGAGTCAAAAAATCAGATTTCGAGTCGAGTCAAAAATACCGAGTCAATAACTATGGCTGTGATAAGTTTAAAAGCGTCCCATGGTTGTTGAAATTTAGGCGTCGTAGTCTATAAATATTTATGACAGTGAAAATATATATATATAAGATATGTAGATATAGATATAAGATTTCTGAGTGTGTTCTTTTTAAAAATAGAAGAAACGTCTAATGATGTGGAGTATTATATTTATCAAATTGATTGTGAGTGGGAATACAAGACATATTACGTTGGGGATTCCTTCAAGTTAAGAGTAACTTGAAGGGTCAAGTTGAAGGATTATTGATCATTAGATTAAAATCAATGGTCAAGATTCAATTATCATTTTTGAATATTGATCCTTGATTTTTATTTAAAGGTTGAGATCATCCCAACTTTACATATTATAAGTGAGTAAGGGAAGAAAGATAATAAATAAATTACTCATGTCAAATCTTTATAATATTAAACATTTATCTTTATGTTATTTTTATAACTATTAATAAAAAATTTCAAATAATGATTGTACACAAAATTATATAAAAAAGAAGAATATGTTTTGATTGGATCACTGTCTGAACCATTCATGCTCTATATTATTCTTGTCGTCTTTGCCCTTCTTTTGGCCTTTTCCGGTTGATGGATATATCAACGGCCACATGAGAACAATCGAGCCTAAAATATAAATAAATAGGCTTTCTGTGATATAAAATAGCCAACTTGGAGATAGTTAGCTTGAAATTATTAAGAAAAAAATTGATATATACGACTTATTTGGTTAGTTTACGACCATGATCTGGTGTTATATAATATGATTAATGGTTAAAGTACAAAGCGAGAAAAACAATAACTTTTATGTAAATTCATTTTTTTAAACTTAGTCTCATGCTAATTGTTATCTCAAAACATTTTGGACATGTTTGAAGGCCTACTAATTATTTAGATCTATCATTAATAAAGAATAAAAACAAGGATTATTTTTTCACTATATCCTAACGGGAATATCAATACAATTACGAAAAGTCGAAATTAATAATCTACAACGTTATGAACAGGTTGGACTTTCAACTTTGGAGTGAATAACTGAATCAGACACTTATGTAGCAAAACCGGCCTGCTGCAAATACTCCCCAATAATAATGGGCCATCCACTTTATAACACTTTAAACGGGCCCAAGTCTTACATTGTTAAATGGATATCTACATGTTAAAACTTTTCTTTATTCTTCATTCTTGTGTGGATAAAATACTTATTGGATTAATTTTGTTCATTAAATTTGTTTTCTTTTTTCTTTTATTGTACTTTGTACCTTATGATTTTTGCTGATATACACTTACAAACGGTAGAAGAACACACACTAAAAATATAAAAATTTGATGGGTTTCATATTTTACTTAATTTCTATAGTGAACTCTGAACATGTAAGGCATAGAATCGAAATTAAAAAAAAAAACAAAGTTCAAAACCATAGCTTAGATTTTGAGATTTCTAGAAAAATAGCACCTGGTAGAAGAATAACTTTGTACATGTGATTTACTATAGATAAAAACAGAGAATCATGACATTCATGATATTAACAAAATGTATATAAGCATCCATCTAGTATCAAATAATGTTGTCCTACTTGATAAAACAATCAATGAATACTTCAATTATAAAGTTAAATGTTTTTGTTGTATACTTCTAAGATGATTTTGGATGTGGGCCAGAAGCCCAGAAGGAACTTGCAAGTGAAAAAATAATTAATGCTTAGAGGGGGCAATAAGCCAAGACTTTTATAGTCAATGGTAAACATAAGCAAAATCGAAGCAATTTACATATGGAACAAGGCAATAGCTTACATTTAATATCATAAAATTTCCAAGAGAAACGATGTAATAAACATTTTGGAAAGAGATACAAAAAACGTAGACTAGAATAAATTTTATCTTGTAAGACAAAGATTTACATTTAAAATGACTTAATATCAATAAAATTTACATGCCAAACTTGGCAATTCGACAAATATACTGAAAAGTCAAGAAGGAAATTGCCATGCAAATTCCTTGTAAACCAAAAATCACGCAATATGCCACACCTTAATTACACTACACACCTTCTTGGAAATTTCCTTAAAGCACAAATATTTCATGTTTTCTTCAATTTCCACCATTATTTGCAAGCTACTTGTTCAATTCCATCTACTATATAATGTCATCCTCTTCATTGGCTATAGAATTGAATGTTTCTAAGTTGTATGTATATATATAGAGATATGTATAGTTATCACTACCCTTAGTTAGATTTTCATAAATTTGCATTAATTCTAATGGAGCCTACTAAAGTTCCAAAAACATTTGGTTGTTTTCCACAAAAGGGTCTAATTTTAAGGCTAAGTAGCTTTCGTTCAAAGCATAGCACCCGTTCAAACGATAGTTCACCTACATTAATGTCTCCAAAACCGAGAACTAGCAACCGAGAACAAGAGTTTAGATCAGTTTTTGCTCGTTTTGATGCCGATAACGATGGAAAGATATCAGCATTAGAGCTTCGGTCATATTTTGGTTCCATTGGAGAGTACATGTCCCACCAAGAGGCGCAGGGTGTGATAGATGAGTTGGATACTAATAACGATGGGTTTATTGATTTTCAGGACTTTATGAGGCTCATGAAGGTGAACGATGAAGAGCAAGACGACGTGAAGGCGGCGTTTGAGATGTTTGAGTACGAGAAAGGGTGTGGACGGATTAGCCCAAAGAGCTTGCAGAAGACATTAAGTCGACTTGGGGACTTGAAAACTTATGATGAGTGTTTGCATATGATTAACATGTTTGATACTCATGGTAAAGGAGCTGTTGATTTTAATGAGTTTCAACAGATGATGATGGCCTAATTATGTTATATTAGTTGTAAATGTGTCCCTATAAATTGTAAATGTGTTTGCTTATATATGATTAAGATGTTTAATGAAGCTGTTAATTAGTAAAGGATATGTATGATTATTTAATGCCAAATGCCAATACAAAGAGAATTTCCCTGTACCAATTCTTGTGTGTACTTTGTTAATTAACAAGTAAAACCTGGAGCACAAGTGACTCTCCACCGAACCGCGTAAGCCTTATAGGGTTTGAGGATCAAGCGGTATTTGGATTTATGTTTTGTTGACGATTCCCCGAAGGTAGGGCAATGCCTCTTTACGCCAATTATGATTGTTTGTGATCGGCTAATGATGTGATGATTCCGATTGAATGAGGATTACCGCTCCTTTTATAGGAGGGAGTTTTCTTGGAGGGAAGATTAGAGTTTAATCTTTTTCCCCCTTAGATTTAGTTGCTACACTTATCGATTTCTCCCTTAAAGATAATGATAAATATCTTCTTATCTTTGGAAGGGATTATCTTAACTAATTAGTTAAATACCTCCGAGCTCATGACCTTCGGTTATTATGCTTCGTAAAGAGTATACTTCGTATAAGCATTCGAATCATCAACAAGCATAGACATATGTTTCTTTTAACGGATCAGAGCATGTACGTTCGTGAGTTTGTCCCATTTATCGGCACCTACGTCCTTCGAGCAAGATGTCATTCGATTTTCCAGGGAACCACGAAAGAAGGAAAACCTCCTATTAATCCACCAAACGACACAACGAATATAGAAATAAATTTTGCCCCTACAGGACTCAAACCCGGGTCTCCTCGGGCCCAAATCCTCGTGGGAGTACTGAGTAACCAGTGAGATTTTGCCTCCATGATAAAGATAGACATATTGATTTTGAGTTTTTGACTACCTCCCATGTACCCTTAAAAAATGCATAAACTTTTAAAAATATGTAATCATTTTACAATGTTCGTCAACTACCATCTACATCCACTAAACTCTCTTTTGGTTAGTTATAGATGAAAGTGAAAATTTTTATTGAGACATTCGCAGAGAAATGTGAATAATTTAGGATGGGAATACTAGATTTAATGACTAGCGTCGTTGGGGCTTGGGCATCCATCAGGGCCAGGCTCAGCAGATGTTCTTATTGTGAATGTAAGTTATGGGCCTTCGGCCAAGGCTGGCAAATCGTGTCTTAACAGATCTTAACAGGTTCGATGCGAACAAAATTCTCAGCTTTCAAACATGAAGACGACTTATTTAATACTTGCTTTTGATGATTTGAGCATGACAGTTATTCGTTTTATGTATCAAAAAAGTTAAATGTTGAACTTTAAAATATTAAAAACAATTATTTTTAAAAATAGAAAAATTTGCATAATACATTTTTTGTTTAACAGTTACTTTAACAGGTCTTAACAGGTATCCAATTGCCAGCCTCGCCGACTAAAAAGGTAAAAAGGGCGAGGTCTTGATCCATTATAAATTAAAGCCAATGAGAACACGTTTTCTGGTTGTTGGGTTACGATAAAAAGCGGCTGCTTTTTTTTTTAATACTTATGATGATACAGTCGACATTTTGACCAATTCCAGTTATTTTTAAATTACCTAAGATTGAAGCTTTGGTTAAGATATATACAATGTAACAGGGCCATCATTTCTAACTCTTTTTCTGACTATCCTAAATATGTTTATCTTATCTTATCTTAACTACATTCTAAAGCATTTGGCCCTCCTACTTTTTTAAAAAAAGAATTTGATCTACACAAACTATCCATCCACTTTATTCACTAAATTAAATATCTCCACCTAATATATACCTATAATACCCTTAATGAAATTATTAACATAAATCCCTCAAACCTTAAATTAACTACAATACATCTTTTTATACCAATTACTTTTATATTAATAACCACGCCACTACCGCCACCTCCACCACCCGTCACGCCGCTATCACCACCGCATACCACCACTGCACCGCCGCATCGCGCGGATATATGACTAGTTTAATAAAGTTTAAACCAGGAGATCATTATGAAGACATCATGTCACCCTAAGTCCCTAACCAGCTACTTCTAGTTCATATTTACACGACAAATATCAATAGTAATAAAAATGTTTGAACGTAAGAACTTTATTGAAAACATCATATCATGCTCACAACTAAGCTCACTTCTAGGCTTCTAGCTCATATATACACGACATGTATATATAGTAAAACCCAAATGGCTCTAATGTAGCAATGTTATGGGAATACATCTGGATGAAACTCTTAATAACTCTTGGTTTGAGATATAATAATACAACAAGGTTGGCCCCCTTGTCCCATAATCAGCAAAGAATGGCCGTCGTTTTGCTAAAAAATTATGTATTAAACTCATAGCTCATTACATATATTTTGAATATTTCAACACTTCTAGTCCTATGTCATTTGAGTCCCTTTCACCACCTTTTAGTACATACGCCAGGGTATCAAAATGTCACTTTCAGCACCTTTTTGGTTCAAAATGTGTCACTACTTTTCAATGCGAAGTGTGCAAATTTCTACATATGATATCACCTTACCCTTTTGTTTAATGTGGAACAGCCAAAGATTAGTTAGTAGTCTTTCATATTCACTTAGTCAACAGATGATTGAAGTTAGCAACTACTTATGTTCAGTCATTTGGTGAAAGGTTTCAAACACCACTATCCTAGCAAACAAAATGGGTTGCACTTTTAACATGAACCTATTCATCTTCATGTTGGTTCTCTTGCTTTTCGCTATCGAATCTGGTGGCCAACAAATGTACTCAGGAAACCTCGTTCTGGACTGTGATAACAACGATCAATCAGGACCTTCTCCTGCATTTCTCTACACCTGCAATGGTCTACAACCATCTTGTACTTCCTTTCTCATATTCAGAACACAACCTCTTTACAACACAATCATGACCATTTCAAAGCTCATGTCAACAGACCCCATAGAACTAGCCAGTATCAACAACATCACAAATTCTAACAAAATTTTGCCACTAAACAAAGAGCTAATCATTCCAGTCACTTGTTCATGTTTGGGTCAGTACTATCAGGCTAACACATCTTTTGTAATTCATAGTAATTCCGACACCTATTTCACTATTGCAAATTACACATATGAAGGTTTAACCACTTGTGATTCGCTCCAAAGAAACAACATGTATGACATATATGACCTGCACCCTGGTCAGAACCTTCAAGTACCGCTTAGATGTGCATGTCCAACGGTTAGTCAATCCATGGTGGGGGTCAAATATTTGTTGACATATTTGATTACATGGAAAGATTCGATCCAAAAACTTAGTAATAGATTTAAGATAAGCAGTCAAGAATTAGCTTTAGCGAACGGCTTTTCTTCCGTGGAAGAAAAAGAGATTTATCCATTTACGACTCTTCTTATTCCCCTTTCACATGAACCGTTGAGTTCTCAGACAAAAACACTTGGTCAAAAGCAAAGTCTTTCAAAGAGATATGTCATAGCCGGGACTGTGGCAGGTACTTCCTTGGCAATTTTATTGTTTGTGGGAATTTTACTGTGGAGAAGAAATAGAGTGAATAAGGGCAAGATAGTAACATGGGTGTTGCCTAAAGATATTCAACTTGGTATCGCTAGTGTTGATCAACTTCTGAAAATATATAGATTTGAAGAATTAGAGGAGGCTAGCGACGGGTTTAGTCCCCACAACAGATTGAGTGCTTCGGTTTATAAAGGGAGTCTGAAAGGGAAGACGGTGGTGATTAAACAGATGGGTGCAAATGCGCCTAAAGAGGTGAAAATCCTTCAAAAAATTAACCATTTTAATCTCATAGGTCTATATGGCTTTTGTGAACATGATAGAGCTTGCTATCTTGTTTATGAATATATGGAGAATGGCTCTTTAAAGGAATGGCTGCAAGATAAGGCTTCTCAAGAAAATCAAACTTGGAACAATAGGATTCGTATTGGTCTAGATGTTGCTAAGGGTCTCCAATATCTCCATAACTTTGCAAGCCCAGCATATGTTCACAAGGACATAAATAGTAGTAATATTCTACTCAGTAAAGATCTACGAGCCAAGATTTCTAAATTTGGTCTTGCAAGGTCAGCAGAAAAGGACCAAAATGGGAATTCATCTATCAAATGTCCTTTTGAGTCAAAAGGCTACCTTGCACCAGAGTATCTAGAAGACGGATTCGTGACAACCAAGACTGATGTTTATGCCTTTGGAGTTGTTC
The DNA here is from genome assembly GCA_034093135.1 of Erigeron breviscapus. NCBI lineage: Eukaryota > Viridiplantae > Streptophyta > Magnoliopsida > Asterales > Asteraceae > Erigeron > Erigeron breviscapus. The sequence continues at coordinate 65,906,275 of CM067168.1, read as the reverse complement.
TCTTGGAACTTATCACAGGAAGGAAAGCTGTGTATGAGCATGATGAAGATGGTGAAGAAGTAATGCTGTCAGAAGTTGTTCTCTCAAGTATGTGTGATGAAAAGTATGCAAAGGATAAGGTTAAATACCTTGTTGATCCTTGTTTACAAGCCAGGCATCCCCTTGGTTTTGTCATAGATCAAGATGAACTAGCCCTGCGATTGATCAAACTGAGCATAGCTTGTTTGGAACCTGAACCATCAAGAAGATTAAGCATGAACGATATAGTTTCTACTCTTATGATGATTCAAATGGATGCACAGAATTCTGAAGCAATGTTTACGGCATAAAACATAAAAGTTCATTGCATCTCTATTTGCATCTTTTGGGATCACAAATGTATGTAAATAGTCAAAGATGTGATGTAAAAACTTTATGAATGATGTACATTTAATAAACATATCAGATTGTATTGAACAAAAAGAGTCATACACCCCTTTCTTTCTCTATCACTCTACGTATGTATCTATAACATTTTTCTAGTACCGTAAAAAAAGATTTGTCGTATGCATTAACGTTCTACAGAAGTTGAAATGATTTTTTTTAATTTAAAGGTAAAAAAGGATGTGGTAGTTTAGGGTCAACTAGTTTATAATGACAGTGACCTTTTGAATAGAGGTTTTCTCTTTGAAATTGGGGTATGATGAATAAGAATAATAAAAATGTATAAGAGTATAAAAGGGATATGTTGTTTTCTGTTGAGCAACTTTTCGTGATGGCTATAGGTTGTCTTGATGGAAACATTCTACGAATATGACATATTAACATTTTGGTATACGAAAACCAAACCGGACGAATAAAAATGACGCCTAACCTAATATTTATGTCTTCTAGTATGTTCTGATAGAAAACTCAAAAATAAGAATTCCAACAACTTGCTACAAACTTGATGTTGACATCTATACACTTTTTCAGTTTTTTCCAACAGAGAAAGACCAGGTCACAAGGATCTATTAGAACTTAAATCACAGTATATTATACTCATGGAGCTGTAATAAGAATATCAGAAATGCAATTAACAAAAACGTAAAATGCTCTCACTTTAAAGAGCTAGTTGACATACAAAGCTAGGGGTGTTCATTCGGTCGGGGTTTGGGGCAATGGGGTTATTGCATACTTGTACAGTATGCTATGAAACATGTACAGTGTGGTAAATGCATCAAAATATGTGGTACGATTATCACTTCCCTATATACTAGCATATCTGGACAATAGGTTCATTAATTCATTTTTCATTTACTTCTGAATAGTTTATGTATTCGAGCAGAACCTTTAATCTAATATTATAATCGAGATTTAAAAAAAAGGAAGTTCATATATACATCAGTTAGTATTGATAAAGTCATCCCGACACAGTGAGGTCTACTAATTCATTCTATAATCATGATTCACTCAAAGAAATAATACATTCTATAGTTGAAGAACAAGAGAGAATTTATTTCAATAGAAGATAAAGTCACACCTGAAAATTGGACAAGCGTCCTGTTGGCTGTTGCAATTGAAGATTGGATTCAATGTCTATGCAGTATATATCTGAGTACTCAAAGATAACTTAAAATTCAACAGCTTGGTTTAATATCAGAAACGATGGGATGCTCAAGCCTATCGAAAGGCTCATTTTTAGTATGTTACTGTCATGATCTATAGAGTAAATTGCATATATCTCAATGCTTGGTCAAAGATTTCCATCTTTTCTTTCTAAAGTAAGCACTTTGTAAGATAATATGCAAGACTCTACCTTAATAACTGGAAGGTCATCCACCACGATCAACAACAATAAACATTAGTTTCCAAATTCGGCCATTTGCCATTTATCTCAACGGCATCAAAAGCTGAACTATCCACTTAACATATATCTTCATTGCCATTAATAGTTGGAAAACTACCGCAATAAACTCTATAAACTCGTTGAAGATCCGCAGCACTTGTAGTACATGAATTACCACGAAAGGTACCTATAAAAACATCGTTAGTCTCTGCAAGTGTTTCTTCCACAGCTGCAGCCTCCCTTATTTTTCCTTCTTTCCACAGACTCTTTACTAGCATACGCTTTGTAAAAATATCAGGCTTCACTTTAAAGGTTTTCATATCTTCGAATGCTCTATGAGCCAGAACAGCTCTATTCGAGTTGCAATAAGCAGATATCAGAACCTTAAACATAAAAGCATCTGGTTCCAGACCACTCTGCTTAACCACCCCAAAGAGCCTCTGAACCATTAAAATGTTCCCATCAAGTGCGAAATAACGCATCAAACCTGAATATGTTTGAATATCTGGAGAAAGTCCAGATAAAATCATTTCGTCCAGTGTATCTAAGGCCTCTGAATCCATTTTACACTTGGCCAAGGTTTTCAAGATGCATGTATACAAAGACAAAAGACACTGTTTTGACAATTTACCACAAAGGGTTTTAACAGTTTGAAAGACCTTAAGAGCGGCTTCACCGTTCTTTGAAATTCCATAGTAATCAATAATCACTTTTACAGTAGTATATGACAACTGAATACCTTCATCTTTTATCTTGGATATGAGTTGTTCAACGAGATTAACATGTCCTTCATGAGCTAACTTGGTAATCATTTTGGATACCGTGTGAACATCATGATTGAATCCTGGTCGATTACCAACCCAACAAAAGAACTCCCAAGCTGACTCAGCTGAACCGAAGCTCCTTATCATCTTAGAAACCAGACGTGTTGTCCAAACAAATTTAGCATCTTCCAGTGTCGATACCTCTTCGGGCCTCCAAAAATGCAAAGAATTTGCCAATAAGATAGGGTCAAACCATGGTTTTAACTTGACTCCGTCCGCACCTCCATCCTCCTCATCATCATCAGATAAATATTTCACATTTTCAATCCTCGGGTCAGGCAACATTTCTTTAATCAGTTCACACGTCTCTTCCACAAATCCTGCATCACGCATTCGTTGCAGAGACGAGAGCATCACTCGGGTTGGAAAAACTCCATCTACTTTCATTTCACTAAGCAAACTTTTAACCACATCAAACTGGTCACTACCACAAAATGCATCAACTAGAACCAAGTACTGCCTTAGCGTATGTTTTACCCCCATGGACGGCATCAAGTTAAAAATTTCCATTGCCGAATCTAAGTTCCCAGAACTCACAAGATGCTCAATAATTACAGTGTATGTTCTAGAATTAGGAATCCCTCCTTCATCAACCATCCTACAAAAAGTCTTAACCGCTTCATAGTCTTTTCCCGTCTGCGCACAAAGTCCTATAATGATATTATACGACTCAACATTAGGACGTTTTTTAGAAACTTTCCACTCATGCCACACAGAAAGAACCGAATCAAGATCACCTGCAGCTGCATAAAACTTCATCTGATCCATAAAACTAACCCGACCAACATTTTTAAACTTCCCCAAATTTATCCCATTCACAAGTGCCTTCAACTTCCTAGTTTCACCTGCCTTTGCAAGTATCTTTGCCAACACGTAAAGGGTCTTTTCGTTATGACTAAAATGTGGTATTTTCTTTAAAGTCTCAATCAAGGATAGCGCAGAGCCGGGTGATGGGGCAGACTTTAGCGCATTGGCAACTACAAACGAGTCCAAACCAGGATCATTCAAGATAGAATGAAGTGAGTCTTGGGAATTCGAACGGAGAGTCACACGTATCTTATCTATGAGCCGTGCTCGTTCTAGATAAAGCGAGACGGCATTGGTACCAGACTTTCTGGCAAAGTTGTGGGCATACAGGTTTAAATTCAAATTCATACATATATTTGCAGGAAAACCTAACAAATGATAACTTTGTTGTATTCTAAGTTTATGAGCAAATTTAATACAAATATTATTCAGCAATATACCCATACCCATTATTATATTTATAGTACAAGAATTGAGCATGAAATCTTTTGTTAAATTGGGTGAAAATTCATTTGGAAATGATTAAAAGGCGGAAGCTTTATCTATGGGACTTTCGTCGAACAGTTGGTGTGCAAGCCCAAGTTTTAATTTTGGAAAATGGGTGGAGTTTTTTGGGGTATGAAAATGGATATATCCGACCCGTGAAATAGCTAGAGTTGGTTTGTTGATTGATTGCGGGTCGCCCGTCAGCACAGAATTTCGGTGAGGCTTCAAAGGTTTAGAATTTTATTTACGTTAGAGACAAATGATAATGACCACTTCTGATTTGGAGATGTTAATTTTTATTTTTATTTTCTATGGTAAACATTAGTTACCTTATAACAAAAATAAAATATGTTGGCCTTTTTTTTTAATCCAAAGTTTGATTTCTTACTTCTCTAAGGAATATACATATGACTTTAAAAAAAAAATCAATGTTTAATTGGGTTATTTTATACACCGTAAAAACTCATAAAAATAATAATAGGTAGATAAAAGTCATCCTAAATAATCCATACTTCTATTTCTTTGGTTTATAAAATAGTTTAACCAGATTGTTGGTGTGATTGTATATTGTATTGTATAAAAATTAGATATCGATTAAGTTTTATTTACTACATTATTATTTCAATTAATGGAGTTATCAAATTACGAATACATATAAATAATGCATCCAATCCGTATCCAAATCCAAATCTTTTTGCTTCTCATTCCCTAAATACCAATTTAGCCATGTGGTTATCATTCTCTTTAATTAAAGCTTTTTTTCTTTTTATCGATTACATACATTAGGTTACATCTACTATAAATACATTTAAATACATGCAAAAGAACAAATTATTAAACCATGCGATAAATCACATATTCAAGACTACCCAACACTAATTAAGAATCTAATGATGACGGATTCCATTAATGAAAACGTAGAAGGACAACGGCCGATGAAGTTGCGATACAACGCTGATACGATTACCTCGAGACAGAAATACCTTAGTAGCTACACATTCAACAGAGTTGACGACAGCAAGAAAACGTTGGCAAGGAAGACAAAGGATTTTTTGACCAAGGTCATGAAGAGTTGCTTTTGCGGATGGAGCAGATTGCGATGCCTGTCTCTTTGTTGTTGTCGTGTGGAACTAATTGGAAGATCATGATCAGGTCATCCCATTTATATTATTATTATATTATTATTATTGTCCTAGTTAATTAATAAGAGATTAAATATTAAGCTAAGTAATAGCAAAAGTTGATTAACGTTTGGTCGATCAACTCATCAACACGTACAATTGTGTCTTCACATAAATATATAAGTTTAGATCGGTAGCCACGCGATTAATGCTAGCTTCCAAGCGTTTTATTTATTTATGCATTAATTATATTTTATATATTCATCGATAATGATAATATTATCTGACTATATTGAAACTGTGTTACTGTGGTAACAACCTAGTTCTATATTCTAAGGTAAATTCTCGTCGCCCAAATCCAACAAAAGTAGTGGATAAATATATGCTTAAATCGGAGCAATCAACCAACACAAACACACATAAACGGATTGAATTTAGACCATTTGACGAAAAGTCAAATTAACCCCGCGTGAACCAATTTCTTTATGATACCTGATTTTTTTGTATACGACATCGTGAAAACCTCAGCATATGATGATGAAACCTTGCACGTACCCTAGACAATGAGATATTGACTATGGGCCGTTACAAGTATTCGGAAGGAAAAACCTCAAGGTTTATCATCCCTATTGATCGAACTCAAGACCTTGCGTAAAACCAGGAGTGCCTCTAACCAGCTATGCTAGACATCATTGGCTTGATTGATATGTGTATACGGACTTGTTATAAACGTATGATAAAACTTCAAAAAATATTTTAAAAGGAAGCATATTATACTATATGTATTTATGATTTGTTCATCATGAAACTAGAACCCATAATATATGCATTGTTGATTGGTCATGTAAATAAGCAGTGTTGGCTTAACTTTTTTGGTAGCTTAGGCTATCCGGAGTGGGGCAGTTAGCCCAGGCGATCTGGTGGATTTCGCCGCCTAGTCGTCGGGCACACCACCCTCACCCGGCGATCCACCATTTCAGCGACTTGTATGGGTTGCGAGATTACACTTTGACTCTCCCACCTTTTTCTAATTTCGATACATTTCACTATCCTTTAATAATAATTATTTATATAATATAGGTATTTATATATATAAAATATATAATTATCTGAATGTTGAGTAAAAAAAACTTCAAACCTGCGTTTTTTTAAAGAAGACGATCGGATAAACGGGAAAAGGTAATTAGATCTGCCTTTTATATATATATATAGAGAGAGTCCAGTTATTGTGAGAACCAAGAAATTATCGAGAACTACGAAAACTAATCATGATCATTAGATTAATTAATCAAGGGCTATAAAGATTTGATGACATTTATATAATAATTTTGAATACAAATTAATTTATTAATAAATAACAATTGGTAAAGGGCATAATAGGAATATGAAATTGAAAACGGAAACACAGGTAGTTCGAAAATCATGGATCTTACATTTCAAAATTTTGTCAACTTCTTTTTAATACCAATTAATAATAATAACAATTGATGCATATATTTTTTTTTTTTCTTCCAAATTTACTTATAACTGGTTTACAATTTAGTAATTAGATTAATCAAAGAAGTATTGATTTAAATATTCTTTAATGTAAGTATTTCTTTTTAACTTTGTTAATTTCTTAATATATGGTTATGAAGAGATGGTTTATGAAATATGAACGTGTGAAACTTATAAACATGTCAAATGAAAAAAATTAATAAAATTTAGAAATCATATATTTTTTACTTGGTACACATGTGAATGATTCTATTTACAAGTACATAAATACTTTTTTTAATATAAAAAAGTATACTTTTAACAGGTACACATGTGAACATTACCTGGTACATATGTGAATTAACATATTTACAATTGTATAAATATTTTTTTATTATAATATAATATATCTTTTGACTTATACACATGTGAATGATTATATACACAAGTGTATAAGTATATTATTTTTTATTATAACAAAGTAAATCTTTTAGCTGATACACATGTGAATCTATTCACAAGTGTACACATATTTTTTTTTATAACAAAGTGTACACATGTGAATGAAATTATTCATAAATGTATATGTATTTTTTTTATTATAACAAAGTATAGTTTTTAGCAGTACACATGTGAATGATCTATTTACAAGTGTAAATATTTTTTTTTTAATATAAAAAAGTATATTTTTAAAGGTACACATGTGAATGAAATTATTCATAAATGTATATGTATTTTTTTTATTATAACAAAGTATATTTTTGACAGTACACATGTGAATGAAATTATTCATAAATGTATATGTATTTTTTTTATTATAACAAAGTATATCTTTTAGCTGATACACATGTGAATGATCTATTTACAAGTGATAAATATTTTTTTTTTATATAAAAAAGTATATTTTTAGGTACACATGTGAATGATTCTATTTACAAGTGCATAAATATTTTTTTTTTAATATAAAAAAGTATATTTTTAATAGGTACACATGTGAATGATTCTATTTACAAGTGCGAAAGATATTTTTTTAAAAAAAAACATATGAAATGCGGATACATTACACAAAAAGGTGTTATTTATAGTTAGTAGTCAAAGTCCACGAGGGGTTATAAAATTCAGAATTTGAAATTGAGATATTCATGGGGCTTTTCTTTCAATATTAAATTATATTTATAAAATTACAATATAATCCCTAGGCATATTAATTGAATAGTAGTTCTCGACATTTATTTGGTTCTCATTTTATCTTTTGACTATATATATATATATATATATATATATATAAATTACAAGTTATTTGACCCTAACTATTATATATTTATTAAACAATTACTTAAAGTTTTGTTAGTTTTAATTTACACCCCTATTCTTTAAGTTTTAATATATTTGTATTTTTATTTATTTTGTATGTTCTATTTATATTTTGTTGTATTAACATAAAATGTATTTTTAATAATAAACTCAAAAAAGAAAAAGAAAAAGAAAATAAAATCAATCATTACCCTACCCCACCTTCCAGGCAACTCCACTCCCCCTCTTTTTCCCAGGCAACCCCCAGCAACCCAGGATGCCACATGGCGCGACGTGGTGAAAGTAGCCCAACCCCCGGTAATACCATTTCGGATAGCCTTAAGACGGGACCGATTTTTGGGGGTTTTGTAATATTAATAGAAACTCTTTGTTTTTATCCAGGTTTTATATATATTAACAATATTTCAACTAATTAACTATTTTAAAAGACAAAATTCAAGAAAGATATGATCTTTTGAATATCGTCAATAAATGATATTTGAAATGGGGAAAGAAGAGACATGATTATCGTCTGATTTTTAACATTATTGTTTGGCTCTTTTTCTGTTTTTGATGTTGCTGTCACATCTTGATTGATAAAGTTTTGAACATTATTATTTTTGGTATGATTTTATTTTATTTTTGTAATAATTCCTTGTTTTAAACATACGACTGACTTATGCAACAAATATGATAACGGTCACTCGGTCATCGTGACTTACGAAGTGGAATTTGAAACTAAGCTTCATGAATTGTGTTGTAGAAAGCGCAGTCTTTTCCTTTTAGAACTTTTAAGCCCACTTTTCCAAAAAACAAAAAATAAAAACTTATTTAAGCCCAAAATTTAGGGGCCTTTTAATTTGTGGGGGTTTAGGCAACCGTCTAACCCAATAAACTTATTGGGCCGGCCTTGTAAGTAAGTAAACACCATACTATGCATATTGTTGATCTTGGGAGTGAACCAAAAATATCGGAAATTATAGTCGTCTATTCCTACTTAAAGACCTCTAAATGGAAACGACAAATTGTCAAAGGACTATAACAATCAATTGCTAAACAACATGATGATGTAGATAGGCTTGTACAACCGTATGTTTACAAAAGTATTCTCATCAAAAAGGACAGGTAATAAGAGTACGTTATTTCAACGCAAGAAAAATAACTTGTATTTTTAGGCAATAATTACTTATATCAAATACTTTTATGAATTATCTAAAATATATAGATGAGCATATGAAATATCTAAATCTTATTTCAATTTGACAATTTATCACAAATCATGTGATGTGTATATCTCGAAAAGAAATAAAGATGGAATTGAAGTATCGGCCAGTGGGACTGGCTGTTTCATTGATCCCAGCTTCCATGCATGCTAAACGCTAACAGCCTGTTTTTATTTACTTTCAAAAGACGTGTCCATTTTCCAACATCTTTTGCTCTCCCAACCTTTTGGACCACCCACCCCCACCGAGCTAGCTCCCATGCATCAACATGTACATTTACCTCCGACTTTTATATATGCAATACTATTTATTTATATCCCCTTCTTTAAAACATGACAAAATTTTCAATATAAAAACTTATCTACGCTAACAAAGGGATGGTCTTCATCACATAACCGTACTAAACAATACTGCATTGAAACCTTCGTTTTACAGAACGACATAATATTCATACTTTTACATTATGCGAATGTTTAGATAAAACCCAAACCTTTCGGAAAAAATTCTCAACCCATGTGGAAAGTGTGATTTAAACCCAGATTAATATTTTCAATGTCAAAAAACTTGTAAGCCTTTTTATCACAAATATTTCCAACAAGTTTGCAATTACAACTTGTTTTAATATATAGTTTTTGTATTTTTTAGCCAACTCTTTCCTAGACAATATATCTGTGGAACAGGCTGTGAAAAATGTTCGGTTCATCAATTACCGAATCAAATAATATAAAAACCGAAGTAGTCTCAAAACAAAAATCGAAACCAAAATCAAATTAATTTCCATCAATTTGGTTTCGATTTCTCAAGTTTTTTTCTCATTCCTAGTAAAAGGAATGTAAGTTTGTTGAACACTATACCCGAAAGGAATACCATAACTATTACAGTAATTGTCAACAACAATGTTCATTCAACAGTGTTTGGAGTGTTGATTCAACATCATGGTTATTATTTCTAACTTAATTTTTATTATATATTTTTGTATCCTAGTTTGTATCTTGTATTTTTGTACTTCTCTTTTGAATATCCATCATTGTGACTATTTTTGCACTTTAATTTGTCTTCTTTTCTGTTTTATTTTTCTCTTCTTTTGCAATTTTTCTTATAATAAAGTGAGGGATTTACTTTTTTTTTTTTAAAGTGAAAGTTTGTTTTTATTTCATATACTATTAATTAAGATTTAATAATCTAACTATCTATCTATATATATTGTTTTATTTAAAGGTTTGTTATTTGTGTTTTTGTTATTCTTATCATAATTGTTATATATATCTGTTTTCTAATCTATTTGTATTTTTGTACTTCTCTTTTGAATATCCATCATTGTGACTATTTTTGCACTTTAATTTGTCTTCTTTTCTGTTTTATTTTTCTCTTCTTTTGCAATTTTTCTTATAATAAAGTGAGGGATTTACTTTTTTTTTTTTAAAGTGAAAGTTTGTTTTTATTTCATATACTATTAATTAAGATTTAATATATAGCTAGACATTTATATGCCATTCTTTATATTTATTTTTTCAACTACCTCATGATAGACAAAAAAAAAAAAATTATAACGTACGTTGATACATTAAAACGATGAGTGATTTGTTGTTATTCTATGTTCGAAAATAAAATTGTTGTTATTCCGAAAAAACGGTGGTGAAATTCCTTCTTAATAGGGCACTCTTTGAGAAGATTGGCGGAGGGGATGTTGGCTTGGAGACCTCGGATCGAATCTTGATTCTCTATGGTTTCGGGCATATACCTCTTGAGCGTGTGAACTTGTTATTACTCTTGTTCTGCAGGAGTACGCAAGTTCCAACTTCCAACATACTCTCCACCTTGGATGTCACTGTTGGGGTTCGAACAATAAAATCTAACCCTTGCCGTTCAAAAAAAATAATAAAAAAAATGACAATAAGCAAATATTCTACTCGTATAAGGTAAAAAAGCACATTGGGTTGTATGAAGTGTGGGCTGTCCCATAAAATGATCCTTGAGTCCATTGGCCTTTAACTTATTTCACAGGTCGTTTTCAGTCTCCTTCCCTTGCCCACCCGTAGGTATTATATATAATTATTGCTGCCGGTGGGTGGTTTTTTTAATTAATCTTGATCATCCAATGGAGTTGTCATTTAATCTGAACCGTAAAAACTGCTCCTTTTAACACGGAATGTTGGTTAACTTGATAATATAAACGTGGGATTAATTAACACTAAATTGTTTATAACTAACTCCCCAGCAGTTCTAAAAAAATAACTAACTACCCTTTTATGCGGTAAAAGCTTTAATAAATAGATCGAAGAAAGTCTTTCCTACCGTATCAAAACCATTTCCCTGTATCTATACATCTTTTAAGTTTAAACTAGAAATCAAAATAATTCAAAAAAACTTTTAGAGTGAAATGAAAAATATCTAGATCTGATATTGATTATGAAAAGTATACAACCACTACCATTGTCATCATCGTGACATCGTCGTCCCACCACCACCACCATCATCATTTTCTTTATATCTTCACATACGAACCATAACCATCATCATCATCTAAGAGGAGGGACGACCCATGATCCAGATCCAAACTTTCCATCGAACCCAGGTCACCAAATACACCAATTCGGATTCGGGTGTTTGTAGTGTGTAGAGCTAGCTTTCCAGTGGGTAAACCGTAAAGGGTATGGTGAAAACCGAAGTGGGCTATAGACACAGAAGTTGTTCGGGTTGAGTTTGACCGATATCCGATCAGTAGAGGGTGTGGTGAAACCTAAAGTTGGTTGGCCAGTGATAATGGTGGTGCCACCACCTCGTCATGACTTCAATCCTTCATTTTCGCGTGACTCTGTTGGCATGACTTTTTTACCATGTCTCGGCCTTATTTTTTTTTCCTAGTGTAGACAAGATCAAGAAGAGAATAGTGGGTTTGAGTGGGTCCCATTAATTTTTTGGTTTTTTATTCATATGTATAGATGTAAGTCTTCACATGAATAAAGAGGAAGTGTTGGGCTAATTTGGTTGGCCAAACATGTTATTTTATGTAATACAGTATTTTGTTTACATGTATATTGTGTCAAACTCATTCTCTTGTCGTTGGCAACGGGCCGGGTATAAGCCGGTTTAGTTAATCCCGGATCCGGATCTGTTTAAAAATCCATGTCCCAAACCCGGACCCGACGGGTTCCCGTTTACTTACTAACTATCGCGTTTATGTTAAAAACCACAAAACAGAATTCAGGAACACCAATGGATTGATCAACCATATATACAAAGTTATTGACATATATATATCTTTATCAAACCACAAAAAAAGGGCTTCTGATCAATGATACATTCGTTTCAGTATCCATTATAATTTGTTAATTTACAGATTTTGGCCGGACTATTGGATATGGAAAGAAAAGGTTGGTGGCGTCATGTTTCAGTCTTCCATATAATAAACTCTACATTCATGTCAGGTATCTTTCAATTTCAATTTAGGGTTTTTTTTTTCCATTTATTGTTGGGTTTTTTTTTCTATTTTGTTTGTGTATTTTAATTAAATCTCATTATACTTTCGACAAATTATACCATAAATTGTGCATTCTTATTTTAGTCTATACCATAATCGTTTCTTTTTTGGTGGTGTTGATTTCAAGGATTTTGAATTACAAACATATTGATGAAGTTTCTGCATATATAGTGTCACCCCTTTATTTTGTACTGTATGGTTTTGTATATCCATTGTTATTATTGGCTTTTTGCAGATTGATATTATTGTAATTTCTTTTGGTGGTTCATTGGCTTTAATTCTAAGTTGATCGCTACAGGTATTTTGTGATTCCAAATTTGTGTTTGATGAAACACATACAAGGTGTTTGATGAATTGTGCCCTGAGTAAGTTTATTTTCCATCATCGTTTTTATATTTCTCTGATTCTGTCGTGATTTGGTGTAGATACAACTATACAAGTTTATGTTGTATGCCTTTTGGTTATGATAATGTTTGAGTTTTTTAAAATTTTATATTCAACCAGTTTATTATAAGTTTTTTAAGAATGACTGTTATCATTATGATATATTTCATCGAACTATGTGTTGTATATTTGAGTAAAAGACGAATGACAAGTCTGCTTTCGAAAATTTTCGAGAATTTAACATAAAGACAATATGATGCCTATGCAATATATAGCTTTGGATTTTGAGGGATTAACATCCGATTACTTGAAAACTTCTATGCATGAATTGGTAGCTATATGCCTATATGTTTAATGCAAACTCATAAAGAGGTTCATCATCACGTGCAATGTCATTATGTCAGGATAAGTTTTTGCCTCAAAGTGCAGTTGGACGCGTGTTTTTGCATCTTCTCCAAAAGATATTACTCCAGAGCTGGTAATTATTCATTTAGTAGCTAAGTAGCTTATCAGATTGTGTTCAAACTATTAATGTCGTAATAGTATATGTTTTGATTATATATATCTTTAATCGTTTGAACCAGGATATCTCTTTGATTGAAGAAAAAGTAAAATTAAAGTTCAAGTACCAGTTTTGGGAAAATATAAGAAAATCTCTCACTACATTTACAACGTGATTTCTCTGTGAGTAATTTGCTTTAATTATTTCAATAGATTTACGCTATATAATAAGGGTAGGATTTTTTAAATGCTTGTGTCCATTCTAGAGCCTTCCTGCTTAAAACACGGGTTAATGCACATTTTAAGTAATCACATTGTCCTATATGTATTTGTTGTCCAGTTTGCAAAGTTACATATATGTATGGCCAGTTAGGTATATATGCAAAGTTACATCTATATTTGCAAAGTTAGTTTTTCTCTCGAATATGGAATCTAAATTTAGTGGTATGTGAGGAAAAAGTATGATAATTGCTCTGACCTTAACTACTGTGATTGATTATGGCTCATTTTAGATGCTGAAATGATTGATATACGTGATTGCTACATGTTAAAGTTGGTTTTGGGTTGTGGGAGGTCAAAAGTCATAGCAAGGAGACTATAAACATATGGGAAGCGATCTGTACACCACCAGTTTTTGACCATACACCACTAAATATGCTTTACAGGGTTGTACTGTACAACACAATAAAGCACATTTAGTGGTGTATCGCCAAAAACTGGTGGTGTACAGATCACCACCCTAAACATATATACATGCCACACTTGAGCAGTTTTTCAAGATTTTATATTTGTGATTAGAGTTGGAAGGTGGAAAACATCTAATTCCATGACTACTCCATTTAGATTTTCATAAAGGGTGCTAGGCAAGTTGCAACTTCTGTGTTTGTAGGTTGAATTAGCTTTGTTTTTGATATATGGTTATATAAAGTTGTCATGGAATCTTAATGGCTCTAAATTTGGAGCGATGGGTAAATATCTCTCTTTTCTTATTCTGATGGTAAATGATAAAGAACGGGGTTTTTTCTCGCGCGTAGTTTCAGTAACAAAGCAAATTTCATATAGAACATGCTAAAATCATAATATTGTATATAAGTTAGTATAAGTTTTGGTTCATGTAAAACTAATCTGTACCTCTTTTATTGATTTATACAGCATTTGTAAAAGCCACAATTCACCTAAGCAAATTGGGATGTGAGGGACAACTCTTGGCTCCTACACTTCTGTATTTTTATTAGGATGAAAGTTGTTATGTTGCAATTTGTGAGCTTCTGGAAGCGTCTGCTCATCACATGATTGATTTCGTGGTGGCTGCTATAAAATTGTGGTATCCACCTATCCAAGGGAGGTTTAACCTGATGTTGGTATCCACCTTGACACATGCATGCTTAGGAATGTAATCATCTTTTAGTTTGTTGAAACTTGAAAGTACACATGACAATATGGAAGCTAACGTGAGCTTTAGTCACCTATCTCTCTGTGTTTCATATTGTTTTTATAATTTATCTTATCAAAGTTCATCTCACATTTTGTTAATATGATACGAACAATGCATATAAGTAAATCAAACTAAGAAAATTTCAATTTTTAATTTACTAACTATGCCCGGATAACCATCCGGGTTGATTAGCTAGTAACAAAATAAATGCAAAAAAAGTAACAAAAAAGTATCAAAAATTTTCAAAAAAATATATGTAAAACAAATATATTAAAACACAAAAATATTACAAAACTCATAAAAAATATACAAAATATAAAAAAAATGTATATAACAAACAACAAAATGTTAAATAACTTCTATAAAGTATAAAACTTTTATGGTTTAAAAAGAAAAGTACAATAAAAAACTGGAGGGGGCAGAAAACAGAATACAAATAGCAAGAGGGAAATAAGATAAATAATAAGGGGGCAAAATGTAAATTTCTAAAGCTTTCAAGAAGTAAACAAAAAAAATTAGTGGGATGGGAGTTTCAAACCCCCAACCTTTCGGATAGAAAGCAGGGGCCAAGCCAACTGAACCAGAGGCCCATTTGTTTATACTTCTACAAATCTTATATTTATGTTATGAATGCATAAGAAGACAAAATTAGCACTGTTCATAAGCTCCGCCGTTAATGATATTATTATTACAATATCAATATCAATATCAATGTATTAAAGAATGTTGAATTCAGAATACTAAGAGAGTAATATATCAAAAATTGGAACTGTAGACAAACAAAGTTACTCGTTCATGCATTCATAGTGAAGCAATGAAGCTAACGGAATAAAAAAAATTAATAAATCTCATACATATATATTTGTGATTACTCAATCTGAGTTTTAGCATTTCAAACCTTAAATACATACTCGTATTAAATAGAAATATTAATATTATGTAATGTGATATATATGGGTCGGGTATACGGGTTCGGGGCGGGTTTCAGATATTTGGGTCGGGTATGCGGGTTTTCATTTAAAACCGGACCCGTAAGAAAAATTAATATCATCCCCATACCCGGCCCTAGACCCGCATACCCGAACCCGGCCCAAAAAAATCGGGTTTCGGTTTTCCCCATTGGGTACGGGTCTTTTTGCCATCCCTACTTGTCGTTAGTCCAACTTTGCTTACTTTTACCTATTATTCGCATAGAGCTCAATTGCTTGACGAATTGTGCGCGTTGCACGACATTTCCTTTTAGTTTTTATTTTCCCCTAAATGTAATGTTTTCACTGGTATTATGGATTATCTAATAAATCATAATTTTTATATGAAAATGAGTGATTCTCTTAAACATTAGCCTAAAAATCCTCCTAAAATCTTAAGAATGTGACAAGTGGATTCTACTTAATCTCTTTCTTAATCCCCCCTTGAATTTCCACACGTCACCATCCAATTAATTAGGAGGATTTTTAGGCTAATGAATTAGGAGGATTAATCATTTCCCATATATATGGAAAAGTGAGTATGGGGTGAAAAACCAAAATATAATTCGCAAGTTCGCTTTCTTGTATATATGGAGCAAGTTCGCAAGGGGCCTATGAAACCTACATATACATGTAAAACTGTAAATTAAATTGTGATTTAAGTCATAGGTAAAGATACGATCGTATGAATAAAATTGTGAACAAAGTCAATAAAAAGAAGACATTAGGTGCAAAGGGAACCATCTTTGAAGAAAGCAAAAAATGAAAGAGATTCAACCAAAAAGGATGAGAAAGATCAAATTAAAAATAAAAATATAAAATACTGATATTCAAGTGTAACCCGAGCTACGCACGGGTATTGTTCTAGTTATCTTAGAAATTTTAATTGCCTATATTATGCTTCCTTTTGGATAGTTTATATTTAGCTACCCTTTTGTGTTCTTTCAATAGGTTTTTACTTTTTCATTTGTGTATATATATATATACCGATCAAGATAATAAGCTTTTAATTAAAGATAACTTAACCAGTATACATATACTGTATTGTCGATTTGTAGTACATAGACCAAAAGAAAGCTGCTCAAAGAAAAATTGAAGAAAAAAAAAAGAAAGAGAGAAAGTTGCTCTGGCTCTGTGAAAACTGAAAAGTGGAGCCATACCATGAGAATGTTGGTTCCATAATTAAATTTTTCAAATGAAAAGTAACCCAAATCACCATGTTCATCTTGGTTCTCGATATATATATTTTTTGGATGTCTGACTTTCGAATAGAACACGCATCCACCATTCAAAAGTAAGAGCCCATATATCGTCCAACGAGCAAAGTTAGTTATTTTAATCCACTAATAGATGTCGACTGTACACCTGATAAAATTTGTACATCCGTTTGACAGTAAAAACCTAAATGACTCAGCTAGCTGAGTTGGTGTTATTGTTTATAGGATACGTCTGAAAAGCCCTTATAAAAGTTTGATCCATAGATAAACCCTCAAAAGAATTATACCTCTTTCGTAAAATAAGATATGTGTTGAATAAAACTTTACAGTATTATTTATACTTAATATAATATGCTTCTTATGTCACATATTGTCGTTTGTCTACAAATATAAAAAAGGAATTTTAAGATACCTAGGGGGTGTTTGGTTAGTGGAATTCTTAGATAGAATCTGAATTTTATACTTTACCATGTTTGGTTGGAAGAATTGATGGAATTGGAATTGCAAACTTTCCCTCAAATTCTCTAAATCATGGAATTCAAAATTCCATCATAAATTGGATGTAATGTTTAACATTTCAATGGAATGTTTATAAATTTTCCAAAAAGCCTTTAAACAAATAACAAATATTATTACTTATGTTATTATTATTATTATTACTACAATTAATATATTTATAATTATTAAATAACAAAAATTATTATTATCATCATAATTATTATTATTATTATTATTATTATTATTATTATTATTGTTATTATTATTATTATTGTTATTGATTATTATTATTATTATTATTATTATTATTATTATTATTATTATTATTATTATTATTATTATTATTATTATTATTATTATTATTATTATTATTTTATTTTATTATTATTATTATTATTATTATTATTATTATTATTATTATTATTATTATTATTATTATTATTATTATTATTATTATTATTATTATTATTATTATTATTATTATTATTATTATTATTATTATTATTATTATTATTATTATTATTATTATTATTATTATTATTATTATTATTATTATTATTATTATTATTATTATTATTATTATTATTATTATTATTATTATTATTATTATTATTATTATTATTATTATTATTATTATTATTATTATTATTATTATTATTATTATTATTATTATTATTATTATTATTATTATTATTATTATTATTATTATTATTATTATTATTATTATTATTATTATTATTATTATTATTATTATTATTATTATTATTATTATTATTATTATTATTATTATTATTATTATTATTATTATTATTATTATTATTATTATTATTATTATTATTATTATTATTATTATTATTATTATTATTATTATTATTATTATTATTATTATTATTATTATTATTATTATTATTATTATTATTATTATTATTATTATTATTATTATTATTATTATTATTATTATTATTATTATTATTATTATTATTATTATTATTATTATTATTATTATTATTATTATTATTATTATTATTATTATTATTATTATTATTATTATTATTATTATTATTATTATTATTATTATTATTATTATTATTATTATTATTATTATTATTATTATTATTATTATTATTATTATTATTATTATTATTATTATTATTATTATTATTATTATTATTATTATTATTATTATTATTATTATTATTATTATTATTATTATTATTATTATTATTATTATTATTATTATTATTATTATTATTATTATTATTATTATTATTATTATTATTATTATTATTATTATTATTATTATTATTATTATTATTATTATTATTATTATTATTATTATTATTATTATTATTATTATTATTATTATTATTATTATTATTATTATTATTATTATTATTATTATTATTATTATTATTATTATTATTATTATTATTATTATTATTATTATTATTATTATTATTATTATTATTATTATTATTATTATTATTATTATTATTATTATTATTATTATTATTATTATTATTATTATTATTATTATTATTATTATTATTATTATTATTATTATTATTATTATTATTATTATTATTATTATTATTATTATTATTATTATTATTATTATTATTATTATTATTATTATTATTATTATTATTATTATTATTATTATTATTATTATTATTATTATTATTATTATTATTATTATTATTATTATTATTATTATTATTATTATTATTATTATTATTATTATTATTATTATTATTATTATTATTATTATTATTATTATTATTATTATTATTATTATTATTATTATTATTATTATTATTATTATTATTATTATTATTATTATTATTATTATTATTATTATTATTATTATTATTATTATTATTATTATTATTATTATTATTATTATTATTATTATTATTATTATTATTATTATTATTATTATTATTATTATTATTATTATTATTATTATTATTATTATTATTATTATTATTATTATTATTATTATTATTATTATTATTATTATTATTATTATTATTATTATTATTATTATTATTATTATTATTATTATTATTATTATTATTATTATTATTATTATTATTATTATTATTATTATTATTATTATTATTATTATTATTATTATTATTATTATTATTATTATTATTATTATTATTATTATTATTATTATTATTATTATTATTATTATTATTATTATTATTATTATTATTATTATTATTATTATTATTATTATTATTATTATTATTATTATTATTATTATTATTATTATTATTATTATTATTATTATTATTATTATTATTATTATTATTATTATTATTATTATTATTATTATTATTATTATTATTATTATTATTATTATTATTATTATTATTATTATTATTATTATTATTATTATTATTATTATTATTATTATTATTATTATTATTATTATTATTATTATTATTATTATTATTATTATTATTATTATTATTATTATTATTATTATTATTATTATTATTATTATTATTATTATTATTATTATTATTATTATTATTATTATTATTATTATTATTATTATTATTATTATTATTATTATTATTATTATTATTATTATTATTATTATTATTATTATTATTATTATTATTATTATTATTATTATTATTATTATTATTATTATTATTATTATTATTATTATTATTATTATTATTATTATTATTATTATTATTATTATTATTATTATTATTATTATTATTATTATTATTATTATTATTATTATTATTATTATTATTATTATTATTATTATTATTATTATTATTATTATTATTATTATTATTATTATTATTATTCTTGATGAGTGTTCTCAAATTTTAATAACTCATTATTATTATTATTATTATTATTATTATTATTATTATTATTATTATTATCCAACCACCTTAACACACGTA
Source organism: Erigeron breviscapus (assembly GCA_034093135.1). Classification (NCBI taxonomy): domain Eukaryota; kingdom Viridiplantae; phylum Streptophyta; class Magnoliopsida; order Asterales; family Asteraceae; genus Erigeron; species Erigeron breviscapus. Next base: position 65,885,812 of record CM067168.1, on the reverse strand, counting down.
TACTTTGTTAAAGAACAAGTGGATTGTTCATTGGAAAGTGTGTTAAAGGCATAAGTCAAACCTCGATATCAGTGTTCAGACTTGTAGTATCTAGAACACTGACAATCCTCCAGTGTGCAGATCTGGTAAGACTTTCCAGTGGACTCCGCCATTTGTTAAGTCTTCTTCCTTCAGACTTCAGTCTTTGACTTCAGTCAGAATGTCTTCAGTAGAGTAGATCTGGACTGGGTGAAGTCTTCAGTGAGCTAATCTGGAGAATGCTCCAGAGTACCTATACAAGTAAATGCTCACTAGTCTTCAATTATTTCTGGACAAATCTTCAGAGGGACTCCAGATTCCAAGTCTGGAGTAGGTCCAGTAGAGAAACGTTTTCTGGTCAGATCTTCAGTGAGGCCCCAGTAGTCGGGTCTGGAGCGAGACCAGCAAAACAAGTTTTCTTAACAAACCTAAATAAGGTTCCAGTAGTCCAGTCTGGAGCCAGTCCAGTAAGTCTGGACTAAATCTGGACCTAACAAAATCTATAAAAGGGTAACATTTTTACAAAAATTTCCTATAAAAGGGAACCTATTTAATTTTCGTCTATTTAAAGGATCTCATTTCTAAAAGTTTCGCAATAAAGGGAATGTCGTTATATGGATCCATGTATGTTTTGTTAGCGCAAAGGTGAGTATGCAAGTGATGGTATGACGATGCCATTGGCTACATGTGATAGTCCTTTGTGTTTTTGCCCTCCTTCGTGTGTATAAGCGTATGCAATGGTATTCACTAAGTTTTTGCTTACCCTTTTAGTTGTTTACCCTTTCTATAGGTTGTCCCGGATGTGAAAACAAGAATTAAGTGCTTTGAAGATTTGAGTTGAATTGAATGGTGGAAATGTTATATCTTTTGCGGTAAAAAGGTTTCTCGGCTAGAACCCATAGTGGCTCCCTTTGAACTAGTGGATCTCGGTACCAAGATTTTATTTTGAGACTTCTTGATTGCATATGGTGTATTTCAAATTTGGTAAAGTTATTCTTTTGTAAGTTAAAGGTCAAAATGTTGTTTTGGGTCATTGGACAAAACGGGTAATGAACCCATTTTATGTTAAAATGTACATTTTAGCAAATGGAAGTTTTTGAAATGTTTAATTTCATAATAATGTCTTATTTGAGTCATGGAGTCTTGAATTGAAATGATTTGTATGGTGTCATGGTGTAAATGATGTATTTCGTTAAGTTGGGTAAAAGCGGGTAAACGACCCGTTTCGTTGTAAATGGTACACTTGATAAAATGAAAGTTGTTGAAATGTAGAGTCATGTGTCTTTAACTCATTTGAAGTTTGTCAAATTGGTTTTTAGGTGTGGAAATGATTGGAGAAAGTTTGCAAGTCTTTTAAGTGTTCATCTGGGTTATGTTTTCTTCATCTGGGTTATGTTTTCTCATCTGGGTTGTCGTTTGTTCATCTAGGTTGTCATTTGTTCATCTGGTTGTTATTTGTTCATATGGGTTGTCATTTGTCATCTAGGTTGTCGTTTGCTCAACTAGGTTGTCGTTTGTTCATCTGGGTTGTCATTTGTTCATCCGGGTTGTCGTTTGCTCATCTAGGTTGTCGTTTGTTCATCTGGGTTGTCATTTGTTCATCTGGGTTATAAAAAAAAAATTTACATTTTCGGGTCGAGTCCTTTCAAAAATAAATAAGTGTCTAGGTACAAGTCAACATATTATTTTCCGTATTAAAAAAATAAAATAAAAATAATGAGGTGTATTTGCCATGGTGTCTTTGTTATGCCATGTCTTACAAAAACATATACATAGATCTATGTCTTTAGATCGAACACCATCACCAATATCAAATTTTCAAAACCCACCAAATAAACAAACATGAACTAAAGTCCACCATCACTGCCATCAAATTTTTGGCGTCTTCATACCACCATCAGCAGCAATAAAATCAACAAACAGTGTTGAAATATAGATTCATAAATTATATATCATAGCACATAATCACTATCATAGATCTGTAAATCATATATGACTTGCCAAATTATATAAGATCAAAATTCAAACTCCGTTATGGTTTATCAATCTTCGTCGCCGGAGAAGAAAACTAAACACCACAAAAACTCGTCGGAAAACTGTATAACTTTGTATGTGATGATGTTTCAATTTCAAAGTGGAATTGATATTAGCTGGTGGCAAGGTTGGAGAACTCGTGACTCGGACTCGAATCGGCGAGGGGGGGAGTCAGGAGTTTTTGAAGACTCGGACTCGACTCGGGGAGAACTCGGATTGGAATTTTATATACAAACATAAGTATTTTTGAAATTTTACTCAATAGAACTCAAAAAATATATTCCAAACTTCAAATTTAAACATAATTGCTTAAAAACAGTAACATAACAATTCAAAATTTGAAAATTAAATGTAAGATTAGTTGATAGATTCACGCTTCATCATCATTTTGTCCGTATCGAGGTTAGAGAACTCGTGACTCGGACTCGACTCGGAGAGGTGGGGAGTCATGAGTTTATTTCGGGTACTCGGCTGACTCGGAGGAGTTTTACAACCTTGGCTGGTGGGGATATTTGATTGGTATTAAAATTCATATCGCGATGCGTACAACGCAATCGGGATAGTGGGATACATAATTGTAAATAATTAATTGTGAATTTGTGGAATTAATTAGTAAAGGAATTATATTACTCGTAGTTACGTAATAATTGGTGACTTTAAATGATATTTTGTTGATGTAAATGAATGTAGACGAGATTTCAGAACTATTTAATTCTTATATTTTATTAAATTAAATAGATAAATAGAATTAATCAATAATGGGTCTAGATAATGTATGGATGCTGCCAGAGTGAATTTGACATGTAAACATTTGACTTTGACTAAAGTCAAATGTCACGTAAGCAAAATTAAAGATGTGGCAGTGGTGACATGTCATTTAACGAAAGACTGTTGTTAAAAACTAACAACGTTTCCTTTATTGTGAAATTTTTAAAAATGAGATCATTTAAATAGAACGAAAACTAAATAAGTTCCCTTTAATAGGAAATTTGTATAAAAGTTATTTTTATTATTTATATTTATTATTTTTATTAATAGTAAAAATAATGATAGTAAAAAT
>CM067168.1:65795200-65877700 GCA_034093135.1 Erigeron breviscapus | reverse complement strand
GATATTTTGTTCAATTCATTAATTAAAGTATGGATTATATAAAGTATAGGTTGAGCTGTGTGAATTATATAAAAAATAGGTTAAGTGTAACCCGAACAACGTACGGGTATTGTGCTAGTTAAATATGCTCATGGATAATGCTAATAATATTAGTAACAACATTTTAAATAATTCAAAATAAAAAGTTGAAAAGAAAAATAGTTTGTATTATGAAAAAATGAAGATGAAGAAAATATTAGGTGTTAACACTTGCCCCATCTTCTCTATACTCGTAATTTCATGTGATTTACTTTTAACACATAATGGTCGTCTACTTATCCATAACACGAATTATATGTACTCCCTCCGTCCCATATTAAATGTCCAATTTTGACTTGTCAAGTCTTTTGTTTTAAACTTTGACCGTGAAAATATTTGTCTATATTATACAACACTTCATATAAAATATATGGACGGATTGAGTTTTCAATGTACTTTTCATTGATATAACTTTCGTAAACTACTATATAACACAAAAATAGTTATTTATGGTCAAAGTTGCAAGCAGAAAACTTGACAAGTCAAAATTGGACATTTAATATGAGACGAAAGGAGTAATATATATCATTTCTTACGCAATGTTTGGTAAATGCATGTTGGAAGGAGTGACAAGGAGTTAAATATAAAGACTTCAAATGTTGGAAATGGCTTGGTTAGGATTTCGCAATCAGTAGGTAAAATGTACACTTTGATTACATTTTCTTGCTTATCTTATGTTTATCTTATATTAGTTTAATTTTATTTTATATGTCAATGACTAGTATATATTAGAAAATCAACAAATCATACAATTGACGTATATAATAATCCTTTATTATTTAATTGATGAATGAAATTTATTTTAAACACATTATGATATACCCGAACCTTACTTAACCTTCGAGTGAAAGTAAATTTAAATTTAAAACTCCAAATTAAACTTAAATTTCTACTTATATATATATACCCTGCTTTTGAGAATTTGGAATTTTGTTGTTGTAACCAAAATGTCTTCTTTGGACAATTTTCTTATAAACAATCTCTAAAATACACTAAGAGTACACTTAAGTATCCTAGTTGTCTTAGTGGATTGTTTATATGTGGAGGAAATTATTCATTCTTGTTTACATGGATTATTCTTGGCTTTTAAAGGGTGGCACTTTTTTCTTCAATACCTTTTGAAAACACATTGTTTCTTTACGCCCAAAGTTTCAATTTGGGCAGTGACCACAATCGCACTTCGTAGTTTTTTGATTATGTGCTACATTACTTGTTATCTTTCACTTTTCAATTAACGTGTTTTTCTATGTAAATTTGAGCTTTCAAATTTGAAGCTAACGAACAACAACAATACTTCTACTAGTCGATTAAGGTTTAAGTGTTTAACTCAAGCTCTCTTGTTAAGTTGTTAGCTAGCCTTGGAATAACTTTAAAAAAAATATTTAGCCGGTGTTTGTATTGTGGGTTTGGTTAATGGGCTTTGGGTTTGGTAATAATTCCACAGGTTTGGTTTGATGTAATGGATATCAAAATTGGATATAAAAATCTGAGAAAGTTATCATTTGAAAACCAATTATTTTGAAAAAGGTTTAAATGGATTTTAGTGGACCATCTTATTTGTTCTCTTATTTTTCTTCTAATGTTTTTTAGAAAGAGTCTTATTTTTCTAATATTCTTCTCTTTTTTTTTTCTTTTTTTTTAATATCTCCTTTTCTTATATTTAGTGTTGTTTGTCCTTTTTTCTCTCTTATAAATTTATAACTTTTTCAAGGCTTTCAATGAGTCCGAATTAACGGATCTGAGGTGGCGGGTTGAAATATATAAACAAAAAAATTTATAATGGATAAGTATTGTTATCACAATAAATTATATATACATAACAAAACATAATATAACTAAAAATTATATACCATAGTAGTTACTTATTTACCCGATGATTCGTGAAGCTCTCCTAGCATTCTTCATAACAAATTGATTGATTAGCTCTTCACAGTTTATGTTTTACTATTTTTTTTATATATCAAAGTTAAGAATGTGAATACTCGACTTCATTTGAAACCTTTAATACCAACCTGAAAAAACAGGTTGTAGAGTTGTGAAATCTCGACTCGTCAACTCGTAACTTGATATTTTTCAGGCTGGGTTCTGGTTGGCAATTCGGATTAACAGGTTCACTCACAACCCATTCGATCTGAAATTAATCTGTCAAGCCATATGGCCTGAAACAACTCGTCAACCCACAACCCATATAACTTATTTGACTTGAAACCAACAGTCAACCCGTTTGACTCGTCTACCCGAAACCAAATCCCCAACCTGGTTTTTTTCCGATTGGTGGCTTGGATTCGGATTGACGAGTTGGCAGGTTGGTGATGAGATTTTTAACCCGATTTTGTTATCATTTCGGATTCGGGTTCGGTATTTTCATCCTGTTCAAACCCAATGACACCTCAAATCAAAATGATGGCGAACTTAATCCTTAAGCATGAAGTAACAAGGACCGAACCATGTGAAGCAAGTAATTAACCAACATGAGTACGTAACAAACTTATTCTAGCGAATGGAATTAGCGTAGTAAAGTGCCCAACTGATTCAATATCAAGTAAATTCACTAAAAATCAAGGATTTGACTTTTCAAATACATGCGTCAAGCTCGTATACACTCCGTAAACCTTTCCGAATCAAATTCAATAAAAAACATCTCAAGTTAGTCGCTCGATTTATTACCCTCTCAAAAACTATTACCGGACACAAGTTTAAATTTTTAGGATAATTAACAAACAATTAATCAAATTCAGTCATGCTATTTGTTTATTATACAATTGCAAAAATACTAAACATTTAAACGACCAGTTAAAGCAACTTTCAAGCAAGGAGTATCAAATTCAATATATATATATATATAGGAGAGAGATCAAATGAGAAGGTTATATATATATATATATATATATATATATATATATATATATATATATATAGAGTGATATATATATATATATATATATATATATATATATATATATATATATATATATATATATATATATATATATATATATATATATATATATATATATATATATATATATATATATATATATATATATATATATATATATATATATATATATATATATATATATATATATATATATATATATATATATATATATATATATATATATATATATATATATATATATATATATATATATATATATATATATATATATATATATATATATATATATATATATATATATATATATATATATATATATATATATATATATATATATATATATATATATATATATATATATATATATATATATATATATATATATATATATATATATATATATATATATATATATATATATATATATATATATATATATATATATATATATATATATATATATATATATATATATATATATATATATATATATATATATATATATATATATATATATATATATATATATATATATATATATATATATATATATATATATATATATATATATATATATATATATATATATATATATATATATATATATATATATATATATATATATATATATATATATATATATATATATATATATATATATATATATATATATATATATATATATATATATATATATATATATATATATATATATATATATATATATATATATATATATATATATATATATATATATATATATATATATATATATATATATATATATATATATATATATATATATATATATATATATATATATATATATATATATATATATATATATATATATATATATATATATATATATATATATATATATATATATATATATATATATATATATATATATATATATATATATATATATATATATATATATATATATATATATATATATATATATATATATATATATATATATATATATATATATATATATATATATATATATATATATATATATATATATATATATATATATATATATATATATATATATATATATATATATATATATATATATATATATATATATATATATATATATATATATATATATATATATATATATATATATATATATATATATATATATATATATATATATATATATATATATATATATATATATATATATATATATATATATATATATATATATATATATATATATATATATATATATATATATATATATATATATATATATATATATATATATATATATATATATATATATATATATATATATATATATATATATATATATATATATATATATATATATATATATATATATATATATATATATATATATATATATATATATATATATATATATATATATATATATATATATATATATATATATATATATATATATATATATATATATATATATATATATATATATATATATATATATATATATATATATATATATATATATATATATATATATATATATATATATATATATATATATATATATATATATATATATATATATATATATATATATATATATATATATATATATATATATATATATATATATATATATATATATATATATATATATATATATATATATATATATATATATATATATATATATATATATATATATATATATATATATATATATATATATATATATATATATATATATATATATATATATATATATATATATATATATATATATATATATATATATATATATATATATATATATATATATATATATATATATATATATATATATATATATATATATATATATATATATATATATATGTATGTATATATGCATGTATATATGTATATACATATATATATATATTTATAAATATGATATTAATTGTAATTTAATCATTAATGGTATTTTAGATAATTCCTCCATAACTTTTAAAGAGATGGTTGTTTTATTTATTAAATAGTATAAAAGTATAGATTAGGTGTATAGGGGAATTAGGATTAAGAAATAAGGGTATTTTGGGTATAAAAAAGTGATGAATTTCCTAAAATAGGAGAGGTCAATATGTTTTATAAGGGGTTATAGATGTATTGAGATATATCCATGTCAATAGTTAACGAGTGTAATGAAGTTGTAGCCTACACCACCTTTGACCCTCATTTTCATGACATATACACTTCCTTTAATTTGTCTATGTTAATCAGTGATAAAGAAAAGGTTTTATTTTTATTTCTTTCATACTCAGGGAAACACAAATCGTCCCATATTTATACACAAATTAACCCTAATTAGGTCAAATGACCGACACTAATTACATGGGCTTCCAACTCTAACATGATGGGCTTGGGCCCTACGATACATACTGAGGCCATTGTAAACTCGGGATATGATGACGAAGATTCTGATCCCTCATATTCTAACACTCCCCCTCAAGTTGGATATCGGGATTTCCGAAATTCAACTTGCTTAGACATTTATGAAACATAGAGGTTCCTACTGCTTTAGTTAGAATATCAGCCAGCTGGTCTTCAGACTTTACAAACGGTAACTTGATAATTCCATTTTCCAATTTTTCTTTTATGAAGTGACGATCAACCTCCACATGCTTGGTTCTATCATGTTGAACTGGATTTTCTGAGATCTGGATAGCAGCTTCATTATCACTCATAATTCGAATACTTTCTTTAGGTGCAAAACCTATTTCAGACACCAGCTTCTTCAACCACAAAGCTTCTGCAAGTCCTCTAGCTATACCTCTAAACTCAGCTTCAGCACTAGACAAGGAGACAACTTTCTGTTTTTTACTTTTCCATGTAACCAAGTTACCACCTACCAATGAGAAATATCCTGAAGTGGACCTTCGATTACCTTTATCTCCTGCCCAATCTGCGTCTGTATACAACTGAATCTTGAGGTGACCATTAGCCTTAAATAACACCCCATGATCTGAAGTCCCTTTGAGATACCTAATGATTCGCAGAACTGCATCCATATGATCTTCCTGAGGTTGATGCATAAACTGACTGACAACTCCAACAGCATATGCAATGTCTGGACGAGTGTGAGCCAAATAGATAAGTTTCCCCACCAACCTTTGATATCTTCCTTTATCAGTGGCTTTGGCATCTGTCTTCACAAACAACTTCTGATTTATGACCATGGGTGTATCTGCTGGCTTACAATCAATCATTCCTGTTTCTGCCAGAAGATCTAATATATATTTCTTCTGACAAATAAAAATTCCACCTTTAGATCTTGAAACTTCTATTCCCAGGAAATACTTCAAATCTCCCAGATCTTTCATTTCAAATTCTGCAAACAAAGCTGATTTTAGCTGATTAATCTCTTTTTCATCATTTCCTGTTATAATCATGTCATCAACATAAATTATCAGACACGTCACAAGATTCCCTCTATGACGAAGAAACAACGTGTGATCTGAGTTGCTTTGTTGATATCCATATTTCTTCATAGCAAGAGTGAACCTTCCAAACCATGCTCTGGGTGACTGTTTAAGCCCATACAAGGCCTTCTTCAACTTACAAACTTCTCCATTCTTAAAGCTGTGAGCAAATCCTGGAGGAGCTTCCATGTACACTTCTTCTTGTAATTCTCCGTGCAAGAAAGCATTCTTCACATCAAATTGATGAAGGTGCCAACCCAAATTTGCTGCTATTGAGAAAAGAACCCTTATTGTATCCAGCTTTGCAACTGGAGAAAAAGTTTCTGAATAGTCAATGCCATAGGTCTGAGTGTATCCTTTGGCAACCAGTCTTGCTTTGTATCTTTCTACATCCCCATTTGGTTTATATTTGATGGTATATATCCACCTGCATCCTACCGGATCCTTCCCTGTCGGGAGGACACACTTTTCCCACGTATCATTCTTAATAAGTGCCTCCATTTCACTATCCATAGCCTCCTTCCAGTTTTTAAGTTTCAAAGCATGCTCTACTCCTGAAGGAATCTCTTCAGAATATAATTTGGCTGCAAATGCTCTTGCTTCTTTGGAGAAAAAACCTTCTACAATATTAGCAAAGCTATCTACCGGATACTTAGTAGACCGAGAATATCTTTCTGGAGAGTATCGCTTTGCAGGAATCCCTCTGGTAGAGCGTGGTGGAAGAACATATCTTTCTGGAACACTTTCTACAGTTTCTTCTTCTACATTTTCTGACTCTCCATTTATATTTTCCTGCATTTCATTAGCAGGAATATCCAAAGTATGACTTGTGTCAAAATTACTTACCTCGGATATCAGGTCTGGACCCGGGTTGTCACTTTGAGAGGAGGACTGTAAATCTTTATCCGGAGAATCTTTATCAGTTGTAGAAGAACTTGGTTGACCTTCGGATGAATATTGAAGCCAACTCAGTATGTCACTTTGTTCCTCCCCCTGACTACTGAGTTTTTGAGAGTAAAAATACTTGGTTTCCAAAAAATCACAATTCATCGTAGTAAACATACGACGAGTATGAGGATTGTAGCATCTATACCCCTTTTGAGTACCCCCATATCCCACAAAGACACATTTTTCAGCACATGGTTCAAGTTTGGTACGATATGATTTTGGAATATGAACAAAAACAGTACACCCAAAAACTCTAGTAGGTAAAGTAAGAACTGATGGTGGCTTATGAAATTCAGAGAGTACTTTCAACGGGGTTTTCATGTCAAGAATCTTTGTAGGAAGACGATTGATTAAATAGGTGGCAGTTGCTAAGGCTTCGGGCCAAAAACTTTTAGGAACTAAGGATTCAATAATAAGAGCCCTAGTTATCTCTAAAAGGATCCTATTTTTCCTTTCAGCCACACCATTTTGTTCGGGGGTGTGAGGACAAGTGGTTTGATGGATTATTCCCTTGGATTGGAAAAACAGATTCATTTGTGAATTCACATACTCCCCACCATTATCTGTTCTCATAATTTTGATAGATGTCTGAAACTGTGTTTGAACCATGTTGTAGAACACAGTAAATCTATCATAAACTTCATCTTTATTTTTCAAAAAATAAATCCATGTCATTCTGGTGCAATCATCCACAAAAATCACAAAATACTTAAAATTGTGACCTCCACTGACCGGTGCAGGGCCCCATACATCAGAATGAACTAAAGAAAAAGGAAACTCAACTCTATCATTACGAGGTTTAAAAGATTGCCTATGACTTTTTGCTAAAATGCAGGTTTCACATTCAATCTTTTTATTTAACGGGAAAAGTTTTGGAAACAAAATATGCAAATAACTAACTGACGGGTGCCCCAATCTTCTATGCCATAGCCATTGTTCTCTTTCACTAGTTCCATGAGCAAGCATGACAGACCCACTTTCAGTAACTTCATCAACATAATACAGTCCTTCTCTCTCAGTGCCACGCCCAATGATCCGTCCCGTCCTGATATCCTGTAATAAACAAAAGGTTGGATGCATGAGTACTGAGCAATTTAGTTCTTTTGTCACATGACTGATTGACAAAAGTTTGTGAGATAAAGACGGAACATAGAGGCAGTTAGTTAAATTTATGTTTGGAGTAATTGTGACAGTTCCTCCATTCATAACATCCATTTTCCCTTTATTTGCAGCCCGAATATGAGTTTTCCTTGGTTTTGAAAAAACTGAAAAATCAGATAAATCATAAGTCATAGTGTCGGTAGCACCACAATCGAAAATCCAAGATCCATCCGAATTAGATTGACTAGATCGGGTCATAAAGCTTTTAGCAATTGGACTTGGCCCATAATTATTTTTGAGCCCAAAAACATTATGGAGCCTTCTACCCGATCCATTTACCATATTATTTCTATTAGTGGGTAAAGATATTTTAGGAAACTTATTATTTATTGGTTTTGTTTGTGGTCGACACTCATATGCAGGTGGTTGTGATGGTTTTGAGAGTTTATCTTCTCTCTGCTTACCCTCAACCACCGAGAAACTCCTTTCTTCTCCAATCACAGCCGCCGCAACACCACCAACTCCTTTCTCCACTTTCCGGTCATCTTTATTATATGCGGTGGTTGAGTTGGTGTTTTTCTTGGTAGGTTTCTTCGAGCCAACCCACCAATCGGGATATCCAATAATCTCGAAACATTGCTCCTTGGTGTGCTTAGACATACCGCACTCATCACATAAAAGATGTGATTTGTCCTCTTTCTTCTTGCCGTCGATTCGCCGGAATCCCTTTGAACCACCGCCACTAAATTTTCCGGCAACAAAGCCAGAAGCTATACCTTCCAGTTCATTTCTTGTTGCTCCCAAAATATTTTGGTGAGCGGCATCTTTTCGAACAGAGGCATATGCGGCTTCGACGGTAGGAAGTGGATCGATTCGAAGAATCTCACGTTTGATGGGTTCAAATTTTCGATCCAAACCATTAAGAAACTGAAATAGCTTTTGATCAGATCTGATTTTGGCAAAAGTCTTGATATCATCTGGACACTTCATGGGATTAGGGTCGATCCGATCGATTTCTCCCCAGATCCCTTGAAGGGCGATCCAGAAATCTTCAAGAGATTTATCAGCTTGTTTCAGTTCATTGGATCTAACATGAAGGTTAAAAGTTTGTAACTTGTCTCTTCCGCTACTGTAAGTGATTGCTAAGGCATCCCATAGTTCTTTGGCCGTGGAGAACTCGGTGAGATTTCCGGCCAATATGGGTTCAATGTTCTGAATGAGCCAAGAAAACACGATCAGGTCTTCTTGTTCCCACTTTTCATATTTTTCAATAGTTGCCTTTGTTGGTGGTTCTTCGGTTAAATGGTTTAATAATGATTTGGATTTTCCGCCTATGGCGACTCGAATCATCCGAGTCCATAAAGCGTAATTTTGGTTGTTTAATTTGAGGTTGATTTGCAAGTTGTCTGATAGTTTGGGATTCTGTGATTGATTGTTATTGTTTTGTAACAAATTGGCTAATTGTATTGCCAAATCATTACTTGAGCTGCCGGCTTCTTCTTCGGCCATGGTGGCTTGGGTTTTGATTTTAGGTGATACACAGAGGGTTATTGTGTAGATGATGAACCGATTGACGGCTCTGATACCATGTTAATCAGTGATAAAGAAAAGGTTTTATTTTTATTTCTTTCATACTCAGGGAAACACAAATCGTCCCATATTTATACACAAATTAACCCTAATTAGGTCAAATGACCGACACTAATTACATGGGCTTCCAACTCTAACATGATGGGCTTGGGCCCTACGATACATACTGAGGCCATTGTAAACTCGGGATATGATGACGAAGATTCTGATCCCTCATATTCTAACAGTCTATAATAAGATTGAGGCATAAACCCTTTTCTCAACAATACATATACTGAATTCTGAAGACTAGTGAAGTGAAAATAGGGAACAGAACCGAACCGAACCAAATTTGTACGTAATCTTCAAAAACTAGTAGCTAATCACGTTTTAATCCACTCATTGGCAACTGATACAGTGATACCAATTACATGAATTATTACGAGTATGATGTAACAATAGTCTATAGGGTGTGTCTCTCATATATTGTACAAGGTATTGTAAGTTTTTGAACTTAAGATGGCAGGGTCGGGCTACCCAGAAGCGTGTTTGCAGGCGTGTGGGATTACCCTTTGCCATTAAGTTATCCTGGTTAGCCGAGCTTTATTCGTTGACTGTAATAAGATATTAATCGAAAGTCGGTCTGTTTTCTCTCTTTAAAATCATCTTTTACTTCTGAGACATACATATCAGCTAAGCACATCACTACACTCGACCAAATTCACAAAATTTACATGAAACTTTTTTACAACAATTATCACCGATAAGAACATCCCGACCTCTTGGAATAAGCCCGATCATTGTGCAAGTATTGTGTATATATTTAATTTAAAGTTAAAAGAACATGAATATATAATTATAAATTATATTTGAAAATTGAGCTAACTTTGGACACTAAACAATAAGAGGATTATTTGAGACGAAAGTCTCGTTCTTCTTTTGAAAGGTAGGGAACACGTGAGCTTCACAAATTATTTCATGGTGTACGTATTTACATGTATACAATAATTGTGTCATATTAAATATCCTTTATTATTATTATTTCCATCAAGACGACTTGGTCGATATAGTCATGGATATACACACACATATATATAAATATAAATGTAATACTACAAAGTAGTTCGTTTCTTTCTCTCTCACGTATGGTAGACACTCTCTCTCTTTAGAGAAGGCGATTGCAGAGAACATATATACACTAAGTAGTACAGTAAAAAAAAAAAAAAAAAAGAGAAACAAAAGGGAAGAGACAAAGAAAAAGAAAGAAGAAAAAACGACAGCCACAGCCACAAAAAGCTCAAGCATTACGACAACTATTATATATCTTTTTCACTACACTCACATATATAGAGGTTGTTACTACATACTACTGTATATATATATATATATGCTTTCTCTTTATATAAATTTTTCCTAAGAATTTGACAGTTTCTTCTGTTTTATTCTTTTTGTTAGTAATCCTAATTTCAAGAAACAATTATTTGATATATATACAGCTTTTTCTTTTTACGAGTAATTAGTTGTATATCCCTTTAATCTATATATGTATGTAGATGATATTATGAAGATGATATGGAAGTGGTAAGATTCGAAGAGGAGCAACAGCAGAATAAATTCGCGACGAATTCTATGTCACAAGATTATATCTTTAATTTCTCGCATGGGTTTGAAAATAGAACATCTCATCAAGATCAACAAAATCATCATCATATCGCAAATCAGATCCGGAGAGATAAGCAGCTCAGAGTGCAGCAAGGGTTTGTTGAGCCAGCATCATCATTGGTTCATGGATTAGAAGATCGTCAAGACGGTGATCTTGATGATGGGATTAATCCAACGGTGTATGAGACAGCTGGTGCCGGAGCTGGGATGTTATCCGAGATGTTTAACTTCCAAACCGTCGGTCCAGCTACCGAATTGTTGCAAAATCAATTGAATTACCAACAACATAACCGTAGTAATCATCATCAGCGACCTTCGGGTGATAATTGGTATGGAAATAGTAGTGCTCAAGCCATGCAGCTTTTCTTGATGAATCCATCATCACATGATCATCAATCACCTTCTTCACAATCTCATCATCATCATAATCCTTCAACTTCTTCTTCATCTACACTTCATATGTTGTTACCAAACACTTCGAATTCGCCAGTACTACATCATCAACAAAGTTTTGGTAGTACGTCTGGTTCGGGACATCAAGGCGGCCAATTCATCGGTCCATCTACACAATTTACATGGGTACCTCCGGGTGGTGGTACATCAACCCATGATGGTAGTGGTGGAGGTGTAGTAGATAGTCATGGCCTTTCTTTATCTTTATCTTCTACTTTACAACATTTGGAAGGAGCTAAAGTAGAAGATTTAAGAATTGGTGATGATCCAACGACCGCGATGATGTATTTTAATCAAGCAGGTGGTGGTGGTGGTGGCAGCGGTATTAGTGGAAGTGATCCGTATCGAAATTTGCAATTGCAAGGAGGAGTTATGGGTCCAACTCATCATCATCCAATTCATGTTGGATATGGTGCTTCTTCATTAGGTGTAGTGAAAGCATTGAGGACCTCTAGATATATGAGGCCGGCACAAGAATTACTTGAAGAATTTTGTAGCGTTGGAAGAGGTCAATTTAAGGTCAACAAGCCACAAACTGGATCCAAACATAACCCGAATCAAAATCCGAGTAATAGTGGTGGTGGTGCATCTTCTACTTCCTCTAAAGATGTCCCTCCTTTGTCATCTGCTGATAGAATTGAACATCAAAGACGAAAAGGCAAACTATTATCGATGCTTGATGAGGTAAATCAATTTCTCGATTCCTCTCCCTCTCTCTAACTAATTCTGTCGACCAATAATTGATCAGATATTATTGAAGTCGCCGCAGTCAAACTAGATTCCGGCGACTAAATAGGGTTCTTCTATGACATATTGATCAAAACCAACTTTCTTATCTTTTTTCCTCATTTATAGAACCTAGTACTACTACTTTAAGGGTAGTACAATTGCTATTAATTTGTTTTTGTTTAGCACCAGATTAATTATATCAGAATTGAACAAGAAATTTTGAAAGGAGTTACATATATAATATAAAAAGGAACATCATATCATTACTAAATCGTTTAAATCTTGACATGCTATATCTAATACTGGCTATAATCTTTCAATGTTTACTTAAAAACAATTATGTCGGTTTACCAACGCCTTAATTAAATTACATACAAAACCTTGCAACAACTTGCATAGCGATGTCATCATTTGTAATAAAGAAAGGAAAATGATTAATCAACCTAACTCATATGCCTAAAAATCAACCTAAAACCTTAAGAATTCGACATCTGGATTCCACTAATTTTCTTTCCTAATCTTGCCCCCTGATTTTTCCACATGTCATCATCTTACTATTAGGAATATCTTTAGGCACACCAATTAGGTTGATTTATCATTATCCATAAAGAAATTAGGTAGCTAGGTTGATTTTATATATCTAGCGTAGATTCTTAGTTTTTGCAAGAGGTAATTTACAACTAAAATGTGTGTTGACTTATACTAAGATTGATTTGTTCCAAGGTCTTAATTTTATATATATGTGGAAATCTTATTAAACTACTACATATAATATAATACACATGATAGGAACAATTGTTTTGTTTGTATATAAAACAAATATCTGGTTGTAGTATTGAAAATAAATTTTCTAAGTCTAGTAAAGAAGTATATCTCTTGTTTATTGTTGATACTATTCATTAAAACTGTTCATGCCTTGTACTGACTTCTTCATTCTGATCCCAATGTTACTTTCTAATCAATTAATGGAAGTAGATGATGAATATATAATACAAATAGAAACGCTCTTTATTTTTTGTTTTAATCACTGACAAGTTTGTAAATGTGTTGTTTAATAGAACTGTATATCATATGTTTTTTTGTTGCAACATTATTATTATTAATATTAATCAAACGTATATATATAAAAATATATTGAAATGAAAAATCAGGTGGATAGAAGATACAATCACTACTGTGAACAAATGCAAATGGTGGTGAATTCATTCGACTTGGTCATGGGTTTCGGTGCTGCGGTTCCATATACAGCACTAGCCCAAAAGGCAATGTCTCGCCATTTTCGGTGTCTAAAAGATTCAATTGCGGCCCAATTAAAGCATAGTTGCGAGTTATTAGGCGAAAAAGATGTGGGTACTTCGGGGGTGACAAAAGGAGAGACACCAAGACTTAAAATGTTGGAACAAAGTCTAAGACAACAAAGGGCATTTCACCAAATGGGTATGATGGAGCCAGAAGCTTGGAGACCTCAAAGAGGCTTGCCCGAACGCTCTGTTAATATTCTAAGAGCTTGGCTTTTCGAGCACTTTCTACACCCGTACGTCTTTCTTTGATCTTTTTTTTCTAATGAATATATACTCCTGGTCCCAATTTCAATGTCCTATTTTAAATTTTGAAGTTTTTCTTTCGGAACTTTGACCATAATTTTTTTTTGTATGTGTTATACAATACATATATAATATATATCGATAAATAGAGTTTTAGATGTATTTTTCATTGATATAACTTTCATTAGGTATTATATTATACAAACAAAGATACTTACGATCAAAATTAGAGAAGAAAGACTCAACACAAGTTAAATTTGGACATTTAAGTTGGGACGGAGGAGTATTATATATGCATATGGCAACTTGAATCTTTGATAACAAAATTCAGGCTTTATGAATCTTTATGATTATAGAAGGTGGGAATTACATTTTTTTTAAATGATGAAGTCATAGATAAGAGGACGTACTACACTTTTTTTTATAAAAAATAACACTATGGATGTGTGTATGTGTTGGGTAAGCTTTTATGATTGAGAGCGATTAAAGAAAATAAAGATAAAAAAAAAGCATGAGTATTTGTGGGTGCAGCAGCCTGATGTTG
This sequence comes from Erigeron breviscapus, assembly GCA_034093135.1. Classification (NCBI taxonomy): domain Eukaryota; kingdom Viridiplantae; phylum Streptophyta; class Magnoliopsida; order Asterales; family Asteraceae; genus Erigeron; species Erigeron breviscapus. The sequence goes on along the minus strand of CM067168.1, from coordinate 65,862,724 downwards.
TCTATCCAACGATAAAGCTGATAAAGTGGTTCTTTCATAATATGGTTTTTAGCCGATTATTCTTTCTTTTAACTCTCTTAAAACCTGCTATAATATCATTGACGTACCACTTTTACTTACTTAAAAACGTACACAAATTCAACACATGTAAGTTAATGATGGGCCGAAAAAGTTTGTTTTTGCAAGTCATTTTGATTGATTTGATAGTGATCAGTTTTGAAGTTGTTTTTTTTTTATCTTTTGTTAAACTTTACATCAAAATAATGACAAATATATATAAAGTTTAGTGACTTTGATTGCACAATATAGATGATATATTTTATTATACTTATGAGGTACAATTACTGACATACGTGCATGATCACAAAATCTAATGAACATAATCTATCAAGAGATTGCATAGATTGTACAAATTGTCTTGCTATACTTTCATGCATTAATAGATATATATATTGACTTCTAATCCAAAAAGTAAAAACGAAAGAGACTGAGCTAGTTCAGTTATAATCAATAAACAAAAATGATTTCATGTGTGTACTTAAATTAATGATTAGCTAATAAGTTAAATAATTAAATCTTGTGTGTGTGTGTATATATATATGAAATATGCATATATATACTTTAATGTGGGGATGGTATTATGTATTGTCGTTTTTAACTGGTTAACGTCGTTCTCAGGTATCCAAGCGATGCCGATAAACACCTGTTGGCTCGACAGACTGGCCTTTCCAGAAACCAGGTTCATTTTTACTCAATTCAAATATCTCTCTTTATTTCTTTCTTTTTCTCTCTGTATTTATCATATATAATTATATTATATATACATGTACACACATGTTTGTGTGTTAATTAATTGTGTCTGAACTTTCATTTTCATTAAAGTAACCACAACAATGATCATATGAAAAATAACGAAAAAGGTAACCAACTTAATTAAATAGCCAACCCATGAAAAGTTACATGAGTTTTAGCATGAATCATGAATGTTTTCAGTTTTCCTTTAATTTTCTCTTATCATTTACTCTTTTTAATTAACGGCATGCATGAATTATACTATATAAACTAGCAAGATTAAAAAGTGTTATATATATACACACAATACCACTTGATATGACGCCTAAACGTACATATGTTTTCGTAAAAGTAACACTTAGAAATAACCGTATTCTAAAAATATATTAAAAACCACACTCAACAACGTACGTGCACCAATAACACCTACCAAATTAATTAAGGCACCAGCAAGCCACATACAACCTTCACAAACAAGGGTTCATGTACATGTTTTTGTTAGAGATAGTAATAAATCTACAATAATATTTAATCATTCATAATAAATATTGCACAGTATACAACTGATAAGTATTATTGGATCAGTTTATCACTAGCTTTTGTTAAAGAAATGTGAATAAAGCTACAACCTTAAAAACAACGTAAGACTATAATATAAATGTTTGATGAAATGTGAACAAATGATCAACATATATGTAGTTCTTTACATCCATTATTTAAAATGGAGTACGTTTGTTTCTCCTAGCTAGCCAGCTTACACACCTGCACACTGGGAGAAGCAATTAATAAATATAACTGTGTAAACATGAAAAATATATATATAGAGAAGCAGTTGGTAGGTCTGCTTTCTCGTGCTTTCTTTGTCTTTAATCATTTTCCTCTTGTCCTCTATCTGTGCTAGCTCTCTTCCCACCCTTCATTCATTTATGCCTTCAATTCAATATTGTTCATTTCCCCATCAATGCCATACAGTACTCTGTCTGTGTGTATGAGTATATATATTTTGGTCTTATTAAGTGTAATAGTTGCAACATATTTAATTGCTTCAATTCAATTCATTGTTTCATTTTGTATTTTGATTTTTTCCCCCTTATAATTTATATGCATATTGCCTAAACACTACTTTACATGGACAACCATATATGTGAATGTGACATGCCACCATCATATCATTTTCTTCTGTGTTTCAATTTAATAAACTTGTAGTAATTAAATGTATATATATAACTATGTAACAAGCTATCAAAATTGTTATGTCATTATCAAGATCGATATATATACATACATAGATGTTAACATAAAGATAAAGCTATGGAACAGTTACCTTCAAATTAAAGGGGTTGCTTTCAGGGTCTCTTGTTGTGTCAATATCTTGCAAATCCCATCACTACTTAATTTTCATATGTTCAATCAAAATGTACCACAACTCATATCTTGTATCCCTCCAAGCTTTTTAAACTACACAATATATGCGTATCAAAATTTTCATATATAAGAAAATTATATATATTAATTTAGATTTAAAAATATGTTCATTTTTTGATTACAAAATGGATGATCAAGATGGAAATTTGGGTCCCCACTATTTGATTTATTTAAGATTATCCGTAATATAATATAATAAGTTTACATATACGTACATATATATTTATTAAAATAATGGTCTCACATTATTTTCTCTCGAAATCCATAAGTATGGGAGTGTTTTCTCGAAAAATTTGTTTGACAAAACTCAACTGAAAAAGGAAGGTGACGAATGAAGAGAAAGATGATATAAATGATTGAATGGTTTGTTGGAATTGAGAAATGTGAAAATTATGTCGTTGTTGGTAAAAAAAATGAATATGTTATTTTTGTGGGTCAAAAGTGTCAATGGAAAGTATAAGTGGAAAACGGACGTGACATGTTGATTCTGTTTGTGAAAAGAACAACCTATAACTGATGCGAATATGGACTTCGAGATCTTGATAAACTATAAACCTATATAAACTTGGTAGAATAAAGCTAGCTAGGGAAGTTTATATATACATGCATACAAAAGTACAAAATCCACCTAATTAAGCATATAATTGTTATACGAGTAGAATATATATAAACTTTGTTGTTATATATAAAACATATATATATCATTGATGCCGTATAGTAGTATCGAGAACCAAAGAATGCATGCAAAACTGCAAACATGAACAGTACTACACCACATAGCTAATGAGAAGTACCTAAAGCTTTATCAGAAGTCAGAACAAAATGACAGTCAAGCACAAAGGTCCCATTCATTGTACCCCTTTAATAATCATGATGATGAAATACTAGTATACCACATGTCTTCACTTTTAGATCAACACATATCTGTGTTTACAAAAGTTACTTTCATCTACTCTTACTTCTGTAATTTTCATTTCACAATCATAGTAAAACTTACATGCATTTAAAGGTAAAATTCTAGTACTAAATATTGGTTCATAAAGAGCATTTTTAATTCAAGTACTAGTTTTGGACAGATAAAGAACACTTCAACTCGTGTACTATTCCACTAGCTAGGGTTCACAAAATGGAAATTATCACTATTCATCACTATATATCTCATAGATCATAATCATGATGTTACACTAGGTAGAACCATACTAGCTAGTAAAATAATGGTAATTAATGTATTGTTTAATTTCGATATATATATGATGAATGTAAAGGAAATTAATTAATGCATATTTGATCGACCGGTCAATCTGTTTTCACCAATGTTCAATAAAACTGAAATAATATGTACACAACAAATTAAATTGTGTTACTAATATTACTATATGGCCCAGACTCGGGGATTTTTTCTTGGTTTTTCATTCAGGTTTTTTTCATCCATTTTACTATTTTAGTACCCTTGCAGTCAAAGTTCAGACAAGATGGTGTTTAATTTGTTGATTTTATTATGTAACTATCTTTGTACTCTTTTGGACTGTCTAGTGACTTCCTAGCGGTCTTTATAATTAATATACTCTTCTACCTTTCAAAAAAAAATTAAGGGTGTAATGGTATTATGTTTGAAAAGGTGAGTTTTTAATTACTGTAGTTAGCATGATTGGATGGGATGGATCTAATAAAAACAGTGGATGTTTGTCCTTTTTGCAGGTATCAAATTGGTTCATAAATGCAAGGGTCAGGTTGTGGAAACCCATGGTGGAGGAAATGTATCAACAAGAAAGCAAAGAAGAATCTGATCATCATCAACTTCCTAATCATAGTCCACGTCATCATCAAATTGAAGATAATAATCAAGATGATATAATTGATGAAGATCATCATGAACAACAACAAGGACACCAGGATGATGAACATAAAAAAGACACAATAAATCATCATCATAATCATAATTATCAAAATATTAATCCCGCCACACAAACATCATCATCAATAATGCCGCCACCACCACCACTACTGTCGCCACCTCATCATCAGACGACATACACAAATACAAAAAGATCCGAAATCAATGAATCCGAAAATGACATGTCACTCCTTGCAATCAATTCACAACAACATTGTTTCTCGGAAAACCAAGCAGCAGCAGAAGCAAGTATGTCCTACAGCAATACATACACACAGCAACTTATATCGAATCCAACCGGCAGCAATTATATGATAATTAGCACGTCGACGTCCACCATGGCACAACCACCATTTGATGACGTGGACACATGTCGACGTAGCAGCAGCATGCTTGGCGCTGCTGAATACAGGACCACGACCGCATCAGGATCGGATGATGATGATGATGACAATAATAATGCTGACATTGGCGGGTCAACAGTCATAAGATTTGGGACCACTTCTGGTGACGTGTCACTTACTTTAGGGCTACGTCATGCCGGAAATATGCCGGAGAAGACTTCTTTTTTCGGTTAGAAACCAAAACTACTTATAATTGATTATTATTGGTATGGGCCGCGCGGGATTAAATTTTATATTTATCAAGTAGTATTAATTAGTATCAAGTCGACCATATATGTCATAATGTATACGTATTGGTCTTCTTCTAAGTTATACATTTTTCGTTTTACTACATTATATTATAGGCACCTTGAATCGATATCAGTACATTTTTTTTCCCTCTTAATTTGTTCATTATTTGAATCGAACCAAAAATTTTAAGTAGGATAAGATATTCACATTAACTTGTAATAGAAATAGAAAGCTTCATTATCCCTATATATATAATCAATGATGAGTTGGTGTAGTGGTTTGGAGTTTTCCTAATGACTTATAGGTCTCAGGTTCGAATCCCCATTCAGCCAACTTTGAGATATAGGTAATCCTTTTATGAGGGCTTGACTTGGAGATACTCAGGTTCAAGTCTGAGGGGCAGGATTTACTCCTATTAATCGTCGTGTTTTCGGCAGATTAGTAAGGGTTTCCCCCATTAAGTATATGAAATAGACACTCTCACTTCGATGGCGCTCTCTAGCGGACCCGGTTAAGACAACGTATGTTAAACTCTTGATGTCGAATCGTGACACAAATTTCAAGCGAAATTCACCTTTCAAAAATATATACATATATATAGTATTGTTTTGATTATGTTAGCCTTCTATTAGCTAGCTAGAGATGTGAAGAAATAATTAGTAAATTAATATATTTAGGTTTTATATTAAACGAATTCTAATATACGCATGATGTTATATGTATATACATGTGAATATGTGATATTAGAGCTTTAGCTCAGGTTCATATGACTTATAAAATAAGCCTTAGATGTGTATACGTTACGTGTTTGAGTCTTGCAAGTTAGGTTTTTCTGAATTATTTGGGTTTCTTCCAGAAAAGTATTTGCAGATGATCGCGTGGTGATTGCAAAGGTAATGTCATAAGTGATCCAGATTGCATTCCCAAAAAAAAAAAATTTTTATAGAAAGACTTGTGTTGGAGACGGACAAAATTAAGCATACAAATAACACAAGTCCGTGTAATTATGATGTTTGGACTTTACCATAATCTTATTCAAAACTTCGATCAGAAGATTGTTTACCTAAAATAAATAGTTAATGTGGCAAGCTCTTCTCACACCAAACATGGAAGATCGGCAATAAATTTTGCAACCACATGTTGAATTCAAAATTATCTTTACATATATTGTTAAAAATATCATCACTTTTCCGAGAAATAGAACAAAGGAAATAGTAAAAAGGTGGGTAAGATATATCCACCAAACAGGATAAAAAACTATCTTTGAAATCAAGATCAAGAATCTTGAACATGCTGTTAAAACGTCAAAATCTAAAAGGTGTGTGTGTACGTTGCTTAAAACACCTGAACATTTTACAAGCAATTTCACCATCATGGTTTATCTATTGCTGTCACAATTAATATTGGTTGTTTCAATCATACATTACTTCCAACAAGTTGTCGTCATATATATTTGTTTTACTTTGTAATACGAGTATTTCAATACATTGAGTCATTGATTTCCATGGAAATAGCGGCTTGAAAATTTCACATAATTAATTATATTTTAATACGTACATTAATCGATAAATGACTAGCTAGAAAAATTTCTTGGTTCCGAGTAAACAAAGAGCTTTCATACAACCTGGTCCGGTCACCCTATTTCAATGTTTATTATTATTTACTGTTTGAATCAAAGAATTATCAAGAGTGTCGCAAATTACCTAGTGTCTCAAGTTTGAACTTTGAATCTCATAGCAAGTGTATATAATCAAGGATAATCAGATTGATACACTGTTGGGTCAACTAAGCGTTTAGAATAATATATTGCTATGTAGTACTTATTTATTTTTCATGTTTAAGTTTGACACGGTCGTAACAATCACTTCAAGCAGTGAAAACAACAAAAGATGCGCTACAAGTCCTTGGGCTGTTAAACAGAATCTAACCGGCCTGCTGTAGGTGTTATGTTAGTTTATCTGGGTTTTGACGTGAAGAAGGACTTATAGGCCATGCCCCCGACCTCTTCCCCTCACTCTCTTTTTTCTAATATGAACCTTGAGTCAGCAAAGCTTTTCTGACTCGACGTGGTCCGATCGTTCTATGCGTTTTATGTATCCGTGGTTATTGTTTGGTTTAAGGGCAAAATGCATAATAATATTTTAAGTACGCGAGTATAATATCTGTTTTCATTTTTTTTCCTAGCTCGATGGTCATCCTCAATTTCTCACCATCTCTCTCACTCCATTGTCTTCTTAACTTTGTTGTCGCCATCGACCAAAGCTTTATGTCCATATGAGGATACATATATGTATGACTAGTTTTTCTTCTAAATATTTGTGACACTCATATAACTATTTTAAAATTGTTGACGTCACGTACATTTGTTTTTATCAAATAGATTGTTCATCAAAACGAATAAACGATTGATCTTATTTTTGAGACTTATATATAATAATATTCCCGTCCATAATTTTCATTTCTTTTTCAAAACAAAATTCATATATATCCATATAGATTGATTTCAATCGAGGAGACTTGACATGGCTACAAATTAATATCTTCTTTATCCGTGGGCCTAGCCCAATATCACTATCACGTGTATGATGTATGCTTAAAACCATAGATATACATGTTCACAGCTCCATACATCAAGTGACAAGACAAGCTAGGAATCTAAACATCGGTTTCTTCCAATACAAAACCATAAAAATTTAAAATTTAAAAAAATATTAGAGAAAAAATATGCTGCTAGCAGCACCTATGATACATGTTGCCATCCTCACGACTATTTTAAATGAAGAATATAATATATAGATTTGAAAGACTTCGAGTAAAATGTGGAAGAAAAAAAAATAGTTGTAGTAACACCAATGTTAACCCCCAAAAATATGTATATATTCTCGTTTTTCTGTTTGGCAAATTACTGAAAATAACAAGAATATATTGTTTTACTTTATTTATACAACATCACTCACTCTTTGACAATGACAAGGTTTCTTTTAGCTTTTCTTATATCATCAACATAAATATCTTAGCATATAACAAAATTAATAAAAAAGCAACATCTTGTCTTGTGCTAGCATATACGGACTTACGGAGTGTCGGAGTATATATTTGTCACTAATGTAAAATTAGCCCATTTGATAAAGGCCCATATTTTTTAGGAAAATTTTAAGGTTCAATTTCTAACAGATATACATTTAAAAATATTTGAGCTATTTTAGAAAAATGGTAAAATGTTTAGCCCGTTCAAAAAAAAAAAACAAAAAAAAAACATATATACGCTGTTAATTAATTATTTTGCCTGCCATGTACCAAAATTTTAGGCTAATTAATATACATGATAGAATAATTGTCCTATATATATGGTCCAACTATTTGTTTCCCCACACTCAGGGTCCAGTTGTGGTCCTCTAAAGTCACTTGCAGAAATTTAACATTTTGGATTCTAAATATCAATCAGATATATATTTCATTTTTGTATATAACATTTCACAACTTTAAAGCTACAAAAAATTTATATAAAAATGATAATAATGAGATAAAAGTAAGAGAAATAATAGAGGGTATGGCATGGAAGGACCACATTTTGATTTAAACGATAAGTGTAGGCATGCATTTGTGCACCATGTTACAAATTGGACCACTTTTTTGGTCCTTTTTTTGAATCCCGTAACTCTCAAAATATATATATAAATCAATATAAATAACAATAATTGTACATATATTATATACATAAGGTTCATATACCATAGATTATTAAAATTTTAATTAGTAACAAACCAAACTAAATTTCGATGCTCAAACAAAATCAATAAAACGAAATGCACACTGTTACACATTTGTTACAAGCACTCAGATATTCAAATGAGTTAATCCGACGGTTGTGAGTTGCCTTGTTCCGTGTACGGTCTAACAAACGTCCTACGCCACCATACCTCAAACGCCTTTTGTAGATTTGGACAGTTATCGCCTGCCTTTAAGAAACTACTCAACCACCCGAGTAAAATGATCTGTTGATCCTCGAGTGGGAGTGTTAATATAGTCCTCCCAATCCCTTCCTCAACAACCTTACGGTCAAATGACTTGCACCCGTGTTGTAACCAACTGTAATCGTCGATCAATGGCTGTAACCAAGTTTTTAAAAGCAGATGGCGGGTGTCTTTACTTGGTAAAACTTCGCCTCTTCCTATCCCAACAAATAGCCTTGCGGTTATGCAGCTAATGTGGTAACGGTTCACTATAGGAATCCGTGGGTGTAGTCCAGCTAGTTCTTGTTGGCTAGCCCACATGACTGCATACTCGTCTGCTGCATGCTTGTCTGCTAATATATCAAGTAACCACGAGAGGTTATCAGCCTCCAAAACCATCTGTTTGATTACCGGGTCCTTGAGCTCCATGGGTTGGTGTGCAAACTCGGGCTGGGCTACTTGTCGGAATAAAAACAACAAAGAACCCAAACAGGTTCTACAAGAGGCGTAAATTGTGTCGTTACAGAGGTCGACGGCAGTTGATGAGCTTGAGTTTGGAAGAGACTTGTTACTTTCTCTTAAAAGTTTTAAGACGATTGATTTCATTTCCCGGCGTCCTTTCTCTTCATTGCTTTTGAGGACGAGCTGGAGCACGTGTGAGAGGGTGTCTTTAGGGGGTTTGGAAACATCTGATGCTACACGTTTTAATATCGGGCTGACCTGAATGCCTTCACTTTGAAGATGCAAAACAGATGCTACCACCCGCTCTTCTTCTTCATCTCCTACCCACGGGACAGCCTCCAGGAAATCTAAGCAGGATTCCATACATGTTTTAAACCCAAGCTGCTCTGCAACCTGCAAATAGTTCCAATGGATCGTGTAAATTATAGAAAGTTGACAAGACTATATTAGCCGGCAAACTGCTCAATCTTTAACAATCAGCAAATCAGACACTAGTTGCTTAAATATGAAAAATGACCACAAAATCATTAAACACATAGTAGATAGCAACTATTGGCCCTGACTGACTTTAGTTTCACTGATCCACTAGTCAAGGCTTCTTAATCGGCTCACCACTTTCAAACAGCAACTACATATTGAATTAAGCCTACTCAAGGGAATCTTTATAATCCTTTTTAAGTAATTGCATTAAAAATACAATGGAACTGGATAGCTAGAGATTAGAAAAGTAAATGCATCCACATAATACAGTATCTAAACTTAATTAACATGTTTACTGAATCTAAAATAGACTAACACTGTGTGTGTATATAAAACTTAAAGAAGTGATTTGTGAAAATAAAAGAAAAACTAGAGAAGTAAATGCATCAACATTATAGCATCTAACTTAATGTTCACTCAACCACCCAGTTTTGCTGGACTTTTTTTAGAGCATTCCTTATTATCATGCCCAATGTTTATCCCGCAATGATATTTATATGATGGCAACTTTATCGACATCTTCATCATGTATAAAAGTCACAAAGAACTTAAACCAACCTTAATTTGAACAAATAATGAATAAGGTCAGAAACCATGTGAGATTTTATAAACCCACCCCATCACCTCTCTCTTACCGAAAACAACAATGCAGTAACATTAAACATAAAGCTTGCCATCTTCGACTTTCCCTTCCTCTTTAAAGATCGGAAAAAGAGCCATTGTGGCTATTTGTGTTTAACTGGTAAAAATGTTCAAATAGATGGTATTTGAATTCCAAAAAATGATAGATGTATCTAAAAGTGTGCCTAGTAAAAGAATCAAGAGACATGAAAAGATTAAACTCATTAAAGACGGAGCCAAGAAAGAGTGCAATTCTTGTGTCATACATTGTATAGAATAGGCGTATTTATAGGCTTATATCTTAGGCATACATATCGTTACTCTTAAATACCTGTTGTGATTTGTAAACTCTTTATGTAAAGTTGTTCAAAGAAAGATTGCCTATTGTCATCAAAGAAGTACATAATAACTCCCGAGTCAACCAATATTTGTCTAGCCAACTACTACAATTTATTCGAGAAAGGCAGAAACTCATTGGTCAAAAAGAATCAAGATTAATAATATCTTCCATCATCACCTACTCATCTTCACCCATAGACAATGTAAGCAATGGTATTCAAACTACATTATCTGTCAGGCTGCATATCTTTTAATACCATTAAAAGCAATGACAAATCACTAAAAGAGTTTGTTTTTTGAAGATTCAAAAACATGTTTCTTGATTGTTCATAAAGATCAGAGACAATCTTTTTATTCATACAATATGAACATTACTAATAAAAACATATGTAGTAGATAAACAAAACCATAATTATTAGGACTTCTATGTTCTCACAATCATGAGCTCCTAACGTTTGGGCAAGCTACGTATGCTTACAAGTATTTAAGTTCAGTTAATCAGTTTGATAAGCTGCAAAAATAATTATTTATGTAACATTACTTGTATACTTGTGTTTTATAACATGCCCATAGAAAGTGATTATAACATCTTCAAACGATATAAACACCATCTCCCAGACTCCCAATCAACCGATCCTAATAACTCAATTATCATATAAGGACTTCCCAAATTCACATCCAAGCATACCATACAAGATAGAACAAAATCAATAAACACAAAATTGGAAATATAAAAGGGTAAGCAATAAGAATTACCTTAAGGATACGAAGCACACGAGAAACGCTTTGTTTGATCAACCTCTGCTTCAAATCCTTACAATACATCAACCCCACAGTCTCAACATAAGTTTCAATATCCTCACAATCATCAACTTCAATACAACTAAAAGTCGCATGCTGCGCTAATAACTTCTCAGCAAAAAAACTACTATTCTCCTGAACTATATTCTTATGCACACTCAACTTCACAACAAACCCTTGTTTCCCCATTAACACAACTTTCAAATCACCAGTTCCAGGTTCACCAAACTCAATAGAAACCTTTCTTGGCAAATTTTCGGTATTCGGTCTCACTGCAGTCCTGTCAGCCACAACAGATGCACCAACAACAGGTGTTTCAAGCCCATTTTTCCTTTGATCATCAGGAACAACTACACCATTTTCTGACTTAGAAGTAGCTCTTGATGATGGTTTTTTTTCAAGTTCTGATGAATGTTTCTTGTGATCACTAGAATTCTTACTAGGTGGAGCTACTAATGATGAAGAAGATGATGATTTGGGCTTGTTTAATGGATGTTGTGTTTTTAAGTTTTTTTGAAACATAACAGGTGATGGACAACACCAAAATCCTTCTGGAGTTACTGCTATTGGTACATTCCTAATCTTGGCTTGCCCTTTTGTTGTTAGTCTAATTTCAGCCATTTTTACATTACACACTTCAACAAATATACATTGAAGTTTATAAAACAGAAAAAGGACTAACACCAACAAAAAAAAAATCAAGATAAATTCATATTTTTCTTAATAAAGATTCTATTTTTGTTCAAGAATGAATGGAAAATAAATAGTACCCAGAACACAAAAACATGAAGAAAAAAAATATTCAAAAAAGCAACAACCTTTATCTTAGAATGCTAATTGCTAACATTAAAAACCAACAAAACTTCAATTTTTTCTAAATAAAGATTATTTTTTTTCCATTTTTCATGGTGGGTTTCAAGTATTAATGGAAAACAAACAACACCCAGATCACAAAACACAAAAATTTGCAAGAAAGCAAGAAGCTTTACCTTTGAATGTTGATCAAGATTTATTGAAGTGATAAAAACATACTATTATGAAGATGATAAAAAGAAGGCCCAACAAAAAGATAAAGAGAGTGAAAGAGTGTGATGATGGGATGATGCTTTTTCAGTCACTGGGTATGTTTTGTAGCAAAATATTACAGCTTTTGATCTTAAATATAAATTAGTGGGGCAAAAGGAGAAGTAGTGTATGTCCTATATGTGATAATCACTGTTTCTGAAAGTGAATGTGACGGGGGCTGTCTGTCAATCTTGTTTTTTGCTTTCTTTATGTTTTTGTTTTTCAAGTGTAGTGATGATGAATGGTGCCTACTAGTGTTGATCTTTGTAAACAAGGAGTTAAAAGAATAAAACTTTAATTAAAATCAAGATTTGTAACACAACATCCCATAGAAGATGCCCTTTGGCCCCTTCTTAATCCTTTTTTACAAATTAGTATGTTACACCTTTTACCATTTAAGTAGAACTGAAAACCGTTAGTTTAGAAGTAAGGTCTGTCTACCATCTTCATATATTATTGGGTACCAATGGGGTGAAACTCCAGTGGTACCGCCATCATGTGACTACATGGGCCTACGGATGAAGGCTAGAGTGGAGAAACTATATCTTGTGATCCCATGTGTGAGGATGATGACTTACCGGGCATGAGTTCTATGCGGTATGCGCTCTGGGCATCAAAAATGGTACATGGGACCAGAGGGTTCCCACCCATTTACCTTCTTTTTTTTCCATATATTATTGGGTATTAAAAACCAAAACTCGTAAAAGACGAGAGTTACACAATTCCTTTTTCCTTTTTTATGTTACACCTTCTAATTTGACGAAATATACATATATATTTGATTCTCGGCTCAGATTACTTTAAAGAATCAAATATTTGATTTATCATTAATAATTCCCCTCACCTCCGTACCATTAAATCAAAGTTTTTTGGATTATTAAAGCTAATTTATGTATCAATCGGATATCTTTTTGTTTATAATGTAGTTTTGCCCTTTTGATATAACAAAAATAACTGACATTAGAATATGTTATTTATAAAATACAAATTTTAAACCATCAATAGTTCATTACATTGTAAAAAGATTTATACACATGTACTATGATGTAATCCAAATAAATACTAGCATACGGTCTTTGGTTTCTCAATGTCGACAATCAATAAGCTATGAGTTTTAATACAACGTGAAATGAATATGTGTCTTCGTATTGATATTTAGTTATTTACATAATTTTATCTAAAACTAAAATCCAATGAACTATATACTTAGTATACAAGACTAGATCTTTGATCTAATTATCATATATTCATATGACCACAAACATTAAAAATGCACATAAGTGTACTAAACTAAACAAACTTGCACTTTTTTTTGCTACAAAACAAACAAACCAAACAAACTTAAATAGTTAAATAGCTAGGAGTCATTTTCCCACTTCACCCCTTTAACATTGTGAAAAAGCGTAGATACCCTCCAAAGTTAGGATACTATATTCTGATTCTGTGTATGGATTGAAATATCGGTACACAATCACACCTGTCAAGATCTCTATGGTTCTATACCCTGGCGTGACCAATTCTTCCTTTTTAAAAAGTACATGTTTTTGACATAAGACTGTTTGATATTATTATTATAGTAAATTTTGCGTGACTTTATTTGCATTTTTTGGTTTCCGTAAGATCTGATACAATAATAGTATGAATTTTGTAAAGAAATTAGAATGACAGACTTTGAGCTAATAATCGAGACATTTGCTTGTAAATGTCAACTTCTTCGGGAATCATTTTTCTGTATATCATAAACTGGATTCCAAAAGTATGCTTAATCAAAATTTTATGATATTTTCATGCATTTTTATAACTTAAGTATTTCCTTGATTTATAGGAATACATCTACTACTATCGAGTAGTTTAATATATGTCCTGTCATCTCAACAAGTAGGGTAAATGCAACAAAATAATGATAGTACGTTGCATACTTTCAATTATAAGCCCATTGGTAAGGTCTTATACCTGAAAATTCATACTGCCCAATTGGATGTCAGTGTGGGGTGTCGAATGCTAATTAATAACTATTAATTACTAACTTGTTAAAAAAAATTAAACATTATATATAAATGCAACCTTGAACATCTCAATGGTAACAATATTGTATCGTAAAACACCTTGTCATAAGAAAAACTCTTGTAAGTTTTTATTTTTCCTACAAATGGCAAAAACTTCACTAATTGAAGATGTTCGTAGAAGAGCCAAAGAAGAAACATCAAAAGTGGAAAATGACCAGAAAATCTTGAGGAAAGTATGTTACTCCATTAGAATAGAATATTGGCATGTTTAATTTTTTCAATAAACAAAGAAAAGTGTGGTATGTTGAGTGAAGTTGAAGGGAATTGGTGAATAATTTAGTAATAATAGTGCTTAGAAATGGGGAAAAAACACAGTTGTCATGTGCACATTGTGCCTGTTTAATCAAATAAAAGTTTGTACATTGTTCTAAGCAGGTTGACCAAATTCCATTCATTAATCCATGTTACCTCAATTAATCCATATATTTTTCCACCTTGCATCATTTATTATTAGATTGAGTCTTATACCTGAAAATTCATACTGCCCAATTGGATGACAGTGTGGGGTGTCGAATGCTAATTAATAACTATTAATTACTAACTTGTTAAAAAAAATTAAACATTATATATAATGTTTATATAAACATGTTTATCCTAATTATTGATTCAATACATTATATATAAATGCAACCTTGAACATCTCAATGGTAACAATATTGTATCGTAAAACACCTTGTCATAAGAAAAACTCTTGTAAGTTTTTATTTTTCCTACAAATGGCAAAAACTTCACTAATTGAAGATGTTCGTAGAAGAGCCAAAGAAGAAACATCAAAAGTGGAAAATGACCAGAAAATCTTGAGGAAAGTATGTTACTCCATTAGAATAGAATATTGGCATGTTTAATTTTTTCAATAAACAAAGAAAAGTGTGGTATGTTGAGTGAAGTTGAAGGGAATTGGTGAATAATTTAGTAATAATAGTGCTTAGAAATGGGGAAAAAACACAGTTGTCATGTGCACATTGTGCCTGTTTAATCAAATAAAAGTTTGTACATTGTTCTAAGCAGGTTGACCAAATTCCATTCATTAATCCATGTTACCTCAATTAATCCATATATTTTTCCACCTTGCATCATTTATTATTAGATTTCATTATATTTTTGAGAACTATCTCTTTGTAGATATTAAACTTGTCCATCTTTTATATAGATTTAGTTGTAGTTATGAAAATAGAAACATTCGATAATAAAGTAACTGACCTAGAAATTGAACCTTAAAAAAGTGTATGGTGTATATTTTAACTTAGAAAAATGGTGCACTTTTGCTTTTTATAGGAGGCTTAAAGGAGAAGTGCAAATTATAGATGTTGCAAATGATCATCATGTGGAAAAAGGGAACCATGTTGTCATATCATTCATTATCCTTCCTTAAAATTATAATATATCATCCCTTTTTTGATACTACGGGTTTTAAGTTTAAAGATTGTTGGTATTATGTAATTGTATGCATAGAATATTGTATATTATATCTATTGTTCAAGTATAAGTTATAGTATTTTATGTATGCAAATGATAGTATTTTATGGGTTATCAATCTTTGTTTTCACACATAACATGTTATTATGCAAATGATAGTATTTTATGTTCAAGTATAAGTTATAGTATTTTATGTATGCAAATGATAGTATTTTATGGGTTATCAATCTTTGTTTTCACACATAACATGTTATTATCAAGAGTATTAGTTTACCATTCTACAAATATGCCCATAAATCATCTTATAGACACAATGTCCAATCATCCAATACATTCAGAAACAAAAAATGAAATAGATAATAGTGAAGTCTCGGAATCTGTTGGTTATATGCCAAAGAGAAAGATAAGCCCACCCTCTTACCAATGTGTCCTTTCAGAAGGTAAATCACGCTAACCGGACCACACAATGGGGCGACTTGAACATTTGGCGAATTTGTCACACACCCTTGATATGGATTAAGACGCTTGATAGAGGCGATGGCACACCATTAGCAGAGTTGTAAATTGTAATGGCGCCCAAAACCGATTTACCCCGTGTCAAACCCCCTACATTTCAACATATACATACTACTGGTTCTAACAAACAAGATTCATGATAGGTACACTGCAAAAGCAAGCCGTAACTGACCTGTATACAAATTATTAAACTAGTACATAAAATCTATTCCAGATAGGGGAAAGGTGAATGACCAAAATTGTTTTCCAGAATGTTATAATTCAAGGTCAAAGTCAGTTCAAAACCTGTTTACCACTTTTTGATCTCGACTTGTATATATAATAATAATTTAATAACCCACTAAAAAGGCAATGGTTTTATTAAAGCTAAAGCTAATTCCTGTTTCCTAGCAAACTTGAAGACAAAACATGTAAAATTCTACAAAAACTACATTTCACTAAAAGGAAAAAAAAAACTACATCTGAGAGATTATTCACGTCCAGGATTTGATTCATAAAGACATCTTGCGCATTGATATCACTGCCTTTTCACCCAACCCCTGCAATTCACGGCACCACATCTGCATTGGCACCCTTCGCCATCTGCCACCTTAAACATGTAATCAAAGCTCAATTCTTCACCTAATGCAATCTGCGCGTGAAAAATTTGTTGTAAAACAAAGCAGTATGATTATAAGCATTCATCCAATACAGTTCACTAATTATTTGGATGAAGAATGATGAATACAGAAAAGTGAATTTCTTACATCTCGGCTAGCATAGAGACCAATGTGCGACATCTGAGAATCTAAACTTTCGATGAGGACTTGATGATTCTCAAGATTAGGAGAGCAGCTACAAAGATTACATGATTGTCAGAATAACAGACTAATAACATGTGACACGCGTGAAATGGAAATATAAGTAGTCTATAAAAAGTATGTAAATGAATGGATCATTTCCTTCTATACTTGGTTTAGTTCCTGGTTTGGTATAGTAAAAGTCAAACTAGCACAGAGAAGACAAATATCACCCTATGTTTTGAAGATCTATAGCATAAGTAAACTGATAAAAACATGGGATTTGCATGAATAATTTTCTTGAGTCATTGTCTCATATTATCACCAAGCATTTTAACAAACATGTTTCTTGTATTTTTCTGATTCCATACACATCCACATTACTGTCTACTAAACATAGCATTAGCACTATGGAGATAGAGTTAAATTTGAAGGATAATAGAACAAATGAAGAGAGATGTGGCAACTTTGACCCAATTCCTTAAAAATGAGTCGATCATGTGATGTTTATACCAAACAGGTAAGAAAAGGCTTAAAAGGAGATTAATCACAAGTCACCTAAGGTGTAATGAGAATACATTACATCTTAAGAATCACTTAACTCAAAATTATATTATTATTATTATTGAAATACAATAACTTTTGTAATCATATCCGACAACTATTTCTAAAAAACGTTCAAAATTTTGGATATAACGTTTTTAGTCAACCCCACCAGTTCAGACTTCAGACCTGCTACCCAACCTGCCTATTTGTCACCTCTAAATTCTAAAAGAAAGACAAAACCTCCAATACTACAAATGTAGTAA
This sequence comes from Erigeron breviscapus, assembly GCA_034093135.1. Taxonomy (NCBI): domain Eukaryota; kingdom Viridiplantae; phylum Streptophyta; class Magnoliopsida; order Asterales; family Asteraceae; genus Erigeron; species Erigeron breviscapus. The sequence continues at coordinate 65,844,671 of CM067168.1, read as the reverse complement.
CACAGAGAAGCTATTTTACCTGTGATTTATGTAACGTGATACATTCCCATACTTAGTGGCATCGATAGCATACGTAGCTTCTCCCTCAATTAGTCGGACCATGTCATTAACACGAGCATCAATCTCATAGATAAAACTGCAACCTTGTATACCATGCCTGGTGTTCCCAATCAAGTATTAATAACTTGTTATTTGTATATACTTCATCATACAAATAAAGAAAATGGGTTTTACTTATTGTTGAATTGGAAAAATATCAAACCTATGGCGCCTTTTATTTGCTTCATGCTCGTCTACAACCTCACCGATATACTCGCAAACAAATGTGCCTCGATAGATTGGTTCCCCAGCTCTCACTGCCCAACCCTGCGAGTTTGATGTGGTGAAGCCAAAAACTAATAATCCTAACAAAAATATTGAAAATAAAAAAAGAAATAATGAGATTACCTTGTCCTCTGTTTTAAAGATCTCCAACTTCACCCTAACCCCATTTTGTAAAACCCTATTCTGGCAGTATTTATTGCAGCTGCAGCTGTTATTGCATTCATATACCAGGTACCCCTCCTAGTGAACATGAAACTTTAAATATAACTATAGAGTGTGCAATGACAAGGAAACATTATAGATCTATGGAAATCTGAATTTAAATAGGGAGTATGAGTCTACAGGCAGCAATTATAAATACTTATCCAAGGGGGGTCTTTGTGGTATTTAAGGTTACCCGTCAACCAATAGGCAGAGAGTTCTAGTCCCATGGTGGACTTCTTGTGTAGATGTGTGAATAATTTGCATTTTCTTACATAAATAACTAATTTAAGTCAAAAGGAGTCCCTCGTGACATAATCAAGTGTTTACTACCTCCCAAATTGCTTTATTAGATAGATGGGGATGATTACATTGTACAAGTTTTTTGACCATTATATGATTATTTATAACCTCCTAAGCTGCTTTATTCAATAGTGTCTTTGTGTGAATGCATGTTTCTATTGGTGCGGTTAGTTACAACACCATTTGTTGTCAAAGAATTTAAAACGAGTAAACATAATTACCTCGAGGATGATCCGGCCTTTGTCGTCGTAAGGGAACCTTCCTTTCATGGATTTCCCATATATATCCTTTGCATCTTCATAATCATTATCAAAAAGATATACATGATCACATGCCTTCGGAGAGCACGTCGAATGTGCACACCCACAACCTAACTGTAAACTCTGCGAAAACACAAAAACAAATAAGAACTAAAAGCTAAAACACACTCACAATAAACAAACAACTACCTGTGATCCAATGTCAAGAGACTGATCAAGTAACGACTTTGTGACATAGGTAAAGCTTTCCCAAGGTAAAAAACACACATTACTCGGACCATCATCACTGTGAATTGACCCTAAAAGATGTTCATCCACTACACAAGCAATTGGTACTGACTCCTTTCCAAAGCTGATGTCATCGCACAAAACAATACCTCTCTCAGAAGCTTCTTGTCGAGAATTGTTAAAATTAATGATATAATGACACTCATCCATAGTCCACTCCGATGGTGGATGTGTTTCAGTAATGGGCCCCACAGAACATTCTGGAAGAGACTTCTAAAGAGGTGCATGATTTGAATCATCTGTGACTGATTTACATCCTTTAGGACAAGTATACCCCTCTTGATGCCACTCAATTACAATACTACGTTCACTGCAAAGCTTTGCTGCTTTGAGGTACAAACGTTCAGGCAACATTCCATATTTCTTCTCCAATGATGCTTGGAAGCTAGTCCGGCAGCATGCAGTGTGAGCTATTGACAGAAGCTCGAGGTTACCTGGATGCGGTTTGGTTTTGGTAACTTTCGAATACAGGAACTTTGCAACATCGGAACATTCAGACTCGGCTAATCTACCGAGACTGATTGCTTCAGATGACTGAAATTCCCCTTCTACAACTTGTCCGAATGGTTCTTGCACGTGTTTCTTTATAAGTCCATCACTGGTATTTAGCAATTTAAAAGTGCCCTTTTTGAATCGTCTACCAGGTTTTAATTTGTTAGCATAGAAAGTCAAACCTGAACCCCTCTTACGTGGACCGCTAGGGTTGGAACCCATGTGAGCTGCTTGATGGTGTCGACCAAGATCAGGTAACAAGTCAAATCTCAGCCCACAAAACCGACAAATGAACCTTTGCAATCCACCTTGATTATCAGTATTATTCACATTGTGTACTCGAACCGAATCATCGCCATGAGTGATGCTCTGCAGTTGCTTGAAATTGGAGGGATGATGGGAGACCACGTGTGACCATAGTTGGTCAGGATTCCCGAAACGATTACCACAAGGAATACATTGGTAAAGCATACACTGCTCAACAAACTCAACTTGGTGTCTTTCCTGAACATGTGCTTCTAGAAGGTTATTTTCTGTAAAAGAATCAAAACACATGGCACAAATGTAGCGTTTGAACACTGATTGTGCTTCCCTTTTATGATTATCGATCCAGTGTCTAGCAAGCATTTGGTCATCAATAAACTCCACCAAGCAGATGTTGCACTTGATAATAATACTTTCGTCATCGTTATTGTTATTCGTCACAAGATTGACTAATTCTTCATTTTGTGCAATGTTATCACTGTTAAATCCCCAAAGCCTAGTTATTCTTTCCTTTTCACTGCACACCAACTTCATCAAAAAATGTCGGGTTTTTATGTCTTTTGAAGCTTCAGAAATTACCCATTGAAGCTGGATTTCTTTAGGAACCGGGCTTCTTAGAGAAAGAACACTTTTAAAAAACTTGTAGAAGAGCTCACATGCTTGATGTAAATGTAACTTTTGCTCGTATGATTGACAACTTTTAAGAAGATCTACATACACTTCTTTTGAAACAATCCTACTCTTTCCATTCCTAGCCCGTTTCAGCCAGTTTGGCAGGTGTCTCTCACAATACAAAGCATGTTTCGTCGGAGTTTCATGGCAACCAACATTGTCACCTATACAACGCACAGGTTCACCCCCATTGTACTCGATCTCGGGAGTATCAAAATGACCTGATAACACAATTTCTTTGCAATTATTAGCCTCTGGAGGCTCTCGCGATTCAAATTCTATCTTTCTCTTAAGTTTGTTCTCAGGTGGAGAAAGTGAAAATATCCCTATATCCTTGTTGGATCTGTGTTTTTTACAGGAAGAAGAACCAGGTAGAGCCCGATGTTTGCATTTAGTACCAAGAACGGTAGTACCATCACACATATGTGCATCAGTTGGTGGCAAGATGACATCTGCCTTCACTGAATTAGTGGAAAATCGAGACGCTAAATGTACACAGCAGTAAACATCACCATCATTTGCCCATCGAACACACCTTCTTCCTTTAGCTTCAATGAAAGCCGTACACTGTTTATTCTTATTTACTGGGATCATATCTAAATCTTTAAAACGGATCTCTTGATTATTTTCAGATTCAACTACAATCTCGCCCCATCCATCTATAGTTTCAGTTCCCAATAAAGAAAGTTCACTGGTAGGAGCCCTAACAGTCCCATCAAAAAATGTGGAGTCAATCTCAACAGGCTTGATTTCCAACGGTAAAGGATGCACCTCGGCCCGACGAATTTCAAGCTTAGGCCTTTTTCTGCTGACTTGAAGACCCATGTTTGGAAAAACTTCATCACTTTGTTGTTCTATGTCTCCATTGCTGAATGAAGGATTCGACATTGAAAACCATTTCATAACCTCAGGTTTCATGGTTTTCCACTCAGAACTCACTTCAGGCTGTACAGATGAACTTGGAAGGGTGTGCACTTCATTCCAATTAATAGCATCACTTAACTTCTAAATAAGATATACAAAAACAAAAACAGAAAACCAGTTCATATGCGTTAAATAACACTGCTTGCACTAACACACAAAAAAACGTACCTCCTTCAGTATTTCAATAGATTCGGCACTATGAGCACTCTTACATTGTTGTACCCATGTTGCTAAAGAATGTTCCAGCCAGCTAGAATCTATAAAACGCTGCAATATCATCTGGGAAAGAAAATGGTAATAATTAGGGAGCATGCCCATTTATAAAAGAGTTCCAAAAAGATAAAGTGCATCACGGTTTTAATTTAACGTAAATTTAAGATTTAAACTCATCTCCCAAATTTTACAACTTTAATACTAGATGTTACAACTTCCATAAACATAAATACATATATATATATATGGATTACGAATTTATGATTTGCCAAGTAAAAAGAAAAGTATAAGATAACAAGTATCCAAGAAAGCAAATCATTTACATTTTCAAGTTTAAGAAGCATATTCCCAAGATCAAAATAATCTTTACATCTGGAAGCTTCTAATGCGAAATCCTTCCACACTGCCACGCTACGAGCAGTTTCAGTCAGAGCCTATGAAGAAAGAGTGTGAGTAAAGTTTGCAGAGTATGGTAGTAATAATAATAATGATAAGAGTAATTAAAACAAATGAAATAACTGAAAGTAATGATACATGGACACGAACCTCACTGTTCAACTGTTCAATGGTATTTATCATGCTAACAGCAATCTTTTGCATAACAAACCGGCGTGCAAGAGTCAAATCTTTGACCACCTTCACACCAACTTTATGTGATCTATATGCAATAGGCTCGGGAAATTCGTTGATTGGGCGAAGAAGTAGCACATCTGCCCATGAATAATTTCTTTTTCGGGGAAAGAATATTACAAGATATTGTTTTCTGCCATGAGTAGGCTTTGCTCTCACGGTCGATAATGGCCAGTCAGACCTAGCACATCTTATTCCTGCTTGCCACTTTCCCCTCCACTATAATTATCAAAGGAAAAACAAACACACTTCATTGAAAATATCCTTGAAAGATAATGTGAGACATTAAAAGTGAAAACTTGAAGATTTACCTTGACCCAAACTGCCATGGGTTGGTCTTCTTCTAGCCACTTCGCTTCAGACCGAGAAGACTCACACTCATGATTGCCACCTGGCAACTCCCGTCCAACTGTATCACCATCTAAACTATCTACTCCGGAATCACGAGTGTTAGAATCATCAACATCAAGTTCATGGCATGGCTCATTATTATTAGAATGACCATCATCAAGTTCACCATATTGTTCATCATCAGATGTTTCTGCATTATCTACTTTGGTATCTTCGTCATGTGTGACACCATTGGACACTCCATCATACACAAAAGGGTTTTCAGAACCCTGATTAGGGCTATTAGACTCTCCGCCGTAATTTACACCACTAAAAGGAAGCACTTGCATGATGATTACTCAATAAAATCTGTTTTACCATAAAAAGTCTATATCATAATCCATTTATTAAATGGCGGCAAAGAAACATTAAATGTGGAATCTGCACTAAATAGAACTTATAATCCAAATACATACTCCTATGGATTATGGAACATGGAAGTAGGCAATAAAACAAGCCACATTGTATCTTTATTACATTAAGTATCTAAATTAATCTAAAAAATACGTTCATTCATATTTCAAGCTATAAACGTATTCAAGGCAAATTACTGAGTGAACCACAGTTTATTGGATGAAACTTTATATAATAAAAAAACACACCTACTTGTTCTGTAATGGAAGAGAAAAAAAGTTTGAAAAAAAAATAAGTTTTAAAAAATGTACTGATAAACCACAAACTTCTTTTCTTCTTAGTGATCAGAATCCAACTTCGATCACGGATAAAAAGTCCCGGCGAGAAAACATTTACTAATAAATTTAATATCATTTTAGCCTATAATTAGCAGGTTTATCATGCAGAATCTTTACTAGTAACAAACAAGAACAAATAAATCCCAGAAATAGTATTCGGTATGCTCAATGCATTCCAAAGGTTGAAAAAATACAAAACCCCCAAATTTACTGGCAAAGATTGTATCTTTCTTAAATAATTATGAAAAACCAGTTCGATAGAAAGCTTTGGAAAACGCAGTGCAATAATGCGACAGCTTCACATAAAACATACTGAAAACTAAAACAAAACTACTACCTTTTTCAAGTCCATATGTAATCAAAACACCAAAACAAGAAAAACCCACAGATTAAAACCCTTAATTAACACATTGTTGGACTATATTTGAACAAAAAACCTATAAACAAAAAACTTAAACTTTTATTTATTTATTTTTTTAAAAAAAAAAACAAGATTCTGACACACAAATAAAAATTAGGCCTTTTTTTTGTTGGTGACCTAAAACAATAGGTGGGTCCAGATCAAGAAATCTACATCAATTGATTGACACATCTACGAAAACCCAAACTGAAAAACACAATTAGGGTTCAAGATTCTTGATATTCAACCCTTTATTGAATTAAAGTTACAAACTTTATACATTTACTAGCTTAAATTTTTTATGGGGTTACTTAAAAAATAGTCCTTTATTATTGTATCCTATCCTATAAGGGCATAACAATATTATATGTGGTAAAGGGTCACCAAGAACAAATATATGTATGTACAAATAATATATCACATATATAGATATGTATAGATACATGTTTGTTATATGTATAAGTAAATGTACCTTTTGGAGTGTTGAGGGTGAAGATCACCTAAAAGCCATTGTTGGTAGATTTGGTATTTTTTGTTGTTATTAAAAAAAGTAAAAAATATAATCTAAAGAGATTTTTTTATTATCTTCGTATGTAATTTGGGAACTAAAAAAAAGTGGGCATGTACCAGGTCCAAAACGAACAAGACGACCTGGAATATGGATGATGTGAATGCAAAGGGGATATGAGAGAAAAAAAAATAACAAAAGTATGGTGGGTTTTGTGTGTAATAAGTTAATAATAAAATACTATTAGATATTAAATATTAAAAATATATATTTAAAATTAAATTTTTAAACCGAGAGTAATGAATATTGAAGTGTGTAACAAACAATGGTACAAAGATTAACAAACTCCCGACTCCCGAGGTTTTTAGGGAAAGAAAAGAAAAAAGTTGAAAGGTGAGCAAATGAGAAATGGATCATCGGCTCATGAATATATTGGGCTTTTGGTGTATTAGTAAAGTTATTGATTTTAAGAACATCTATTTAGGTTCTAGTTTTATTTTTTATATTTATTTATATTAATGGGATGAATTAATAGAGGGTTTTATCTGGAAACTCTTTGTACACGCTTATGTGTTCGAATGGAGTTTTGGTATCTTAAAGGGATAACTTTAGTGGGGATTGAACTTGGACCTTTAGGTCACAAAGTAATTGCCTAACCATTAAACCAACTCCTTGTTAGATATGTGTATTCCACTAATTTTCTTTTTTAATTTTAACTTTTGGTTTTATCACATGTCATAATCTTATAATTAGGAGGATTTATCATTTATCTTTATTAATGTAAAATGATTAATCATCCTTAATATCCTTATAAAAATCCTTCTAAAACCTTCAAATCATGACATGTGTATTCCACTAACTCTCTTTCTTAACTCTTGATTTTGCCACTAGTCATAATCTTATAATTAAGAGTATTATTAGGAAGATTTATCATTTTCCTTAATCTATATATCTAATAAAAGAGTAGTTATTCTAGCTTTTTAAAGTCATCCACCTCAATTCAAAACTATCTTTAGACTTTGTCATGTAGGATTTTTCCTACGTGTCATCATCATGAATTTTTCCATTTAATATATACTACATTCCTTTTTCGTTACAACATCAATTTAATAAAATAACAATATATTATGAATAAAATAATTAACTTTTTATTTGTTTCCAAATAAATAATTGCTAGCACCTTTTTTTCTATTTTTGTCAACTAAATAATTTTTTTATATCACGTCTCATCCCTCATTGCAAGTAAATATTTATTGAGTAACAGTCGCACATCGTGCGGGTAAAAAAATTCTTGTTAATATATAAATAGATACAAATAAATGTTATATGTGTAATACTTATATGATATTTTCTTTTTTATTCTTTTTATATTTTATATGTTTTTTTCAGTTAATCATATATAAATATACTAGAATGAAAACCCGTGCGATGCACGGCCGGGCCTTTTTGTTTGTTTTGTATCTAATAGTAATCGACTTGAATCTTCATTAGGCCAAGGAAAATGGTTTAAAGGAATGTATCATTAGGCCAAAGAGGATGGTTTAAAGGAATGTTTGTTCACAGTATATAAAACACGTACACAGATTAAACCACACGGAATAGATAAATGGTAATCATCTAAGAATATTTAAGCACTGTCCATTAAAAGGCCAGAAATAGCAAAAAAGAGTTTGTAAATTCAAAAAGAACACTGCTTTGAGTTCGCATTACATGTAGCATATTATTGTTGTATATATAGAGTTATGAAAAAATACCATCATAGAAAACCATAAGAGAAGGTGAACAAAATTGAATGATGGTAATATTAAACATAGACAGTTGATTCATTTTCTTCCCCCAATCATCTGGTTCATACTAAATCACAATAATCGGGTTGTGTTATGATTCTCCTTCTTCATCGGGTTTCAATTTTCGTGCTTTGAATTTTCAGGGCCTCAGAAGGTATTTTCTTTTTATGGTAGGTTGTTCAGTGTCACTTTCCAGTGTTTGATCATTCGAAGAATTGGGTTGTTGTATCTCATCATTGTTCTCTTCATCTGTCCCATGTTCTGGTTGTTGGACTTCTTCGATATTGATATCCATGCCTCCGTCTATCTCATTTTCTGTTGTTTTTTCCATATCATTTTCTGTTCCATGTCCTGCATGTTGGTTAATGTGTTTGATAAGTACAAATGTATGTACAAAAGGTCATTATATATAATAGTTGAAAACAAATACAAAGCAAACAATCTCAGTTTTTAACATGCTCACCCATCCCTTGTATATCTACGAATCAAAGCAAGTTAAGTCATAATAGTTTACTGGTTACTAATGATGGTATACATTAAGTTAAGTCATAATAAGTTTCTGGTTACTAATGATGGTATACCAAATGACTAATCTATTTGCGAATGCTAACAATTACTATTATCTGATTCAATATAATGTAATAGCTATCATAATAATTTACATAGACTGAAGTTGCATCGGTATATCCTACGAATACATACGCGACTACATTACCCTAATAAAGGAAGTGCTGCAGAAGCAAGTTTAATAATTTACATGAACTGGAGTTGCATCGGTATATCCTACGAATACATACGTGACTACATTACCCTAATAAAGGAAGTGCCGCAGAAGCAAGTTTCATTCAAATTTAGTAGCTTTATAAATATAGTTATAGTCATAAATGTATAGTTATATAACTCCAGATATAGTCATAGATATAGATTATGTATTATGTATAGTCTTACCTTGGTCACGTGAATCTGGATCTTTAGGTTGTATTGATAGGGTAGTGTCCTTTTTGTGTTTCATGTAAAGGATGCTTATTGGCATATTGTCTTCTTCGTATTCAGATTCTTCAGCATGAGAAACAGTGTGTTTTATATGCACATGGTCTGTCGATTTCAAACGTGACAAACCTAAATTAGTTGAATTATTTCATTCAAAACGCATTGACTTTCGTAATAAGTACCCTTATAAATGTAAATTGCATTGGTTTATAATAGATTGCAGGAACAATTCTTTTGTGTTATCACCTATCTAAACAAAATTAATAAAGGTTATCATCATCAAAACAATTACTCAGTTTCATTCGACAGATAAACACAAAAGAATTATCCTTTATCTAAATAATAAGCACCCATGGTACTACTCTTAAATAAGAAAGATTAAGAAATAGAGTATAGAATCAAGATTGTTGATGTAACACATGTTGTTTAAAAAATATGGATTTCCAAAAAAATTCGCCTAACGGCGTCAAAAGAAAGCGGAAGTAACCTTTTAAAAGTCCAAACCACAAAATCTGTTTGGTTCCTTTATTACTTGGTGTTACTAGCCATATCATCAAAACAAGTTTAAATGGAAACCCATCGGTTGCCCAACATGAAACAACCGACCACAATACGAATACAAGTCATAAATGTCATAACATAATGCAAAAGTCTAAAGTGAGCAGCCACTATGGGTAAACTATAGCCATCTTCAATGCAATCTACCCATGCCTCGCTCTTATTCATCAACAATCATAAGCTTGCTAAACCTGAGGGAGCAACACATTTCAAGAAACAAGTGTTAGCTAACGAATTAGCTAAGTAAGAATACACATGGTTTATAAAGCATTTGTCTATTTAAAACATTATAGAAAAGTCATTAAGGTCATTAAGGCACATATTACATCATTTACATCATCACACATACATATCATTGCTTCATCATTTTCATATTAGGATGAACCACCTAAATGTGCCTAATCATCTTTCATATCTTTTCGCATATCATCTTTGCAAGTGTGACATAAGTCACGCATATCATATAAGGTGTAAGTTTGTGTGTAGGTGATCATAAGACCTAACAGGGAACCTCACACCCGACTGGATGGATAAGCCATATGGCGGTCCATCAATGTCGTTAAGGAATGGCAAGCCAATTCCAGGAGTAGTCCGTATGTTCAAGACATTGGTGGGTAATCAGGCCACCCGGAGATACTCTACCACTTAATTATGTTGCAAGGAGCCACCCAAGCAACCACATATACGCACCCACCGGGCAAGGGCAAGTACGGGTTAAGCTTAACACTTTCACATCATTTACGAGCTCGATTTACATCACATATAGTTTAGGTGTCCACATTACCTAAACATTATCACATATCATATTAACGTTTGGGCCCTTAAACGTGCACGTGTCATGGCAACCTATTAAGTCTAGTGAACTAGATGAACAAGCCATACAAACATGCACATTTCAATACATCTCATAGCATTACATATCATCATATATCATATCATTTCATTTCATATCATAGGGACTGCATATCAGGCCTCATTGGTCATTTTCATAGCCCATATCACCTCCCGTGTAACCCCGAATACCCATAAGCAAACAAGATAACATTTGGGAAGTTATTATATGAAAACCATGTTTTTGTTGAACCCTCAGCGTGTCAAAGTAGTGTATCTTACCTCAATGGAGTGAACAACAATCACAGATAGGGTTACCGTGCTTGACAAGTGTTCCTGACAACCTAAGGTACAAGAACGATTGAAGTATAAGTAAACTAGACACTTAAAAGTACCCTAAACCTTTCTGATGTTTGATCTCGTCGAGGGGAAATAGTGACCTCGTCGAGATTGAACTCCAGACCCTTAAAATCGTATTAAGCTATACAGTGATCTCGCCGAGGGGGAAAAGTGACCTCGTCGAGATTGAACTCCAGACCCTTAAAATCGTATTAAGCTATACAGTGATCTCGCCGAGGGGGAAAAGTGACCTCGTCGAGATTGAACTCCAGACCCTTAAAATCGTATTAAGCTATACAGTGATCTCGCCGAGGGGGAAAAGTGACCTCGTCGAGATTGAACTCCAGACCCTTAAAATCGTATTAAGCTATACAGTGATCTCGCCGAGGGGGAAAAGTGACCTCGTCGAGATTGAACTCCAGACCCTTAAAATCGTATTAAGCTATACAGTGATCTCGCCGAGGGGGAAAAGTGACCTCGTCGAGATCAAATTCCAGACTCACACTAGCCATACTGATCTCGCCGAGGGGAAAAGTCCCCTCGTCGAGACTGATGACCAGATCAGCAATTTTCATCTTTAACCTAATTCGACTCCCATTCGATTTTAACACATCTCCAGGCCTTATGAACATAAAATACACTTAGAATAAGACCAAAATCACTCATTGAAAACACCAATTGATCCTTGAATCATTTACCATCATTATACAATCGATTAATCACGCGAATGACTCGAAATCGATTAACGGATTGCAATTAAACCAACCCAAACCCTAAGACCAGATTTGAATCTAATTAATTGACTCATATCATCAAATATCAAAGGGAAATCATCTATATTACCCGTAGGTGATCAATAGGATGAGAATTCTTAACAATACTTGCCCGAAACACCAATGAACGAAGAGATTTGATGAAGAATTGCTATGGAAGAGGGAAGGGGGCGGCTTGGGGTTTCTCACACACGTAACTTGCAGATTTTTGACAATTAGGGATTCCTAATTGCTCCTTAACCCCTGGCCATCCTCTCCTAAAATTCCATTTTAGGTCCCTTAACTTCTAAACGTTACTTTCTTAGCTTAACTTTCCTACCCGGAGTCTTAACGATCTAACAAGCACTTAACCTTCATACTTTACTTTAAGTTAAGTTCATTTAACATATCTTTATCATTTCATAATAGACACATAAGCATTTAATCACATAATCCCATATAGGGCACATAAACTTAATGAACCTAACGTTAACTTAACAGGAAAGTCAAATAGTCAAACACGAAAAGTTTGGGATGTTACAGTTGATCTTGCCTTAAACACCCTCGATTTCTCAGTTCTCCCCATAGTTCTCATTCGCTACTCATTTGGTAAGTAATTATAAATTCATATTTATACTTTATGCATTAATCATCTTTACACGAAAAGTTTGGGATGTTACAGTTGATCTTGCCTTAAACACCCTCGATTTCTCAGTTCTCCCCATAGTTCTCATTCGCTACTCATTTGGTAAGTAATTATAAATTCATATTTATACTTTATGCATTAATCATCTTTACACGAAAAGCTTGGGATGTTACAATTACCTCCCCCTTAAGAGGATTCCGTCCCCGGAATCACATCAGAAATGAACAACTCTGGATACTTCTCCTCTATCACAGATTCAGTTTCCCAAGTTAGACTTTCACCATGATTATGCTTCCATTTGATCAACACAAGATCAATCACCTTCCGGCGTAGCTTCTTTTGCTTTCTCCCAAGTATTGCTACTGGTTCATCAACCATTCTTTTCCTTGGATCAATACTCACATCTTCAATAGGAATGACACTAGACTCTTCCGCCAAGCACTTCCTCAAGTAATATACATGAAATGTGTTGTGAATTCCATCCAATTCTGGAGGCAATTCCAACTGATATGCGAGGTCTTTGATACGCTTCAAAATCTTAAAAGGTCCATTGAAACGAGGACTTAGCTTTCCTTTCTTTCCAAAACTAATCACCCTTTCCATGAAGAAACTTTCAGCATCACCATATCACCAACTTTAAACTCAACTGGCCTTCTTTTCTTGTCAGCATAAGTCTTCTGCCGTTCTCTAGCTACACGAAGTGCTTCCTTTGCAATATTAACTTTTTCAGCTGTGATCTCTATAATTTCAGGACCTGTAAATTGCTTCTCACCGGGCTCCAACCAACAACTTGGAGTCCTACACCTCCTACCATAAAGCATTTCAAATGGTGGCATCCCAATACTTGCATGATAGCTGTTATTATAAGCAAACTCAATCAGTTTCAAATGATCATCCCATGCTCCACCATACTCTAATACACATGCTCTTAACATATCCTCCAATGTTTGAATTGTTCTTTCACTTTGCCCATCAGTTTGAGGATGATAAGCAGTGCTCAAGTTTACTCTAGTACCTAACTCTCGTTGAAGACTTTTCCAAAAACTAGATACATACCTTGTGTCTCGATCTGAAACAATGGACAATGGAACACCATGCTTTGAAACGATTTCATATATGTACATCTTCGCCATCTTGGTCAATGGTACATCTTGTCGTGTCGCTAGGAAGTGAGCGCTTTTCGTCAACCTATCCACAATAACCCATACCATATCATTTCCCTTTGATGTTCTTGGTAGCTTGGTCACAAAATCCATAGTAATATGATCCCATTTCCATTCCGGAATCTCTAACTGATGCAACATTCCATATGGCTTTTTGTGATCAGCTTTTACACGAGCACAAGTCAAGCATCTCTCAACAAAATGTGCTACTTCTCCCTTAATGTTCGGCCACCAATATATAGACTTCAAATCTGCATACATCTTTGTAGCACCGGGGTGAACTGAATATCTTGACCTATGAGCTTCTTCAAGGATCAACTCTCGGTTACCACCAAAGCAATGGTACCCAAATTCGACCTTTATATGTCCTAAATCCACGGCTGTTCGTTTCCATCACAAGACGTTTCTTCTTTCCAATACTTTCCTTGTCAATGTTATCCTTCATCAAGGCCTTAACTTGGGCTTCCTTGATGCGGTCAAGTAACCCAGACTTAGCTTGTACAACCATACTCATCAATCTACAAGAAAAATTCTGCACTTTTCTACTCAATGCATCCGCCACCACATTAGCTTTACCGGGATGATACTTAATTTCACAATCATAATCCTTCAGAAGTTCCATCCATCTCCTTTGTCTTACATTCATTTCCTTTTGTGAGAACACATATTGCAAACTTTTATGATCCGTGTACAAGGTACACTTAGTGTCATATAAGTAGTGCCTCCATAACTTCAAGGCAAACACCACAGCAGCTAACTCTAGATCATGGGTCGGGTAGTTCTTTTCATGAGGCTTCAACTGACGTGAAGCATAGGCAATAACTTTGTCCCTTTGCATAAGAACACAACCCAAACCTGAAATGGAAGCATCACTATAAACAACAAGATCATCGGTACCTTCGGGTAAGGCAAGGATCGGAGCTTCACATAACTTGGTCTTTAACGTTTGAAAGGCCTTTTCTTGAGCTTCAGCCCACACAAACTTCACCCCTTTCTTTGTCAATTCGGTCATAGGCTTAGCTATACGGGAGAAATCTTGAATGAATCTTCGGTAGTAGCCCGCTAAACCAAGAAAACTCTTGATTTCCGTGGGTGTCTTTGGCTGTTCCCATTTAGAGACAGCTTCAATCTTTGCGGGATCAACTTTGATTCCTTCAGAAGAGATAACATGCCCGGGAATTGAACTTCTCGAAGCCATAATTCACACTTGGAGAACTTTGCATATAATTTCTTCTCCCTAAGAACCTCAAGAACGGCTCTTAAGTGCTCACGGTGCTCTTCTTTAGACTTAGAATAAATCAGAATATCGTCAATAAAGACAATCACAAAATGATCTAAGAATGGGCGACACACCCGATTCATTAAATCCATAAAAGCGGCAGGAGCATTTGTCAACCCAAATGGCATGACAAGAAACTCATAGTGCCCATATCGTGTACGAAAAGTTGTCTTGGCCACATCTTCCTTTTTGACCTTTAATTGATGATAGCCAGACCGCAAATCAATCTTAGAGAAGTAAGAAGCACCATGGAGCTGATCAAAGAGATCATCAATACGCGGGAGAGGATACTTATTCTTCACCGTTCGCTTATTCAGCTCACGGTAGTCTATGCACATGCGCATAGAACCATCTTTCTTCTTGACAAAGAGAACCGGAGCTCCCCAAGGCGAGGAACTAGGTCGTATGAAACCTTTGTCGAGTAGCTCTTGGAGCTGAGACATTAGCTCTTTCATTTCAGTAGGAGCCAAACGATATGGTGCTTTTGCAACAGGAGTAGCACCAGGTACAAGATCAATCTGAAAAGTGACCTCTCGGTCGGGAGGAATACTGGGAAGATCATCCGGAAAGACATCAATACGCGGGAGAGGATACTTATTCTTAACCGTTCGCTTATTCAGCTCACGGTAGTCTATGCACATGCGCATAGAACCATCTTTCTTCTTGACAAAGAGAACCGGAGCTCCCCAAGGCGAGGAACTAGGTCGTATGAAACCTTTGTCGAGTAGCTCTTGGAGCTGAGACATTAGCTCTTTCATTTCAGTAGGAGCCAAACGATATGGTGCTTTTGCAACAGGAGTAGCACCAGGTATAAGATCAATCTGAAAAGTGACCTCTCGGTCGGGAGGAATACCGGGAAGATCATCCGGAAAGACATCAGAAAATTCAGAAACTACCTCAACATTAGGGATAGAAGACTTTTCCTTTCGTGTGTCAATAACATAAGCAAGGAAGTGATTCTTATTATTCCGAATGCATTTGAGAGCCTTCATCAAAATAATGATCTTTATGCTCCCTTTCTTCTTATCTCCATACACAAAAATGACTTTACCATCCGGAGTAGAGAAACGCACGATCTTTTGAGAACATATAATAGTAGCATCATTTTGAGACAACCAGTCCATACCTATCACTATATCAAAACCAGCAAGAGTAGTAGGCAATAACTGGACCGGAAAGGAACGACCCTCAATCTCGATAGAACAATCATCACAACCCACATAAATGTCATTAATAGTACCGTTAGCAATTTCGACCTCTATAGAACAATCTAGGGGAGTAGTAACTCTTTCGAGCTTAGGAGCAAACAATGTAGACACAAAAGACCTATTTGCACCCGAATCAAAGAGAACAGAAGCAGGTTTTGAATTAACAAGAAAAGTACCGCTTACTACCTCATCGTTGTCCTTAGCAGCTTCCACTGTCATCTGAAGAGCTTGAACTTTTTGCTTTTGGGCAGCCGTCTTCCTTCCATCATTCTTCATCTGAGGACAATCAGCAATCATATGACCCGTTTCTTGACACTTATAACAACGAGTCTTGTCTTTACAAACAGCTGCGGCGTGCCCCGGTTTACCACACTTATCACACCTCTTGGTCTTGTCTGAACATGGACCATCATGATGAGACTTGCAAGCTCAACACCATGTGTTACTCTTCTTTTTATCTTTTTCCCCATTCGAGGAAGAACCACTTTTAAACTTCTTATTAGAATTTGATGACCCATTAAACCTTCTCTTGAATTGAGACTTCTTATCATCAGCTTTATCAACCACTTTCTCAGACTTAAAATCATCATCTAACCTTTTGGACTCCTTAATCGCAGGAGACAATGTAGTATGTTGCCTACAAAGGTCACGATAACTAGCAGGGAGACCATCACAATAAGCTTCAATCTGATCAACTTCTCTACGAACCATGTTACCAACAAACTTGAGCTTTTCCATAAATGAGTGAGCATACTCAGTTATGGCACCGGGCTTAGCGGTTAAAGCTCTAAACTCCTTCTCAATCAATCTCAGTTCACGAGTGCCCACATATTCTTCCAGAAATTTCTCTCTGAAAGTACCCCAAGGCATAGCAGCTAGTACCTCGGGAGCCAAAGAAACAGTAGTAGACCTCCACCAATTTCGAGCATTCTTCTTAAGCATACGGAAAGCACACAACACCTTCATATCCTCGGGACAATAACATGAAGCAAACAAAACCTCTATATCGTCCAACCATTCCATAGCACCTACAGCATCTTGAGTACCATCAAACTCTTTTGCACCACACTTCTGGAAGCTATCATACTTAAAGTTAGTGGTACGAGGAGCAACCACAACACGAGGCTCCACTACATTCACCCCATCATTCACATCAGCAACAACATTCACAGGAGCAGCCTGTGATCTCACAATAGATGGCTCGGCACGGTTTGAGCGGTTGGAATAATTTCCATCAGTATGCTCATCCCGATGCAAGCTAGCTTCCCTTTCAGCTCTCACTTGAGCCAACTCCTCTTCATTCCTTCTCAAAAGAGCTTGAATAGCCCTCAACTTTTCAAACATTTCAGCTTGATTAGGAATCTGCTCAATCACTGGGTTAGCCCGTTCAATTTCAGATCTAGTGGGCAATTCACCCGGTAATGGCCTTCGAGGAGGCCTTTGATTAACACCATTTCCAGCCCCATTCTGATCAGCTGGAGCATTACTTGGAGTAGCTTTATCACGATGACTATTAGTACGAGTGTTAACCATGTTGTCTACAATGTAATGACGATGGTTAGCAAAGGTTAAAGTGAGAACAAAGAGATTAAGGCTACATATCATCTATTTCAGCAACATATAAACACATTCAAGCCTCAACCTACACTCTCACTCAATCCTAAACCCGTCCTAAAGCATTTCATCTCAATGGCTAAGCATTCCTACTTAAGTCTAACTTATCCTCTATCGGTTTAAGACCAATTCCTATGGTAAACTATAGCCATCTTCAATGCAATCTACCCATGCCTCGCTCTTATTCATCAACAATCATAAGCTTGCTAAACCTGAGGGAGCAACACATTTCAAGAAACAAGTGTTAGCTAACGAATTAGCTAAGTAAAAATACACATGGTTTATAAAGCATTTGTCCATTTAAAACATTATAGAAAAGTCATTAAGGTCATTAAGGCACATATTACATCATTTACATCATCACACATACATATCATTGCTTCATCATTTTCATATTAGGATGAACCACCCTATATGTGCCTAATCATCTTTCATATCTTTTCGCATATCATCTTTGCAAGTGTGACATAAGTCACGCATATCATATAAGGTATAAGTTTGTGTGTAGGCGGTCATAAGACCTAACAGAGAACATCACACCTGACTGGATGGATAAGCCATATGGCGGTCCATCAGTGTCGTTAAGGAATGGTAAGCCAATTCCAGGAGTAGTCCGTATGTTCAAGACATTGGTGGGTAATCAGGCCACCCGGAGATACTCTACCACTTAATTATGTTGCAAGGAGCCACCCAAGCAACCACATATACGCACCCACCGGGCAAGGGCAAGTACGGGTTAAGCTTAACACTTTCACATCATTTACGAGCTCGATTTACATCACATATAGTTTAGGTGTCCACATTACCTAAACATTATCACATATCATATTAACGTTTGGGCCCTTAAACGTGCACGTGTCATGGCAACCTATTAAGTCTAGTGAACTAGATGAACAAGCCATACAAACATGCACATTTCAATACATCTCATAGCATTACATATCATTGCTTCATCATTTTCATATTAGGATGAACCACCCTAAATGTGCCTAATCATCTTTCATATCTTTTCGCATATCATCTTTGCAAGTGTGACATAAGTCACGCATATCATATAAGGTATAAGTTTGTGTGTAGGCGGTCATAAGACCTAACAGTGAACATCACACCTGACTGGATGGATAAGCCATATGGCGGTCCATCAGTGTCGTTAAGGAATGGTAAGCCAATTCCAGGAGTAGTCCGTATGTTCAAGACATTGGTGGGTAATCAGGCCACCCGGAGATACTCTACCACTTAATTATGTTGCAAGAAGCCACCCAAGCAACCACATATACGCACCCACCGGGCAAGGGCAAGTACGGGTTAAGCTTAACACTTTCACATCATTTACGAGCTCGATTTACATCACATATAGTTTAGGTGTCCACATTACCTAAACATTATCACATATCATATTAACGTTTGGGCCCTTAAACGTGCACGTGTCATGGCAACCTATTAAGTCTAGTGAACTAGATGAACAAGCCATACAAACATGCACATTTCAATACATCTCATAGCATTACATATCATCATATATCATATCATTTCATTTCATATCATAGGGACTGCATATCAGGCCTCATTGGTCATTTTCATAGCCCATATCACCTCCCGTGTAACCCCGAATACCCATAAGCAAACAAGATAACATTTGGGAAGTTATTATATGAAAACCATGTTTTTGTTGAACCCTCAACGTGTCAAAGTAGTGTATCTTACCTCAATGGAGTGAACAACAATCACAGATAGGGTTACCGTGCTTGACAAGTGTTCCTGACAACCTAAGGTACAAGAACGATTGAAGTATAAGTAAACTAGACACTTAAAAGTACCCTAAACCTTTCTGATGTTTGATATCGTCGAGGGGAATAGTGACCTCATCGAGATTGAACTCCAGACCCTTAAAATCGTATTAAGCTATACAGTGATCTCGCCGAGGGGGAAAAGTGACCTCGTCGAGATCAAATTCCAGACTCACACTAGCCATACTGATCTCGCCGAGGGGAAAAGTCCCCTCGTCGAGACTGATGACCAGATCAGCAATTTTCATCTTTAACCTAATTCGACTCCCATTCGATTTTAACACATCTCCAGGCCTTATGAACATAAAATACACTTAGAATAAGACCAAAATCACTCATTGAAAACACCAATTGATCCTTGAATCATTTACCATCATTATACAATCGATTAATCACGCGAATGACTCGAAATCGATTAACGGATTGCAATTAAACCAACCCAAACCCTAAGACCAGATTTGAATCTAATTAATTGACTCATATCATCAAATATCAAAGGGAAATCATCTATATTACCCGTAGGTGATCAATAGGATGAGAATTCTTAACAATACTTGCCCGAAACACCAATGAACGAAGAGATTTGATGAAGAATTGCTATGGAAGAGGGAAGGGGGCGGCTTGGGGTTTCTCACACACGTAACTTGCAGATTTTTGACAATTAGGGATGCCTAATTGCTCCTTAACCCCTGGCCATCCTCTCCTAAAATTCCATTTTAGGTCCCTTAACTTCTAAACGTTACTTTCTTAGCTTAACTTTCCTACCCGGAGTCTTAACGATCTAACAAGCACTTAACCTTCATACTTTACTTTAAGTTAAGTTCATTTAACATATCTTTATCATTTCATAATAGACACATAAGCATTTAATCACATAATCCCATATAGGGCACATAAACTTAACGAACCTAACGTTAACTTAACAGGAAAGTCAAATAGTCAAACACGAAAAGTTTGGGATGTTACAGTTGATCTTGCCTTAAACACCCTCGATTTCTCAGTTCTCCCCATAGTTCTCATTCGCTACTCATTTGGTAAGTAATTATAAATTCATATTTATACTTTATGCATTAATCATCTTTACATTAAAACTTAGCCTATTTGTTTGCTATTTTTAAGTGAAACAAACCTAATCAATGTAAATTTATTCCATCATATGGGTACCTTTTCCCTTGTCGTTGGACTTCTTGTGTTGTAACGTCAACTTTGTATCATTTGTCCTTGATTGTTTCAAAATGGATTTTCTGCGATTCAATGGGAGATTATCCTCTCCATCTTCTGATGTTGTATCATGTAAAACAGGTTTCTTCTCATTCATGATATCTGTTGATTTGTAACAAAAAAAATCACAATTAGCATTACATATAAAGGGTAAATGGGTGAGAACCCTCTGGTCCCATGTACCGTTTTGGTACCCAGAGTACACACCGCATAGAACTCATGCCCGGTAAGTCACCATCCTCACACATGGGATCACAAGATATAGTTTCTCCACTTGCCTTTGGCAAGTTTTGAACATGTGACCTCTAGCCTTCATCTGTGGGCCCATGTGGTCACATGATGGCGGTACCACTGGGGTTTCACCCCATTGGTAATTAGCATTACATATATATACACCAAAATAAGTAACTAAGCAAATATATAATTCTGAATACATGCACCTATGATAATAAAATCATAATTAGCATCGCATACACATACAGAAAAACGAACATACACAAAACAACACAACATGAGCACATCTATCTATGATCACATCAAGTGTCACCTTATTCATAATGTATTCACTCACATAACAATAATTCTTATATATCAGAATTGCATTGCATATTATTAGCACATGAACAATGATCGTGTAAATATATTTCTACCATAATAATAATTAACCTCATTGATTTATGATCACAATAAGTATCCCCTAATTCATAATGCATTCACTCCCGTAAAATCATGCAATAGTATAACTGATCATATCAAAAATATATGTACTTTAAAAATGATGAATCTTATTAATATTTTTGAATGTTTCTGTATAATGTTACCTTTTTCTTCTGGATTGTGTTCTTTGATTTTGATTGTAATTGTTTCATATTTGCTTGCAAAAACCGCTCGCTTCGTCCACCTCTTTTTACTTGGATTCTCAATGTTTTTTCTGCTTGCTGGATTAATGTGTGATGATGAAGAAGCCATTTTTTAAGTATAAACTATTAGGATTAGAATGTATAATGGATTGGTATTTTTGTGTGTTAGAAAATAGCCCTAATAATTTGATGCTGTAATTGATTGATATCTTTTCTGATTTGGGAAAAAAGGTGGAGTGAGAACTGGCGTCTACACATATTCCGTATATATATATCTTATTTATTATATATCTTTTTTTTAATTGATGATGAATGAATTATGATTAAATTAAAGCTATAAACGTATTTGGCCGAGATATAGGAAACGTCTCATTTTTTAGACCAAGTTTTAACCCATATTGGGCTCACTGAGATGAGCTGGATAATAAGTTTTAATTTTGCAGGTAAAGGAAAAGGATTAATAATTCTTAAAGTTTTAATTTTGCAAGTAAAGGAAAAGACTTTTAATAACTCTTAAAGTTATAATTTTGCATGTAAAGGAAAAGGATTAATAATTCTTATTATTTAGTAATTAATTTTTATTAATCAATGGAATTATTATTATATTTTATTTTGTATAGTTTTTATTTATATATTAATGTGGCATTTGTAATCTCAATTTAAAAGTTAGCATACTTAAAAGGTGGTAATTGTAATTGGTTATGAAAGACATAAAGTCATACCTTTATATTCATATATTAACTATTTATGTGATTTAGTCTATGATATGTATGGATCATAAAATTAAGGTAGTTGCTAAAAATTTCATTTAATAATATGAGTTGTTGTACCAAACGATTACTGGTATTTTACGGTTCAAGGAAATGTAAGTAGATACAAAGATAACTACAACCCATGTAATTCAACTGCAAAAATCTTAAAGACTTTTAGATATGATTTTTGTGATGGTCATATCTTGGTTGTGAATAGAAAATTTAGTTGTTCATACCTTTGTTAGTATTAAATCTTAATTGTAATAAAATCTAACGTTTATCTAATCA
The DNA here is from genome assembly GCA_034093135.1 of Erigeron breviscapus. Taxonomy (NCBI): domain Eukaryota; kingdom Viridiplantae; phylum Streptophyta; class Magnoliopsida; order Asterales; family Asteraceae; genus Erigeron; species Erigeron breviscapus. The sequence goes on along the minus strand of CM067168.1, from coordinate 65,822,035 downwards.
CACCAAAACCGATATATATACCCACAAATGAATCACTTTGTAGTTCTAGCTTTTTATAAATGAATAAATTAAATATTCATGTCAATATTCTAATCTTATTGGTATGTGTAAGTAGCCCATGCCAAAGTCAATCTTTGTTGATTATATATATGTGATTGTGTGACACATATATTATAAGTTTTTCAAATTATTACTTGTTTGTATAAAGCATGCAAGATGTATTCTTTTTTTTTTTAAATAAATAAAATATAACAATATTTTATGAAGGATGGTCTGGTTAATGTTATATATGAAAGGGTCAAATAAGGAGAAAATAAGTAGTAGAAGGTGTCAAAGTCATTTTGTTAAATTGGGATATATTTTTTGAAATTTTAGGCAAATTTAAAGGGTATTTAAACTGAATATTACGTTTTATTGATATGTATCGATAGTGGGGGAAGATCAAAAGTTTGAAACCGGCAACCAATTTACTGTAGCTCGTTTGATGACAATTTGTTCAGTTACATTTTCATCGGAATGGCAACTGGTGATATTCTTGTCCTATATAAGAGATCATTAGGAAAATATATTTTATATATCTATACCTTTTCTCTACTTACAAAAATATTAGGGCAAATTTCTTTCTTCTCTCTTTCTTCAAATCAATCATGGTTACTTTGGTTTCTTGGACTCATTCCGGTAATGAAGATTTCTCTGTACTGAAAAAGAGCAACAGGAGGAAGATGAAGATACGAAGGATCAAACGGGTGTTGAAGCTGGAAGAAAGGATGCTCAGAGAGGTGTATAGGCAGGGGAAGTTACCAGTGGCTCGATGCCATAGATCAAGGGAACTGATGAGGCTACTGAGAAAGATGTTTGAGCCACACTTGTTTGTCATGGAAGAAGATGGTTGGAGGACTATTGCAAAATGGACTTTTATCGACACGAGCCATATCTGCATTCGATGGGCCAATAATCATGTTCAGTGGTATCCAATGAAGTTTGTCTTGGATACCTTTTCTTTGGAAGTGTTGGAGCAACTTGTAGCCATGCCTCCCCTCCGACACACTTGTTCTAAATGTATTATCCAATTTGAGGTTGATGTGGGTGTTCATGCTGATGAACTGAGGTTCCAGGAAGATTATGAAGTCGATGGTCCCTATTTGTCTGATGACATGACTGATGAAGAAATGTGGGGTTGGCCATAAATATTTTCATGTTTTTACTTTCCTAATATCATGTAGTATGTATTCAAATTATGAATTACTCTGATCCTCTTTTGGTATAGGATTTACTAAATCCTTTTTTTTGTTCCCATCCTTTACATATGGATGGTGATTAAATATTATGGTATTTATGGTATTATATCGGCTGTTTCGTATAATTTATTAATGTGTTTAGACTTATTTTCTTTCCTCTATATATTTGTGATGTGTGGTTATTGATATTCATATGATTGCTAAGTATTTGATGAATTGATTGTGATAAATTGTTGGCTTGATGCATTGATAATCTTGGTGAATGTATATGAGAATAGTTTAGATTGACCAACAAAGAAATTAATTTTTCTTTTTAATGTATTATTGTCTGGATGATTACACATTTGACTCTGTTAGAAATAGGTGCTTATTCTGTAGTAAAACATGTCGATTACCTGTGTTTGGTTGATGCTCCTGATGTGTAGATTGATCCAAACGGTGTTCATCTTTTATATACGTCAAAGTGTGCATAATGTTGTGGAAGTTGGAATTCGTATCCAGGTGATTATGAACACTTGTACTATCCAATGCTTTTCTGAAATCAACTTGTAATATCCCCATTTTTTTTTAAGGAATGGATTACAGGCTTACGGATGAATCAAGTTGTAAACGATATCACAACACTTGAGATATTATATGTTGGCACAACAAAGGTATTAGATTTTCATGTATTTTTTTTTACCATTTTAAGTTAATATCTTTTAATTCTATTGTGCTTTCAATTAAACTCTGGTAAAGATGTATATATGTATATGTATGATAGTTTTGCATTTATCATGATCATGGACCTAAATTTAAATGTACATGATATACATTTTTAATAGAATATTAACAATAACAAAACCGTACAAATGCATTATTAGGGTCTATTGGATAATTGAAATAGGGACAAAATGCAAGGTGGCAAAATTTTTTATTCGTGATCTTGATGGAGGTTGTTGAAAGCTTCCTTGTACACAATATTGCGCGTGTGTTGTCTGAGGTGTTTGTCCTTTTCTTTGACCATCAGGATTTTTAGTCCCTGGGGACGCGTAACCCTTGACAGAGCAACATATAGTTGACCGTGACTGAACACAGGCTCTGGTAAGTACAATCCCACGTAATTGAGTGACTGGCCCTGGCTCTTATTGATTGTCATTGTGTAACATGGTTTGATGGGGAATTGCCTACGTTTCATTACGAATGGCCATTTTGTTGATGTAGAAGTTAGGGTTATCCTGGAATCAATGATGTCTTACCTATCTTTGATCCAGTGATTATTCTTGCCTTGACAACAAACCTGCCTAGATCGGTGATGATGAGACGTGTACCATTACATAAGCCTTCACTCGGGTTCACGTTCCTTAGCAGCATTACAGGGAGACACTCTTTGAGTTGTAAAACATGTGGCAGCATTCCAGGGAACTTTAAAGAATTCAAAAATTCAATTGGGTATAATTCCTCCTGACCTGAAGAGTCAGTAGAAGCTTTGCATACCTCATCTGAACTCTTATATAATCTGGCTGGTCGATTTAGCTTGTCAAACATATGCTTGTTTATTTCGTCCGCAGATGCATTTTTCGGTGTTTAAATAGCCATTTCCCTTAGGTACTCGTCGTTTTCCTGGTTCTCAAGGAAGTCTGGAAACGTGGCTTTGATGATCTCCTCAATTGGCGCAGTAGAGTATGGAACAATAAACTTCTCAGGGATAGGAATCCAAGTTGGTTCGTCCTCACTTTCTTTTGCCTTTGCTTCTACAATTCCGTCACAATATTCAGGACCCGTCTGTTAAATTCTTGTTTCTCGACATCAACGACTCCTGTTGATGAATATTCATTGACCCGCATACTACGTGAAAGGGTAAAAAGCCTGCAACATTCCCATAAGACAGACTTGTTGATGCAAGAGTGAACAATTTCTTGTCTCTTACCTTTTGGGATAACTGGCAGGATCTGCCTGAAATCCTCACCAAGTAAAACCGTCATTCCACCAAAGACCCGATTTTTGTTTCTTGGATCTTTGTATCCCAGTATATCTTTCAGTGTCTTGAAGCAACAATGAAGCAATTCCTATCATAGTTATAAGGCAGGCTCGAAAAAGATGTTGAAAGGATAATTAGACGATGTACAAATTAGGTAGTTTTATATATTTGTTTATATATGATTATCTATTACCTAATTATGTGATGGTTAATTTTATATTACTTGAAGATGCTACCGCAAGTGCAATTGTCCCCTCTGAACGTAATCGTGATAGTATGGCCCTGTACAAAAAAGTTTTGCCAGTACCTCCTAGTCCATATACAAAAAAGAAGCCACCATCTTCTTTCTGAACAGAAGAAATCACACTCTCATATATTGCCAATTGGTCTGGATTAAGTGCCCCATATAGATCTCTGTGCTCAAGTGCTTCTTGTGCTCGATTGTAATTCAGTTCGTCACGAATTAGACGATTGTCCAATACTGTGAGCAATGATTTATCTGGTTTTGGTAGATCTGGGTAATCCTCCAATGACTTTGCATTGCGTTGCAAAATTTCCTGAATTTCGACTAAGCAGTAGTTCTACTTCTGTTCATCGGAAAGTTCCAAACCCGGAAACATGAATTGTTTCCTTTTTTTGTATAAGATATCCTCAGTTAGCATTTCCCAAGTCTCTTCCCATAATTGACGTGGACTGCTGACTTCACAAAACAACAAAATTGTAACAAATAGGTTGCGAAGTTGTGGTCCTATTGCCCAAAATTTAGCCTCAGTGATTGCTTGTGTCCATTCTTTGTCATCGTTTAAAAGTCCATGGGCGTAGCAAGCTTCCTTATATGATGCATATTCATGGCCATTCACTGTTTTGATTTCGTTAAAAGATTTCGGGCCTTTGACGACACTCAACAAAATTCTCAAATAGTATCGTAGGTCGGCTGCAGGGTTGCAGTAAACAATTCACCCAACGTTTTTTTTCTTCTTGTCTCGCCTTTTCCATATTTTATCCTTTTCTGTCCACACATAGTGGCGAGGTATCTGAGCATAAGTGTATTTCCGTGCTCTGGAATCCGTTGCGTTTAATTCAAGCCATTTTGTGAACATTGTATCAATGATCCCTTTCCTATTCAGTAATGAAGGCAACTTTTCCGAGTCACGAAGAGTGATCATGTGCTGGTTTTCAAGATGAAATGTGAGCCTGATCACCGACGGATAAGAGTGGTGGATGGGAAATGCAAGCATACGCCATACTGCTTCACATGGAGATAAATAACGGCAACCCAGGTAACTCTTGATCTCATATATCATAACAACTTTTTCAGAGGACGTTTCACCATCAACCTTAACATTATATTCTATTACCATCGTTGCTCTGTCGGGTCCTTTGTTTAGATACTTGAAGAGGTATTTGATCGCTCGGGATCTATTACACCATTCAACATTAATATGTGCCTTATATTTAAGCAACAGGTAGCGATTGTATGGAACAACATGACCATTATGAAACGTGGCCTTACCCTTGATAACATAAACCTTGTTATTCCTGCGTCGGTAGATTGGGTAACCGTCCTCATCGATTGTTGTTTCCTGATAAAATGGTTTTGGAAAATGGTTTTTGCATTTCCCTTCTTCTGTACATGAAGCATTTTTGAATTCAGCCCCACAAGGTCCATATAACATGTACTCGGTAACAGCTTCATATCCTCTAGGGTCGTCTTGCTGTAATGGGATTTCAGCTGAGATTAGGTCATCAATCTCCTCATGTGTTTTACACCTTGATTCAGGCACAAGCCATATAAGGATATGTGCATGTGGCAGTCCTCTTTTCTGAAACTCAATCGTGTATATCCCTGTAAAAATGTTACGTATATGATATTATAGCTTACTGCAAGTTAGGACAAAGAAGTGTCTGAAGAAAGTAAAATGAGTTTGTTTTGAATCAGTTGAGTGATATTATATAAGAAATACCCATAAGAAATAATGGATATTACGTTGTATTACCTGTTTGACATTCGCCAAAAAAAATTTTTTTTCTTTATATCCTCCATGAGGATATCCAGTTTCATCTTGAAAACACGGGATATGGATTCTGCACGGTCATGTGATTTCTGGTTGCTGATCAAAGACACCAGTTTATCAACCTCCGACCATTTTGGATTTGCCGTAAAGGTGATGAACAGATCTGGATTTCCAAATGCTCTGCATAGAGCCATTGCGTCCTGGTAGTTTTGTATCATGTACCTCGGACTCCCAGTAAAAGTCGTTGGCAGAACAATCCTCTTGCCAATTGCATCAGCTCTCGTGTCTCCCCTTGTGACTGCATCACATACGTTATGATACAGGTCCGCACACAATTCATTTTGATGATAGCGCATCCATCTGAGCCTCTGCTCTTCGATCGTAGTATATGCATTAATGAAGGGGCTAAATGAAAACCAGAAGATATCAGGTTTCGTACATGGGTTACGTTTCCAACCCTTAATAGAATTCTTATCTAGAGACCTGCCGGAAGAATATACAACTCTGATGGATAAGACCCACATATGGCTAGTGGGAAAAGAAACGGTTGGAGGAGTAGGAGGACCGGTATACGGCTCCGGCGGTAAAGATATTGACAGAGGGCGTAGAAATAGAAACTTCTGCATGGAAAGAAATCGTTCCGCACCATTCCAAAGAGCACAGGGGTCCCCCTCAAATCATCATGGCACAATCCATCATACTTCGCGTCTGCCGCGAGATATTTTGGCCACCGAGAAGGCTTCGGCGAAAAGCCCCGGGAAATACAAAGGTCCCGACATGGCCAAGTTCTGTGATTATCACAATCGACCAGGACATGATACAAACGATTGCAAAGTACTTAAAAGCAAAGTTGAAGAGGCAATGAGATCCGGAAGGTAATCTTCATTAATCAGAGGCATGAAAGAAACAAGTTCAAGACATAACGTGGGAAAACAAATTATGGGGGAGGCTACGAAACCAAAGGCGGAACCCCTAGAAGACCCAATTATGGCAATAGAAACAAGTGAAAAGAAGAGGGAAACAGTCCCGAATGAGCCATGGAAGAATGTGACGATAAGCTTCCCGCCAATACAAGAAGAAGAAGCCTCTGACGGACCAATCCTGATTAGTGCAATAATTGGGAATCATCCCGTCCGGAGAATATATCTAGATACAGGTAGTGGCTGCAAAGTCATGTACGAGCACTGCTTTTTAAAGTTAAGGGCGACGTTAAGAAGAACAAGGAAAGATGTCACCAGCCCTTTGGTAGGTTTCTCCATGGAAAGATCTTGGTCATTAGGAGAAATAACATTGTGGGTAAGAGTATGAGAAGCACCAAGGGTCCGGACAGAGCAACTGACGTTCATTATAGTAAGAGCCGTATCCCCTTACAATGTGATTTTGGGGAGAACAGCCATGCGCAAGTTTGGAATGGTACCATAACCAAGACACGCAGGGGTCAAATTCGCAACACCTTACGGAATTGGCTGTATCAAGGCTGATCCAAGACAAGGACGTGAATGCGCACAAGTTAGCATCCCAAAAGAAGAGCAGGAGACAGAAAATAAAGCTGCTGTCAAACCACTTACGGAGAAGATATTTATAAACGACAAGTACCCGGAGCAGTATGTGTTAATAAGAAAGCAGCTACAAGAAGAATACAAGGAAAAAGTTAAGAGCTCTCCTGTGGAAAAAATAAAGATGTGTTCGCCTGGACACCTGCGGACATGACAGGTGTCCCTCGGCAGCTGAAACTCGATAATGAAGTCTTCGACACACAACACCATTTGAATACATGGCCTCATGTAGAACCCGTAAAACAAAAAAAGAGAAGCTTGACTCCAGATAGGAGCAAAGCAGCAAAGGAACAAGTAGATGATTTAATTCATGCAAGAATATTACGAGAGGTGAAGTATCAAAGCTGGATAGCAAATCCGGTGATGGTCAAGAAACATGATGGAGGCTGGAGAATGTGTGTAGACTTCACAGACATTAACAAAGCATGCCCGAAGGACTGTTATCCACTTCCGGAAATTGATTGGAAAGTTGAATCACTGGTAGGCTTCCGCCTTAAATGCTTTCTAGACGCTTACAAGGGCTACCATCAAATACAAATGCACCCGGATGATGAAGACAAAACAACCTTTTATACTGCAGAAGGAATCTTTTGTTACAAGAAAATGTCATTTGGGCTGAAGAACGCCGGAGCCACTTATCAGAGACTAGTAGACAAAGCTTTTAAAGGGCAAATTGGACGAAACTTAGAAGCTTATGTAGATGACATGGTAATCAAAAGCACAAAAGAGGAAGATATGTTGAAGGACATAGAGGAAACCTTCAAGACCCTACGGCTCATCAACATGAAATTAAACCCCAAAAAGTGCTCATTTGGGGTAGAAGAAGGCCAGTTTTTGGGTCATGTGGTAACTAAAGAAGGCTTCAGAGCGGATCCGGAGAAGGTTAAAGATATCCAAAGGATGCAGCCTCCACAAACGCTGAAAGATATGCAAAGCCTTAGCGGAAAGCTTGCGGCATTGCACCGGTTCCTGTCCAAGTCTGCGGACAGATCGCTACCCTTTTTCAAAACCCTCAAGGGCTGTTTAGAGAAACAACACTTCAGATGGACAGAAGATGCACAGAAAGCCTTTGTGGAACTAAAGGAGTACTAGTGCCAACTTCCAACGGTTACGACACCAAAGACAGGGAAACATTGCAAATGTATCTAGCAGCCTCTGAAGAAACGATAAGTGATGTGTTAATAACTAGCAGAAAAGAGGGCCAACAACCGATATACTATGTAAGCAGAGTTTTACAAGGTCCAGAAACAAGATACCCCGAAATTGAAAAGTTAGCATTAGCCCTCGTTCATGCAGCCCGAAGGCTACGGCGGTACTTCCAAGCACATCCAATAGAGGTGCTAACAGACAAACCGATAAAGCAAGTTTTAACAAAGCCAGAAGTATCAGGTAGGTTGGAAAAATGGGCGATTGAGTTAGGGGAGCATGAGGTAGAATTCAAACCAAGAAGTTCTGTAAAAGGCCAAATCCTCGCGGATTTTTTGGCCGAAACCCCCCACAAAGAATGCAAGGGAAAACGCAAAACTCCACTACAGGCTGCTGCAGAAGAAGCCGGGAGTGAAAAGAAACACCCAGAAACATGGAACTTATTTACTGACGAAGCCTCAAGAGCTGATGGTTCCGGAGCAGGCTTAATCCTAACAAACCCCGAAGGGCAAGAATTCACATATGCTCTATGTTTTGGGTTCAAAGCTTCGAACAATGTAGCAGAATACGAAGCATTGTTAGTTAGCCTTAGAATTGCTAAGGAAATGAAAGTTAAGCATCTCCATGCTTGTGTCGATTCTCAAATCGTAGCGTTTCAAGTTGATGGAACGTACGAAGCCAAGGAACCAATAATGAAGAAGTATTTGGCAAAGGCTCAACAATTATCGCAATGCTTTGAAAGTTTCTGGATTCAAAACATAAGCCGGAACCGTAACAAAATTGCTGGCGCACTAAGCAAGTTAGCCTCTACCTCATTCGCACACCTCACAAAAGAAGTCCTAGTACGGCTGCAGCCATTGACGAAGAAGGGGTAACCTGGATGACTCCTATCGTAGAATATTTGATGAGTGGAATACTCCTAGAAGATAAAGACGAGGCCAGAAAAATAAGAGTCAAAGCCCCGCAATATGTGTTAAGAGAAGAGGGCTTGTACCAAAAGTCATATCTCGGTCCATTATTGAGGTGCATTGGCCCAAGGCAAGCTAAAGAAGTGATCAGAGAAATACACCATGGAGCATGCGGCCTGCACTCCGGAGCAAGAATGGTAGTAGCCAAAATAGTTGCAATGGGCTATTATTGGCCTTCCATGCACAGATATACATTGGCAGAAATCCAAAGCTGCGATTCATGCCAGATACATGCCGCAGCACCAAAAGCACCCAAGACCGAACTCATCCCAGTAACGTCAGCGTGACCTTTCTCCAAATAGGGAATTGACATCGTAGGACCTTTCCCACCTGCACCAGGAAAAGTCAAATTCTTGGTGGTAGCAATCGATTATTTTACAAAGTGGGTGGAGGCAAGACCTTTAGCCACCATTTCCGAGAAACATATAGAAAAGTTTGTATGGGAACAAATTGTAACAAGGTTTGGGATCCCCAAGACAATAGTCAGCGACAATGGCAAACAGTTTTGCCAAGGTATTTTCCCAACATTTTGTATTAACTTAGAAATCCAACAATGTTTCACATCCGTAGCCCACCCGCAAGCCAACGGCCAGGTGGAGGTAAGCAACAAACAGATCGTGCAAGGGATAAAGGCAAGGTTGGGAAGAAGTCAAAGCGGCTGGTTAGATGAACTTCACCAAGTTTTATGGGCTAACAGAACTACGCCCAAAACAAGCAACGGAGTAACGCCTTTCAGTCTGGTATATGGCTCCGAAGCCATGATACCTCCGGAAGTCAGCGTGCCAACAGTAAGAAGATACAACTCAGAAGCAGAGAATGAAAGACAACTCAGAACAAACCTTGACTTACTAGAAGAAAGAAGGGAAATAGCATCGATTAGAGAAGCATCCTACAAAAAGATCATCAAAAAATACTACGAAGGCAGAGTAAAGAAAGAAACTTTTCTCCCAAGAGATTATGTTTTCAGAAACAATGATGCTAGCAAGGCAGAAAGACAAGGGAAATTGGGACCTCAGTGGGAAGGACCTTATACAGTAACAGAATACTGCGGCAACGGCGCTTACAAGCTTGCCACACTGCAAGGAGAAAACCTCCCAAGAACTTGGAACGGCTCCCAGCTCAAAAGGTGCTACATCTAAAAGCTAACAGAATTACAACATCATTTATTTATGTAAGGCATAATGACCACTAATCAAATTAACAAGTCATATTTAGAACACTTGTAATAGAATGTGATCAATGAAAGCATCACAGCCAAACAAGGTTGATATTCATCACCTACGGCAAGTTCACAAAAACGCTACGGCTGACATTCCTCACCGTAAGCCAGACGTGTAGGCTCGCAACCTTACGTCACAGGGTCTAGTTAATCCTGCTAAATGCAAATAGGAATCAAACTTCCTATTTAGCCTACGGCAAAAACTTAAATGAACGCTCCGGCTAATGAGTCCTAAAAAGCCGTAAGCCCAAGGAAACTCCTTGGCACCATTAGGGCCAAACTTATATGCCCAAGACTGTTAAAGTCTAAGTTACAAACAAACTATCACAAACAACAAAATAAAGAAAGAGATTAACGCCGTAGCCTAACCAATGAACCTTACGTTCTACAGGCTACGGCAATATGATCATAACAAGTCTTAAATCACAAAGTAGCAAGAAAATATAGTCATGGCCAACAAAGGACTTACACATAATACCAAGTTAAATATTGTCTAAGAGATCAAGAAAGGAAACACAACAAGCTAAATAACGGAGCTTGAACGAGCGCTGGAAGCCGCAACTATTGCAGAGGAAGGATCCGGATTGAGTTTGAGTAGCTCGGAAGGAGAAAGTTTTGTATGGGTCGCAAGTTTGGAAAGGTAAGGCCATTGTTTGTTCTGAAAAGTTTCACTTGCTTCCTTCAGAGCAGAGAAGGCTTGCGGATTATACCCCGGAACCTTGGTCAAGTCGACGCCCAAATTTTTGCCTTTGAGTTTATCCAACATTTTATGGGCACCGTAGGCTATCGACAAGCTTTGAACTTTACCCATTTCTCGATTGTATTCGGGGGAATGGTGAAACTTATGAACAATTTGAGGGAGGGCCTCAATGATTTCTTTTTTCTCTCCCCTAGCCACAGTAAGCTCCTGCTCCAGACGCTCTGCCTTCTCTGTAACTTTCATCAAATCGTTTGACTTTGCCTCATACTTGGTTGGAAAATCAACCTTCTCCAACTCCAAGGCCTGGAACCTATCCTAGAGAACTTTCAACTCCTGCTCCATCATTTCTTTCTGCTGCTTCTCAATTAATGTTGCGGCTTCCAAATCTTGCATTTTGGATTTGACAACTTCTGGATCGGAAGCGTTCTCCAAACGCAGAACCTTACACCGCAGCAGAGTATTGTGACGATGCAACCTCTCTTTTTCCAAGTGGAGAACCTCTATTCATCTCTTAAAATCATTCTAAGTAGCAAAACAAAATAGTTCAACAATGACAATACTAGCAAGAGTATATATATATATATATAAAGAGAAGTAACGAACCGCAAGTGAAAGAGAATCAATAGCGTGGCGAGCTAGGAAATCATTAAAGCTCCGGTGGCTCATCATGGTTGTGGCCCGGAGGCGAGCAGGAATCATAGCAGTTTCAACGTACTCATCCCTCTCTTCCTCCAACTCCAATGAACTATTGAAAGGGATGTTTGGAAAGGTAACAGAAAAGGGTTGATCACTGTCAGGCACCATGGGATTTTGTTGAGAGGGTGGCCCATCACTATGCGAGGGGGTGGAATCACGAGACCCAGTCTCACTTTGTCCCTCCAAATCCTCAGCTTTAAAATCTTGTGTATCTTCCGGATTAGGAACATCGGGCTTCCGGCGAGTCATAAAGCCCTTGCCAACACCATGAACGGGTGGCGCAACATGAAAGCCCTCATCCTCGCCCGGAACCCTGTAGGTTCCGCCCGAAGGCTCCAGAATCCTAAGACCCTTGGCCTTTCTAGGCTTCTTGGTCGGTTGGGCACTGGATACCTCCGCAGTCGACTTTTTTCTCTTAGGAGCACTTTTCTTTTTAACAGCCGGAACCTTCTCTACGTCTTCGCTATCCTCATCTTCATCTTTCTTCTTTTTCTTTATCTTGAGACTTTCCTGATGGGCAGCCAAAATTTCCTTTTTTCAAGCAGCAACACGAGGACTGTCAGGCAACACAATTACTTCTTGATCAAGATCAACATGGGCGACTTCCGGAACCGTTTCTCCCTCCACAACGTCTGGCTGAATGTCAAAACTCTTCTCTAACACCTCATTTGCCTCCAAGTAGTCAAAGAAGCTCATAACTGGTAAAAAAAAAAGAGAAGGGAAGAAATGATTAGAAAATTAATACGTGAAAGGGTAGTAGTATCAATCACAAAAACAATAAAAGATAACAGGAAACGATATGTTAAGAGTCAAGAAAGAAGGTCCAGAGAAACCGTACCCCTCCCATCTTGACTAATGATCCTAGGCCTGGCCGGATGAAACGCCCACAAAGGGCTCAATTTTGCTAAGTACAAGATAGACTCCGGAAGGGTACGACATCGAGTAGATGGATTGTACATCAATCGAACATGCTCCGGCTCGACACCTAGTATAGGGTCCGAATCAGCTAAAGACACACGGGCTTCACCCTTAATGTGCAATATACATCAATATGCCAGAGGAATAATACTGGCATCCATAAAAAAAAAAAATGGACTTCCAACCCTTCACCGAATCCTTCACATCATATATACATTCCGGAAGCTTTGACCCAGGGCGTCTTTCAAATGTGTACCAATCACCTGCGATACCTAATCTAAAAAACTTGCGGAACAAGCCTACGGATGGTTCTATATTACGGGCACGACAACACACCTCAAACATTGCCACTCGAAGGGCTCCAAAAAGAGTGATTTGAGAAATATGACAACGGAAGTGTTTCAACACTTCTAGGAAGAAAACGGTAAAGGGCAAACGAATATTTCCTAATTCAAACATACTATAATACAAGCCTATCTTATACATCGGAACCGCCCTAATGGTTTCAGAAAGTGAGGGAACATTGTAGCCGTAGCCATAAGAAAACCTATAGGTCGAAAGCAGCGATGCTAATTTCTCCCTACCCTCACTATAAAAATGAATCGCTAAATCCTTTTTATTACCCATACTAAATGATGCTAAAAAAAACACAAGACTAACCTGCGGAATAAAGAAGAATGATACGGAAAGGAGTAGAAAGGCTGCCGAGTAACAAAGTTGAGAGAAAAAGGGAGAATTTAGGAAAATATGAGAACAAATGAAACAAGGAAACCCTACCCCTTATTTATGGGGGTGGGCATCGAACGACATGTCGCAAAGGAATAGGGAACGACAGGCAACGTAGGATCGAGACACGTGGCAAAGGGTGTAATCTACGGTACAATACATGATTCAATTTTCAACATGACTTTTCCTTTCCCCCCTTTTTTCTTTAAAAAAAGGGGAGGGGGGGGGATAGAAGGGATAAACGTAGAAGGGAAACATGAAAAACCTGCGGAATGAAAAAGAAAGCCTCCGGATAACCAGTTACATCGTTTTGGATAGAGCAAGCAAAGCCTAGCATTTTAGTAAATACACAACGCTAGGCTGGGGGGCTTGATGACGTATCATATCCGCAACCTCTTTAACCACTAGAGCCGAAGCCTAATAAGCATTACCCCAGGCAAAGGCCGTAGGGTAATATAATTAGGCTACGGCATTATCTAACAAACTCGAATAGTACATGAGTGACGATAGCCTGAACACCACATCAGAACCGTTGTCTGGTTCTGTAAAGTCAACTTTCGTACACAGGTAAACGACGCACCGAATAACGGTCTCTTACTATTCGATGTCATGTGCCGGGGACCTCTTACATGCTTAATTGATGTCATGCATTGGGGACCAGAGGTTAACCTTCCATCTGACCTCCTATAAATACATGCCCTTGATCCTCATTCAAGGGCATGACAAATTTACTCAAACACACTCAAAGATACACTTGGTGGCGTGAAGCTAGTTAATTACTTCACACCAACTAGGAATCGCCAACAAGTAATCAGATTCTCTAATAATCCACTTACAAGGTCTTCACATATTAATTCAAGGGTAACGTTATCCTTGAACATCAAGATATGTCACCTTTGCACCTGCATATTTCGAACAATTCTTCTAAGTCCATAAAATAGGTTTACATAGTTAATATTATGTGGATAAGATCACAACACATGGTCTAGTGCTAATTAAACTACAAATTTCAAATCTCAATTGAGTAGTATGATTGACCTGTTGATAAGTATCCTGCTCTTTTACGTGTTCTTTTATTTACTCCTGAATTAGGGCGAGGATAATACGTGGTCAACATCAGTTCTATGTATATATCAGAAAAAAAGGAACCGGGTATGTATTTATATTGATGCAACAATTCTGTACACAATAAGGTTGAACCAGGAATAACCTTGTTTTTTCCTTTTTGGAATTGTAGTTTTCTTGACACGTATGCCGCTAACCTTTTTTTTAACACCTGGACATCCAAGACCGCATCAATATGTATATTAGAGTAATAGAGATAACCAAATAATATAAAACTTGATACTTACGTTTGTTACGAATAGCAGTTTTTTTGGAGGGATGGTTGCACTCTGTTATTATTTTGGTTCGTAAATAAGTAAGTCAACATATGTTATGTACACAAAGATTACTGTATATGTCTTATATAAAGTTTAAACTACACGTATTAGGTAGACTAAGTGTAACCTGCAGTTGCGGTCCTTTTACGTCTGAATTGATTCATAACAACTTGCTGGTTCTGTGTTACATGTTTTGGTGGCCCGATGTTTACAGTCTTTGCATGCGAACCTGATCATTGATCTTACTGTCAATATTGGAATACCATTTTTGTTTTAACTATCTATATATCCAAAAAATTGTAAGTTATTATAAAGAAGTGCAGATAATGAAAAAAAGGAATGACCATGAATTTGTGTATATGTGTCTTGTGCTCCATTTTCAGAAAGTCTTAGTCCCCAATATGTCTGTAACCTTCCATCAGGGCTAATAAAGTTTCCTGAATATACTTTTATGCACTTATCAATAATATTAGTAGGCTCAAGTACATTGCTAATTGACAGCCCATAGTATGTCTGTAATTTGCCATTTGATCTTATATATCTGTGTGTTTCGTACCGAATTGATGGAATCTGTGTGAGTGAATCCCAATCACATAGATCATTTGATTGGCCTACAGAGCAAAATAATTTATGAGATTACATATCTACACCTACAACGTTTGCGAAATGAATACTGGATATAAAGGACAGGAGATGCATACCTTTATATTGCAAATTATGATTGTTTAATCTGAGGACACAAAATGGTTGGATTGTTCCACATGGCAACTTATTTGTACCAAAATATGGTACAACTGAATCACTCAATATAGGTGAAAAACAGGGAACACTTGGGACAAATTCAATAGGGCCTGAAACTGGAATAAAATAAAATAGATCATAGTTGACATGTTGGAATTTTGTGATAAGTATATATTGTTAGTGTCCATCTTTGTATATTACTGAAGAAAGAGTTGGTTAATGTATACCCGTTTCATCTGTATGAATTCTGCTAATTTCAGGCATATTATTTTGGCTCATTGTTATAGTGATCTTCAGAACTTCTATAGTTCGAATATTAATATGATTTTTCTTTCTTTGAGGTACACTTGAAAAGGAAGAAGCAAATACCAAATTCAAATGGATCTCAACTGTACTGCACAACTCTGTCAATAAATGAGCAAAAATGCTACCCAAGGGACAGACAATTGAATAGGTAAAGTCACATTTACCATTAACAATAGTAAATGATTGAGGCTATTCTTAATTTAGTCTGTTCGAATGTCAATTTTTAGTTGTGATAGTATTTATGCCTTCAGAATAATAATGGACGTATGAAGTAATATTAGGCTAAATATAATATATTAATTAAGATTAGTAGTAAACAAATTCGGATACAAAGGATACTGAGGCTGAATATTGTTGATGGATTATTTGTCTTATATTTATTTATTTATGTTTTATGACTTTAATATGACAAAAGTTAATGTAGAATGTGAATGGCATGTAACTGAAGGATGTGAATAGGCTGGCAATCTCATTTACAATAGGGAGTGTGTCTTAGTTTTATGCTATATAAGAGGTCCTTCTACATTCAATCCAGTTACAACATCCAAACAATAAGTCTATAATAAGCAAGAAGACGAAAGAATTCCTAACACACTAATGGCGCAGTTGTCTGCATGGGATTTCAACAGGGGGGGACAATACTATGTATTTGATATGACTAATAATAGAAGAAAGCGTGTGCAATCTATTGCAAGGGTGTTGCAATTGGACGAATCTATTTTGAGAGACGTGTTCCGTATGGGTGTACCTGCTGGTAATGTATGCTGGGAGACAAACAGGCTGATTGCGGCTCTGAGAAGAAGGTTCGAACCCCCTGCTGATGGTATTATGGACTTTAATCATCCACATGAGCAGATTGTCGATCCTGGTTCCATCGTGACAGGGTGGTTATTGCTGAAAATGATGAATTTGGTAGAAGTCTTTTGGGGAGATGGGTTCTCTACCTATCATGGGGTTGTTGATGTACTTAGTTCTCAGGATGTGGAGTGTCTACGTCAACTTTTGCAGGCTGGGTCAATTGACCCAATGCCAAGTGTGTTTCAGTTACAGTTCGAACATGATCTTTGGAATCGGGTTGCGGCAATGAGATACTGGTATGCAATGGAGGATGATCGCGGTATTGACGAACTCTTTGATGAACCAATAGCTGAGGGAGACTTGATGGTTGTAGATGGATATATATCCGAGGACTTTCCCGAGATAGAAGCATAATATGGCAAGTTCATTCTATGTGGACTGGTTATGTTCTTCATGAAGTTTTAACCTGGATCATGTGTTTTCATAAAATTAATAATATTCTGGATTTTATGTATGTGAGTTTGCTTATGTAAGAGATGGCTATAATTAAGAATGAGATGTTTCTATTATGAAATATATTAATAAATAAAATTAGTAAATTGTCATTTGCAAGAGTGCATGGATTATGAATTTTTGCTGGTTAAAAAATGAGATAATCTGCTTAAGATGATCACTTCCTACAATTATATAAGAAGGTGAATTTATAAAATCATGTATACCTATAAACAAAGTACAAATTTTATAAAAGGTTGAGTTAAATGTATCATTTGAGTCATTGTAAAATAGAGTTAGTGACAACTGCATATTCTACTCATCAAAATAGTCATTGTAACATGATCATATGTTTATTTTTGTTTTTGTGTTGCATATTCCTGTACTTATGAGACATTACGGTGTAAACACGTTTAGGGTGTATACATGTTTTTTTTTCTACCAGATATTATACTCATATTTCAAAG
This sequence comes from Erigeron breviscapus, assembly GCA_034093135.1. NCBI lineage: Eukaryota > Viridiplantae > Streptophyta > Magnoliopsida > Asterales > Asteraceae > Erigeron > Erigeron breviscapus. The sequence continues at coordinate 65,804,707 of CM067168.1, read as the reverse complement.
CTGTTTGAGAAAGTTTCTAAGCAGGGAGAATTTAGTCTGGAAAACTAATTGGTCATTGATATGCACATACAGTTTAACAAATAAATAATTGTATCAAAAGTTTTTAGAAGGCAAACACGTTTATAGAATGTTATATACATTTCTATACAGGCTATGTTTAATTAGACAAATAAATAGGTTATTAAAAGTTTTTAGAATGCACACACGTTTATAGAATGTTCTATACATTTCTATACAGGCTATATTTAGGTAGACAAACATATAGGTTACTTATAAATACAGTAAACTTGAGTGATAAACGACCCATTCTTATAAGTATAAGAATGGAAGAATGTGTCATAAAATTAGATTGTCACCCAAAGTATTAGAAAAGTCGAAATCTAATCGGAAGAAAAATAAGTCCAAATATCTATCATTGACTATTTTTTTATTGAGTATTTTCAGAATGCAAGCGGTGGTGCACCAGTTTGTACTCTACAGGTTTGATATCCATATCCAATGTTTTTGATTTAGGACCATTTCCTTTACTAAGTCATTTTAGCATCTATATAAATCCTGCCTATGTATCTGCATCTATGTTGATAATTTTCCAATAACAAAACACATAAATAATTAGTAGCAGCCACGATGTTTAAAATGTGGACAATAAAACTGAGGAAGGAAAATGTTATTACTTTCAAACATGAAATAGCATAATATCTCATAACCTAAAACAGGACAAACCAACAGAAGACAACCCAAAAGAGTTTCCACGGACCAAACATAGTAAAGCACAATACCGCAAACATCCAAACATAATAAAGTACTTAGAAACATGCATGAAAATACGACGGGGGTAGTTTTGAGACATCGAATGGGCAGTAAGTCACTGAGAATCAGTCTTCGAGAACAGACTCTTTGTCCACATCATTCTCGGTGTCTGATCCAGATTCAACACTGAACATGTTTACACAATAACATACAAACATTAGTTAGCACAGTATATATGCCCGAAGAATAAATAACATATGATTCACATACTTTTTTTTCCTTGCACTCCGATGGAGGTTTTCGCCAGACTCTGATACATTATCAACCAAGTCCACATATGCAGACTCCTCATTATCTTTGTCCACCTCCAAACATGCACCAGCAGCAACCCTGTTTAAACATTGAATAATTGTAGTTGATCAATTAAAACAGAAGGAGCATTATAAGAATAAAGCCATCAGTAAAGACTAAATGCACTATAGACCTTTTATCTCCTTCTTCATTGACCGATACCATGTTCACCGTCGAGTTATGAGCAAGACCAGACAGCGATTCGGAATTCTTTGATTCTCTGAAGTCGGTAAACACATATTTACAAATCAATTAGCTAAAAATTATATTTGCCACAATATCAACGTGGTGAACAATACTTACAATTTCCTTTTCCTTGGCTCCTTTTTTGAAGGAGTTGCAATTGGGTTCAGGATCCTTTGTACCCGATGTCGATGATCCACCAGTGGATGCTACACTATTATGTTGCTTGCCACCAATTGCCAAAGTGGGGATATTCATGACAGGGAGATCACCTGACTACAATTAAAGCCTTCAAATTCACAAGCATTATAGTACGTGTGACCCTTTATCTCAAACACATGCCTTGTTCCAATCAAGTTTCGTAAAACAGGAGGCAGCACATCATCACCCCAATCATTCTGAGAAAAACCAATACACAAATAATATTAAGTACAAATACTGGACATACAGAACATATTTCACAAAATTTGGATTACAACCTGCTGCTCCTCTTCCATTAAAGACTTCGCGGTCCTGCTTAGCAGCTGCTCGGCAGGTTCATCAAACAGTGTAACAACAACTGCCATCAATTCATCTCTTACATCCATCTGAATCTTAAACCTGATATTTGTTGCACACATTTAACCAAATACAATCTTGTTACCAGTATCTATAGAAATTGAACATACCTGATATGGGGGTATAGGACACTTGATTCACAGCCCTCACACCGGAAGCCACCTTTTACCCTTGTTAAACCTTTGCGGCACCGACCACTTGAGCAAGTGATCAAATACCAACCATTTCTGGTTCGAATGTCAACAATCTCAACTGTGCACTTGAACAGAACACATTGTATACATTCAACATTAGTTAGTAAGGAATTACATCAATAGTTTTCGGGGGAAAAAGGGCACATAAGACACTATACCCCGTCTTCCGGATGCAGGCCATTCTTCCACTCACGACCCCACTTCAAAAGCTCCGCGAGCATATCAATCATCGAAACGGTATCAACTTTTTCCAGCGGTATCTCACTAAGATCCTGGTTCCTGTAAATCAAGAGTAAAAACAATGAGTTTCAAAGCGCAAATGTGCACATATAACACATCCCAGAAGTGTTCGGCGGGCAACCTGAGAGCAGAGATGAATGAATTCAAAGCCGGCACATCTGGACTGTCAATAATCTGGGTTGATGATGTGCTAGAAATACCAAGTTCACCTGTTTTACAATGCCAAAGGTTAGAATGATGTATACTAAATTAGGCTGAGATTACATGATCTTTGTATCAGCATACTAAAATATTTTTTTACACTCATTGCTGTAAGAATGCAGCTATATGGACCTGAACATGGCTCTTTCTTCTTGATCATATCCTCTCCCACTGATCCCCATAATGTGACTGGAACCTGCCGTCCACTGCATATACAAAATGATAACCGGTAACGACAGTTGCCTATCTTATCACAATCTAACGAATTAGGATCTCGGTATACCTCTCATTGGTCAGGAGGAACTCAACAGTTTTGGCCCCCGTCGCTTTTGTTTTAGGCTCCCCGACATACAATGCATAACCAATAACATCTGAAAGCACAATAGATACACCAAATATTCAGCAATAAAGAATGCACAAACACACCCATTGTATGTATTCATAATTCCTCGTACCCTGTTTTTTCCTTTTAACACGAAACACAAAACATATATGGCCCAAGAGAACTGATTCAATGTCAAGAGTATAAACTACATAGATCCATATTGTTGGACATAAAAAAATGAGAAAACATAAGAACCAAATACCCAGATTTCCTATATGTAATTCAAACAACCCAGTTAACCAATACATAAACATAGGTATTGTATATATTTATCTGTAACCACATACAACCCAAATCTGGAAGCACAATAGATACACCAAAACATTTAGCATAAAACAAAGCACAAATATACCCATTATATGTATTCATAATTCCTCCATGTGATCTACCCAACCCAGTCAAACAATACATAAACATAGGTATTGCATATATTTATTTATAACCACATACAACCCAAATCTAAAGCACAATAGATACACCAAATATTCAGCAATAAAGAAAGCACAAACACACCATTGTATGTATTCATAATTCCTCGTACCCTGTTTTTTCCTTTTAACACGAAACACAAAACATATATGGCCCAAGAGAACTGATTCAATGTCAAGAGTATAAACTACATAGATCCATATTGTTGGACATAAAAAAATGAGAAAACATAAGAACCAAATACCCAGATTTCCTATATGTAATTCAAACAACCCAGTTAACCAATACATAAACATAGGTATTGTATATATTTATGTAACCACATACAACCCAAAATAAATAGCCCAACATATTAAACTGACACATGCCTGATCTATACAAATACACAATACAAAATTAGTGAAAAGTGTACGATTTAAAAGAAAGAAATCATACCAACTAAATACTTGTTATCTACCGGCACCAGTTCTTCAAACGAAGTAATTTGGAAATAATAACGCACAAAACTGTTGACATCACCTACTGTCTTCCTAGCAGATGTTGCGCCATTGAATTCAAGGATGTACTCACTGTCTTTCATTATTCGAAAGTCCTTCCTATTAGGCTTCACTTTGAACCCAGACAACACATACACAGAACCTTCCCCTACCATCTCCAAAAACTTGTGTGCCTGTTATGCGTAGAAACATAGTGCATGGCATTTCCCTGCACATCCAGAACCCCACTGAGTATACATTGAATCTATATATATAATAAAGTATTATAACTATAAACAAACACCCAAAACAAAGAAACCAATTGGTATACCTTCTGATCTGAGATAATGAAATCAGTGCTCATGTACGTTCCCTTCACATTGTACACATCCCATTTGCGATTGATCATTACCATCACAGGACCACCAGACCCTGGTTGAAGATCATCAAGGAAAACATGACCCTGATCAGCACGATTCATACGCAACTGAACTTTATTTGCCATCTTTTTAAAAAGCAACAACTAATTTTGATGAGTTTGTAACTTTCATACCATGCTCACCCACTGCTTGTATATATACCAGTTCAAGAGCCTCTACGTGACCATCCATGATCAGCCATCAACAGTTACATTTGAAAGATTTCATTAATGATACAAAGATGTCATTAAATTCAATATGCATTAACCAATGGTATAAGTGATAATCCACGTATGGGTTGGCATATAAAAAGTCTTTAACACATAACATCCATATATCTAATTCAACTAAAAAAAATCATAATCAGCATTACATATATATACACCAAATTAAGTAACTAAGCAAATATATAATACCGAATACATGTATCTATGATAATAAAATCATAATTAGCATCGCATACACATACACAAAAACGAACATACACAGAACAACACACCATCAACACATCTATTTATGATCACAATCAGTGTCACCTCATTCATAATGTATTCACTCACATATTTGCAATAATAATAACTAACCTCATTGATTTATGATCATATCGTATACATACATATTTCTATCATCATAGTAAGTAAACAAATGCAATTAACCTCCTAATTAACCCCACTAACCTCTTTGATTTATGATCATATCGTATACATAATATTCCAATCATCATAGTAAGTAAACAAATGCAATTAACCTCCTAATTAACCCCATTTAGTACCCTAATCAATGAAATGCTAAAGAAGCAACTTTCATTCTACTTTAGTATATATATAGATAGATGTTTTGTAAGGTTCAAATTTATTTTTTATTTGTATGGTGTTAATTGTTACATTAAGAAAAATATATATCCTTCTAAAATATTTGGCTAATAAAATTTCTTATAATCAGTTAATGAAATCATTAAAGAAAATGAGTGGATCACACCAATAGAAATTCTAGGTTATTTTACTTTTTGGCATTTTAATTTATGGATGAGGTTTCATTTAAGAAACTTGTTTGATATATATTTTCACACTTGTAAAAATTACAATTTGATTTTATGAAGTTGATATATAACTTCAGAGGATCTTTATCTTATATTTATAATCCGTTTTTGATGTACCTTTTATTTTTGGGGGTAGCCCAACTTTTTATTTTTAGAATCATAGACTAAAGAAGAAGGCTCCTGGATTAGCGCCACAAAAAACGGGAAGAGAAATCCGAAATGAATGAATCACTTCGTGTCGACCTGTTTCTAATAAACTTTCTGGCCTGCCTTCACCTAAGACATTGAAAAGGGCGAGAAAGGGTTTGTTGTTGGTTCGGAGGATGCAAGTCCTCTAAGCAAACTCCATATCTACATAAACAATGCCACTGTTTCTTGTTTGGGTATGGTATCATAAAATCCGGAGGGGAAAAGGGGTGGGGGGTTAGATTAATACATATTAGATTATGTAGACGCCTACATGAATGGAAGTTCGTTTATATATATATGATATAAATTTGGTTTTAAAAATATATATCAAAAGTAGATAATGATTTTCCAGTATTTGGAGTGCTGCTAGTCCAACTTTGTTACTATTGTAGTTTTGTATTTAGTTAATGGTCAATTTGTTGAAGGTGGATGGTGTCTTTTAATTTTTAAACATGAAACACGACTTTTCAAATTTTCAATGGTTTTATCTTTACAAAAATCTTACATTCATAATCAATTTTATCAAATGCTTTAATATTTTTCACACATAAAAAGTCGATTACATAAATCAATACTTTCTGTTTTATTTTTATTATTTATATCAAAAATACTTGTTATTAAATACGAGTAATATTTTACCGTTAATTTAATTGTGACAATTTTGTTGCAATAAATTGTTTTACTTGATCATTTGTGTCTTCTCCTCTTTTTATGGTCATATTTGTTAAAGTCTTACGAGTCAAGTCAAATTACTGTAAAAACGAGATGACTCATACAAGCCGAGTCAAGCTACAATAATGAACTAATAATTCTTGTAGTTTGATAATGTTGTTATATTTATTTATTATGTATTATATTTATGGGTGATATCAATTCTTTTGTTATTCATATATTTCTTTCTTTTATTGTGATTTTAAATATAAATTTTAAGTTTATATTTGTAACGTGAAATTTCTCTTTCCTCTTTTTTCATCATCTTTCCCATTCTTTCTACAATTTTTCTTTATCTCTATGTGTATTGTTAAGCAAGCACCAAAATTTGAAAAAATAATCAGCGTTGAAGAATTTTTTTTTTTCACGAAACTAAAGGTTCCTTAGCATTTATCTTTCAAAAATAAAAAAAAATGAAATAAAATCCACAAATAAGTCTTTCACCTCAAATGACCGAAGCTAATCCGTTTACTTTGGGCTTTTCGTGTCAGTCTTCACGTTGAAGCCTCAACGAATTCACGCCGCGAAAGGGTGTTTAGTCAACGGTTTTAAAAGCGTATTAATGGGCCACGAAAGCATTTTTTTTTAATCAAACATATGTAAGGCCCAATTAGAGAGTATCTATCTTTTAAGAACCCCTCCGGCCTCCGCTAGCTTTCAAGGCTTCAATAGAGTAGAAAGAAATACTTATTGGACCGGATTCAATTAGCCTAGTTATTTTGCAAAGACAAGATATCTGTAGATTCTTGAATTATTAAGTTATTTAAACTTTAGATGTACAAGATACATACTATACCTCTAGTTATATCCTTAACTTATATAAAACGTTTTAGTATATTGTAACATATATATATTTGAAATTTAATCTTGGAAATTCCAATGCCTTTCGCAAAACAAATAAGTCTTTTCATAATTTAATTTGCAAATATAATAACTTCTCATTGAATTTATTTATTTCAAAAAAAATCATCTACTAGAACCAACACAAAAAATCATTATATATCGCTAATAAAAAATATTTACTTTTGCCGCATTACACGAATATTATGCATTAAACCCTTCTTTTTTCTCTCGTGTGAGGCTTTATATATTTAACTTTATAAGATTATGTGACCCTTGAAAATTTACTGTTTTTCCAAACCACATACTTTGTCATTTTTTATCCTAACGTCATGAACTCATTTTTCTCCACAACAAAATTTGTTTACTTTTATGGTATTTACCATTTAATATATGACTAGCCAGAGGCGGTATCATTTTTTTTTAAAAAGGTGACAAAATAAAAAAAAATGCATAATAAACAAATGGGAGCAAAATTAAAAATATTATAACAATATTTTAAATATTTAATAAAAAAATTCAATTTCGAGTGGTATATATTGACCCTCTTGTCCCATTTTGGTACCAAAGAGTTACAGTTATAGCATCTCCAGTAGTTTTAATCATGCATCAACTAATTAATTAGTTATGTGTAAAATATAATAGTTTGTATTTTTGTATACTAAATATCTATCTTAATATGATCTTTTCTCTCATATTTTGCATAAATTAATTCTTGTTATAAAACGTTAACAGTCAAAAGTCTTATGAAAGAATCAGATATAATAATTTTATACAAGAAAAACTATCGTGTAAATGGATTATAATAGGAACTTATTGAAAATTGGTGTGATACTTTTGTTAAATTTGATGTAAAAAACAAAATGCCGAAAGCTTTAATGTTGCAATCTACTATGATACACGAGTAATGACAGAATGTACCCTAAAAATACAAAACTGTATGCCTTGCTGTATTCAAGTCAAATATACAATCCAGAGTAATAAGAGGGTTAATTTCTACTTTGTCGTAAGATTTGACCTATAATAGCGTAACAATAAGGTTTTTCTATAATTTGTTTGTATCTTGAAAAATGTTATAAATACTAGCCACGAGTTCAGCTTAATTACTTTAATGGCTTCCACGCATTCTTTGAACGACTTTTAGAGGGTCACAATTATTCATTAATCACTAACCCGTAAAAACTACTCTTTCACAATGAGTCGATAATGAAAGCATTGGAACATCTTAGTGATACTTTTATGGTTTTTTGTGTACCATTAGAAGGGAATTTATGTAAAGTGAGCATTTGTGTTACGAGCAATGCAAAACTAAGGCCTATGCTTATAACGTCTTGAATGATGCGTCCTCCTCCCCTTGGACACTCGACGCTATGGACACGGAGAGTCCTAGCCATGCGTCTTCAAGTGATAGTCCTCCTGGAGAAGTTGAAGGACGCTTGCATGTGGGTCCAGGAGAGCGTGTATGCGACGGAATAAAAAAAAAGCCTTTATTTTTTTTCTTTTCAAAATGCAACGGCTACCTTCTCTTTTTTTTAAAAACTTAATCTATTTAAACCCTACCATTTTTAAACAATCAATCAACAACAAAAAACCATTTCAACTAATTTTATCTTCATCAAACCATTTCATTTAAAAATGTTGATACAAAGGTGGACTGAATCAGAAGATGTTTTGTTGTCGAGGTGTTGGATGTTGAGGCAACCTGACCCCGTGACTGGTAGATGTGAAATGACTAATCCAAGCGAAAACACTTGGAACGACATTACTGAAATGTTCAACACGGACACGACTGAAGGTCCACGGAGCAAATATCAACTATTAGGTCACTTCATACCACCAACACCACCACCACAATCATTTCCTGATCCAAATTCACCACATCATTCTTCCAGCTCTTCTTCTGATTCATCTGATTCATCCGAATACTTAAGCGATTGCTCGCCAAACAGAATTGCCACCAGTGGGTTATCTACCGATACTCTAATTGTCGCTCTCATGAATCGGTTGAGATCAGAAGAACCCCAAATCTGTCATCGCATAAACGCTCAACTTTTCAATCACTTCTTGCATATTTATCTTTCCAAAGCACACAACAGGAACAACAGGCTCAAATTGAAGCTCTTCAAAAGCGAGTCACTGAGTTTGATCAACAATGTCGACTGGCTAATATCTCAAATCGTCGGGATGATCAAGATCCTGATGATCAACCCGAGGGGGAGAATATGAGAGATATTAGAGAGGGTCATGAGACACAAGCTCAAGATGGTCAAGAAACTGTTCAAGAAGTTGTTACAGAGACTCAAGGAGGAACTCAAATTCAAGAAGATTCGGATGACTTACCTCCACTCATCAGAAATATTTCTCATTATTACTCTTCCACATCAAGTTCTGATGAGTCAAGTGATCCTGATCCATTTCAACCAGGAAATGGTAATGATGATGAGTCTGATTCTGATAAACCTGATGATGCTCCAGCAAGTGTAGTTCAAGAAGAATATGGAGAAGATATCTTTGAAGAGATAGTTTATCATCTCAGAAACAC
>CM067168.1:65427398-65794200 GCA_034093135.1 Erigeron breviscapus | reverse complement strand
AATGGAACACCATGCTTTGAAACGATTTCATCTATGTACATCTTCGCCATCTTGGTCAATGGTACATCTTGTCGTGTCGCTAGGAAGTGAGCACTTTTCGTCAACCTATCCACAATAACCCATACCATATCATTTCCCTTTGATGTTCTTGGTAGCTTGGTCACAAATTCCATAGTAATATGATCCCATTTCCATTCCGGAATCTCTAACTGATGCAACATTCCATATGGCTTTTTGTGATCAGCTTTTACACGAGCACAAGTCAAGCATCTCTCAACAAAATGTGCTACTTCTCCCTTAATGTTCGGCCACCAATATATAGACTTCAAATCTGCATACATCTTTGTAGCACCGGGGTGAACTGAATATCTTGACCTATGAGCTTCTTCAAGATCAACTCTCGGATACCACCAAGCAGTGGCACCCAAACACGACCCTTGTATGTTTTAAACCCACGGCTATTAGTCTCCATCACAAGACGTTACTTCTTTCCATACTTTCCTTGTCAATGTTATCCTTCATCAAAGCCTTAACTTAGGCTTCCTTGATGCGGTCAAGTAACCCAGACTTAGCTTGTACAACCATACTCATCAATCTACAAGAAAAATTCTGCACTTTCTACTCAATGCATCCGCCACCACATTAGCTTTACCGGGATGATACTTAATCTCACAATCATAATCTTTCAGAAGTTCCATCCATCTCCTTTGTCTTACATTCATTTCCTTTTGTGAGAACACATATTGCAAACTTTTATGATCCGTGTACAAGGTACACTTAGTGTCATATAAGTAGTGCCTCCATAACTTCAAGGCAAACACCACAACCGCTAACTCTAAATCATGAGTCGGGTAGTTCTTTTCATGAGGCTTCAACTGACGTGAAGCATAGGCAATAACTTTGTCCCTTTGCATAAGAACACAACCCAAACCTGAAATAGAAGCATCACTATATACAACAAGATCATCGGTACCTTCGGGTAAGGCAAGGATCGGAGCTTCACATAACTTGGTCTTTAACGTTTGAAAGGCCTTTTCTTGAGCTTCAGACCCACACAAACTTCACCCCTTTCTTTGTCAATTCGGTCATAGGCTTAGCTATACGGAGAAATCTTGAATGAACCTTCGGTAGTAGCCCGCTAAACCAAGAAAACTCTTGATTTTCGTGGGTGTCTTTGGCTGTTCCCATTTAGAGACAGCTTCAATCTTTGCGGGATCAACTTTGATTCCTTCAGAAGAGATAACATGCCCGGGAATTGAACTTCTCGAAGCCATAATTCACACTTGGAGAACTTTGCATATAACTTCTTCTCCCTAAGAACCTCAAGAACGGCTCTTAAGTGCTTACGGTGCTCTTCTTTAGACTTAGAATAAATCAGAATATCGTCAATGAAGACAATCACAAAATGATCTAAGAATGGGCGACATACCCGATTCATTAAATCCATAAAAGCGGCCGGAGCATTTGTCAACCCAAACGGCATGACAAGAAACTCATAGTGCCCATAACGTGTACGAAAAGCTGTCTTGGCCACATCTTCCTTTTTGACTTTTAATTGATGATAGCCAGACCGCAAATCAATCTTAGAGAAGTAAGAAGCACCATGGAGCTGATCAAAGAGATCATCAATACGCGGGAGAGGATACTTATTCTTCACCGTTCGCTTATTCAGCTCACGGTAGTCTATGCACATGCGCATAGAACCATCTTTCTTCTTGACAAAGAGAACCGGAGCTCCCCAAGGCGAGGAACTAGGACGTATAAAACCTTTGTCAAGTAGCTCTTGGAGCTGAGACATTAGCTCTTTCATTTCAGTAGGAGCCAAACGATATGGTGCTTTTGCAACAGGAGTAGCACCAGGTACAAGATCAATCTGAAAAGTGACCTCTCGGTCGGGAGGAATACCGGAAGATCATCCGGAAAGACATCAGAAAATTCAGAAACTACATCAACATTAGAAATAGAATACTTCTCCTTTCGTGTATCAATAACATAAGCAAGAAAGTGATTCTTATTATTCCGAATGCATTTGAGAGCCTTCATCAAAATAATGATCTTTATGCTCCCTTTCTTCTTATCTCCATACACAAAAATGACTTTACCATCCGGAGTAGAGAAACGCACGATCTTTTGAGAACATATAATAGTAGCATCATTTTGAGACAACCAGTCCATACCTATCACTATATCAAAACCAGCAAGAGTAGTAGGCAACAACTGGACCGGAAAGGAGACGCCCTCAATCTCGATAGAACAATCATCATAACCCACATGAATGTCATTAATAGTACCGTTAGCAATTTCGACCTCTATAGAACAATCTAGGGGAGTAGTAACTATTTCGAGCTTAGGAGCAAACAATGTAGACACAAAAGACCTATTTGCACCCGAATCAAAGAGAACAGAAGCAGGTTTAGAATTAACAAGAAAAGTACCGCTTACTACCTCATCGTTGTCCTTAGCAGCTTCCACTGTCATCTGAAGAGCTTGAACTTTTTGCTTTTGGGCAGCCGTCTTCCTTCCATCATTCTTCATCTGAGGACAATCAGCAATCAATGACCCGTTTCTTGACACTTATAACAACGAGTCTTGTCCTTACAAACAGCTGCGGCGTGCCCCGGTTTACCACACTTATCACACCTCTTGGTCTTGTCGGAACATGGACCATCATGATAGGACTTGCAAGCTGAACACCATGTGTTACTCTTCTTCTTATCCTTATCCCCATTCGAGGAAGAACCACTTTTAAACTTCTTATTAGAATTTGATGACCCATTAAACCTTCTCTTGAATTGAGACTTCTTATCATCAGCTTTATCAACCACTTTCTCAGACTTAAAATCATCATCTAACCTTTTGGACTCCTTAATCGCAGGAGACAATGTAGTATGTTGCCTACAAAGGCCACGATAACTAGCAGGGAGACCATCACAATAAGCTTCAATCTGGTCCACTTCTCTACGAACCATGTTACCAACAAACTTGAGCTTTTCCATAAATGAGTGAGCATACTCAGTTATGGCCCGGGCTTAGCGGTTAAAGCTCTGAATTCCTTCTCAATCAACCTCAACTCACGAGTACCCACATATTCTTCCAGAAATTTCTCTCTGAAAGTACCCCAAGGCATAGCAGCTAGTACCTCGGGAGCCAAAGAAACAGTAGTAGACCTCCACCAATTTCGAGCATTCTTCTTAAGCATACGGAAAGCACACAACACCTTCATATCCTCGGGACAATAACATGAAGCAAACAAAACCTCTATATCGTCCAACCATTCCATAGCACCTACAGCATCTTGAGTACCATCAAACTCTTTTGCACCACACTTCTGGAAGCTATCATACTTAAAGTTAGTGGTACGAGGAGCAACCACAACACGAGGCTCCACTACATTCACCCCATCATTCACATCAGCAACAACATTCACAGGAGCAGCCTGTGATCTCACAATAGATGGCTCGACACGGTTTGAGCGGTTGGAATAATTTCCATCAGTATGCTCATCCCGATGCAAGCTAGCTTCCCTTTCAGCTCTCACTTGAGCCAACTCCTCTTCATTCCTTCTCAAAAGAGCTTGAATAGCCCTCAACTTTTCAAACATTTCAGCTTGATTAGGAATCTGCTCAATCACTGGGTTAGCCCGTTCAATTTCAGATCTAGTGGGCAATTCACCCGGTAATGGCCTTCGAGGAGGCCTTTGATTAACACCATTTCCAGCCCCATTCTGATCAGCTGGAGCATTACTTGGAGTAGCTCTATCACGATGACTATTAGTACGAGTGTTAACCATGTTGTCTACAATGTAATGACGATGGTTAGCAAAGGTTAAAGTGAGAACAAAGAGATTAAGGCTACATATCATCTATTTCAGCAAAACACATTCAAGCAAAACATCAAGCCTCAACCTACACTCTCACTCAATCCTAAACCCGTCCTAAAGCATTTCATCTCAATGGCTAAGCATTCCTACTTAAGTCTAACTTATCCTCTATCGGTTTAAGTCCAATTCCTATGGTAAACCTATAGTCCTTGGTTCACTTAAACCATTTCTCTGATACCACTTGTAACACCTGTCGTTTAAAAAATATGGATTTCCGAAAAAATTCGCCTAACGGCGTCAAAAGAAAGCGGAAGTAACCTTTTAAAAGTCCAAACCACAAAATCTGTTTGGTTCCTTTATTACTTGGTGTTACTAGCCATATCATCAAAACAAGTTTAAATGGAAACCCATCGGTTGCCCAACATGAAACAACCGACCACAATACGAATACAAGTCATAAATGTCATAACATAATGCAAAAGTCTAAAGTGAGCAGCCACTATGGGTAAACTATAGCCATCTTCAATGCAATCTACCCATGCCTCGCTCTTATTCATCAACAATCATAAGCTTGCTAAACCTGAGGGAGCAACACATTTCAAGAAACAAGTGTTAGCTAACGAATTAGCTAAGTAAAAATACACATGGTTTATAAAGCATTTGTCCATTTAAAACATTATAGAAAAGTCATTAAGGTCATTAAGGCACATATTACATCATTTACATCATCACACATACATATCATTGCTTCATCATTTTCATATTAGGATGAACCACCCTATATGTGCCTAATCATCTTTCATATCTTTTCGCATATCATCTTTGCAAGTGTGACATAAGTCACGCATATCATATAAGGTATAAGTTTGTGTGTAGGCGGTCATAAGACCTAACAGAGAACATCACACCTGACTGGATGGATAAGCCATATGGCGGTCCATCAGTGTCGTTAAGGAATGGTAAGCCAATTCCAGGAGTAGTCCGTATGTTCAAAGACATTGGTGGGTAATCAGGCCACCCGGAGATACTCTACCACTTAATTATGTTGCAAGGAGCCACCCAAGCAACCACATATACGCACCCACGGGCAAGGGCAAGTACGGGTTAAGCTTAACACTTTCACATCATTTACGAGCTCGATTTACATCACATATAGTTTAGGTGTCCACATTACCTAAACATTATCACATATCATATTAACGTTTGGGCCCTTAAACGTGCACGTGTCATGGCAACCTATTAAGTCTAGTGAACTAGATGAACAAGCCATACAAACATGCACATTTCAATACATCTCATAGCATTACATATCATCATATATCATATCATTTCATTTCATATCATAGGGACTGCATATCAGGCCTCATTGGTCATTTTCATAGCCCATATCACCTCCCGTGTAACCCCGAATACCCATAAGCAAACAAGATAACATTTGGGAAGTTATTATATGAAAACCATGTTTTTGTTGAACCCTCAACGTGTCAAAGTAGTGTATCTTACCTCAATGGAGTGAACAACAATCACAGATAGGGTTACCGTGCTTGACAAGTGTTCCTGACAACCTAAGGTACAAGAACGATTGAAGTATAAGTAAACTAGACACTTAAAAGTACCCTAAACCTTTCTGATGTTTGATATCGTCGAGGGGAATAGTGACCTCATCGAGATTGAACTCCAGACCCTTAAAATCGTATTAAGCTATACAGTGATCTCGCCGAGGGGGAAAAGTGACCTCGTCGAGATCAAATTCCAGACTCACACTAGCCATACTGATCTCGCCGAGGGGAAAAGTCCCCTCGTCGAGACTGATGACCAGATCAGCAATTTTCATCTTTAACCTAATTCGACTCCCATTCGATTTTAACACATCTCCAGGCCTTATGAACATAAAATACACTTAGAATAAGACCAAAATCACTCATTGAAAACACCAATTGATCCTTGAATCATTTACCATCATTATACAATCGATTAATCACGCGAATGACTCGAAATCGATTAACGGATTGCAATTAAACCAACCCAAACCCTAAGACCAGATTTGAATCTAATTAATTGACTCATATCATCAAATATCAAAGGGAAATCATCTATATTACCCGTAGGTGATCAATAGGATGAGAATTCTTAACAATACTTGCCCGAAACACCAATGAACGAAGAGATTTGATGAAGAATTGCTATGGAAGAGGGAAGGGGGCGGCTTGGGGTTTCTCACACACGTAACTTGCAGATTTTTGACAATTAGGGATGCCTAATTGCTCCTTAACCCCTGGCCATCCTCTCCTAAAATTCCATTTTAGGTCCCTTAACTTCTAAACGTTACTTTCTTAGCTTAACTTTCCTACCCGGAGTCTTAACGATCTAACAAGCACTTAACCTTCATACTTTACTTTAAGTTAAGTTCATTTAACATATCTTTATCATTTCATAATAGACACATAAGCATTTAATCACATAATCCCATATAGGGCACATAAACTTAACGAACCTAACGTTAACTTAACAGGAAAGTCAAATAGTCAAACACGAAAAGTTTGGGATGTTACAGTTGATCTTGCCTTAAACACCCTCGATTTCTCAGTTCTCCCCATAGTTCTCATTCGCTACTCATTTGGTAAGTAATTATAAATTCATATTTATACTTTATGCATTAATCATCTTTACATTAAAACTTAGCCTATTTGTTTGCTATTTTTAAGTGAAACAAACCTAATCAATGTAAATTTATTCCATCATATGGGTACCTTTTCCCTTGTCGTTGGACTTCTTGTGTTGTAACGTCAACTTTGTATCATTTGTCCTTGATTGTTTCAAAATGGATTTTCTGCGATTCAATGGGAGATTATCCTCTCCATCTTCTGATGTTGTATCATGTAAAACAGGTTTCTTCTCATTCATGATATCTGTTGATTTGTAACAAAAAAAATCACAATTAGCATTACATATAAAGGGTAAATGGGTGAGAACCCTCTGGTCCCATGTACCGTTTTGGTACCCAGAGTACACACCGCATAGAACTCATGCCCGGTAAGTCACCATCCTCACACATGGGATCACAAGATATAGTTTCTCCACTTGCCTTTGGCAAGTTTTGAACATGTGACCTCTAGCCTTCATCTGTGGGCCCATGTGGTCACATGATGGCGGTACCACTGGGGTTTCACCCCATTGGTAATTAGCATTACATATATATACACCAAAATAAGTAACTAAGCAAATATATAATTCTGAATACATGCACCTATGATAATAAAATCATAATTAGCATCGCATACACATACAGAAAAACGAACATACACAAAACAACACAACATGAGCACATCTATCTATGATCACATCAAGTGTCACCTTATTCATAATGTATTCACTCACATAACAATAATTCTTATATATCAGAATTGCATTGCATATTATTAGCACATGAACAATGATCGTGTAAATATATTTCTACCATAATAATAATTAACCTCATTGATTTATGATCACAATAAGTATCCCCTAATTCATAATGCATTCACTCCCGTAAAATCATGCAATAGTATAACTGATCATATCAAAAATATATGTACTTTAAAAATGATGAATCTTATTAATATTTTTGAATGTTTCTGTATAATGTTACCTTTTTCTTCTGGATTGTGTTCTTTGATTTTGATTGTAATTGTTTCATATTTGCTTGCAAAAACCGCTCGCTTCGTCCACCTCTTTTTACTTGGATTCTCAATGTTTTTTCTGCTTGCTGGATTAATGTGTGATGATGAAGAAGCCATTTTTTAAGTATAAACTATTAGGATTAGAATGTATAATGGATTGGTATTTTTGTGTGTTAGAAAATAGCCCTAATAATTTGATGCTGTAATTGATTGATATCTTTTCTGATTTGGGAAAAAAGGTGGAGTGAGAACTGGCGTCTACACATATTCCGTATATATATATCTTATTTATTATATATCTTTTTTTAATTGATGATGAATGAATTATGATTAAATTAAAGCTATAAACGTATTTGGCCGAGATATAGGAAACGTCTCATTTTTTAGAACAAATTTTAACCCATATTGGGCTCACTGAGATGGGCTAACTGTAAATAATAATGATAATAATAATAATCTGGATAATAAGTTTTAATTTTGCAAGTAAAGGAAAAGACTTTTAATAACTCTTAAAGTTATAATTTTGCATGTAAAGGAAAAGGATTAATAATTCTTATTATTTAGTAATTAATTTTTATTAATCAATGGAATTATTATTATATTTTATTGGTATAGTTTTTATTTTATATTTGTAATCTCAATTTAAAAGTTAGCATACTTAAAAGGTGGTAATTGTAATTGGTTATGAAAGACATAAAGTCATACCTTTATATTCATATATTAACTATTTATGTGATTTAGTCTATGATATGTATGGATCATAAAATTAAGGTAGTTGCTAAAAATTTCATTTAATAATATGAGTTGTTGTACCAAACGATTACTGGTATTTTACGGTTCAAGGAAATGTAAGTAGATACAAAGATAACTACAACCCATGTAATTCAACTGCAAAAATCTTAAAGACTTTTAGATATGATTTTTGTGATGGTCATATCTTGGTTGTGAATAGAAATATTAGTTGTTCATACCGTTGTTAGTATTAAATCTTAATTGTAATAAAATTTAACGTTTATCTAATCACACCAAAACCGATATATATACCCACAAATGAATCACTTTGTAGTTCTAGCTTTTTATAAATGAATAAATTAAATATTCATGTCAATATTCTAATCTTATTGGTATGTGTAAGTAGCCCATGCCAAAGTCAATCTTTGTTGATTATATATATGTGATTGTGTGACACATATATTATAAGTTTTTCAAATTATTACTTGTTTGTATAAAGCATGCAAGATGTATTCTTTTTTTTTTTTAAATAAATAAAATATAACAATATTTTATGAAGGATGGCCTGGTTAATGTTATATATGAAAGGGTCAAATAAGGAGAAAATAAGTAGTAGAAGGTGTCAAAGTCATTTTGTTAAATTGGGATATATTTTTTGAAATTTTAGGCAAATTTAAAGGGTATTTAAACTGAATATTACGTTTTATTGATATGTATCGATAGTGGGGGAAGATCAAAAGTTTGAAACCGGCAACCAATTTACTGTAGCTCGTTTGATTACAATTTGTTCAGTTACATTTTCATCGGAATGGCAACCGGTGATATTCTTGTCCTATATAAGAGATCATTAGGAAAATATCCTTTATATATCTATACCTTTTCTCTACTTACAAAAATATTAGGGCAAATTTCTTTCTTCTCTCTTTCTTCAAATCAATCATGGTTACTTTGGTTTCTTGGACTCATTCCGATAATGAAGATTTCTATGTACTGAAAAAGAGCAACAGGAGGAAGATGAGGATACGAAGGATCAAACTGGTGTTGAAGCTGGAAGAAAGGATGCTCAGAGAGGTGTATAGGCAGGGGAAGTTACCAGTGGCTCGATGCCATAGATCAAGGGAACTGATGAGGCTACTGAGAAAGATGTTTGAGCCACACTTGTTTGTCATGGAAGAAGATGGTTGGAGGACTATTGCAAAATGGACTTTTATCGACATGAGCCATATCTGCATTCGATGGGCCAATAATCATGTTCAGTGGTATCCAATGAAGTTTGTCTTGGATACCTTTTCTTTGGAAGTGTTGGAGCAACTTGTAGCCATGCCTCCCCTCCGACACACTTGTTCTAAATGTATTATCCAATTTGAGGTTGATGTGGGTGTTCATGCTGATGAACTGAGGTTCCAGGAAGATTATGAAGTCGATGGTCCCTATTTGTCTGATGACATGACTGATGAAGAAATGTGGGGTTGGCCATAAATATTTTCATGTTTTTACTTTCCTAATATCATGTAGTATGTATTCAAATTATGAATTACTCTGATCCTCTTTTGGTATAGGATTTACTAAATCCTTTTTTTTGTTCCCATCCTTTACATATGGATGGTGATTAAATATTATGGTATTTATGGTATTATATCGGCTGTTTCGTATAATTTATTAATGTGTTTAGACTTATTTCCTGTCCTCTATATATTTGTGATGTGTGGTTATTGATATTCATATGATTGCTAAGTATTTGATGAATTGATTGTGATAAATTGTTGGCTTGATGCATTGATAATCTTGGTGAATGTATATGAGAATAGTTTAGATTGACCAACAAAGAAATTAATTTTTTTAAATGTATTATTGTCTGGATGATTACACATTTGACTCTGTTAGAAATAGGTGCTTATTCTGTAGTAAAACATGCCGATTACCTGTGTTTGGTTGATGCTCTTGATGTGTAGATTGATCCAAACGGTGTTCATCTTTTATATACGTCAAAGTGTGCATAATGTTGTGGAAGTTGGAATTCGTATCCAGGTGATTATGAACACTTGTACTATCCAATGCTTTTCTGAAATCAACTTGTAATATCCCCATTTTTTTTTAAGGAATGGATTACAGGCTTACGGATGAATCAAGTTGTAAACGATATCACAACACTTGAGATATTATATGTTGGCACAACAAAGGTATTAGATTTTCATGTATTTTTTTTTACCATTTTAAGTTAATATCTTTTAATTCTATTGTGCTTTCAATTAAACTCTGGTAAAGATGTATATATGTATATGTATGATAGTTTTGCATTTATCATGATCATGGACCTAAATTTAAATGTACATGATATACATTTTTAATAGAATATTAACAATAACAAAACCGTACAAATGCATTATTAGGGTCTATTGGATAATTGAAATAGGGACAAAATGCAAGGTGGCAAAATTTTTATTCGTGATCTTGATGGAGGTTGTTGAAAGCTTCCTTGTACACAATATTGCGCGTGTGTTGTCTGAGGTGTTTGTCCTTTTCTTTGACCATCAGGATTTTTAGTCCCTGGGGACGCGTAACCCTTGACAGAGCAACATATAGTTGACCGTGACTGAACACAGGCTCTGGTAAGTACAATCCCACGTAATTGAGTGACTGGCCCTGGCTCTTATTGATTGTCATTGTGTAACATGGTTTGATGGGGAATTGCCTACGTTTCATTACGAATGGCCATTTTGTTGATGTAGAAGTTAGGGTTATCCTGGAATCAATGATGTCTTACCTATCTTTGATCCAGTGATTATTCTTGCCTTGACAACAAACCTGCCTAGATCGGTGATGATGAGACGTGTACCATTACATAAGCCTTCACTCGGGTTCACGTTCCTTAGCAGCATTACAGGGAGACACTCTTTGAGTTGTAAAACATGTGGCAGCATTCCAGGGAACTTTAAAGAATTCAAAAATTCAATTGGGTATAATTCCTCCTGACCTGAAGAGTCAGTAGAAGCTTTGCATACCTCATCTGAACTCTTATATAATCTGGCTGGTCGATTTAGCTTGTCAAACATATGCTTGTTTATTTCGTCCGCAGATGCATTTTTCGGTGTTTAAATAGCCATTTCCCTTAGGTACTCGTCGTTTTCCTGGTTCTCAAGGAAGTCTGGAAACGTGGCTTTGATGATCTCCTCAATTGGCGCAGTAGAGTATGGAACAATAAACTTCTCAGGGATAGGAATCCAAGTTGGTTCGTCCTCACTTTCTTTTGCCTTTGCTTCTACAATTCCGTCACAATATTCAGGACCCGTCTGTTAAATTCTTGTTTCTCGACATCAACGACTCCTGTTGATGAATATTCATTGACCCGCATACTACGTGAAAGGGTAAAAAGCCTGCAACATTCCCATAAGACAGACTTGTTGATGCAAGAGTGAACAATTTCTTGTCTCTTACCTTTTGGGATAACTGGCAGGATCTGCCTGAAATCCTCACCAAGTAAAACCGTCATTCCACCAAAGACCCGATTTTTGTTTCTTGGATCTTTGTATCCCAGTATATCTTTCAGTGTCTTGAAGCAACAATGAAGCAATTCCTATCATAGTTATAAGGCAGGCTCGAAAAAGATGTTGAAAGGATAATTAGACGATGTACAAATTAGGTAGTTTTATATATTTGTTTATATATGATTATCTATTACCTAATTATGTGATGGTTAATTTTATATTACTTGAAGATGCTACCGCAAGTGCAATTGTCCCCTCTGAACGTAATCGTGATAGTATGGCCCTGTACAAAAAAGTTTTGCCAGTACCTCCTAGTCCATATACAAAAAAGAAGCCACCATCTTCTTTCTGAACAGAAGAAATCACACTCTCATATATTGCCAATTGGTCTGGATTAAGTGCCCCATATAGATCTCTGTGCTCAAGTGCTTCTTGTGCTCGATTGTAATTCAGTTCGTCACGAATTAGACGATTGTCCAATACTGTGAGCAATGATTTATCTGGTTTTGGTAGATCTGGGTAATCCTCCAATGACTTTGCATTGCGTTGCAAAATTTCCTGAATTTCGACTAAGCAGTAGTTCTACTTCTGTTCATCGGAAAGTTCCAAACCCGGAAACATGAATTGTTTCCTTTTTTTGTATAAGATATCCTCAGTTAGCATTTCCCAAGTCTCTTCCCATAATTGACGTGGACTGCTGACTTCACAAAACAACAAAATTGTAACAAATAGGTTGCGAAGTTGTGGTCCTATTGCCCAAAATTTAGCCTCAGTGATTGCTTGTGTCCATTCTTTGTCATCGTTTAAAAGTCCATGGGCGTAGCAAGCTTCCTTATATGATGCATATTCATGGCCATTCACTGTTTTGATTTCGTTAAAAGATTTCGGGCCTTTGACGACACTCAACAAAATTCTCAAATAGTATCGTAGGTCGGCTGCAGGGTTGCAGTAAACAATTCACCCAACGTTTTTTTTCTTCTTGTCTCGCCTTTTCCATATTTTATCCTTTTCTGTCCACACATAGTGGCGAGGTATCTGAGCATAAGTGTATTTCCGTGCTCTGGAATCCGTTGCGTTTAATTCAAGCCATTTTGTGAACATTGTATCAATGATCCCTTTCCTATTCAGTAATGAAGGCAACTTTTCCGAGTCACGAAGAGTGATCATGTGCTGGTTTTCAAGATGAAATGTGAGCCTGATCACCGACGGATAAGAGTGGTGGATGGGAAATGCAAGCATACGCCATACTGCTTCACATGGAGATAAATAACGGCAACCCAGGTAACTCTTGATCTCATATATCATAACAACTTTTTCAGAGGACGTTTCACCATCAACCTTAACATTATATTCTATTACCATCGTTGCTCTGTCGGGTCCTTTGTTTAGATACTTGAAGAGGTATTTGATCGCTCGGGATCTATTACACCATTCAACATTAATATGTGCCTTATATTTAAGCAACAGGTAGCGATTGTATGGAACAACATGACCATTATGAAACGTGGCCTTACCCTTGATAACATAAACCTTGTTATTCCTGCGTCGGTAGATTGGGTAACCGTCCTCATCGATTGTTGTTTCCTGATAAAATGGTTTTGGAAAATGGTTTTTGCATTTCCCTTCTTCTGTACATGAAGCATTTTTGAATTCAGCCCCACAAGGTCCATATAACATGTACTCGGTAACAGCTTCATATCCTCTAGGGTCGTCTTGCTGTGATGGGATTTCAGCTGAGATTAGGTCATCAATCTCCTCATGTGTTTTACACCTTGATTCAGGCACAAGCCATATAAGGATATGTGCATGTGGCAGTCCTCTTTTCTGAAACTCAATCGTGTATATCCCTGTAAAAATGTTACGTATATGATATTATAGCTTACTGCAAGTTAGGACAAAGAAGTGTCTGAAGAAAGTAAAATGAGTTTGTTTTGAATCAGTTGAGTGATATTATATAAGAAATACCCATAAGAAATAATGGATATTACGTTGTATTACCTGCTTGACATTCGCCAAAAAAAATTTTTTTTCTTTATATCCTCCATGAGGATATCCAGTTTCATCTTGAAAACACGGGATATGGATTCTGCACGGTCATGTGATTTCTGGTTGCTGATCAAAGACACCAGTTTATCAACCTCCGACCATTTTGGATTTGCCGTAAAGGTGATGAACAGATCTGGATTTCCAAATGCTCTGCATAGAGCCATTGCGTCCTGGTAGTTTTGTATCATGTACCTCGGACTCCCAGTAAAAGTCGTTGGCAGAACAATCCTCTTGCCAATTGCATCAGCTCTCGTGTCTCCCCTTGTGACTGCATCACATACGTTATGATACAGGTCCGCACGCAATTCATTTTGATGATAGCGCATCCATCTGAGCCTCTGCTCTTCGATCGTAGTATATGCATTAATGAAGGGGCTAAATGAAAACCAGAAGATATCAGGTTTCGTACATGGGTTACGTTTCCAACCCTTAATAGAATTCTTATCTAGAGACCTGCCGGAAGAATATACAACTCTGATGGATAAGACCCACATATGGCTAGTGGGAAAAGAAACGGTTGGAGGAGTAGGAGGACCGGTATACGGCTCCGGCGGTAAAGATATTGACAGAGGGCGTAGAAATAGAAACTTCTGCATGGAAAGAAATCGTTCCGCACCATTCCAAAGAGCACAGGGGTCCCCCTCAAATCATCATGGCACAATCCATCATACTTCGCGTCTGCCGCGAGATATTTTGGCCACCGAGAAGGCTTCGGCGAAAAGCCCCGGGAAATACAAAGGTCCCGACATGGCCAAGTTCTGTGATTATCACAATCGACCAGGACATGATACAAACGATTGCAAAGTACTTAAAAGCAAAGTTGAAGAGGCAATGAGATCCGGAAGGTAATCTTCATTAATCAGAGGCATGAAAGAAACAAGTTCAAGACATAACGTGGGAAAACAAATTATGGGGGAGGCTACGAAACCAAAGGCGGAACCCCTAGAAGACCCAATTATGGCAATAGAAACAAGTGAAAAGAAGAGGGAAACAGTCCCGAATGAGCCATGGAAGAATGTGACGATAAGCTTCCCGCCAATACAAGAAGAAGAAGCCTCTGACGGACCAATCCTGATTAGTGCAATAATTGGGAATCATCCCGTCCGGAGAATATATCTAGATACAGGTAGTGGCTGCAAAGTCATGTACGAGCACTGCTTTTTAAAGTTAAGGGCGACGTTAAGAAGAACAAGGAAAGATGTCACCAGCCCTTTGGTAGGTTTCTCCATGGAAAGATCTTGGTCATTAGGAGAAATAACATTGTGGGTAAGAGTATGAGAAGCACCAAGGGTCCGGACAGAGCAACTGACGTTCATTATAGTAAGAGCCGTATCCCCTTACAATGTGATTTTGGGGAGAACAGCCATGCGCAAGTTTGGAATGGTACCATAACCAAGACACGCAGGGGTCAAATTCGCAACACCTTACGGAATTGGCTGTATCAAGGCTGATCCAAGACAAGGACGTGAATGCGCACAAGTTAGCATCCCAAAAGAAGAGCAGGAGACAGAAAATAAAGCTGCTGTCAAACCACTTACGGAGAAGATATTTATAAACGACAAGTACCCGGAGCAGTATGTGTTAATAAGAAAGCAGCTACAAGAAGAATACAAGGAAAAAGTTAAGAGCTCTCCTGTGGAAAAAATAAAGATGTGTTCGCCTGGACACCTGCGGACATGACAGGTGTCCCTCGGCAGCTGAAACTCGATAATGAAGTCTTCGACACACAACACCATTTGAATACATGGCCTCATGTAGAACCCGTAAAACAAAAAAAGAGAAGCTTGACTCCAGATAGGAGCAAAGCAGCAAAGGAACAAGTAGATGATTTAATTCATGCAAGAATATTACGAGAGGTGAAGTATCAAAGCTGGATAGCAAATCCGGTGATGGTCAAGAAACATGATGGAGGCTGGAGAATGTGTGTAGACTTCACAGACATTAACAAAGCATGCCCGAAGGACTGTTATCCACTTCCGGAAATTGATTGGAAAGTTGAATCACTGGTAGGCTTCCGCCTTAAATGCTTTCTAGACGCTTACAAGGGCTACCATCAAATACAAATGCACCCGGATGATGAAGACAAAACAACCTTTTATACTGCAGAAGGAATCTTTTGTTACAAGAAAATGTCATTTGGGCTGAAGAACGCCGGAGCCACTTATCAGAGACTAGTAGACAAAGCTTTTAAAGGGCAAATTGGACGAAACTTAGAAGCTTATGTAGATGACATGGTAATCAAAAGCACAAAAGAGGAAGATATGTTGAAGGACATAGAGGAAACCTTCAAGACCCTACGGCTCATCAACATGAAATTAAACCCCAAAAAGTGCTCATTTGGGGTAGAAGAAGGCCAGTTTTTGGGTCATGTGGTAACTAAAGAAGGCTTCAGAGCGGATCCGGAGAAGGTTAAAGATATCCAAAGGATGCAGCCTCCACAAACGCTGAAAGATATGCAAAGCCTTAGCGGAAAGCTTGCGGCATTGCACCGGTTCCTGTCCAAGTCTGCGGACAGATCGCTACCCTTTTTCAAAACCCTCAAGGGCTGTTTAGAGAAACAACACTTCAGATGGACAGAAGATGCACAGAAAGCCTTTGTGGAACTAAAGGAGTACTAGTGCCAACTTCCAACGGTTACGACACCAAAGACAGGGGACACATTGCAAATGTATCTAGCAGCCTCTGAAGAAACGATAAGTGATGTGTTAATAACTAGCAGAAAAGAGGGCCAACAACCGATATACTATGTAAGCAGAGTTTTACAAGGTCCAGAAACATAATACCCCGAAATTGAAAAGTTAGCATTAGCCCTCGTTCATGCAGCCCGAAGGCTACGGCGGTACTTCCAAGCACATCCAATAGAGGTGCTAACAGACAAACCGATAAAGCAAGTTTTAACAAAGCCAGAAGTATCAGGTAGGTTGGAAAAATGGGCGATTGAGTTAGGGGAGCATGAGGTAGAATTCAAACCAAGAAGTTCTGTAAAAGGCCAAATCCTCGCGGATTTTTTGGCCGAAACCCCCCACAAAGAATGCAAGGGAAAACGCAAAACTCCACTACAGGCTGCTGCAGAAGAAGCCGGGAGTGAAAAGAAACACCCAGAAACATGGAACTTATTTACTGACGAAGCCTCAAGAGCTGATGGTTCCGGAGCAGGCTTAATCCTAACAAACCCCGAAGGGCAAGAATTCACATATGCTCTATGTTTTGGGTTCAAAGCTTCGAACAATGTAGCAGAATACGAAGCATTGTTAGTTAGCCTTAGAATTGCTAAGGAAATGAAAGTTAAGCATCTCCATGCTTGTGTCGATTCTCAAATCGTAGCGTTTCAAGTTGATGGAACGTACGAAGCCAAGGAACCAATAATGAAGAAGTATTTGGCAAAGGCTCAACAATTATCGCAATGCTTTGAAAGTTTCTGGATTCAAAACATAAGCCGGAACCGTAACAAAATTGCTGGCGCACTAAGCAAGTTAGCCTCTACCTCATTCGCACACCTCACAAAAGAAGTCCTAGTACGGCTGCAGCCATTGACGAAGAAGGGGTAACCTGGATGACTCCTATCGTAGAATATTTGATGAGTGGAATACTCCTAGAAGATAAAGACGAGGCCAGAAAAATAAGAGTCAAAGCCCCGCAATATGTGTTAAGAGAAGAGGGCTTGTACCAAAAGTCATATCTCGGTCCATTATTGAGGTGCATTGGCCCAAGGCAAGCTAAAGAAGTGATCAGAGAAATACACCATGGAGCATGCGGCCTGCACTCCGGAGCAAGAATGGTAGTAGCCAAAATAGTTGCAATGGGCTATTATTGGCCTTCCATGCACAGATATACATTGGCAGAAATCCAAAGCTGCGATTCATGCCAGATACATGCCTCAGCACCCAAAGCACCCAAGACCGAACTCATCCCAGTAACGTCAGCGTGACCTTTCTCCAAATAGGGAATTGACATCGTAGGACCTTTCCCACCTGCACCAGGAAAAGTCAAATTCTTGGTGGTAGCAATCGATTATTTTACAAAGTGGGTGGAGGCAAGACCTTTAGCCACCATTTCCGAGAAACATATAGAAAAGTTTGTATGGGAACAAATTGTAACAAGGTTTGGGATCCCCAAGACAATAGTCAGCGACAATGGCAAACAGTTTTGCCAAGGTATTTTCCCAACATTTTGTATTAACTTAGAAATCCAACAATGTTTCACATCCGTAGCCCACCCGCAAGCCAACGGCCAGGTGGAGGTAAGCAACAAACAGATCGTGCAAGGGATAAAGGCAAGGTTGGGAAGAAGTCAAAGCGGCTGGTTAGATGAACTTCACCAAGTTTTATGGGCTAACAGAACTACGCCCAAAACAAGCAACGGAGTAACACCTTTCAGTCTGGTATATGGCTCCGAAGCCATGATACCTCCGGAAGTCAGCGTGCCAACAGTAAGAAGATACAACTCAGAAGCAGAGAATGAAAGACAACTCAGAACAAACCTTGACTTACTAGAAGAAAGAAGGGAAATAGCATCGATTAGAGAAGCATCCTACAAAAAGATCATCAAAAAATACTACGAAGGCAGAGTAAAGAAAGAAACTTTTCTCCCAAGAGATTATGTTTTCAGAAACAATGATGCTAGCAAGGCAGAAAGACAAGGGAAATTGGGACCTCAGTGGGAAGGACCTTATACAGTAACAGAATACTGCGGCAACGGCGCTTACAAGCTTGCCACACTGCAAGGAGAAAACCTCCCAAGAACTTGGAACGGCTCCCAGCTCAAAAGGTGCTACATCTAAAAGCTAACAGAATTACAACATCATTTATTTATGTAAGGCATAATGACCACTAATCAAATTAACAAGTCATATTTAGAACACTTGTAATAGAATGTGATCAATGAAAGCATCACAGCCAAACAAGGTTGATATTCATCACCTACGGCAAGTTCACAAAAACGCTACGGCTGACATTCCTCACCGTAAGCCAGACGTGTAGGCTCGCAACCTTACGTCACAGGGTCTAGTTAATCCTGCTAAATGCAAATAGGAATCAAACTTCCTATTTAGCCTACGGCAAAAACTTAAATGAACGCTCCGGCTAATGAGTCCTAAAAAGCCGTAAGCCCAAGGAAACTCCTTGGCACCATTAGGGCCAAACTTATATGCCCAAGACTGTTAAAGTCTAAGTTACAAACAAACTATCACAAACAACAAAATAAAGAAAGAGATTAACGCCGTAGCCTAACCAATGAACCTTACGTTCTACAGGCTACGGCAATATGATCATAACAAGTCTTAAATCACAAAGTAGCAAGAAAATATAGTCATGGCCAACAAAGGACTTACACATAATACCAAGTTAAATATTGTCTAAGAGATCAAGAAAGGAAACACAACAAGCTAAATAACGGAGCTTGAACGAGCGCTGGAAGCCGCAACTATTGCAGAGGAAGGATCCGGATTGAGTTTGAGTAGCTCGGAAGGAGAAAGTTTTGTATGGGTCGCAAGTTTGGAAAGGTAAGGCCATTGTTTGTTCTGAAAAGTTTCACTTGCTTCCTTCAGAGCAGAGAAGGCTTGCGGATTATACCCCGGAACCTTGGTCAAGTCGACGCCCAAATTTTTGCCTTTGAGTTTATCCAACATTTTATGGGCACCGTAGGCTATCGACAAGCTTTGAACTTTACCCATTTCTCGATTGTATTCGGGGGAATGGTGAAACTTATGAACAATTTGAGGGAGGGCCTCAATGATTTCTTTTTTCTCTCCCCTAGCCACAGTAAGCTCCTGCTCCAGACGCTCTGCCTTCTCTGTAACTTTCATCAAATCGTTTGACTTTGCCTCATACTTGGTTGGAAAATCAACCTTCTCCAACTCCAAGGCCTGGAACCTATCCTAGAGAACTTTCAACTCCTGCTCCATCATTTCTTTCTGCTGCTTCTCAATTAATGTTGCGGCTTCCAAATCTTGCATTTTGGATTTGACAACTTCTGGATCGGAAGCGTTCTCCAAACGCAGAACCTTACACCGCAGCAGAGTATTGTGACGATGCAACCTCTCTTTTTCCAAGTGGAGAACCTCTATTCATCTCTTAAAATCATTCTAAGTAGCAAAACAAAATAGTTCAACAATGACAATACTAGCAAGAGTATATATATATATATATAAAGAGAAGTAACGAACCGCAAGTGAAAGAGAATCAATAGCGTGGCGAGACTAGGAAATCATTAAAGCTCCGGTGGCTCATCATGGTTGTGTAGCCCGGAGGCGAGCAGGAATCATCGCATTCTCAATATACTCAGCCCTCTCTTCCTCCAACTCCAATGAACTATTGAAAGGGATGTTTGGAAAGGTAACAGAAAAGGGTTGATCACTGTCAGGCACCATGGGATTTTGTTGAGAGGGTGGCCCATCACTATGCGAGGGGGTGGAATCACGAGACCCAGTCTCACTTTGTCCCTCCAAATCCTCAGCTTTAAAATCTTGTGTATCTTCCGGATTAGGAACATCGGGCTTCCGGCGAGTCATAAAGCCCTTGCCAACACCATGAACGGGTGGCGCAACATGAAAGCCCTCATCCTCGCCCGGAACCCTGTAGGTTCCGCCCGAAGGCTCCAGAATCCTAAGACCCTTGGCCTTTCTAGGCTTCTTGGTCGGTTGGGCACTGGATACCTCCGCAGTCGACTTTTTTCTCTTAGGAGCACTTTTCTTTTTAACAGCCGGAACCTTCTCTACGTCTTCGCTATCCTCATCTTCATCTTTCTTCTTTTTCTTTATCTTGAGACTTTCCTGATGGGCAGCCAAAATTTCCTTTTTTCAAGCAGCAACACGAGGACTGTCAGGCAACACAATTACTTCTTGATCAAGATCAACATGGGCGACTTCCGGAACCGTTTCTCCCTCCACAACGTCTGGCTGAATGTCAAAACTCTTCTCTAACACCTCATTTGCCTCCAAGTAGTCAAAGAAGCTCATAACTGGTAAAAAAAAAAGAGAAGGGAAGAAATGATTAGAAAATTAATACGTGAAAGGGTAGTAGTATCAATCACAAAAACAATAAAAGATAACAGGAAACGATATGTTAAGAGTCAAGAAAGAAGGTCCAGAGAAACCGTACCCCTCCCATCTTGACTAATGATCCTAGGCCTGGCCGGATGAAACGCCCACAAAGGGCTCAATTTTGCTAAGTACAAGATAGACTCCGGAAGGGTACGACATCGAGTAGATGGATTGTACATCAATCGAACATGCTCCGGCTCGACACCTAGTATAGGGTCCGAATCAGCTAAAGACACACGGGCTTCACCCTTAATGTGCAATATACATCAATATGCCAGAGGAATAATACTGGCATCCATAAAAAAAAAAAATGGACTTCCAACCCTTCACCGAATCCTTCACATCATATATACATTCCGGAAGCTTTGACCCAGGGCGTCTTTCAAATGTGTACCAATCACCTGCGATACCTAATCTAAAAAACTTGCGGAACAAGCCTACGGATGGTTCTATATTACGGGCACGACAACACACCTCAAACATTGCCACTCGAAGGGCTCCAAAAAGAGTGATTTGAGAAATATGACAACGGAAGTGTTTCAACACTTCTAGGAAGAAAACGGTAAAGGGCAAACGAATATTTCCTAATTCAAACATACTATAATACAAGCCTATCTTATACATCGGAACCGCCCTAATGGTTTCAGAAAGTGAGGGAACATTGTAGCCGTAGCCATAAGAAAACCTATAGGTCGAAAGCAGCGATGCTAATTTCTCCCTACCCTCACTATAAAAATGAATCGCTAAATCCTTTTTATTACCCATACTAAATGATGCTAAAAAAAACACAAGACTAACCTGCGGAATAAAGAAGAATGATACGGAAAGGAGTAGAAAGGCTGCCGAGTAACAAAGTTGAGAGAAAAAGGGAGAATTTAGGAAAATATGAGAACAAATGAAACAAGGAAACCCTACCCCTTATTTATGGGGGTGGGCATCGAACGACATGTCGCAAAGGAATAGGGAACGACAGGCAACGTAGGATCGAGACACGTGGCAAAGGGTGTAATCTACGGTACAATACATGATTCAATTTTCAACATGACTTTTCCTTTCCCCCCTTTTTTCTTTAAAAAAAGGGGAGGGGGGGGGATAGAAGGGATAAACGTAGAAGGGAAACATGAAAAACCTGCGGAATGAAAAAGAAAGCCTCCGGATAACCAGTTACATCGTTTTGGATAGAGCAAGCAAAGCCTAGCATTTTAGTAAATACACAACGCTAGGCTGGGGGGCTTGATGACGTATCATATCCGCAACCTCTTTAACCACTAGAGCCGGAGCCTAATAAGCATTACCCCAGGCAAAGGCCGTAGGGTAATATAATTAGGCTACGGCATTATCTAACAAACTCGAATAGTACATGAGTGACGATAGCCTGAACACCACATCAGAACCGTTGTCTGGTTCTGTAAAGTCAACTTTCGTACACAGGTAAACGACGCACCGAATAACGGTCTCTTACTATTCGATGTCATGTGCCGGGGACCTCTTACATGCTTAATTGATGTCATGCATTGGGGACCAGAGGTTAACCTTCCATCTGACCTCCTATAAATACATGCCCTTGATCCTCATTCAAGGGCATGACAAATTTACTCAAACACACTCAAAGATACACTTGGTGGCGTGAAGCTAGTTAATTACTTCACACCAACTAGGAATCGCCAACAAGTAATCAGATTCTCTAATAATCCACTTACAAGGTCTTCACATATTAATTCAAGGGTAACGTTATCCTTGAACATCAAGATATGTCACCTTTGCACCTGCATATTTCGAACAATTCTTCTAAGTCCATAAAATAGGTTTACATAGTTAATATTATGTGGATAAGATCACAACACATGGTCTAGTGCTAATTAAACTACAAATTTCAAATCTCAATTGAGTAGTATGATTGACCTGTTGATAAGTATCCTGCTCTTTTACGTGTTCTTTTATTTACTCCTGAATTAGGGCGAGGATAATACGTGGTCAACATCAGTTCTATGTATATATCAGAAAAAAAGGAACCGGGTATGTATTTATATTGATGCAACAATTCTGTACACAATAAGGTTGAACCAGGAATAACCTTGTTTTTTCCTTTTTGGAATTGTAGTTTTCTTGACACGTATGCCGCTAACCTTTTTTTTAACACCTGGACATCCAAGACCGCATCAATATGTATATTAGAGTAATAGAGATAACCAAATAATATAAAACTTGATACTTACGTTTGTTACGAATAGCAGTTTTTTTGGAGGGATGGTTGCACTCTGTTATTATTTTGGTTCGTAAATAAGTAAGTCAACATATGTTATGTACACAAAGATTACTGTATATGTCTTATATAAAGTTTAAACTACACGTATTAGGTAGACTAAGTGTAACCTGCAGTTGCGGTCCTTTTACGTCTGAATTGATTCATAACAACTTGCTGGTTCTGTGTTACATGTTTTGGTGGCCCGATGTTTACAGTCTTTGCATGCGAACCTGATCATTGATCTTACTGTCAATATTGGAATACCATTTTTGTTTTAACTATCTATATATCCAAAAAATTGTAAGTTATTAGAAAGAAGTGCAGATAATGAAAAACAGTAATGACCTTGAATTTGTGTATATGTGTCTTGTGCTCCGTTTTCAGATTGTCTTAGGCCCCAATATGTCTGTAACCTTCCATCAGGGCTAATAAAGTTTCCTGAATATACTTTTATGCACTTATCAATAATATTAGTAGGCCCAAGTACATTAGTGTTGCTAATTGACAGTCCATAGTATGTCTGTAATTTGCCATTTGATCTTATATATCTGTGTGTTTCGTACCGAATTGATGGATTCTGTGTGAGTGAATCCCAATCACATAGATCATTTGATTGGCCTACAGAGCAAAATAATTTATGAGATTACATATCTACACCTACAACGTTTGCGAAATGAATACTGGATATAAAGGACAGGAGATGCATACCTTTATATTGCAAATTATGATTGTTTAATCTGAGGACACAAAATGGTTGGATTGTTCCACATGGCAACTTATTTGTACCAAAATATGGTACAACTGAATCACTCAATATAGGTGAAAAACAGGGAACACTTGGGACAAATTCAATAGGGCCTGAAACTGGAATAAAATAAAATAGATCATAGTTCACATGTTGGAATTTTGTGATAAGTATATATTGTTAGTGTCCATCTTTGTATATTACTGAAGAAAGAGTTGGTTAATGTATACCTGTTTCATCTGTATGAATTCTGCTAATTTCAGGCATATTATTTTGGCTCATTGTTACAGTGATCTTCAGAACTTCTATAGTTCGAATATTAATACTCCCTCCGTCCCATCAAAAGTGTCCACTTTTGAATTATCAAAGTCTTTTTTTTGCAACTTTGACCTTATATTTTATTTATAATGTATAATACTTGATGAAAATTATATGAGTTGATAGAGGTTTAGATATGTTTTCATTGAGTATAACTTTTATAAAATATTATATAATGCAATAAAAAATATTTATGGTCAAAAATATAAAAGAAAGACTTTGACAAAATAAAAGTGGACACTTTTAATGGGACAGAGGGAGTATGATTTTTCTTTCTTTGAGGTACACTTGAAAAGAAAGAAGCAAATACCAAATTCAAATGGATGTCAACTGTACTGCACAACTCTGTCAATAAATGAGCAAAAATGCTACCCAAGGGACAGACAATTGAATAGGTAAAGTCACATTTACCATTAACAATAGCGAAATGATTGAGTTTATTCTTAATTTAGTCTGTTCGAATGTCAATTTTTAGATGTGATAGTATTTATGCCTTCAGAATAATAATGGACGTATGAAGTAATATTAGGCTAAATATAATATATTAATTAAGATTAGTAGTAAACAAATTCGGATACAAAGGATACTGAGGCTGAATATTGTTGATGGATTATTTGTCTTATATTTATTTATTTATGTTTTATGACTTTAATATGACAAAAGTTAATGTAGAATGTGAATGGCATGTAACTGAAGGATGTGAATAGGCTGGCAATCTCATTTACAATAGGGAGTGTGTCTTAGTTTTATGCTATATAAGAGGTCCTTCTACATTCAATCCAGTTACAACATCCAAACAATAAGTCTATAATAAGCAAGAAGACGAAAGAATTCCTAACACACTAATGGCGCAGTTGTCTGCATGGGATTTCAACAGGGGGGGACAATACTATGTATTTGATATGACTAATAATAGAAGAAAGCGTGTGCAATCTATTGCAAGGGTGTTGCAATTGGACGAATCTATTTTGAGAGACGTGTTCCGTATGGGTGTACCTGCTGGTAATGTATGCTGGGAGACAAACAGGCTGATTGCGGCTCTGAGAAGAAGGTTCGAACCCCCTGCTGATGGTATTATGGACTTTAATCATCCACATGAGCAGATTGTCGATCCTGGTTCCATCGTGACAGGGTGGTTATTGCTGAAAATGATGAATTTGGTAGAAGTCTTTTGGGGAGATGGGTTCTCTACCTATCATGGGGTTGTTGATGTACTTAGTTCTCAGGACGTGGAGTGGCTACGTCAACTTTTGCAGGCTGGGTCAATTGACCCAATGCCAAGTGTGTTTCAGTTACAGTTCGAACATGATCTTTGGAATCGGGTTGCGGCAATGAGATACTGGTATGCAATGGAGGATGATCGCGGTATTGACGAACTCTTTGATGAACCAATAGCTGAGGGAGACTTGATGGTTGTAGATGGATATATATCCGAGGACTTTCCCGAGATAGAAGCATAATATGGCAAGTTCATTCTATGTGGACTGGTTATGTTCTTCATGAAGTTTTAACCTGGATCATGTGTTTTCATAAAATTAATAATATTCTGGATTTTATGTATGTGAGTTTGCTTATGTAAGAGATGGCTATAATTAAGAATGAGATGTTTCTATTATGAAATATATTAATAAATAAAATTAGTAAATTGTCATTTGCAAGAGTGCATGGATTATGAATTTTTGCTGGTTAAAAAATGAGATAATCTGCTTAAGATGATCACTTCCTACAATTATATAAGAAGGTGAATTTATAAAATCATGTATACCTATAAACAAAGTACAAATTTTATAAAAGGTTGAGTTAAATGTATCATTTGAGTCATTGTAAAATAGAGTTAGTGACAACTGCATATTCTACTCATCAAAATAGTGATTGTAACATGATCATATGTTTATTTTTGTTTTTGTGTTGCATATTCCTGTACTTATGAGACATTACGGTGTAAACACGTTTAGGGTGTATACATGTTTTTTTTTTGTACCAGATATTATACTCATATTTCAAAGCTGTTTGAGACAGTTTCTAAGCAGGGAGAATTTA
Organism: Erigeron breviscapus; assembly: GCA_034093135.1. Classification (NCBI taxonomy): domain Eukaryota; kingdom Viridiplantae; phylum Streptophyta; class Magnoliopsida; order Asterales; family Asteraceae; genus Erigeron; species Erigeron breviscapus. Next base: position 65,768,071 of record CM067168.1, on the reverse strand, counting down.
GTCTGGAAAACTAATTGGTCATTGATATGCACATACAGTTTAACAAATAAATAATTGTATCAAAAGTTTTTAGAAGGCAAACACGTTTATAGAATGTTATATACATTTCTATACAGGTTATGTTTAATTAGACAAACAAATAGGTTATTAAAAGTTTTTAGAATGCAGAGACATTTAGGGTGTTCTATACATTTCTATACAGGCTATATTTAGGTAGACAAACATATAGGTTACTTATAAATACAGTAAACTTGAGTGATAAACGACCCATTCTTATAAGTATAAGAATGGAAGAATGTGTCATAAAATTAGATTGTCACCCAAAGTATTAGAAAAGTCGAAATCTAATCGGAAGAAAAATAAGTCCAAATATCTATCATTGACTATTTTTTTATTGAGTATTTTCAGAATGCAAGCGGTGGTGCACCAGTTTGTACTCTACAGGTTTGATATCCATATCCAATGTTTTTGATTTAGGACCATTTCCTTTACTAAGTCATTTTAGCATCTATATAAATCCTGCCTATGTATCTGCATCTATGTTGATAATTTTCCAATAACAAAACACATAAATAATTAGTAGCAGCCACGATGTTTAAAATGTGGACAATAAAACTAAGGAAAATGTTATTACTTTCAAACATGAAATAGCATAATATCTCATAACCCAAAACAGAACAAACCAACAGAGGACAACCCAAAAGAGTTTCCACGGACCAAACATAGTAAAGCACAATACCGCAAACATCCAAACATAATAAAGTACTTAGAAACATGCATGAAAATACGACGGGGGTAGTTTTGAGACATCGAATGGGCAGTAAGTCACTGAGAATCAGTCTTCGAGAACAGACTCTTTGTCCACATCATTCTCGGTGTCTGATCCAGATTCAACACTGAACATGTTTACACAATAACATACAAACATTAGTTAGCACAGTATATATGCCCGAAGAATAAATAACATATGATTCGCATACTTTTTTTTCCTTGCACTCCGATGGAGGTTTTCGCCAGACTCTGATACATTATCAACCAAGTCCACATATGCAGACTCCTCATTATCTTTGTCCACCTCCAAACATGCACCAGCAGCAACCCTGTTTAAACATTGAATAATTGTAGTTGATCAATTAAAACAGAAGGAGCATTATAAGAATAAAGCCATCAGTAAAGACTAAATGCACTATAGACCTTTTATCTCCTTCTTCATTGACCGATACCATGTTCACCGTCGAGTTATGAGCAAGACCAGACAGCGATTCGGAATTCTTTGATTCTCTGAAGTCGGTAAACACATATTTACAAATCAATTAGCTAAAAATTATATTTGCCACAATATCAACGTGGTGAACAATACTTACAATTTCCTTTTCCTTGGCTCCTTTTTTGAAGGAGTTGCAATTGGGTCAGGATCCTTTGTACCCGATGTCGATGATCCACCAGTGGATGCTACACTATTATGTTGCTTGCCACCAATTGCCAAAGTGGGGATATTCATGACAGGAGAGATCACCTGACTACAATTAAAGCCTTCAAATTCACAAGCATTATAGTACGTGTGACCCTTTATCTCAAACACATGCCTTGTTCCAATCAAGTTTCGTAAAACAGGAGGCAGCACATCATCACCCCAATCATTCTGAGAAAAACCAATACACAAATAATATTAAGTACAAATACTGGACATACAGAACATATTTCACAAAATTTGGATTACAACCTGCTGCTCCTCTTCCATTAAAGACTTCGCGGTCCTGCTTAGCAGCTGCTCGGCAGGTTCATCAAACAGTGTAACAACAACTGCCATCAATTCATCTCTTACATCCATCTGAATCTTAAACCTGATATTTGTTGCACACATTTAACCAAATACAATCTTGTTACCAGTATCTATAGAAATTGAACATACCTGATATGGGGGTATAGGACACTTGATTCACAGCCCTCACACCGGAAGCCACCTTTTACCCTTGTTAAACCTTTGCGGCACCGACCACTTGAGCAAGTGATCAAATACCAGCCATTTCTGGTTTGAATGTCAACAATCTCAATTGTGCGCTTGAACAGAACACGTTGTATACATTCAATTAGTTAGTAAGGAATTACATCAATAGTTTTCGGGGGAAAAAGGGCACATAAGACACTATACCCCGTCTTCCGGATGCAGGCCATTCTTCCACTCACGACCCCACTTCAAAAGCTCCGCGAGCATATCAATCATCGAAACGGTATCAACTTTTTCCAGCGGTATCTCACTAAGATCCTGGTTCCTGTAAATCAAGAGTAAAAACAATGAGTTTCAAAGCGCAAATGTGCACATATAACACATCCCAGAAGTGTTCGGCGGGCAACCTGAGAGCAGAGATGAATGAATTCAAAGCCGGCACATCTGGACTGTCAATAATCTGGGTTGATGATGTGCTAGAAATACCAAGTTCACCTGTTTTACAATGCCAAAGGTTAGAATGATGTATACTAAATTAGGCTGAGATTACATGATCTTTGTATCAGCATACTAAAATATTTTTTTACACTCATTGCTGTAAGAATGCAGCTATATGGACCTGAACATGGCTCTTTCTTCTTGATCATATCCTCTCCCACTGATCCCCATAATGTGACTGGAACCTGCCGTCCACTGCATATACAAAATGATAACCGGTAACGACAGTTGCCTATCTTATCACAATCTAACGAATTAGGATCTCGGTATACCTCTCATTGGTCAGGAGGAACTCAACAGTTTTGGCACCAGTCGCTTTTGTTTTAGGCTCCCCGACATACAATGCATAACCAATAACATCTGAAAGCACAATAGATACACCAAATATTCAGCAATAAAGAAAGCACAAACACACCATTGTATGTATTCATAATTCCTCGTACCCTGTTTTTTCCTTTTAACACGAAACACAAAACATATATGGCCCAAGAGAACTGATTCAATGTCAAGAGTATAAACTACATAGATCCATATTGTTGGACATAAAAAAATGAGAAAACATAAGAACCAAATACCCAGATTTCCTATATGTAATTCAAACAACCCAGTTAACCAATACATAAACATAGGTATTGTATATATTTATCTGTAACCACATACAACCCAAATCTGGAAGCACAATAGATACACCAAAACATTTAGCATAAAACAAAGCACAAATATACCCATTATATGTATTCATAATTCCTCCATGTGATCCACCCAACCCAGTCAAACAATACATAAACATAGGTATTGCATATATTTATTTATAACCACATACAACCCAAAATAAATAGCCCAACATATTAAACTGACACATGCCTGATCTATACAAATACACAATACAAAATTAGTGAAAAGTGTACGATTTAAAAGAAAGAAATCATACCAACTAAATACTTGTTATCTACCGGCACCAGTTCTTCAAACGAAGTAATTTGGAAATAATAACGCACAAAACTGTTGACATCACCTACTGTCTTCCTAGCAGATGTTGCGCCATTGAATTCAAGGATGTACTCACTGTCTTTCATTATTCGAAAGTCCTTCCTATTAGGCTTCACTTTGAACCCAGACAACACATACACAGAACCTTCCCCTACCATCTCCAAAAACTTGTGTGCCTGTTATGCGTAGAAACATAGTGCATGGCATTTCCCTGCACATCCAGAACCCCACTGAGTATACATTGAATCTATATATATAATAAAGTATTATAACTATAAACAAACACCCAAAACAAAGAAACCAATTGGTATACCTTCTGATCTGAGATAATGAAATCAGTGCTCATGTACGTTCCCTTCACATTGTACACATCCCATTTGCGATTGATCATTACCATCACAGGACCACCAGACCCTGGTTGAAGATCATCAAGGAAAACATGACCCTGATCAGCACGATTCATACGCAACTGAACTTTATTTGCCATCTTTTTAAAAAGCAACAACTAATTTTGATGAGTTTGTAAGTTTCATACCATGCTCACCCACTCCTTGTATATATACCAGTTCAAGAGCCTCTACGTGACCATCCATGATCAGCCATCAACAGTTACATTTGAAAGATTTCATTAATGATACAAAGATGTCATTAAATTCAATATGCATTAACCAATGGTATAAGTGATAATCCACGTATGGGTTGGCATATAAAAAGTCTTTAACACATAACATCCATATATCTAATTCAACTAAAAAAAAATCATAATCAGCATTACATATATATACACCAAATTAAGTAACTAAGCAAATATATAATACCGAATACATGTATCTATGATAATAAAATCATAATTAGCATCGCATACACATACACAAAAACGAACATACACAGAACAACACACCATCAACACATCTATTTATGATCACAATCAGTGTCACCTCATTCATAATGTATTCACTCACATATTTGCAATAATAATAACTAACCTCATTGATTTATGATCATATCGTATACATACATATTTCTATCATCATAGTAAGTAAACAAATGCAATTAACCTCCTAATTAACCCCACTAACCTCTTTGATTTATGATCATATCGTATACATAATATTCCAATCATCATAGTAAGTAAACAAATGCAATTAACCTCCTAATTAACCCCATTTAGTACCCTAATCAATGAAATGCTAAAGAAGCAACTTTCATTCTACTTTAGTATATATATAGATAGATGTTTTGTAAGGTTCAAATTTATTTTTTATTTGTATGGTGTTAATTGTTACATTAAGAAAAATATATATCCTTCTAAAATATTTGGCTAATAAAATTTCTTATAATCAGTTAATGAAATCATTAAAGAAAATGAGTGGATCACACCAATAGAAATTCTAGGTTATTTTACTTTTTGGCATTTTAATTTATGGATGAGGTTTCATTTAAGAAACTTGTTTGATATATATTTTCACACTTGTAAAAATTACAATTTGATTTTATGAAGTTGATATATAACTTCAGAGGATCTTTATCTTATATTTATAATCCGTTTTTGATGTACCTTTTATTTTTGGGGGTAGCCCAACTTTTTATTTTTAGAATCATAGACTAAAGAAGAAGGCTCCTGGATTAGCGCCACAAAAAACGGGAAGAGAAATCCGAAATGAATGAATCACTTCGTGTCGACCTGTTTCTAATAAACTTTCTGGCCTGCCTTCACCTAAGACATTGAAAAGGGCGAGAAAGGGTTTGTTGTTGGTTCGGAGGATGCAAGTCCTCTAAGCAAACTCCATATCTACATAAACAATGCCACTGTTTCTTGTTTGGGTATGGTATCATAAAATCCGGAGGGGAAAAGGGGTGGGGGGTTAGATTAATACATATTAGATTATGTAGACGCCTACATGAATGGAAGTTCGTTTATATATATATGATATAAATTTGGTTTTAAAAATATATATCAAAAGTAGATAATGATTTTCCAGTATTTGGAGTGCTGCTAGTCCAACTTTGTTACTATTGTAGTTTTGTATTTAGTTAATGGTCAATTTGTTGAAGGTGGATGGTGTCTTTTAATTTTTAAACATGAAACACGACTTTTCAAATTTTCAATGGTTTTATCTTTACAAAAATCTTACATTCATAATCAATTTTATCAAATGCTTTAATATTTTTCACACATAAAAAGTCGATTACATAAATCAATACTTTCTGTTTTATTTTTATTATTTATATCAAAAATACTTGTTATTAAATACGAGTAATATTTTACCGTTAATTTAATTGTGACAATTTTGTTGCAATAAATTGTTTTACTTGATCATTTGTGTCTTCTCCTCTTTTTATGGTCATATTTGTTAAAGTCTTACGAGTCAAGTCAAATTACTGTAAAAACGAGATGACTCATACAAGCCGAGTCAAGCTACAATAATGAACTAATAATTCTTGTAGTTTGATAATGTTGTTATATTTATTTATTATGTATTATATTTATGGGTGATATCAATTCTTTTGTTATTCATATATTTCTTTCTTTTATTGTGATTTTAAATATAAATTTTAAGTTTATATTTGTAACGTGAAATTTCTCTTTCCTCTTTTTTCATCATCTTTCCCATTCTTTCTACAATTTTTCTTTATCTCTATGTGTATTGTTAAGCAAGCACCAAAATTTGAAAAAATAATCAGCGTTGAAGAATTTTTTTTTTTCACGAAACTAAAGGTTCCTTAGCATTTATCTTTCAAAAATAAAAAAAAATGAAATAAAATCCACAAATAAGTCTTTCACCTCAAATGACCGAAGCTAATCCGTTTACTTTGGGCTTTTCGTGTCAGTCTTCACGTTGAAGCCTCAACGAATTCACGCCGCGAAAGGGTGTTTAGTCAACGGTTTTAAAAGCGTATTAATGGGCCACGAAAGCATTTTTTTTTAATCAAACATATGTAAGGCCCAATTAGAGAGTATCTATCTTTTAAGAACCCCTCCGGCCTCCGCTAGCTTTCAAGGCTTCAATAGAGTAGAAAGAAATACTTATTGGACCGGATTCAATTAGCCTAGTTATTTTGCAAAGACAAGATATCTGTAGATTCTTGAATTATTAAGTTATTTAAACTTTAGATGTACAAGATACATACTATACCTCTAGTTATATCCTTAACTTATATAAAACGTTTTAGTATATTGTAACATATATATATTTGAAATTTAATCTTGGAAATTCCAATGCCTTTCGCAAAACAAATAAGTCTTTTCATAATTTAATTTGCAAATATAATAACTTCTCATTGAATTTATTTATTTCAAAAAAAATCATCTACTAGAACCAACACAAAAAATCATTATATATCGCTAATAAAAAATATTTACTTTTGCCGCATTACACGAATATTATGCATTAAACCCTTCTTTTTTCTCTCGTGTGAGGCTTTATATATTTAACTTTATAAGATTATGTGACCCTTGAAAATTTACTGTTTTTCCAAACCACATACTTTGTCATTTTTTATCCTAACGTCATGAACTCATTTTTCTCCACAACAAAATTTGTTTACTTTTATGGTATTTACCATTTAATATATGACTAGCCAGAGGCGGTATCATTTTTTTTTAAAAAGGTGACAAAATAAAAAAAAATGCATAATAAACAAATGGGAGCAAAATTAAAAATATTATAACAATATTTTAAATATTTAATAAAAAAATTCAATTTCGAGTGGTATATATTGACCCTCTTGTCCCATTTTGGTACCAAAGAGTTACAGTTATAGCATCTCCAGTAGTTTTAATCATGCATCAACTAATTAATTAGTTATGTGTAAAATATAATAGTTTGTATTTTTGTATACTAAATATCTATCTTAATATGATCTTTTCTCTCATATTTTGCATAAATTAATTCTTGTTATAAAACGTTAACAGTCAAAAGTCTTATGAAAGAATCAGATATAATAATTTTATACAAGAAAAACTATCGTGTAAATGGATTATAATAGGAACTTATTGAAAATTGGTGTGATACTTTTGTTAAATTTGATGTAAAAAACAAAATGCCGAAAGCTTTAATGTTGCAATCTACTATGATACACGAGTAATGACAGAATGTACCCTAAAAATACAAAACTGTATGCCTTGCTGTATTCAAGTCAAATATACAATCCAGAGTAATAAGAGGGTTAATTTCTACTTTGTCGTAAGATTTGACCTATAATAGCGTAACAATAAGGTTTTTCTATAATTTGTTTGTATCTTGAAAAATGTTATAAATACTAGCCACGAGTTCAGCTTAATTACTTTAATGGCTTCCACGCATTCTTTGAACGACTTTTAGAGGGTCACAATTATTCATTAATCACTAACCCGTAAAAACTACTCTTTCACAATGAGTCGATAATGAAAGCATTGGAACATCTTAGTGATACTTTTATGGTTTTTTGTGTACCATTAGAAGGGAATTTATGTAAAGTGAGCATTTGTGTTACGAGCAATGCAAAACTAAGGCCTATGCTTATAACGTCTTGAATGATGCGTCCTCCTCCCCTTGGACACTCGACGCTATGGACACGGAGAGTCCTAGCCATGCGTCTTCAAGTGATAGTCCTCCTGGAGAAGTTGAAGGACGCTTGCATGTGGGTCCAGGAGAGCGTGTATGCGACGGAATAAAAAAAAAGCCTTTATTTTTTTTCTTTTCAAAATGCAACGGCTACCTTCTCTTTTTTTTAAAAACTTAATCTATTTAAACCCTACCATTTTTAAACAATCAATCAACAACAAAAAACCATTTCAACTAATTTTATCTTCATCAAACCATTTCATTTAAAAATGTTGATACAAAGGTGGACTGAATCAGAAGATGTTTTGTTGTCGAGGTGTTGGATGTTGAGGCAACCTGACCCCGTGACTGGTAGATGTGAAATGACTAATCCAAGCGAAAACACTTGGAACGACATTACTGAAATGTTCAACACGGACACGACTGAAGGTCCACGGAGCAAATATCAACTATTAGGTCACTTCACCAGAATTCGGAAGGAATGTAAGCAGTTTGAGGCAATCTGTACGAGGTTGAATGCACAGGGGAGGACCGTCTCTGATGAGTTGCTTTATGCAACGGCGCATCAGGAGTACCAGGAGAAGTATGGGAGGGGCTTCAAATACGAGCAGTGTTTCAGGGAGCTTATCATGGTTCCTTTTTAATTGTTTTGAATTATGAAGTGTGACAGTCCACTTGTTTGCTTGACTTGGATTAATTAACTAGACAAGAATGTAAGTAACAATAAGTAAAGAACAAGAACAAAGGTAGAATTCAAATATAAGAATCTATGCAAGTCTAATCATATGTATCATTGATTAAACAGTGAATACACGGTTGATATTACAACTTGTCTTACAAGAAAGTAAATGAAAAATACAATTGTTAAGTTTAGACTAACTAGAAACTTGAACAATTACAAGAGAGAAAAATAAGTGACACACACTTTATGGTGACAAACACAAAAGTTTAATGTGCGGCTGTGTTGCTTTATATAGGAGAGGAATTAGGGCAACACAACCTTCTCTTGATTGTGATAGGATAGTGGTTGTCGAGATCCTATTGGCTTGAAGTACTTGCATCAGGAGCCTTTGTCTTCTTTACCAAATCGGGTATGAGAGAGAAACCCTTCTCTTTTGGATTCAACTGCAACTTTGCCATACATGGTAAAATACAGTTGGAACAACCACCATGTGACTCTTGTCTTCTTCTTATTTGAATTCTTCCCGCCTTGACTTACAATTTGGATAAGAATGCATTGTTGGCAAAGAGTCATCGGACTCGCTGATGACATCTTCACCAGGGACCAAGTTTGGTCAGCGAATCCTTGACTCAACAATCTCCCCCTATTCGCTGAGGAGACTTGCTGAGTAGATGATACTTAGAAAATATAACAAGAATGAAAAGGATGTTTTATATAAACATGAACAAGTGTTACATGCTGACATACAAGCATTAACTAATTTATTACACTTGTTGTTTTGCTAGTTGCTCCCAAACATCTTCATTTTTGATCTGCCTTAATGATGGATCAACTTGTCTATGAGGCAGCAGCAACTCATGATCAATGAAGGCCCTGTTGTTTGTGGTGTCAGCACACCTTCTTCGTATGACCAGTAAGTATCCCACTGATGCCTTCGCAAGATCACTCACTCTGAAGAAGAGCTGTTGATTCTGAAAGTTAGTGTAGAACATACCAAATGGGTTTTCAATGACCAGTCCCTCTTGAAACACAACCCTTGTGGGCAATCTTGTGTCCAAGGTAGCATCTCCAGAGATAGGGGGAGATCCATATGCACCATTTGGTCGTCTCTCTTTCTCTTCAGAGTGAGCTTCTTCTTGGCTGCTGACGAAGATGATGGTGCTGAAGGACGCCTTGCTGAGCTGCTGCCAAAATAGTTCCTTAGTACTGGCACGTCAGCTCTCAATCTTCTTTCCATTTCTCTGGCCTTTGTGAAATAGCCATGAATAAAGTCCTTGAGAGGAGAATAACTGTGGGCTGTTTTCTCTTTGATCAGCTCATACACCTCAAACCATTCAGTGGCCCCCAGATTTGGTCTTTGAATATTTTTCAAATATGAAATGTGACCATCTTCTCTTTGGACTTTCAAGTTTATTTCAGCTCCAGATTTGGCTAGATTCACAGTCACCGAAACTATTTTCTGAGGCAACGTCCTTCTCCACATATTTCTTATAAACTTCTGCTTCTCTTCACCAAGCTTTCCTTTCTTCTCTAGTAATCTTGCTTCAACGTCAGCTTGTTTCTTTTGGTATACTGCAAGATGGCCAGAGGTCTGTAGTAACAGAAGCTCTTCAACATCAAGTTCTTTTTGCTCTTCAACAGCTAGTTGCCTGATGTATTCAAAGTCCTTTTGTTCATTTTCCTTGTTCTTCTTCCTTCTTTCTAGTTCAGCAAATGCTTCTTCTTGAGTTTTATCATCAGCTGCTAGAGTGAGAACATCAGGAGTAGAACGGGCAGCTGATGAAGAGCCTTCTTGACTTGCTGGATGAGAAGAAGAAGGTTTCTTGAGAGCAGTCATGGGAATTAATTTTGCTTGACTGATATAGCGTCTGTGAAAAACTGGAAGCATTTCCTTTGACCTGTCAGTTGCCATTTCATCAGCCATACCAGCTTCCCATGCTGCCTTGATCACTTTGGGATCATTTGGGTCCACATTGTGCTCCCCCTGAGCAGCAGCCTGCACTATAACCAGCGGTTTCTCCCCCTCAGCAGTAGCAGGAGCTTCTTCTTCACTTATGATGTGACCCTCCCAAGTACCAGCATTCACGACTTCTTTTTCTTGTTCAGTGACCTCTTTTTCACCAGCAGGAGGCACTTCACTTTCCTTCTCCTTTTCACTTGTGACCTCCATACCAACTGGAGTCACTTCCTTTTCAGCTTCAACCTCCTTTTCAACAGCGGGAGGTACAATCACAATAGCAGTTTCCACACCTTCAGTTTTCTCCCCCTTGGAAGTTGAATCATCAGTGGCAACTTCCACCACAGCTTTGTTTGCAGCAGGCTGGGTGACAAGCTGCTGAAGAAGTTCTTTAATGTTGCTCATCTCTTTCTCCATCCGTTCTTGCCTTTGACGATCAAGTTCAGTGAAAGAGGCATACGGCTTGGGGAGGTCAGCAACCTTCTTTTCAAGGGAGGAGATGGCAGAGGCTTGCTTCTCGATTTGATTGGTCAGTGGAGCTATTAATTCATGAAGTTGTTGAATTTGAGAAGCAGCTGCAATGCTTGAGGTAGCAGCTCTTCGTGCAACATAGGTTGATGAACTAACAGCTCGCTGAATAGTGGTAGCCTTTGCCTTGAGTATCTGCTGATCACGACGAAGAACATTTTGAGCCAGCAGATATGATCTGGTTTGATTCTTTGCAAGGGTTTCATAATTTGACTTAATGATTTCAATGTCCTTGCTGTTTTCTTCTTGTTTTTTGTACCAGCTGGTTAGAGTGTCAACCAGCCGGTCATTTTCCTTTTCTTTCAGATTCACCATTTCATTAGCATTCTTGGTGAGATCTTTCAAGCCCTCTTCAACTTTCTGCAGCCTTTCACTGTCTGAGAGAGGTATCCTGATTAGAATAGCAGATTGCTCAGGTGGGGGAACACTTGCAGCACAAACTTCTTCAGGTATGATTGGTTCCCCAGCACCTTGTGATTCTTCAGCAACATGGACTTGAGCAGTTGTTTCATTTTCAGTTTCCATGTCACTTGCTTGTCCTTCAGTGGCTGCCACCACATCAAGATTATCATCATTCATTCCCTCCATATCATACTCATACTTATCAGTGGACTCACTATCTTCCACATCCTCCATCTCTACAATTTCATCATAATTTTCAACATTTCCACTGGAAATCACCACAACATTACCAGCATCTTCACTGCCTTTAACATTATCGCAAACAACATTTTCTTTAGTGAGAATGCCTTCAGTGGCATCTCTTCCTCCTCCTTCACCAACTTCAACATTTTCATCAACACTTTGTACATTTTCAACCTCATCAGTAACAACATTTCCACTATTAGTACTCACAACACCACTAGAATCAATCACATCTTCTCCACCAGCAACCACTATTTCCTCATCATCATTATCATCATCATCACCTCCTTCATAATTGCAAAGTGCATCCAGTGCTCCACAGTCATCAGTGAACATAGTAGTTGTGGCAACACGGTCAGCAGCTATATGTGTCTCAGTCCCTGATAAATCAGTTTCTGAGACAGAAAAATTTAAAGGGTTGGGGGAAAGGGGTGCCTCAGGTTCAGTGTGTTGCTGTACCAAACCATCATTAGGCGCAGAATTTGATGTCTCTAGCACAGCCTGTGATCTGACCGGTGCTGACATCGACTCAGAGGGTATAGAAGAAGAAGAGGGAAGTATTTGTGGATTTGACTCAACTCTATTGGGCTGGGGTAACCCTTTATCTTCACCAACCTCTCCTACAGAAATTTGAGGTGGCTGCTTGTGAGGCTCTTTTGTCTCGTCAGCACCCTGTTTGGAGGATGCTGATGGGTTGGCTGGGTTACTAATGTCCTTGGGCTGTGAGAACGTCTTAACCTTAGTGGGTAAGCCCTTTGGTACTAGCTGCTTCTGTTTTGGGACATCAGCAGGAGGTGAGGTTGTAGTAGATTTTGTTTTGATTTTTGCCTTTGATTTTTTGGTCAGTTTGAGAGCTTTGGAGGTTGCTGGGGGGTTTTCCAGCGAACCAACTCCAGAGGGCAAGTTGGCATGCCCAGTGAGGGAGCCAGCAACCACATTGGATTGTGATGCTGACCCACCAGCACCATTTCTTGGGTATACAGAGGGGTAAGAAGAAGATAGTACCTCTTTCATTTGCTGAGTAAGTGCGGCAAATTTACCATCAAAGAACTCAGCATCACAAGCAGGTTACTTGTACACTAAGGGACCTATCCTTGGTGCCTTGCCGACTGTGGCGCCAAACTGATTGTACTTTTCTTTCAGCACAATTTTGAAGATAAGTGAGAAGAATCTTGCAAAAGGGACAGTGTGCGATCGATTGTTGGCTTGCACTTTAGACTTCATATCTTCAAAGATGACATTGGCGAAGTCTATAAATCTTCCATTTGCCAGCGCATGGAAGATTTGCATTGATGTTGCTGATGCTTGATCATGTGAACCATAATTTCCTCCAAGGCACTGAATGACATGTGCAAGAAGTAACCTCCACACGCCAGGAAGATTTTTCTTTGTTGGGTTGCTGGGTACTGGTTGTAGAGGTGCTAAATTTGTTCCATAGACAATGGAAGGCAACCATTCCTTCCATTGCTCAGCAGTTACCAGATCAGCATAGGGTTTTTCTGCTGATTGAGTGGGAAGAGCAAGAACAATGCGAATTGTGTCAGGAGTGATGCTGATGGTATATTTTTGCTTCATGATGGTTTCAGAGATTACATCAGTCCCCACTTGGTAGTTACAAGTCCACCAAAACTCCCTTAGAAGATATACATACAAATCTTCAGGGTCTAAGTATATAGCATTCTTGACCGGACATGCTTTGATGAAATCAAGCATTGGCTTATACCCTTTTATGCCTTATGGCACTTCAAGCGAGCCAAGATAGTTATTGGGTTTAATAGCTATCTTTTGAGGTTGGAAATAGACTTTATCAGATGGTGCAATGTTTTCTGGGTCAAAGATATTTGAATGCATATATAGGGGAACATTTTTGAGGGCATCTTGAGTGGCAAGATTATAACAATTGTGACTATGACCATTTGACCACATGTACAATTTGAATAATTATTGAGTTGGCCAATATAGTTCAAGTGCAATTTGGAGTTCATTTAAGTGCAATGTGTTCATATAGATCAATTTATCGTTTAATTTTAGACTTATGTGCTAGTCGAGATCATTGTTAGTGCTAATCGATTTTACATCTTGAGATGACATTTAGATTAATTGGAAAGTTAAATGGATCCTACCCATGGGTTATGCCCAACCCATTGACCCAACTAGCTACCCAACCCTTACCCCCACCTTATCCATTCTATCATCCATTCATTTATTCTTCTTACATTTCTCTCAAATCTCTCTCTCTCTCTCTCTAAGATCTTGGCTCATTCATTGTGATTTCAACAAGAATAATAATAAAATCATCATCTATATCATCATTCTAACAACATATCAAAAATTCAAAGTTCAAGGTGCAAGAAAAGTCTTCAACTAGGTCAAATTCAGGTTTGACTTATTATGGAGGTTTTGGTAAGTGATTTCTAGCTCAAGTTCATCATTTCAAGTTTCTAAGCATGTCTTTTAATCAAATCTAAGTGTTCTTGGTCGAAATTCGGGTCAAAACCGTTTTGGGTTCAAATTAGGGTTTCTTGTTAGTTAATTTAGGTTAAAATTGATTTTTTGTGAGTAATTGGTGATTTGAAATGGATTTATGAAGTGGGTTGTGTTTAAAAGTGTTCATTTACACTTAATTATGTTTAAAAATGAGTTTGAACCTTCTCAAATCGATTTTTGAGGTCAAGAATGGTTGTTTCTCACATCTGCAGGTCGTAGCTCCCGTTAGTCTTGTAACTGTCGTTAGTCTTTTGCTACTGTAACTGCCGTTAGTCTTGTAACTGCGTTAGTCTTGTAACTGACGTTAGTCTTGTAACTGCCGTTAGTCTTTTGCTACTGTAACTGCCGTTAGTCTTGTAACTGCCGTTAGTCTTTTGCTACTGTAACTGCCGTTAGTCTTGTAACTGCCGTTAGTCTTTTGCTACTGTAACTGCCGTTAGTCTTGTAACTGCCGTTAGTCTTTTGCTACTGTAACTGCCGTTAGTCTTTTGCTCCTGTAACTGCCGTTACTTTTGTAACTGCTACTGTAACTGACGTTAGTCTTGTAACTGCCGTTAGTCTTTTGCTACTGTAACTGCCGTTAGTCTTGTAACTGCCGTTAGTCTTTTGCTACTGTAACTGCCGTTAGTCTTGTAACTGTCCGTTAGTCTTTTGCTACTGTAACTGCCGTTAGTCTTGTAACTGCCGTTAGTCTTGTAATCCGTTAGTCTTTTGCTACTGTAACTGCCGTTAGTCTTGTAACTGCCGTTAGTCTTTTGCTACTGTAACTGCCGTTACTTTTGTAACTGCCGTTAGTCTTGTAACTGCCGTTAGTCTTTTGCTACTGTAACTGCCGTTAGTCTTTTGCTACTGTAACTGCCGTTAGTCTTGTAACTTCCGTTAGTCTTTTGCTACTGTAACTGCCGTTAGTCTTGTAACTGCCGTTAGTCTTTTGCTACTGTAACTGCCGTTAGTCTTGTAACTGCCGTTAGTCTTTTGCTACTGTAACTGCCGTTAGTCTTGTAACTGCCGTTAGTCTTTTGCTACTGTAACTGCCGTTAGTCTTGTAACTGCCGTTAGTCTTTTGCTACTGTAACTGCCGTTAGTCTTGTAACTGCCGTTAGTCTTTTGCTACTGTAACTGCCGTTAGTCTTTTGCTCCTGTAACTGCCGTTAGTCTTGTAACTGCTACTGTAACTGACGTTAGTCTTGTAACTGCCGTTAGTCTTTTGCTACTGTAACTGCCGTTAGTCTTGTAACTGCCGTTAGTCTTTTGCTACTGTAACTGCCGTTAGTCTTGTAACTGCCGTTAGTCTTTTGCTACTGTAACTGTCGTTAGTCTTGTAAGTGCCGTTAGTCTTTTGCTACTGTAACTGCCGTTAGTCTTGTAACTGACGTTAGTCTTGTAACTGCCGTTAGTCTTTTGCTACTGTAACTTCCGTTAGTCTTGTAACTGCCATTAGTCTTTTGCTACTGTAACTGCCGTTACTCTTTTGCTGTAACTGCCGTTAGTCTTTTGCCTGTAACTGCCGTTAGTCTTTTGCTCTGTAACTGCCGTTAGTCTTTTGTGTAACTGCCGTTAGTCTTTTGCTACTGTAACTGCCGTTAGTCTTGTAACTGACGTTAGTCTTGTAACTGCCGTTAGTCTTTTGCTACTGTAACTTCCGTTAGTCTTGTAACTGCCATTAGTCTTTTGCTACTGTAACTGCCGTTACTCTTTTGTGTAACTGTCGTTAGTCTTGTAACTGCCGTTAGTCTTTTGCTACTGTAACTGCCGTTAGTCTTGTAACTGCCGTTAGTCTTTTGCTACTGTAACTGCCGTTAGTCTTGTAACTGCCGTTAGTCTTTTGCTACTGTAACTGCCGTTAGTCTTGTAACTGCCGTTAGTCTTTTGCTACTGTAACTGCCGTTACTCTTTTGCTACTGTAACTGCCGTTAGTCTTGTAACTGCCGTTACTTGTAACTATCGTTAGTCTTTTGCTACTGTAACTGTCGTTAGTCTTGTAAGTGCCGTTAGTCTTTTGCTACTGTAACTGCCGTTAGTCTTGTAACTGCCGTTAGTCTTTTGCTACTGTAACTGCCGTTAGTCTTGTAACTGCCGTTAGTCTTTTGCTACTGTAACTGCCGTTAGTCTTGTAACTGCCGTTAGTCTTTTGCTACTGTAACTGCCGTTAGTCTTGTAACTTCCGTTAGTCTTTTGCTACTGTAACTGCCGTTAGTCTTGTAACTGCCGTTAGTCTTTTGCTACTGTAACTGCCGTTAGTCTTGTAACTGCCGTTAGTCTTTTGCTACTGTAACTGCCGTTAGTCTTGTAACTGCCGTTAGTCTTGTAACTGCCGTTAGTCTTTTGCTACTGTAACTGCCGTTAGTCTTGTAACTGCCGTTAGTCTTTTGCTACTGTAACTGCCGTTAGTCTTGTAACTGCCGTTAGTCTTTTGCTACTGTAACTGCCGTTAGTCTTGTAACTGCCGTTAGTCTTTTGCTACTGTAACTGCCGTTAGTCTTGTAACTGCCGTTAGTCTTTTGCTACTGTAACTGCCGTTAGTCTTGTAACTTCCGTTAGTCTTTTGCTACTGTAACTGCCGTTAGTCTTGTAACTGCCGTTAGTCTTTTGCTACTGTAACTGCCGTTAGTCTTTTGCTACTGTAACTGCCGTTAGTCTTGTAACTTCCGTTAGTCTTTTGCTACTGTAACTGCCGTTAGTCTTGTAACTGCCGTTAGTCTTTTGCTACTGTAACTGCCGTTAGTCTTGTAACTGCCGTTAGTCTTTTGCTACTGTAACTGCCGTTAGTCTTGTAACTGCCGTTAGTCTTTTGCTACTGTAACTGCCGTTAGTCTTGTAACTGCCGTTAGTCTTGTAACTGCCGTTAGTCTTTTGCTACTGTAACTGCCGTTAGTCTTGTAACTGCCGTTAGTCTTTTGCTACTGTAACTGCCGTTAGTCTTTTGTGTAACTGCCGTTAGTCTTTTGCTACTGTAACTGCCGTTAGTCTTGTAACTTCCGTTAGTCTTTTGCTACTGTAACTGCCGTTAGTCTTGTAACTGCCGTTAGTCTTTTGCTACTGTAACTGCCGTTACTTTTGGTAACTCCCGTTAGTCTTTTGTCATTCGATTATGAATATATGTTATGATTAGGATAGTTGTACATACATGGAAGACGATGATACCTTTAATGAGTTGTAGATGTGGTAGGAAGGCTGCGGGTGACCCTATATATAAGCATCTATGATTCCTTAAATGTAAAGTCGTATGAAATGTATGTGCATTGTGATTTGGTTGAGTTGATGGACAAGGTGAACAAGATGACAATATACGGGTACTTAAGGTACTTGAGGACAACATGAAGGACAAAAGGACAATTGAGGGACAATGTGTGCAAGTGTGAGAACATAGAACTTACTAAATACTTGTTGATGTCAATATTATGTGCTCTCGTGCATTATACGTGTTCTAGCTATTGTATAGTTTGTGCAATGGATACGTGTGGGACTAGGTTGTGCTACGAGCCAACTTAAATTGAGTACTAGTGCCTTTTAAGGACTTACTGTAAGTTTATTACTTGCTCATTATCCTTGTGCATATTGTTGGACAATGTGTTGTTGTGTGATGGTCAAGTGCATGAGGTCAATGTGGTTATTTGAAGTCAATGAGGTCATGTGCATATTGTTGGACAATGTGTTGTTGTGTGATGGTAGTATGTGATCAATGTGTTGGTTTGAGATGAGTACTATGTGATCAATGTGTTGGTTTGAGATGAGTACTATGTGATCAATGTGTTGGTTTGAGATGAGTACTATGTGATCAATGTGTTGGTTTGAGATGAGTACTATGTGATCAATGTGTTGGTTTAAGATGAGTACTATGCGATCAATGTGTTGGTTTGAGATGAGTACTATGTGATCAATGTGTTGGTTTAAGATGATTACTATGTGATCAATGTGTTGGTTTAAGATGAGTACTATGCGATCAATGTGTTGGTTTGAGATGAGTACTATGTGATCAATGTGTTGGTTTAAGATGATTACTATGTGATCAATGTGTTGGTTTAAGATGAGTACTATGCGATCAATGTGTTGGTTTGAGATGAGTACTATGTGATCAATGTGTTGGTTTAAGATGATTACTATGTGATCAATGTGTTGGTTTAAGATGAGTACTATGCGATCAATGTGTTGGTTTGAGATGAGTACTATGTGATCAATGTGTTGGTTTAAGATGAGTACTATGCGATCAATGTGTTGGTTTGAGATGAGTACTATGTGATCAATGTGTTGGTTTAAGATGATTACTATGTGATCAATGTGTTGGTTTGAGATGATTACTATGCGATCAATGTGTTGGTTTGAGATGAGTACTATGTGATCAATGTGTTGGTTTGAGATGATTACTATGTGATCAATGTGTTGTTTTAAGATGATTACTATGTGATCAATGTGTTGGTTTAAGATGAGTACTATGCGATCAATGTGTTGGTTTGAGATGAGTACTATGTGATCAATGTGTTGGTTTAAGATGATTACTATGTGATCAATGTGTTGGTTTAAGATGAGTACTATGCGATCAATGTGTTGGTTTGAGATGAGTACTATGTGATCAATGTGTTGGTTTAAGATGATTACTATGTGATCAATGTGTTGGTTTGAGATGAGTACTATGCGATCAATGTGTTGGTTTGAGATGAGTACTATGTGATCAATGTGTTGGTTTGAGATGATACTATGTGATCAATGTGTTGGTTTGAGATGAGTACTATGTGATCAACGTGTTGTTTTGTGACGAGTACAATGTGAACAATGTGTTATGTTGTGGCAAGTACAGTGTGATGAATGTGATAACATGAGTACAACTGGGTTGATGCGGACAATGTGTTGTTGTGTGATGGTCAAGTGCATGAGGTCAATGTGGTTATTTGAAGTCAATGAGGTCATGTGCATATTGTTGGACAATGTGTTGTTGTGTGATGGTCAAGTGCATGAGGTCAATGTGGTTATTTGAAGTCAATGAGGTCATGTGCATATTGTTGGACAATGTGTTGTTGTGTGATGGTCAAGTGCATGAGGTCAATGTGGTTATTTGAAGTCAATGAGGTCATGTGCATATTGTTGGATTGAGATGATTTAAATTGATGTTGTTTGATGATTTAGGGCAAAATGAAGTTATGGCATTAATATGGTATAATATTGTGGCGACCCTAAAAGAGCCTGATCAACTATTTTATGGTTACCCGGTATTATAGCAAGTTAATGACATCACGGATTGCACATGTTTGGCTTAGAGTATAATAAGGAACCGATATGCTTAATGGGAGTTGGTTGGGTGGAGGGTTAGCCGCTGGTACACCCTGTATACAAACCCGACCAATAACTAGAGAGTACATCGGATTCGGATTATACTTTGGACCACTTGTTTTAGTTGTTCGGTTGTGTGTTGTATTGAACATGAGTATGTGGTTTGGTGATGAACAATTATTGTGAACTTGGTATGATGACATGATACATAACGATTCCCCTAGAACATTAGTACTTTTGCCTTAGTGTAAAGATATGATTTATGTGTGACATGTCGGTACGAGAGCATTGACTACTTGTGTGACTAACATGTAAGAACTTTGAGACTAACCTTCGGGTCATAAACTTTAAGATCATTACTATGGTAGATACAATTAACCGTACCACTAGGTGTTGCCAAGCATTTATGGTGAAAAGCGGGGTGTTGTACAAAACGACAAACCAGAGGAAAGGGGTTAGGAGAACTTTTGCGGCGAGTACTGCTGAAGCCCGCAACGATCCTAATATGGTGACGGGTACATTCCTTCTTATCGGTAATTATGCCACGGTGTTATCTAATTCCGGAGCCGATATAGCTTCGTTCCTTCGATAGATATTCATCCTTGTGCCTTAAACTATGTGCTTGATATTGAAATGGTCAATGGTGCTCTAACTAGACTTAGTCAAGTACTTCGTGATTGTATCTTGACTTTAAACGACTTCGATTTCTTCATCGACCCTATGCCATTCGATATGGGAAGTTTTGGCGTCATTATGGGTTTAGATTGGATGTTGACGATTAATGCGGCTATTGATTGTGGTGAAAGAGTGGTCAAGATAGTATTGTCTAACGGTAAGGTCTTAAGGTTCAAGGTGAAACTTCGGATCCTTCTAGTTCAAAGGTCTTTAGTGCTACCGCTACAATAGTTGAGTTGAAGACCATTCCTATTGTTCATGACCTTCCCGATGTGCTTTGGACGATTTATTTGGTTTACCCCCGTCTCGACAACTTGATTTTTGTATCGAACTAACTCATAACGTCGCATCTGTAGCCAAAGCTCCTTATAAACTCGCCTTACCGGAGATGCAAGAGTTGGAACCTCAAATTAAAGAGCTTCAAGAGAAAGAGTTCATCCATCCTAGCCAAAGCTCCTTATAAACTCGCCTTACCGGAGATGCAAGAGTTGGAACCTCAAATTAAAGAGCTTCAAGAGAAAGAGTTCATCCATCCTAGCCAATCGCCATGGGGAGCTCCTATTCCATTGTCAGGAAGAAAGATGGATCTTTTATGATGTGTATCGATTACCGGGTATTGAACAAGCTCACAATGAAGAACCAGTATCCATTTTCGATAAATGAGAACTCATTTGATCAACTAGAAGGTGTTAATCCCTCCTCCAAGATTTACCTTCGTTCAGGTTAGAGCCAACTACGCGTCCATAAAGATGACATCTCAAAGACGACGTTTCCTGCAAGGTATGTGCATTTAGAATACACCGTTGTGCCGTTTAGGTTGACTAATGCACCGACGGTGTTCATGGACTTGGTGAAGCGGGTGTGACGGCCCAACTTGGACAAGTTTGTCATTGCCTTTATTAATGATATACTTGTTTACTCGAGGATGAAGGAAGATCTTGCCGAACGTTTACGCGAAGTGCTAGAATTGCTTAGAAAAGAGAAGTTGTATGCGAAATCCTCTAAATGCGAGTTTTGGATTAGAAGAAGTTCATTTCCTCGGTCACATGGTGAGCAAAGATGGAATTCATGTAGATCCTAGCAAGATTGAAGCAGTCAAGAATTGGAGGCGTTGAGAGGGGCGAGAAGCAAGAAATTTCCTTTCAAACTCTCAAGGACATGTTGTGTGATGCACCAATCTTGAGTCTTCCGGATGGAGTAGAGGATTTTGTGATATATTGTGATGCCTCGGGTCAAGGATTGGGGTGTGTGCTTATGCAACGGGGCAAGGTCATTGCTTATGCCTCCCGTCAACTTAAAGTGCATGAGAAAAACTACCCCACTCATGATTTGGAATTGAGAGCGGTTGTTTTCGCCTTGAAGTGTTGGAGACATTACCCTTATGGCACCAAATGTGTAATCTACACCGATCATAAAAGTCTTCAACATATTTTCCATCAAGTGAGTTGAATATGAGACAAAGAAGATGGCTTGAACTTTTAGCGATTATGATTGTGATATTCGCTACCATCCGGGTAAAGCTAATGTTGTAGCCGATGCGTTGAGTAGAAAGGAAAGGGTCAAGCCGAGACGAACAAGAGCCATGAGTCTCACAGTGGGACAAAGTATTCATGACCGGATCATAGGAGCACACGTACAAGCTACTTTACCGAAGAATTTTGGTAATGAAAGGTTAGATGGCATAGAGCAACAATTCGATAGAAAAGGAAGACAATGGGCTATATTCGTTGAAAGGCTTTGGATTCCCATTTTTGGCAATTTGAGAACATTTCTTATGAATAAAGCCCACAAGTCGGCTTATTCGGTCCATCCGGGCTCGGATAAAATGTACCTTGATTTGAAAGATTTATATTGGTAGCCGGGCATGAAACGTGATGTGGCTAAATATGTGAGTGAGTGCCTTACTTGCTTACGAGTGAAAGCCGATCATAAGAAGCCACCCGGTTTATTGGTGCAACCGGTGACACCGGAATGGAAATGGGAACGGATTGCAATGGACTTCATCACGAAGTTACCGAAGACAAAAGTGGTCGTGACACTATATGGTTGATTGTGGAACGGTTGACAAAGTCGGCTCACTTCTTAGCCATTCGTGAGACCGATAAGTTTGACACCATGGCGCGCTTGTACATTAATGAAGTGGTGTCTAAGCATGGAGTTCCGGTTTCTATCATCTCCAATAGAGATACCCGGTATAACTCAAATTTTTGGAAAGCCTTTCAACGAGCAATGGGTACTCAACTCGACATGAGTACGGCGTTTCAATCTCAAACGGATAGACAAACCGAGAGAACCATTCAAACGCTTGAAGACATGTTGAGGGCTTGTGCTATTGACTTTGGTGGGAGTTGGGAAGATCATTTACCATTAGTTGAGTTCTCGTATAATAATAGTTATCATGCGAGTATTCAAATGGCTCCATTTAGGGCACTTAATGGTAGAAAGTGTCGCTTTCCACTCGCTTGGGCGGATATTGGTGAAAGCCAACTTATTGGGCCGGAAATAGTAGTTGAGACAACAAAAGTGATTTCTCAAATCAAGGAGAGATTACAATTGGCCCGTGAGAGACAAGAGAAACACGCCGATGTGAGGCGTAGGCCATTGGAGTTCAATGTTGGTGATCATGTGCTTTTGAAAGTCTCCCCGTGGAAGGGTGTTGTCCGTTTTGTAAAGAGAGGCAAGCTTGGACCAAGATACATTGGACCTTTTGAGATTATTGAACGAGTGGGCAAGGTGGCATACCGTTTAAAGCTACCTCAAGAACTTAGTGATGTGCATGACGCGTTTCATATTTGTAACTTAAGAAAGTGCTTGGCGGATCCTACACTACATGTACCTATGAACGAGATTCAAGTGGACAAAAAGCTCAATTTTGTTGAAGAACCGGTAGAAATTTTGGATCGTGAGGTCAAGAAGTTAAAGAACAAACGTTATACGATAGGCAAAGTCCGAAGGCAAGCTAAACGTGGAGCCGAATTCACTTGGGAGCGTGAAGACCAAAAGATGTCTAAATACCCACATTTGTTTAGTGATTTGGGTTCTATCGAATTTCGGGACGAAATTCCCTCAACGGGGGAATGATGTAACAATTGTGACTATGACCATTTGACCACATGTACAATTTGAATAATTATTGAGTTGGCCAATATAGTTCAAGTGCAATTTGGAGTTCATTTAAGTGCAATGTGTTCATATAGATCAATTTATCGTTTAATTTTAGACTTATGTGCTAGTCGAGATCATTGTTAGTGCTAATCGATTTTACATCTTGAGATGACATTTAGATTAATTGGAAAGTTAAATGGATCCTACCCATGGGTTATGCCCAACTAGCTACCCAACCCTTACCCCCACCTTATCCATTCTATCATCCATTCATTTATTCTTCTTACATTTCTCTCAAATCTCTTCTCTCTCTCTCTCTAAGATCTTGGCTCATTTATTGTGATTTCAACAAGAATAATAATAAAATCATCATCTATATCATCATTCTAACAACATATCAAAAATTCAAAGTTCAAGGTGCAAGAAAAGTCTTCAACTAGGTCAAATTCGGGTTTGACTTATTGTGGAGGTTTTGGTAAGTGATTTCTAGCTCAAGTTCATCATTTCAAGTTTCTAAGCATGTCTTTTAATCAAATCTAAGTGTTCTTGGTCGAAATTCGGGTCAAAACCGTTTTGGGTTCAAATTAGGGTTTCTTGTTAGTTAATTTAGGTTAAAATTGATTTTTGTGAGTAATTGGTGATTTGAAATGGATTTATGAAGTGGGTTGTGTTTAAAAGTGTTCATTTATACTTAATTATGTTTAAAAATGAGTTTGAACCTTCTCAAATCGATTTTTGAGGTCAAGAATGGTTGTTTCTCACATCTGCAGGTCGTAGCTCCCGTTAGTCTTGTAACTGTCGTTAGTCTTTTGCTACTGTAACTGCCGTTAGTCTTGTAACTGCCGTTAGTCTTTTGCTACTGTAACTGCCGTTAGTCTTGTAACTGCCGTTAGTCTTTTGCTACTGTAACTGCCGTTAGTCTTTTGCCTGTAACTGCCGTTAGTCTTTTGCTCTGTAACTGCCGTTAGTCTTTTGTGTAACTGCCGTTAGTCTTTTGCTGTAACTGCCGTTAGTCTTTTGCCTGTAACTGCCGTTAGTCTTTTGTGTAACGGTCGTTAGTCTTTTGCTACTGTAACTGCCGTTAGTCTTGTAACTGTCGTTAGTCTTTTGCTACTGTAACTGCCGTTAGTCTTGTAACTCCGTTAGTCTTTTGCTACTGTAACTGCCGTTAGTCTTGTAACTGCCGTTAGTCTTTTGCTACTGTAACTGCCGTTAGTCTTTTGCTCCTGTAACTGTCGTTAGTCTTTTGCTACTGTAACTGCCGTTAGTCTTTTGCTACTGTAACTGCCGTTAGTCTTGTAACTGTCGTAAGTCTTTTGCTCCTGTAACTGCCGTTAGTCTTGTAACTGTCGTTAGTCTTTTGCTACTGTAACTGCCGTTAGTCTTTTGCTACTGTAACTGCCGTTAGTCTTGTAACTGTCGTAAGTCTTTTGCTACTGTAACTGCCGTTAGTCTTGTAACTGCCGTTAGTCTTTTGCTACTGTAACTGCCGTTAGTCTTGTAACTGTCGTTAGTCTTTTGCTACTGTAACTGCCGTTAGTCTTGTAACTGCCGTTAGTCTTTTGCTACTGTAACTGCCGTTAGTCTTTTGCTACTGTAACTGCCGTTAGTCTTGTAACTGTCGTTAGTCTTTTGCTACTGTAACTGCCGTTAGTCTTGTAACTCCGTTAGTCTTTTGCTACTGTAACTGCCGTTAGTCTTTTGCTACTGTAACTGCCGTTAGTCTTGTAACTGTCGTAAGTCTTTTGCTACTGTAACTGCCGTTAGTCTTGTAACTGTCGTTAGTCTTTTGCTACTGTAACTGCCGTTAGTCTTTTGCTACTGTAACTGCCGTTAGTCTTGTAACTGTCGTAAGTCTTTTGCTACTGTAACTGCCGTTAGTCTTGTAACTGCCGTTAGTCTTTTGCTACTGTAACTGCCGTTAGTCTTTTGTGTAACTGCCGTTAGTCTTTTGCTACTGTAACTGCCGTTAGTCTTGTAACTGTCGTTAGTCTTTTGCTACTGTAACTGCCGTTAGTCTTTTGCTACTGTAACTGCCGTTAGTCTTGTAACTGTCGTTAGTCTTTTGCTACTGTAACTGCCGTTAGTCTTGTAACTACCATTAGTCTTTTGCTACTGTAACTGCCGTTAGTCTTTTGCTACTGTAACTGCCGTTAGTCTTTTGCCTGTAACTGCCGTTAGTCTTTTGTGTAACTGCCGTTAGTCTTTTGCCTGTAACTGCCGTTAGTCTTTTGTGTAACTGCCGTTAGTCTTTTGCCTGTAACTGCCGTTAGTCTTTTGTGTAACTGTCGTTAGCCTTTTGCTACTGTAACTGCCGTTAGTCTTGTAACTGTCGTTAGTCTTTTGCTACTGTAACTGCCGTTAGTCTTGTAACTCCGTTAGTCTTTTGCTACTGTAACTGCCGTTAGTCTTGTAACTGCCGTTAGTCTTTTGCTACTGTAACTGCCGTTAGTCTTGTAACTGCCGTTAGTCTTTTGCTACTGTAACTGCCGTTAGTCTTGTAACTGCCGTTAGTCTTTTGCTACTGTAACTGCCGTTAGTCTTTTGCTACTGTAACTGCCGTTAGTCTTGTAACTGTCGTTAGTCTTTTGCTACTGTAACTGCCGTTAGTCTTGTAACTCCGTTAGTCTTTTGCTACTGTAACTGCCGTTAGTCTTGTAACTGCCGTTAGTCTTTTGCTACTGTAACTGCCGTTAGTCTTGTAACTGCCGTTAGTCTTTTGCTACTGTAACTGCCGTTAGTCTTTTGTGTAACTGCCGTTAGTCTTTTGCTACTGTAACTGCCGTTAGTCTTTTGCTACTGTAACTGCCGTTAGTCTTGTAACTGTCGTTAGTCTTTTGCTACTGTAACTGCCGTTAGTCTTTTGCTACTGTAACTGCCGTTAGTCTTGTAACTGTCGTTAGTCTTTTGCTACTGTAACTGCCGTTAGTCTTGTAACTCCGTTAGTCTTTTGCTACTGTAACTGCCGTTAGTCTTGTAACTCCGTTAGTCTTTTGCTACTGTAACTGCCGTTAGTCTTGTAACTGCCGTTAGTCTTTTGCTACTGTAACTGCCGTTAGTCTTTTGCTACTGTAACTGCCGTTAGTCTTTTGCTACTGTAACTGCCGTTAGTCTTGTAACTTCCGTTAGTCTTTTGCTACTGTAACTGCCGTTAGTCTTGTAACTGCCGTTAGTCTTTTGCTACTGTAACTGCCGTTAGTCTTTTGCTCCTGTAACTGCCGTTAGTCTTTTGCCTGTAACTGCCGTTAGTCTTTTGTGTAACTGCCGTTAGCCTTTTGCTACTGTAACTGCCGTTAGTCTTGTAACTGTCGTTAGTCTTTTGCTACTGTAACTGCCGTTAGTCTTGTAACTGCCGTTAGTCTTTTGCTACTGTAACTGCCGTTAGTCTTTTGCTACTGTAACTGCCGTTAGCCTTTTGCTACTGTAACTGCCGTTAGTCTTGTAACTGTCGTTAGTCTTTTGCTACTGTAACTGCCGTTAGTCTTGTAACTACCATTAGTCTTTTGCTACTGTAACTGCCGTTAGTCTTTTGCTGTAACTGCCGTTAGTCTTTTGCTACTGTAACTGCCGTTAGGTCGTAAGGCTGCGGGTGACCCTATATATAAGCATCTATGATTCCTTAAATGTAAAGTCGTATGAAATGTATGTGCATTGTGATTTGGTTGAGTTGATGGACAAGGTGAACAAGATGACAATATACGGGTACTTAAGGTACTTGAGGACAACATGAAGGACAAAAGGACAATTGAGGGACAATGTGTGCAAGTGTGAGAACATAGAACTTACTAAATACTTGTTGATATCAAATGCTCGTTCCATATGTTTGTTTAAGTGCTTGATGACAATATACGGGTACTTAAGGTACTTGAGGACAACATGAAGGACAAAAGGACAATTGAGGGACAATGTGTGCAAGTGTGAGAACATAGAACTTACTAAATACTTGTTGATATCAAATGCTCGTTCCATATGTTTGTTTAAGTGCTTGATGACAATATACGGGTACTTAAGGTACTTGAGGACAACATGAAGGACAAAAGGACAATTGAGGGACAATGTGTGCAAGTGTGAGAACATAGAACTTACTAAATACTTGTTGATATCAAATGCTCGTTCCATATGTTTGTTTAAGTGCTTGATGACAATATACGGGTACTTAAGGTACTTGAGGACAACATGAAGGACAAAAGGACAATTGAGGGACAATGTGTGCAAGTGTGAGAACATAGAACTTACTAAATACTTGTTGATGTCAATATTATGTGCTCTCGTGCATTATACGTGTTCTAGCTATTGTATAGTTTGTGCAATGGATACGTGTGGGACTAGGTTGCGCTACGAGCCAACTTAAATTGAGTACTAGTGCCTTTTAAGGACTTACTGTAAGTTTATTACTTGCTCATTATCCTTGTGCATATTGTGAATGGCATTGGCATTAGATCCTTGTCATTCTTTCCTACGAACTCACCAACCTAGTGTTGACCTTGTTTAGTACACTTTTCAGGTTATCAAGTGAATCCAAGATGTGATGGTTGATTGGTGCTTGTGCTAGAACTTGGGCTTGGACCTACATGGATCCAGGATTCATTTGCCCCTTATTTTGCATTATGCATTATGTACTTGTTTGATGATGATGGATTCACCGAATCCCCTTTTGTTCATTTAGTTCATGTTCTACGATAATTCCATGCAAAGGCTATATCTTTTCAGTGACATTACGAGCCTAGCTCGGGGTGTTACAAAGATCCTCAGGAGACAATAATATGAGCTGATGATTCGGGTTGATTAGTAGATAGAGGATCTTGGATTTGAGATTGGGGTTGATTTTCAGGAGTTTGTTGTTCAACAATTTGGTGTTCAGAAGTGGAAGCCATAAATACAAGTATAAGTATTATGAGCAAGAAGATGAACAGTTGGGTGAACTATGAGAGGATTCTTAGAGAGAATAGGAATATGAAAGTGAATTAAGAGAAAAAATGAAAGCGTAAAAGACGGAGAAGGGAAAATTGTGGTATATATGAGGTATGGTTGTGGGCCCCCACTTCTGCAAAAGTGAACCGTCAAGGCGATTCTCTTTCTTACGTAATAAATAAATATACGTATATAATATATTAAATAGTCTAAAAAGGACATTATTTCGTATGAAATAAATATAATATACGAATATTTATATAGATATATATATAACTTATACGTATGTGAGTAACGTATAAAAAGAATTTGATGTGACAACTGTACTTCATTTTCAAAATTACTCGAGTGTTTACGGTGTATATACAGTACAAGTTGCCCATTAGGGTGAAAATCGAGGTAACCGTTTGAAATTCCTTTATTTTATTAATAAAAGTACTTGGTGAGTATGCTTCCACACAAAAATAGTTAAAATGGAAGTATATCCACTGACAATTTAGAAAATCTGGTTACCTTATTTAGAGAAAGAGTTTCAGTCAGCGACTTTACAATTAACGCTGGTCGCTGACAGACCAGAAAGATTTTGCCAAGAATCCCTGAGGGGTTTCAGTTTTTGGCAAACTGTCAGCCATCAACGGATTTGATAAGTCTTTACCAGAGCCGTTTGCTGCTGGACTAGATGAAGATTTTAGTTCTTCATAACTTTATTTTTGCTTTTTCCCAAAGCAACAGGGGTTAACGGATTTGATTAGTCTTTACCAGAGCCGTTTGCTGCTGGACTAGATGAAGATTTTAGTTCTTCATAACTTTATTTTTGCTTTTTCCCAAAGCAACAGGGGTTAACGGATTTGATTAGTCTTTACCAGAGCCGTTTGCTGCTGGACTAGATGAAGATTTAAGTTCTTATTGACTTTAAGTACAGTGAGCAAGACAGACTTAAACTCGTTGATAAGGGTTTTGACTCAGGAGTCAAATTTCAACTTATCATATGGAAAAATAAGTTGAACTTCAGCACACATGACATGTCATGTCGCTGATTCACCATTCAACATTCCCAACTTACTGACCAGATACTTGAATCTGGTTTCATCTAAGGGTTTAGTGAAGATGTCAGCAAGTTGGTCATCAGTGGGGATGAAGTAAATTTCAACATCCCCTTTCATGACATGGTCACGAATGAAGTGATACCTAATGTCTATGTGCTTGGTCTTGGAATGCTGAACAGGATTGTGTGTGATAGCAATTGCACTTGTATTGTCACACATAATGGGAATCTTAGAGAAATCTAGGTCATAGTCAGCGAGTTGGTTTTTCATCCAAAGGACTTGTGCACAACAACTTGCTGCTGATACATACTCTGCTTCAGCAGTGGAGATGGACACTGTGTGCTGTTTCTTACTAGACCAAATAGTCAGCTTCCCCCCAACAGTTGACATCCTCCACTGGTGATTTTTCTATCTAACATGCAACCAGCATAGTCAGAGTCAGAGTATGCAACAAGGTCAAAACAGGAGTCTTTGGGATACCAAAGACCTAGTGAGGGAGTACCTTTCAGATACTTAAATATTCTCTTAACAGCGAGAAGATGAGATTCCCTAGAAGATGCTTGATATCTTACACATAAGAAAGTATCAAACATGATATCAGGACGACTCCCTGTGAGATACATCAGCGAACCAATCATTCCCCGGTAGTGAGTGGGGTTCACATGCTTACCATCAGGATCAGCATGAAGATTATTTGGAGGGGACATAGGAGTGGCTTTAGGAGTGACATTTGTCATGTCAAACTTGGCCAGCATGTCTCGAATGTACTTCTCTTGATTAACGAAGATGCCATTTGGGAGTTGGCGAATTTGAATACCAAGAAAGAAGGTTAGCTCACCCATCATGCTCATCTCAAAGTGAGAGGACATCAGTGAGCTAAACTTATTGCAAAGTTTCGTACTGTAGGATCCAAAGATGATGTCATCTATGTAGATTTGAACATAAACGACCTCAGCACCCTTTCTGTAGATAAAGATGGCGCTATCAATGGACCCTCGCTGAAACTTATGAGAAAGAAGAAAAGCAGAGAGAGTGTCATACCAGGCTCTAGGAGCCTGTTTAAGACCATACAGAGCCTTATAAAGACGATAGACATGGTGTGGCTTGGTTGGGTCTTCAAAACCAGGTGGCTGCTTAACATACACTTCCTCATCGAGTTTTCCATTTAGGAAAGCACTCTTTACATCCATTTAATATGCAGTGAAGTTTTTGTAAGCAGCATGTGCCAAGAATAAGCGAATTGCTTCTAGACCCACTGGTGCAAATGTTTCATCATAATCGACACCTTCTTCTTGAAGGTATCCTTGTGCAACCAGCCTAGCCTTGTTACGTGTAACAACACCATCTTCGTCCATTTTATTTCTATAGAACCATTTAGTTCCAATGGGCTCTTTGCCAGGTGGCAAATGAACAAGGAACCAGACATGCTGTCGTTGAAACTGGGTAAGTTCCTCTTGCATGGCATCAACCCAAGATGGATTAGCCATTGCTTCTCCTATGTGCTTAGGAGTGATCATGGACAAGAAATTGACATAGAGACATGTGTTTCTAGTCGCTGATCTAGTAATGATCCCCTGATGAGGGTCACCAATGACTTGGTGAGCTGGATGACTAGATGTCCATCGAAGTGCTGGAACACTTGATGAACCTAGTTGAGTGTCAGCGAAAGACTGAGAGATGGGAGCAGAAGAGAGATCATTATAAGAAGAGAAGTCAATGGTGAGAATGGGTTCAGAAGGTGTGTGATCAGTTGAGCCATTCGACTGATTTGAGTTGTCATTGATGTTGGAGTCATCAGCTGACTCCATGTCATCAGCATTTGCTGATGCATCATGAAACTCCTCCTCAGCAGGGTCATTAGCATGCTCGATCTCAGCTAGTGATCTAGTTTTGGATGAGGCAGCATGGATTGATCTTAAGATAGGCTCAACTGGCTCAATCGAATAGATATGAGCTACAACTTGCTCCTGATCAGCATCAGCTGATTTGTCCTGAGTGGTATGCTGATTATTTTCAGGCAGCGAGCAAGAATCATCAATGAATGAGTCAGCTTCCTCAGTCAGAGGATCAGCGAGCTCATTGAAAATGACTTCAGAGGAATAAGGTTGAATGTCTTTGAGAGCAGATGAACTTTCATCAAATGTAACATGAATGGATTCATCCACTTTTTGAGTTCGAGTATTAAATACTCTGAAGGACTTGCTGATGGAAGAATAGCCAAGAAAATAACCATCATCAGCTTTATGATCGAATTTTCCTAAGTGATCCTTGTTATTTAAGATGAAAACAGGACATCCAAAGACATGAAAATAACTTATTTGAGGTTTCTTCCCTTTCAAAACCTCATACGCTGTCTTGTCATGCCTTTTGAAAATTAGGCATCTATTTTGTGTATGAAAAGCAGTGCTGACAGCTTCTGCCCAAAATTTACTAGGCAGACATGATTCACTGAGCATGGTGTGTGCTGCCTCAATGAGTGTTCTATTTCTTCTTTCAACAACACCTTTTTGCTCAGGAGTTCTAACAGAAGAGTCAGCACAAAAGGATTCAAGAGTGTGGTTTCTGAACTCAGTGCCATGATCACTTCTAAGTTCTTTGACCCTTATGTTGTTGAGATTTTCCATTTTCTTAATGAAATTGATAATCTCTTCAACAGCATCACTCTTGGAATGAAGAAAGATAGTCCAAGTGTATCGTGAATATTCATCCACAATAACTAAAGTGTATCTGCTACCGTTTAGATTTTGGACATTCACTGGACCAAAGAGGTCCATGTGAAGAAAATGAAAGCAGCCTTTGATAGAATTGGCTTGCTTTGTTTTTAAGGTAGACATATGGCTCTTGCCTTTTTTGCAAGCACCACAGAGTCTATCCTTTTCAAAGGAAAGATGAGGAAGGCCACGAACTAGGTTCTTTTTGGACAGGGAGTTGATTGTTTTAAAGTTCACATGTGACATTCGCTTGTGCCACAGCCAATTTAATTCAGCTGCTGACTTGGCAAAGAAACAAGTCTCACTATCAGTCTTGACATGAGTGAAGTCAACAAGATAGACATCTCGTTTTTTTGGAGCAACCAAGACGACTTCCTTGTTTACATTGACCACAGTGCCTTGATGCTTATCAAGAATCACTTTGTAGTCAGCATCACATAGTTGACTTATGCTGATGAGGTTATGCTTCAAACCATTTACATAAGCAACTTTAGTGAACTTAATGATACCATTTGAGAGTAATCCATAACCTTCAGTCTGTCCAGTGGAGTTATCACCAAACACTACAGTAGGGCCAGCGGCCTCTACATAGTTATCCAGCAGGGTCTTAGATCCAGTCATGTGTTTTGAACAGCCACTGTCCAAGTACCACACTCCTTTTCCTAGTGAGTCCTCCATGGATACAACAGAAGGTTTTAGATAGGCTCAGTGTTAGCCTCGCTGGTGTGCTCATCAGCGTAGGTAGAAGAAGGAACTTCAGAATTTGAACCTTCAGCAAGCATAGAGGGATGAGGAGGTAAAGAATTTAGAGGGAAGGTTCCAACAGAATCTCGATCTCCAGAGAAAGGAGTTGTGGTGCTACCACTATCAAGAAAGATCATGTTGCTGACCATATAAGTATCACTGAATTCAACAATGATAGCAGGTTCACCAAATTCATTAGGAATAACCCTATGTGAATGTGGAATGGATACATGCTGAGCTAAAATGAAGTCAGCGATGTTTTCTTCAGTGAGAGCCACTGCATCTCCTACACTATTTCCTGGTTCAGCAGAGAGAGAACTCTCGCTGACCATAGTGAAGGAAGAAGCAGCAGTTGAGAGTGGAGGATTGGGTTGAATGACAACTTCAGGAGCATCCCTGGCGTTGTCATCATTGCATTCAGAGGCAACATGACCTCTGCTGCCACATAAGTAGCATTTTTTACTAGAGGTGCTGCCCTTTTGGTTCTGAATGAGAAACTCCTTAAGTTGAGAGGACAGATCATTAACTCGCTTAGTAAGTTCATTAATTTGAGGATCTGATGAAGAAGTAGATGCCTTATGCTTTTGCTTGGATTTGTGCTTTTGCTTAAGTACAGGCTCAGGCATTTTAGGAGCAGGACCCAAGATGGATTTACCATCTTGTTTGAGTGGAAGAGAGGTAGAGGGGTACTGAGTTCCCTGCTAAACACTCCATACTTGCTGACCAGCAGGGTGAGAAGAGGAACCCTGCTGATGGGTCGGATGCACTCTTTTAGGAGTGATAGCTTTGGGTTGCTGATGAGGAGTAGCTGACCTCACTTGCCTGTGAGGTAGATACTCTCTCTTAGGGGTAGTGGATCTAACTTGCTGATGTGGCAAGTATCCTTTATGAGGAGTGGTAGACCTAGATTGAGGATGAGACACTCGTCCTCTTTGAGGAGTGATAGGTCTAACTTTGGGAGGAGCAGGCAAAGACCGAGTTTCCTGCTGAGGGTGTTGTCTATCAGCGGATCCGACCTGTGAAGGTCCTACTTGCTGATGTGGCAAGTATCCTCTTTGAGGAGTAGTGGACCTAGATTGAGGATGAGACACTCGTCCTCTTTGAGGAGTGATAGGTCTAACTTTGGGAGGAGCAGGCAAAGACCGAGTTTCCTGCTGAGGGTGTTGTCTATCAGCGGATCCGACCTGTGAAGGTCCTACTTGCTGATGTGGCAAGTACCCTTTATGAGGAGTGGTAGACCTTACTTGCTGATGTGGCAAGTATCCTCTTTGAGGAGTAGTGGACCTAGATTGAGGATGAGACACTCGTCCTCTTTGAGGAGTGATAGGTCTAACTTTGGGAGGAGCAGGCAAAGACCGAGTTTCCTGCTGAGGGTGTTGTCTATCAGCGGATCCGACCTGTGAAGGTCCTACTTGCTGATATCTAGCATCTCCGAACCTGACGCGTCTTTTCATTAGACGCTCATGCTGATCAGTTTTACTGTCAGCATGGGTTGGAACTTGCTGAGATGAAGAAGAAGGAGAAGGTTGAGAAACGACTTGCTGAGGTTGCTGATTAACTGGATTAGCCTACTGAGGCATGCTATAGTCATAAGGAACATCAACCTTGCTTCTTCTGAAGGGTTCAACAGGCTTAATGGTAAGCTGCTGAGGAGCAACAGGTTTGAACTCATCGCTGAAAATATCAACCTCAAAAGACTCTCCAGAAGAGTATTGAACTCTTCCTTCAATTGGCATCATACCAACAATGGGTAGATGCGAGAAGATATTACTGGTGCTTGCAGAGGAGCTTGCACCTTTCACTTCAGTAGAGAGTGAAGTGGAGAGTTCGCTGGAAGAAGAAGAAGAAGATGAACCAACTTCCATTTCAGTATGGTAATCATTAAGACCTTTAATGAAATACCATTTTTTCATCTCCTCAGGAGACACAACTGCTGAAGGAGGAATGGTGATTTCAGGTTTCACATCGTCAGCGAACATGTCAGATAGAGTGGCAGCGACTTCAAAGTCACCGCCTATGACAGCTTGAACTTGAGCAGGGACTTTTTCTTTAAGACAGTTATGATGAAACCTGGAAGCTTTTGACCAAGATGTCACAATCTTCCTCAAGTCAGCGACCTCAACCTTGAGTTTTTCATTCTCAAGTTAAAGTCTCTGTGCAAGTAACTCATAAGATTGGAGTTCAACATGAACATTCCTCAGCTCATTGAGTTTATCAGATTTTTCACTTAACTCAGAGCAGACTGAGTCAAGTTTAGATTGGAGTTCAGCTCGTATAGATTCAACGAACTGAATATCACATGACAAGGATTCAAATATTTTTTATTTTTCCTCGTCAGATGCTGCAGAGTGAGCACATACCTTTTTGATGGTGACGTTTACCCACTGACTGGATGAGACTTGGTCCTTTGTCAGCGCATCGCCATCAGCAAGTGCCATGAGACACATGGCATCAACATACTCTTCACTGTCTGAATCATTTGACTCAGCCCATCCATGCTCTTTAGCCACCAGCCCTTTAGCTGGAGTTTTGGCCTCTTCCATTTCGACCACTTTAGCCTTCAACTGGTAGTACTTGTTCCTGTACTCATCAGCAGGTTTAGAAGGGTTAGGTTTGGGAGCAACATGAGTTGGAATAGCAACTCTGCATTCCTTTTGGTAGTGCCCCTTTCTACCACATCTCCAGCACTCCTCTTGAGATTTATCAACAGGAGGCTTAAAGGCAGTAACCGACCTACGGTTATTCCATCTTTTGGAGTACCTTTTTCCAGCGACTAGAGCAAATTCCATAAAGTCGTTGAACATCTCTTGTTTCTCTTCAGTATCAAGATCATCAACAAGAGATTGAATAGGTGGAGGCAAGGGAGTGCTGGTACTATTAACAAGATTAATAGGTTCAGCAGAGACAAGGGCAAGAGGGTCAGGAACAGAATATGCAGAAGTGTGGGTGGAAGAGGATGAAGAACCAGCACCATGACGTGCCTCAGCTTCGGCTCTTAGGTTTTGAGCAAGAGCTCTTTCCTCGAACTGGAGCATCCCAAGAAGGGATTCTAAGTCAAGAGACTTAATTTGCTGGGTGGTTCTTAGAATTTGTCTTAGCCCCTGCTACTTGATGGGGAGACTATCAATAAACTTGTGGCAAACCTCAAAAGTATCATGGGTTATGCCAGCAATAGTCATATCATTAAGCAACCCTTTGAAACGGGTATAGGTGCTTTCAAGACTTTCATTAGGTCTAGAGAAAAAGTTTTCATACTCCCTTTTTAAATCAATTTTCTTGGTAGCTTGGGTGTCAGCAGTTCCTTCATACATGGAACATAACCTATCCCAAACTTGTTTAGATGAGGGGTATCTGATAATGAGCTTCATGATGTCAGTAGGAAGAGAGGCGACAATCATGTTTTTGAGTCTAGCATCAAGATTTACTAGTCTCCGCTCATCATCGGTCCATTGTACCTCTGGTTTGACTAAGTCAGTCACAATCTCAGGAGCATCAGCAGTTGCTCCTGGTGTTCTTTGAACCAGAGTGGGTACATAAGGACCTTTGGTCAAAATGGTCATCAAATATGGTTCTACACCCACTATGTGTAGTAACATTATTTCCATCCAAGATCCAAAGTCATCTAACTCAAATCTTGGAGGAGTAGACACATAACCAAAGTCACGTGTATTTACAAGAGTGGGTACAACAGTCATATTTCAGATTAAGTAATCAGAATTTTAAAAGTTTAAGATTAAGAAGGAAAGAAAAAGAACAATACATAAAGTAAAGTATAAGTAAGCAAACAGATCTTGTTTCAGTGAATTAGAAACAGTGGTTCTGATACCAATTGACAGTCCACTTGTTTGCTTGACTTGGATTAATTAACTAGACAAGCATGTAAGTAACAATAAGTAAAGAACAAGAACAAAGGTAGAATTCAAATACAAGAATCTATGCAAGTCTAATCATATGTATCATTGATTAAACAGTGAATACACGGTCGATATTACAACTTGTCTTACAAGAAAGTAAATGAAAAATACAATTGTTAAGTTTAGACTAACTAAAAACTTGAACAATTACAAGAGAGAAAAATAAGTGACACACACTTTATGGTGACAAACACAAAAGTTTAATGTGCGGCTGTGTTGCTTTATATAGGGGAGGAATTAGGGCAACACAACCTTCTTTGATTGTGATAGGATAGTGGTTGTCGAGATCCTATTGGCTTGAAGTACTTGCATCGGGGTCCTTTGTCTTCTTTACCAAATCGGGTATGAGAGAGAAACCCTTATTTTTTGGATTCAACTGTAACTTTGTCATACATGGTAAAATACAGTTGGAACAACCACCATGTGACTCTTGTCTTCTTCTTATTTGAATTCTTCCCGCCTTGACTTACAATTTGGATAAGAATGCATTGTTGGCAAAGAGTCAGCGGACTCGCTGATGTCTTGCTGATGACATCTTCACCAGGGACCAAGTCTGGTCAGCGAATCCTTGACTCAACAAAGTGTGTTGTAGTATTTTAATTAAGTGTGTTTTAGTATTTTGAATTATGTATTGTATTTTAGTATTGTAATGTCTTTAAGTATTTTGAATTATGTATTGTCTTTTAGTATTGTAATGTCTTTAAGTATTTTAATAAAAGATGCCTATTTGGTAATTTAATAACAACAGAAATTTATTCATAATTTTAAAACATTACAAACTTACTAAAGAGAAACATACAACATAATAGTTCATAGAACACATTACAAACTTATTAAAAGACAAACTTATTCATTCATCTCATAAACTGCTTTGGCCCATATGATCAGATGGTTCAAGGTGTAAACCGCACAATCAAGTTGTTCCAGAGCAACTTGAGTCTTGTCGATCTTCCCCTGCAAATAAGTAAAGTATTGACACTCAAGATCAGAACAATACCCGGTTTGTATATAATCGATTTGTTCTCGACACCATTGCTTCTTCGCATTTAGTTTTTGCATAACTGCAACAAGTTCCTCTTTAAACAATTGGTGGTCGAGGATATCAGCCAAGATACTGTCCTGCACTTGATCGACAGTCATTGGTGGTTTTGGGTTAGTGACATTTGATGAAGAAGCCATTTCAGATGTATAAAAGTTTGTGTTTTGATCAGAAATATTTGATAAGGAGCCAATATTTATAGGTAAACTACAAGACGCTCCTTCAACGTTCAAAATTCAAAATATTTACACAATTAGTCTGACCGACCTCGTCTGACCAAAGATGAGATGAAATACGAATCATGGCTGATATCAAAGAGGACACCCTCCATCAAACAGAACTCTCTGGGGTTATGGATTACCTACGGGAGAAAAGACGACGATGCGAGCAACAGATACATGCAATACAAGCACCAGGGCGCAACGTTTCGAAGCACGAAGAGCACTATTCTTCGTTTTTGCAGAAGGAGATCAAGAAGGTCAAGAGGGTAGTCGATGATGTTTTTAAGGCCGGTCACACGTTAGGTGACCAATGCACCTGGGCCGAATCGTACCACGACAATTGAGGGTAGTCAAATGCCCTCAACACGAACAAGTGGTGGCTCAACGAAAACGCTTACCGTGGCATAGGAAGTATGTCAATAAAAGACGATGAGTAATCGTAGCAATCTAATGTATTTCGTGTTTTTATCATGTACTGTCTTTTTTAATTATGTGTTGTCTTTTTTATTGTAATGTGTTTTAATAATAATAAAATGTGTTTTTGTTATATTTGAATGATGTTTTTGTTATAAAAAAATTGTAAAAGAATTGATGATGTGGCGAAGAAGTTCCAAGAAGCTGTCTTTATAAGTAGGGGGAGTCCTGAAGAACCGGCCTAATACGTATAATAAAAGTTTTCCAAAGCAACGACCACAAGTCTTGGCTCTATATATATATGGTCCCGAAATGGCCCTGCATGCCGATAAATAACAAGCAGTGACACTGACCATTATTATACATGTTTCTGTTCATCGAGTCTCACACTTAAGCTCATGCATGAACCTCATAGTAAGACCCACCTAATTACATGCTAGTTTTTCCAAATAAGTTACAATATATAAAGTTTCAAACTTTGAAAAATAGCTATACTATACAATTTCTGTATTTTTCCATATATGTTAATTGAACTTATATATATGTACAAATACAAATAAATATATGTATGTATAATGTATGTAATGTATATAAAGGTTGTGGGAAAGGGAGATAACTTATAAATGTAAGAGTAAACGGCCGAAATCGTCCTTGTGGTTTACCCTAATAATCAAGTTTCGTTCTTAATTATCTGAAATGACACTGGAAGTCCTTTTGGGGAGGATAAAGATCACATCTAGTCCTTTATGTAAACGAACGTTTTCTCTCATCTGTTAATTCTCTCCTGTGTTGTACACAAAAGGGTACTTGTGTCATTTTAGGACGAATAGTGACATTTTCCCTTTTTCTTTTTCTATTACCTGCAAATCTTTAAACAACCATCATCTATCCATCATCATCACCAACATTATCAATCTTCAAAATTCATAAATCTCTTGAAAAACATATACAAACTTTTTCAGATCCAGTATGTATATATAGCTTTTAAAACAAAATCAACAACAACCAATAACAATCTATAATCTTTTATCTATAACTAAAAGATTAATCTATACACCACCACCACACCATCGCCAATTCATCATCATCATCATCATTATCATTATCATCATCGTTTGTCCCATCCATGTACATTTATCAACATCTATATCGATATCTACGTATATTTATATTTATCAAAAGTTTTTTGTACACCTTTTAAACCCCTATTAAATCTTACCATTACCTTCTGCGGATCTTTTGATGCTTAAGCATGAAGAAAAAGAGGGGATCAGTAACCACATATCATGAAAGATATGGAAGCAGCTCACTTTAACAAAATACGCTGAAAAATTTACTAACCACACATCCACCGATCCACCACCGTAATCTCTAAATGGAAAATCAACCACCTCTATTCCGTCGCCAGTGAAATCTCCGTTGCCCTCCGCCACCTCAGATCCGTCGACCCACTTTTATGCATCTTAATTGACACCCATATTAGATATAAAGATATATATGTGTGTGTGTATATATATATAGAGAGAGAGAAAAGATAAAGGCGGGGGATGTTGCTGTGCTTATGGTGGTGGGGATGGTAGGGGTTGCGGTGGTGGTGTGGCTGATGGTGGGTTTCGATGGGGTGGGGATTTGGTGTTTCCTGGATGTGGTGGAGGTATTTATTGATTCATGATGATGATGATTTGGTGTTGTAGAAGATGATCTTGGAGTTTCTATAGATATCTGGTCCCTTTACATCAATCCATCGAGATGGATCTTTGGGGCTTTTATACTTTGTTTCTTTGTTTGTTTTCACAAATGGAAATATATTGATGATACATATTAATTATCCCAGTTCCTTTAAAAAACCTTTATGTTTGTTGAGCTGCTTCTTATTTGTTTTATGATGTATATTAAATATGTTTTGGGTACTTTCAAATTTGTAAAGTGGGTTAAGATTGTGAAAGGCCAGATTTATTGTGTAATTGATTTTGATTTTGGGATGAAGGTTTTTTTTTGTTTGGTGAAGATGATATGAATAGGTTAAAAGAGAAAAAAAAATTATTGATACGAAGAAGAATAAAAAGAAAAAAACTATCATGACTGGTTCTTTAGCTTTAAAAATGACGATACTACCCTCGTGTGCATGGCACGTGAGAAAGTTAACGGATGGAAGAAAACGTCCGTTTACATAAAGGATTGGATGTGATCCTTATCCTCCCAAAAGG
Organism: Erigeron breviscapus; assembly: GCA_034093135.1. Taxonomy (NCBI): domain Eukaryota; kingdom Viridiplantae; phylum Streptophyta; class Magnoliopsida; order Asterales; family Asteraceae; genus Erigeron; species Erigeron breviscapus. The sequence goes on along the minus strand of CM067168.1, from coordinate 65,727,537 downwards.
ACTGTCAGTGTCATTTCAGATAGGTAAGGACGAAACTTGATTATTAGAGTAAACCACAAGGACGATTTCGGCCGTTTACTCTAAATGTAGAGTATATGCATATCCATACATCATTGGCATTGACTCACTTGTCCAAATGCCCTTTGGAAAAAAAGCAACCAACTTTTGGTGTCTTTTTCTATTAGGATTCTTCTTCAACTTCACCGAAACCATCAACCTTTAACCCAACTTTAACTTCAACTTTACAGATTAATTGCTCCCTCAACTATGTATAATATACGAGTACATACATAAAAAAAAAATGTTTGAAAAGACATAAAAACAATATAGTACTGTATTCACCAAGTGCTCAGGTTTTTAGTAGTACTGCCTTGTCTTATTCTTAAAAATATAATGTATGGGCAAATTTGTATTGACACTTTTATTTATCAAAGTACTTCCATGGTTTCTTGGAAACGCTGATATATACTAGCCCAGTAATATAATGAGTACGTACACATTTTCTTAAACCTTTTCTTTTAATGAACTCGGCTACATAATATAATGAGTACGTACACATTTTCTTAAACCTTTTCTTTAGTACTTTTAACCCAACGTACGTATACAAGTTCGAGCACTTTTGTGAAATAATAACTTGAATTGGAGTACCTCATATAACTATGTGCATCTTTACTCGTATAAAAAGATGATATGGTTATTGGGAGTCTGGATTTAAAGAATAAGGTTCATTTTGATCAAAAAATTAATTACATGAAACAGAAAGTATACATGTTTGTCAGATTTTGAATAGAAAAAGGCAAAGATTCTTCACTTACTTCAACCTTATATTGTTTAGTTGATCCTTTTTGTCTTAAGCATTCTGCCTGAGGTTCTTGGATTGACATTGGGTAAATTCACTCATTTGTCAAACTTCTATTCAGTAAAAGTAACATCAAAGATAAAATAGAAGTTCACTTCATATACTAGTTTAATTAGTTAGTATTAGCGTCACATTATATATGATCTTGTAATCTTCTCAAAACGTTTGGTAATTGCCTAATTGGTTGAATAGCTAGCGTGATTCGTTCTCTTTTGTTATATGTGTTTTAGCTCATATTTAAATATGCACGGACGTTTCTTTGTTAGGTATTGATCCAAACCCACGCACATTGACATCACATCTAATTAGAGACCTAATATGGTCTCGGCTTACTTGATATACCCGATAACTTCATGAAAGTGTACACCAAAATCACTAGTAGGACATAAGTACATAACATAGGTATATACATAAATAATAACCGATGGGGTTGTGACCTATTGGTAAGGTCTTTGACTATAAGGTCATTTAGGTTCTATCACAGGTATTCGTGTATTTTTTTTATTTTTTTTTGTAAAGTTAGTTTCGATTCAGACGTGCTGGAGGCAATTTTAACCAGCGATTTGCTGGACCCCTCCTCATGGAAAATACCTTGAAATGAGAAACTCAAGGCTCGAACCCGAGACCTTGGGGAAAACTCACCTCCGGGGCCCACATAGTGGATTTAGAAGATACCCCTGGCCAACCCACCTAAGTGGAGTTGGTTAGATATTCGTGTAATTTAGGAGTAACAGTATAATAGTCATTCTAAAAAAAAAGCTATCACCAAATAATAACTTGAATCATGTATGAAATTATCAAGTATGGTTGACACTGATTTTTAGTAGACGGTAAGATTTTGTAGTTTCCATCACGGTGTGGGAGTCCAAGGGCATCCATCAAGGGCGGAGCTAAAACTATTGTTGAGTGAGTTCATTATCATTAGAGTAAACGACATAAATCGTCCCTGTGGTTTACTTAAATAGTCACCTTTCGTTCCTGAGAATCAAAAACCTCATGGATCGTCCTTATTTGGAAAATAAGCTTCGCCTTTCGTCCTTTGACTATTTGACCGTTAACCTCAATTCGTTAACCCCCCACGTGCCTACCACGTGAGGGGTATTCTTGTCTTTGCGCCCACTATAAATAGAGTAAACGACATAAATCGTCCCTGTGGTTTACTTAAATAGTCACATTTCGTTCCTGAGAATCAAAAACCTCATGGATCGTACATAAAGCTGGTTGAATAAAGTTGCTTTATGCTGCAACTTTACACAGCATTTTAAGGAATTAAATGTTATTCCTTAAATGTTCTCAACCATATTTGTACGGCCAAAGTTGACATCCCAATGTCAACTTTGCCTATAAATAGAGGTCTTTGCACAACAAGAAAATAACTTTGCAAACCTGCAATATTCTTGGTGAACTTGTGCAATATTCTCTCAATCGCAAAAAGGAACATTTCACAATTTTAAGTGTTTCGATTGTTTAGAGAATTTCCAAGTATAGATCAATTGTATTTCATAGGTTGTTAGGATATTTACATACTTTGCATTATCTTGGTTCCGCAACAACCTTGTAATTTATTTAAAGTTAATAAATAAATTACACTTGAAAAATACATATTGTCTCACCAATTTACTTTACAAGTACTTTCTATTATTGCATGGTCTTTCAAGTGTAATTTATTTATTAACTTTAAATAAATTACAAGGTTGTTGCGGAACCAAGATAATACAAAGTATGTAAATATCCTAACAACCTATGAACTACAATTGATCTACACTTGGAATTTCTCTAAACAATCGAAACACTTAAAGTTGTGAAATGTTCCTTTTTGTGATTGAGAGAATATTGCACAAGTTCACCAAGAATATTGCAGGTATGCAAAGTGTGAAATCTTTCGAAGTGAAGAAGTGTTATTCTTGTTGTGCAATGACTTGTATTTATAGGCAAAGTTAACATTGGGATGTTAACTTTGGCCGTACAAATATGGTTGAGAACATTTAAGGAATAACATTTAATTCCTTAAAATGCTGTGTAAAGTTGCAGCATAAAGCAACTTTATTCAACCAGCTTTATGTACGATCCATGAGGTTTTTGATTCTCAGGGACGAAAGGTGACTATTTAAGTAAACCACAGGGACGATTTATGTCGTTTACTCTTATCATTATTACCAAGTATTCATGAATAAAATCAGAGGGTTCAAATTCAATTTACATAAGAAATTCATCAGCATGTTCGAGTGTTCGACTGCAGATCGACCTCTATAAAATGTATGTAGGTTCGTCGATGGCACCCATGCTAGAGGCCCGGGTGCCCAAAATGGATAACCAAGACACTATAACGACAATATTCTTTCTTGCTTTGTTAGCTGTAATGTGTTATTTTGTGATCATGTATTTCTTGATGGGGCCGATTTCTCAACACATCATGCCACATGTTTGTTTATTTTTTCAACATGCCTCGTAAAATTTTCAATTCTCTTTTTTTCTTAGGCTTACTGTTTACTTGTGTCTTTTTATATGATCAAAATAACTTTATGTTTAAGGTTATTTCTTGTATTGCATTAACATTATTATTAACAAATGGTACAATAAGACCGTTGTTTAAATTTGTTTTTTCCTACACAATAATCCAATCTAAAAACCCAACAAAATTCACAAATTAACAAAAACCTCTATATAATTTTTTGCCCATTTTTGTTTCTAGACCACTCTCTTAAACACACAAAAAAACATATAGAGAGACAGATTTACCACACGCACTATTGCACTAATTAACAACAGCAAAAGATAAAGAAAAAAAAAACGAAGAATAAGAATACGACAAAAAGAAGAAACTGATGGCACCATTGTATCTACTACCTTACAGAAATCATTTTCTGGGTATCAGAAAACAAATAAAGTCAAGCATGATTAAAGTTCTTTGCTTTTAATTTGTATAATATTTGGATTCTTTGACAAACAATACTTCCTTTGATACTTCAAGACAATGTCAACTTGTAGAGCATTATACAAGCATTATCTCTCCTTAATTTCTCTCTTTAGTTATATTGTGTGTATATCTATTCTATCTATCTATATACTTCTATATCTATACTAGTATATTATAAAAAAGAATAACTCATTATTTTTTGGAAAAGTTAAAACTTGTGTAATATTTTCACCTAGCACTTTTAAAATATTTTCACATACATATATTACCCCCTTAACATTAATAGTTAAATTATACTATCAATCCTTTATAATATCTCCATTAACCCTTTACAACAATTACTTTTACAACCAACAAGGAATTAGCCTAGTGGTAAGGCAAACACTTGATGACCTTAAGGTCTCAGGTTCGATCCCCGCTGGGGAACAAAAAAATAATTCCTTTAAGGTACCCGTTACCAATGAAGCCTAGACCCATATGTGAAATTTAAATACGCGGGTTCGATCCTTCGGGGTGCCCAGATCATGTGGGGATTAGGATGGAGGTATTTTACTGACATCATATGGCTCATACGGGGTGGGTCGATGGGTATCCAATTGTGCTACCGGGGCTAGGGTTCCCCCTATTACCCTTTTTTTAACAATTACTTTTACATAAATAATTCACACCACTCGACACCGCCTCCGTCACCAACAGTCGCCCCCACCACCACACCGTTCACGACGACCGCCGTATTACGTGGGTACCGTGCTAGTATATCTATATATATTTATCCAGCTCAACATTATTTATTTGACTTGTTTCTTACAATATTTTAAGTAAATCTAGACCATCAACATTGTATTACTTGTAAAATAATCACAATATAGTAACACTTTGAGTGTAATGTTAACTTCAAATCTTGTCAAAAGATTAACACATCACATCCCAAACTAATAGATTTTAACAACTAATTTGACTTGGAGAGGTTAAGAAATCGTTTGTCGGATTTCTTAATGGATATATTGTCAACTTTTATCTAAATCGTTAGTTATTTATGCTTCTTATCACATATAAATATTTTAACCAGTTCGTTGTTATACCATTTTTTATATAAATTAAGTTCGTTATATCTTAATAACATACTTCATATAATTTTAGATAAACAGAGATTCAATTGTAGAATTTAGTTAAGTTATTATACTATATGGTTTTAGAATAAGAATAACGCATGGCAAGTTTTTAAATTTCACTTGTAAACATCAATATCTGTACAATTTGTTTATATGTGGCATCCGTTTGTTGACTATAGAAAAATGATGTATATATGCTGATTTATTAGTAGCCCAATCGGTTTATACAAATTCGTTAGTTGATATAACATTTTCATAGGTGTAGATAACTTATACTATATATATATATATTGTAGACAGATAAATCCCTGAAATTTGGTTATGTTTCAAGCATCATTGTCTACTTTAACCTTTGTATTTGTAGCTTTCAATTCTTTTGAGGTGAGCTTTTTTCTCTTTAGTCTCTTCTTTTTCTTTTCTTGTGGTTATTGTGCATTGAAAATTCTGATTACAACCCACATACAAACATAAACATATTTTGGTTAGTGGCCCAATTCTTGTTACACTTGGATGATTGCATTTGGAGACTTTTATTGGGCACTAGTGGAACTAAAATTGGTCTACCGCCAACAATCTTTTTGAAAAATGAGACTATATATGCTTTTATTTGATTGTCTTAATAACTAAGAAAGGATACGATCTTATATATACCATGAAAGGCATAAAAGTATTTTCACAATAGTTGCAAAGTTTTGTCTATATATGAGAAATAGTTGAAGTTAGTTGAAACACTAGATCAAACAATTATACAATTGCAACATATGATTAAAATTGGTTAATGAACTTTTTTATCTTTCTTCTATTAAAGCTCTACTAACATATTCAATTTCATTAACTAATATATGAAGTGATGTAAATTTTAAGCTAGGAACTTCCATCTATTAATATATGTATGTATGTATTGGATAATGACTTTATACTGAGATATATATACATATACAATTAAACAATGAATGACCAAAAGGTTCATTTTTATTTCAATCTTTGACCCTTTCTTGGAGGTCAAAGGACCACACTAAAACACCTTTTAGGTCGATACATGATCCCATATCAAAACCTTTTTTCCTTTTACACCCCTAAATAACTAAGTTATTAAAGGCTAACCTTTTTCATTGAACTTTTTTTCCATACCGAATCCTTAAATCCTTTTTCTTTTCTCTAAGTTTGAAAAAAGCTTTACTTGTTTATTTGGAAGTTAATATTTGGAAAAATATGGAAAAAAAATGACACGGTAGCATGAGACTACTTATTATAAAAGAACACGTAGTTAGGGTCTCGTCATCGTTTTAAACATTTTACTGTAGTATCTCAATATTCATTACCAAAGATACATAGAAAGTAGAGATAATTATATAAGATAAAGTAATACTCCATAAATCATCAAGGTTAAGGTATAGTATACAATACGATACGATAAATATACTATAATACAAAGTATTATGTAACAAATTGGTACCATCTTAAAATTCTTTTGTACAATTGTCTCTACAAATCTACAATGACAGTATAATTTAGTTAATCAAATGAACTTAATACTTTTATGCAAACTTACATGGGATGCTTACAAAAACAAAAAAAAAAGGTTCATTTTTATTTCAATCTTTGACCCTTTCTTGGAGGTCAAAGGACCACACTAAAACACCTTTTAGGTCGATACATGATCCCATATCAAAACCTTTTTTCCTTTTACACCCCTAAATAACTAAGTTATTAAAGGCTAACCTTTTTCATTGAACTTTTTTTCCATACCGAATCCTTAAATCCTTTTTCTTTTCTCTAAGTTTGAAAAAAGCTTTACTTGTTTATTTGGAAGTTAATATTTGGAAAAATATGGAAAAAAAATGACACGGTAGCATGAGACTACTTATTATAAAAGAACACGTAGTTAGGGTCTCGTCATCGTTTTAAACATTTTACTGTAGTATCTCAATATTCATTACCAAAGATACATAGAAAGTAGAGATAATTATATAAGATAAAGTAATACTCCATAAATCATCAAGGTTAAGGTATAGTATACAATACGATACGATAAATATACTATAATACAAAGTATTATGTAACAAATTGGTACCATCTTAAAATTCTTTTGTACAATTGTCTCTACAAATCTACAATGACAGTATAATTTAGTTAATCAAATGAACTTAATACTTTTATGCAAACTTACATGGGATGCTTACAAAAACAAAAAAAAAAAAGGTTCATTTTTATTTCAATCTTTGACCCTTTCTTGGAGGTCAAAGGACCACACTAAAACACCTTTTAGGTCGATACATGATCCCATATCAAAACCTTTTTTCCTTTTACACCCCTAAATAACTAAGTTATTAAAGGCTAACCTTTTTCATTGAACTTTTTTTCCATACCGAATCCTTAAATCCTTTTTCTTTTCTCTAAGTTTGAAAAAAGCTTTACTTGTTTATTTGGAAGTTAATATTTGGAAAAATATGGAAAAAAAATGACACGGTAGCATGAGACTACTTATTATAAAAGAACACGTAGTTAGGGTCTCGTCATCGTTTTAAACATTTTACTGTAGTATCTCAATATTCATTACCAAAGATACATAGAAAGTAGAGATAATTATATAAGATAAAGTAATACTCCATAAATCATCAAGGTTAAGGTATAGTATACAATACGATACGATAAATATACTATAATACAAAGTATTATGTAACAAATTGGTACCATCTTAAAATTCTTTTGTACAATTGTCTCTACAAATCTACAATGACAGTATAATTTAGTTAATCAAATGAACTTAATACTTTTATGCAAACTTACATGGGATGCTTACAAAAACAAATGTATAGTAGTGTAGAACTATATATATAGACAAATGTGAAAGAAGGGGAAGGTGACCAACTCCCACTGGCCCATTTACAAAAACCAAAATTGAAGGGCAAATGTCATCTGACTATCTGAGTTATTTATTTACTTACATTTGTATTATTATTTAACTAACCAAGTTTTTATTAAAATAAATACATCCCAATAATCCTTTATTAAATTCACCATCCTCTTGATTTGATCCATTTCATTTCATTTACTATTATTATTAGATCCCACTTCTTTCTTTTATTTTCTTATTAAAATCCACCCCCTTTGACATTTCTTTACCTCCATTTTAGCAACCTTTTTTGTTCTTCCAACATTAGTCCTTGAAACACATTTTACTCTTTTCTACTAAAAGTCACAAAGCTTTTGGTCACAAATCTTTTTTTGCAGATTTAAACAGTGGATAAAAGAGTGAACCCTTAAACCCACCTTTTTAGCTCACATCACCATTCTGCAATGCAAGAACCAAAAAACTGAGGTTTTGACTTATTGACCATGATATGTCCACATGTCCAATGACCCATTTTTCTCATCATTTGGGCTAGTGGGTCTGTTCATAATCTGATCTTTAAGTACTTTTGAGACTTGGGTACTTGTTATTTTGGTCAAAGATTTTGATGGTAAGTTTTCTTTATATATTAAAAATGTAATCTTTTTTAGTCCCTATGTTTAAAGTTTGGTAATTTGTATATAGTCTTTATATATAAAGTTTGTAAATTTGTATAGTCTTTATATATAAAGTTTGGTAATTTGTGTGTGATTTTTGTAGTCTTTATGTATAAAGTTTGGTAATTTATGTTGTAGTCTTTATATATAAAGTTTGGTAAATTGAGTGTGATTTTTGTAGTCTTTTTATATATAAAGTTTGTTGATTTGTGTATAATTTGCAGAGATGAGTATTGAACAGTGTGGTATGAGTAGTAGTAGCATGGATGAAGTTGGATTTATAATAGATTGTACACATAAAAGGTATCTACCAAATTTCTTAAAAATTGTTCATTTATTATCATCTTCTGGTGTATGACACTGATTGATTTCTTCTACTGGAAATAGCTTCTGAAGTTGCTTACTAACCAAATTTGAAGTTTAACTGGGTATCAACCTGCCATAGCCAACCAATCTGACCTTTTGTTGACTTTATTTGCTTATTAATACTCAATGCATTCTCATTTCCATTTTATATCTTGTAACTTTTATGAAAGCTTGGATCTTGGTTTGAGGCATATATTCTATTCCCCTTTTATTTCACATTTTTATGTGAAGATTTAACTTGTGTGTATGTGTGTGTGTGTGTGTGATTTGCTCCATCAGTACTTTTGTTACCATTTAGTATTTTTTACTCTGTCCCAAAGTTTTGATTAGAAATATGGTATTTATTATGTATATATGTTTACACTTTTTTATCAAAGCAGGTTTCCAAGCAAGAGTGAACTTGTAGAAGATAATAGTGAACATTCAGACTGCATTAATTCGGTGAGTAAGCTTTGCGATGTTTAAATTTTACTAATTTAGCGAGTATTGAGTGGTTTAGCATTGAAGTTCTATAATGTATTTTTCTATGTTAGAATATGAAGAGTTCTATGACTATGGAGAACAATAATAAATTGCCAAATGCCGAAATCCAGAATTCACTAAGAAATGAGGTATTATTAACATTGCTACCTAGATACCACAATTTCGAGAAACGTTATATTTGTGTTTATAAATTTGTATCTGTCATTAGATAGTGCAGCTAGAGAAAAGATTGCATGACCAAGTTGCTGTCCGCGGTGCTTTAGAACAAGCATTGGGTTACAAATCATCTTCCCATCAAGTAACAAATCAAGCCTCTATCCCGAAGGTAATATCACTTTAGCTTTAATGTAACTATAAATCTTGTTGACTTTCTGAATGACAATATTTATAATGATGTTGTATATAATTGCAGCCGGCAACAGAGTTAATTAAGGACATTGCAGTGTTAGAGTATGAAGTTTCACATTTGGAGCAGTATCTTCTTTCGTTATACCGTAAAGCGTTTGATCAACAAATTTCGTGTCCATCACCTTTAAGAAACAGTGAATCACACAAATCACCATTGATGACTCCAAGAGGCAAATACCTAGAAACTTGCAGGGCTGATATTTCATTAAAACCGGACTATGGAGACGTTGGTGAAGAAGATATAGCTTTAGATTCTGGTGTTCATCGTTGTCACTCTTCACTATCTCAACACTCAATGTTATCAACCGAAACTTCCACAGAGACTCTTGGTAAGGCACTACGTGCCTGCAATTCACAACCACTATCCATGGCAGAGGTAACATTGTATACCATATATCCGTAAAATGAATTCTTAAACACGAATATCATAAGTCTCAATGTCCTGTGTTTTTTTATGCAGTATGCGCAGAATAACAGTTCCAACATAATTAGTCTGGCTGAGCATCTTGGAACCAGGATTTGTGATCATATTCCTGAAACACCAAACAAGCTATCGGAGGATATAATCAAGTGCATGTCAGCTATATATTGTAAACTAGCAGACCCGCCTCATACAAATCATGGGATCTCATCTCCCACTTCATCTTTGTCATCAATGACTGCATTTTCGCCAAAAGACCAGTCAGACTTGATGTGGAGTCCAGGGTTTAGAAGGGATTCATCTTCTTTTGATGTGAGATTAGATAACCCTTTTCATGTTCAAGGGCTTAAGGAGTTCAGTGGACCTTATAGTACAATGGTCGAGATTCAATGTATTTACAGAGATGGCGAGCAATTGGGTGATATCGAACATATGCTGCAAAATTTCAGGTGATAACAGAAGAAAATATATATTGTGGCAATGTTGCTTGAGGATTATCACTAACATGTGTTATTATAGGGCACTTGTTTCTCGATTAGAAGAGGTAGATCCCAGGAAGCTGAATCACGAAGAAAAGCTGGCGTTTTGGATCAATGTACATAATGCCTTGGTGATGCATGTATGACTATTTTTAGCTACTATATGTCTATATCAACTTTTGACATTATGATATTCATTATTTAAATGGTCATCAACTGTTAATATAACTTAAATAACAAGACTAGTTTTATTTTTGTACAGGCTGTTTTAGCTTACGGGGTTCCACAAAACAACTTAAAGAGGGTCTTTTTGCTATTAAAAGTACGTACACCTTACAATAGTTGGTTTTTCTCACCTTTTTGTAGAGGATCTTGATTTGTATCTTTACAAGTTTTCATTTTACATGTTTGTTGCAGGCTGCATATAATGTTGGTGGTCACGTGGTAAGTGCAGATGTAATCCAAAACTCTATTCTCGGATGCAAGATGTCTCGTCCTGGACAGGTTGATTATGAACAATCTATGGTTTTCACTTACAAAACATTCCCAACAAAATTCTGAAATTTTTCTTAACTTTATGTTTTCAGTGGCTTCGACTGTTATTATCTTCAAAATCAAAGTTTAAAGCCGGAGATCCACGCCAAGATTATGCAATCGACCATCCAGAACCCCTTTTGCATTTTGCACTCTCATCAGGATGCCATTCTGATCCCGCGGTATATATCCTTGATCTTTATACTAATAAAAATGGCAAACAGCAAGAAGATGCAATGTATTGTTCCCTTTCTGCATAACTATATGCAACATACTTTTTTAACGATTTAATGCAACTTACTTACCCGTTTTGATCTTATAACTATAAAACAATTTGCATACTTTGTTATGAAATTGTAGATGACATGTATTGCTAGATAGTGAATACTACATTGCAATTTCTTGCACGCAATCTTCCCATTACAAAAATATTGCAAATCTGGAAATTTTACAGACTCATTTCTGGCATGTTTTTCTCAGGTTCGTGTTTACACCCCAAAACGAGTGATTCAAGAACTAGAAGTAGCAAAAGAAGAATTTGTGAGGGCTACATTTGGTGTAGCAAAAGATCATAAGATTCTTTTACCCAAGATCATTGATAACTTTGCAAAAGATTCAGGATTATGTACAGGCGGTGTGATGGAGATGGTCCAACAGTGTTTACCCGAATCACTTAGGAAGAACATAAAGAAACATCAATTGGTGAAGTCACGAAAGATGATTGAATGGGCTCCTCATAGCTTCAGTTTTCGGTATCTTATTTGTAAGGAGCTAGTGAAGTGATTATTGATGGTCGTGTGCTCGAGTTTTTAGTTAATTTTTTGGGAAATTTCTGTAAATGATAGACGAATGATGTTGGGAGCATGGGTTGCAGTGTATATTTTTTGGGTATCAAAAACATCTTCATTTGCATCTGTTTTTAAAAGCCTATACAATCAAATGGTTTACAAATCATTTGGTAACTGTCCAAAACTTGATTTACAGAATATACAGAGCAACAATTGACAAATCAAATGAGCATAAGCTGAAAACTTTAATCTTAGAGAAATTATCACAAATCGTCCTTGTGGTTTGCTCGATTCGCATTTTCGTCCCTGAACTTTTTTTTATCAGTAAGTGTCCCTGGGCTTTTCCATTTCATTGCGAGACGTCCCTGCCACTGACAGACGTCAAAAAAGCCCCGTTAAACTCCTCACGTGCATAGCACGCGAGGGTATAATTGTCTGTCCATTTTTATTATCAACCACAGGGACGATTTTATTTCCCCATAAATTGTTTTACCCCTCTATCTAAACCTACACACTCATTCCTAAGAACTTTATTTACCTTTCTTCCTTTTCCTTTCTCACATACAACCATCAATGGTTGTATCTCTATATCAATGATATATTATCATAAATCATATGTATCTCTATATCAATCATATTTTTCAGGATCTAAATCTATATCCACAAGCACTAATATCTTCTTCACCATTCCAATCTACCCGTAATTATGAAAATAAAACATGGGTTTGGCCTCAAAGTTGATATCAATGAAGATATGACTTGGGTTTTTCTCATGGATGGCCGGAGATGGCTGTTACAAAGAGATGAAAACGACACACACAAAAATCCATCCATTCCCATAATCGATGGACCCAGATCAAAACCCATTTACAATATACCTTATTAAACAACCCCTTTAAATCGGAATATGCTTTACTCGTCGGAAAAAAGGTAGCCGGGATAAATACCATATGTGGGCTGACTGACGACTTTTGGCTCGAAATGGCTGATATCTTCAAGGTACAAACACCACTGTTTGTGTGTATTGGAAATGGAGCGACACTGTGGCAAAATCAATTGCTTTGTGGGATATTCAAAATGAGTATACATATATATTTGTTAATTTACTATACATATATAAAGGGTGATGGAGATGTAGAAATGACTAATGAGCTTGGTAGTCTTTGGAGTTTGGAGGCAAGTGGTAAAAGGAATCCATGATAATATTAATAGGTGTTGGACACCGATTCCTGTGAGGGCAAGCATTCTGGGAATTAAAAATCAATTGTAAAAGGGATTAGTAAAGGGAAGGTAGGTGATGGTGATGCATAAGATTCTGGGGATATTAGTGATGGGTTTGTTTGACCTTGTTTATGTGTTTTCTTTGTTAATGATGAATACTCTATTGTATTTTTGTGTGTAGAAAATATATGTATATGTGTATGAAATTATTGTATTTTTGTGTGTAGAAAATATATGTATATGTGTATGAAATTATTGGTGGGTTTGTTGTTGGATCGGGAAGGAAAGAAAGAGTGGGGATAGTTGTTGGATACAAAAGAAGAGAAAGAAGAAAGGGTAGGAGTTTTGTGTCTAAAAAGACTAAGGTCGCGTTTGGTTGATAGGAATTCAATGGAATTGGAATTCAAATTCCATTCCTTACCTTGTTTGGTTGGATTATATAAGGAATTTGAATTTAAAACATTCCTTTAAATTCCCTTAAATGCAGAATTCAGAATTCCTTCATATATGTGATGGAATGTTTTGAATTCCTTTGGAATTCACCCTTCCTCTCATCACTACCAGTCACCACTTGAACTTTCATCATCATCTTTACCGTCAGTCTTTCATTGCCAGTCGTTGATGCGGGAATGTCCAGATTCAATGAACCAAGTTTGACTGAAGCTGAACTGGAGGAATCTGGAGGAAAGCAGTTGACTAAACTGAAGAAGGAATCTGAGCGAACCATGCAGTCTGAACAAGCAATGTTAATTTTGCCAGCTGTATCACATTTTAACCATCTTTTTACTGAAACAGCTCAGTCTCCAGTAGTGAATTCTGAAGGGCTCCAGTGAAGTGCTCCAGATAAATGCTCCAGTTGCATCTGAAGGACTCCAGTGAAAATCCATTCTGAAGGGCTCCAGTAGTGAATACTGAAGGCCACCAGTGAAGTGCTCCAGATAAATGCTCCAGTTGCATATGACGGGCTCCAGTAGGGGATACTGAAGGCCACCAGTGAAGTGCTCCAGATAAATGCTCCAGTTGCATCTGAAGGACTCCAGTGAAAATCCATTCTGAAGGGCTCCAGTAGTGAATACTGAAGGCCACCAGTGAAGTGCTCCAGATAAATGCTCCAGTTGCATATGACGGGCTCCAGTAGGGGATACTGAAGGCCACCAGTGAAGTGCTCCAGATAAATGCTCCAGTTGTATATAATAAAGTTTACTTTAACTGAAGGTTGTGTGGGGTCAATAAGGACGTGGGTATGGACGCGTGGCAGCTTTTTAGTGGATCAAGGAGGAGCGTGCAAAAGCATTAATATTCCTAACGATATTGTGGGCCACTTGAAGAGGATTGTTTCTAGAAGCCTTATGTGTCTATTTCCTATTGGTCCAAAATAATTAGTGGCTTGCACATGACAGCTTTTGTATTATTTTATTATTTTTGTCGTTGATTCCTAGGTAAGAGTATATGGCTATAAATACAGCCTTTATTTCTCATTGTAAGTTAGTTGATGTTGAATGAAAATTAATAGAGCAGCCTCTATTTCTTACAAATCTTCTTTTACCTTTATAGATCTTTGATCTTGGTGGTTAGGAGTGACCCCTTTATCAATATTTGTGGTGACTCGTTCTTTATCAAATATTGTGGTGAGGTCTTTTAAATCTTCGGTTTCCTTTATCTATAGTCGTGGTGGCTAGACCTTTATCGATTGTAGTGGTGGGGCGAAGTGTTTCCTTTATCCTTGATTCTGGTGGCTTGGCCTTTACGAGTCTTGGTGGTGGATTCTTTTATCTATCATTCTACTTTATTGTCTCGTATAGTTGTTTGTTCCATATTAAAACCAGAAAATACCAAAAATAGTCTTCCGCTGTCGTTTGTCGCGTGATTTACGCATCAAATTGGTATCAGAGCCAGGTTTGCAAAAGGTTTCTTAATCTTTTGGTTGTCGTTGTTTGATTGTTTAGATCTGTTGAATTTTTGATTAGATCTGTTGTTTGAACGTTTAGATCTGTTGGTTATTTGTTTAGACCTATTGATTGTGAGTTGTTTGCTGGTTATAAATGGCGTTTAGAAGAAATATGACTTTAGATGAAGCTAATAATGCTAGGAGAGATAAACAGATAGAAGATCTACAAGAAGCTCTTGGTAGAGTTGTTCATATGTTAGAAGATGGTGGTTTAAGATTTAATCGAGAAAATGTTGTTCCAAGTGAAAGAGATACTGAATCTCAAGGTGGTAGTGAAAGATCTGATAGTAATCCTAGACACTCTAGTGATTCTGATGAACCACGTCCTAGAGAAAGGCGTAGGAGGCATAAGGGTGATGATACTAGGGATATTAAGATAGATCCACCAGATTTTAATGGGTCTTCTAACCCAGAAGAGTATTTTGAATGGATCCAGGTGATGGACAGGATTATGGAGATAAAAGGTTATGATGATAGAAAAAGCTTCAAAGTTGCCATTATTAAACTGAAGAAATATGCTTCATCCTGGTATGATAACATGAAGTCTGAAAGGGAATATAAAGGCAAAAGCAAAATCAAGACCTGGTCCAAACTGAAGGAAGTTATGCAAAAGAGATTTGTTCCCCAGTCGTACAAGCAAGACCAGTACTTACTGATGAACAATCTGAAACAAGGAGTTAAGGAGGTTGTAGAATACATTAGAGAGTTTGAGCATCTGAAGACCAGAACTGGTGTGAATGAAACTGAAGAGCACACTATAGCCAGATTTCTTGGTGGTCTGAACGCTGCCATTACTGAGAAGATTGAGTTGCAGCCTATCTGGACGTATGAAGGTGCATGCAAGATGGCTATCCAGATTGAGAGACAACTGAAGAAGAAGGTTCCGTACAAGTCATTCAGTAAGGTTCCTGCCAGTGCAAGTCAACCAGTTGCCAGTCAACCAGTTGCCAGATTTACTGAAGCTGCTCAGAAATCCTCCAAAGGGAAAGAAAAAGAAACTGGAGCTTCTAAAGAACCAGTTGGAAGAAAATGTTTCAAGTGTCATGGCTTTGGTCACTTCCAGGCCCAGTGTCCTAATCAAAGAGCATTGACTGCAAGAGAAATTGAATGTTTACCAGATGTCGACACTGAAGAAGGTGAGCCAGTGTATGACAAAGAAGAAGATGAAGAGTCTTATGTTGGTGCAGATGTTGGAGAAATGTTGGTTGTCAGAAGAATGATGCATACTGATGAAGTTACCACTGATACTGCCCAGAGGGAGAACATTTTTCACTCCAGATGCACAGTCAAAGGGAAAGTTTGTGATTTGATCATTGATGGTGGGAGTTGTGCTAATGCTGCTTCAACTTACATGGTAGAGAAACTGGCACTACCTACAGTTAAGCACCCTCGTCCATACAAGTTACAATGGCTAAGTGAAGGATCAGAGGTTAAAGTCAACAGACAAGTTACTATTCCTTTTTCCATTGGATCTATTTATCAAGATAAAATTGTTTGTGATGTTGTACCTATGGATGCTTGTCATATTTTGTTGGGTCGACCATGGTTATTTGATAATTATGTCCTTCATGATGGTCGTATGAACTCGTATTCTTTGAGTATAAGTGGAAAGAAAGTCACACTGACTTCTTTGAAACCTAATGAACTGATGAAAGTCAAGAAGGATCAGCCCAGTAAGCCTTTGTTTTTGTCTCAAGCTGAAGTCGAAGAAGAGTTATCTGAAGGCTCTCCAGTTCTAATGCTACTGGTTGTTGAAAAGTCTGAAGAGAAGAAGCCCACTGAAGTCCCCAGTTTACTGAAGTCATTACTGAAGGAGTTCAGAGATGTTTTTCCTGAAGATCTACCTGAAGGTTTACCTCCAGTTAGAGGTATTGAGCACTAGATTGACTTGGTTCCAGGCTCAGTTCTTCCAAACAAAGCTGCTTATCGTTGTTCTCCTAATGAAGCCAAAGAATTGCAAAGACAAGTAGATGAACTGGTCGAAAAGGGTTATGTCAGAGCAAGCATGAGTCCTTGTTCAGTTCCTGCTCTACTGGTCCCAAAGAAGATGGAACGATGAGAATGTGTGTTGACAGCAGAGCCATCAACAATATAACTATTAAGTATAGATATCCTATTCCCAGATTGGATGATATGCTTGATGAGTTACATGGCTCCAGAGTGTTTTCAAAAATTGATCTCAGAAGTGGTTATCACCAGATAAGAATGAAGGATGGAGACGAGTGGAAAACTGCATTCAAAATCAAAGGAGGCTTATATGAATGGTTAGTGATGCCTTTCGGCTTGTCAAATGCCCCAGTACATTCATGAGGCTAATGAATGAAGTTCTGAGGCCACTTATAGGTCAGTTTGTTGTTGTTTACTTTGATGATATTCTGGTGTACTCTAAATCTGAAGCTGAACATGTTGGTCATCTGAAGAAAGTATTTGAACTACTAAGAAGACACCAGTTGTATGGAAAAATGGAGAAATGTGATTTTATGGTGGATAGTGTGATATTTCTGGGGTATGTTGTGTCGAAAAATGGGATTTCAATGGATCCATCGAAGGTAGAAGCCATCAGATCGTGGCCAGTTCCTACAACCATCACTGAAGTTAGAAGTTTTCATGGACTGGCATCATTCTATCGAAGGTTCATAAAGAACTTTTCTACAGTTGTGGCTCCTATCACCGATTGTCTGAAGAAAGGTGTGTTCAACTGGCCAAGTTCAGCTCAACTGGCGTTTGAAGCACTGAAGGGGAAGCTCAGTTCAGCTCCAGTTCTATCCTTACCAGATTTGATATGCTATTTGAACTTGAATGTGATGCTAGTGGAGTTGGTATTGGTGCAGTACTGGTGCAAAGTGGTCGTCCAGTTGCATACTTCAGTGAGAAACTGAATGGATCTAAACTGAAGTATAGTACTTATGACAAAGAATTCTATGCAATTATTCGTGCTATCACTCACTGGTCACATTATCTGAAGCCAAAGCAGTTTGTCTTATTCTCTGATCATGAAGCCCTAAAGTTCATAAATGGCCAACACAAGCTTAATGCCAGACATGCCAAATGGGTAGAGTTCTTGCAGTCTTATTCATTTGTTTCAAAGCACAAGGCTGGAGTTTGCAATGTTGTTGCTGATGCACTATCACGAAGATATTCTTTATTATCAGTTCTGGAAGCAAGAGTACTTGGATTTTCTTTCATAAAGGAGTTGTATGCTGCTGATCCAGATTTTTCTGAGAAAGTTACTGAAGCTAATCTGAAAGGACCATTCACTATTCAAGATGGTTTCTTATTCAAGAATGGTAAGTTGTGCATCCCAAGGGGTTCAATAAGAGATTTATTAATAAGGGAAGCACATGGAGGAGGTCTAGCTGGACATTTTGGCATTAACAAAACTGGAGAGATCCTCACTGAACACTTCTACTGGCCAAGTCTACTGAAGGATGTCCAGAGTCTTATCAGTCGCTGTCCAACTTGTCACCAGGCGAAGACTACTTTTCACAAGGGTTTGTATACTCCTCTTCCAGTTCCAAACCAGCCATGGGAAGATCTCAGTATGGATTTCATTGTTGCACTGCCCAGAACCCAGAGGGGAAAAGATTCTATAATGGTGGTTGTTGATAGATTCTCAAAAATGGCCCATTTTGTTGCTTGTAATACAACAAATGATGCTTCAGCTGTAGCGAATTTGTTCTTTAAAGAGATTGTCAGATTACATGGAATTCCTAAATCCATTGTTTCTGATCGAGATGTGAAGTTTTTAAGCTATTTCTGGAAGACTCTATGGAGACTGATGGGTACCAGATTGTTGTTCAGTACGTCTCACCATCCCCAGACTGATGGACAGACTGAAGTCACGAACAGAACAATTGGTATGTTATTGAGAACACTGGTGAAGAAGACGCTGAAGGATTGGGATCTGAAGCTTGCTCACGCTGAGTTTGCCTTCAATAGAGCTCCAAATTATTCAACCAGTAAATCCCCATTTGAAGTTTGTTATGGTGTCAATCCACTAACTCCTATTGATTTGATTCCTTTTTCGATTGAGCCAAAGGCAAGTGTTGAAGCAGAGACCAGAGCAAAAGAAATCAAGAAGATTCATGAACCAAGTTTGACTGAAGCTGAACTGGAGGAATCTGGAGGAAAGCAGTTGACTAAACTGAAGAAGGAATCTGAGCGAACCATGCAGTCTGAACAAGCAATGTTAATTTTGCCAGCTGTATCACATTTTAACCATCTTTTTACTGAAATAACTCAGTCTCTAGTACATTCAATGTTGGTGATCTGATGCCCTACCTGGAGGATGAGTATCTCGAAGACTTGAGGACAAGTCTCTTTTTAGAGGGGGAGAATGATGCGGGAATGTCCAGATTCAATGAACCAAGTTTGACTGAAGCTGAACTGGAGGAATCTGGAGGAAAGCAGTTGACTAAACTGAAGAAGGAATCTGAGCGAACCATGCAGTCTGAACAAGCAATGTTAATTTTGCCAGCTGTATCACATTTTAACCATCTTTTTACTGAAATAACTCAGTCTCTAGTACATTCAATGTTGGTGATCTGATGCCCTACCTGGAGGATGAGTATCTCGAAGACTTGAGGACAAGTCTCTTTTTAGAGGGGGAGAATGATGCGGGAATGTCCAGATTCAATGAACCAAGTTTGACTGAAGCTGAACTGGAGGAATCTGGAGGAAAGCAGTTGACTAAACTGAAGAAGGAATCTGAGCGAACCATGGCATCTGACGAGCTCCAGTTGCATCTGAAGGACTCCAGTGAAAATCCATTCTGAAGGGCTCCAGTAGTGAATACTGAAGGCCACCAGTGAAGTGCTCCAGATAAATGCTCCAGTTGCATATGACGGGCTCCAGTAGGGGATACTGAAGGCCACCAGTGAAGTGCTCCAGATAAATGCTCCAGTTGTATATAATAAAGTTTACTTTAACTGAAGGTTGTGTGGGGTCAATAAGGACGTGGGTATGGACGCGTGGCCGCTTTTTAGTGGATCAAGGAGGAGCGTGCAAAAGTATTAATATTCCTAACGATATTGTGGGCCACTTGAAGAGGATTGTTTCTAGAAGCCTTATGTGTCTATTTCCTATTGGTCCAAAATAATTAGTGGCTTGCACATGACAGCTTTTGTATTATTTTATTATTTTTGTCGTTGATTCCTAGGTAAGAGTATATGGCTATAAATACAGCCTTTATTTCTCATTGTAAGTTAGTTGATGTTGAATGAAAATTAATAGAGCAGCCTCTATTTCTTACAAATCTTCTTTTACCTTTATAGATCTTTGATCTTGGTGGTTAGGAGTGACCCCTTTATCAATATTTGTGGTGACTCGTTCTTTATCAAATATTGTGGTGAGGTCTTTTAAATCTTCGGTTTCCTTTATCTATAGTCGTGGTGGCTAGACCTTTATCGATTGTAGTGGTGGGGCGGAGTGTTTCCTTTATCCTTGATTCTGGTGGCTTGGCCTTTACGAGTCTTGGTGGTGGATTCTTTTATCTATCATTCTACTTTATTGTCTCGTATAGTTGTTTGTTCCATATTAAAACCAGAAAATACCAAAAATAGTCTTCCGCTGTCGTTTGTCGCGTGATTTACGCATCAGTCGTATTTTCCGGCAACCTCACACCATCGTTACCATCGCATTACATTCACTGAGGCACCACCGGAAAACAGTGAACCTTCTGAAGCAATACGCACAAGATCTACCAACGATGGTTACCTAGAAGAGAGAGATTTGCTAACCGACTACTTACCTGCGACCGTTGCTTATGATTTTCCGGCCACCTCCGATGCTTAAGGTTTACGGCAGCCCTATTCAAACTCCATGGGGTTTTTGTGTTAAACAATAGTATACTTGTTAATCATCATTGTTGGATAGGAAAATGAAATATGTATAGATCGATTAAAGGAAAAACAATTCTAAAGTGAAAAAAAATGGGGAAAGTTGGAGATGAAAGGAATGTTGCAGGTGAAGTAAAAGATTTTTGGGGAAAGTGAATTTTGACTTTTTGATATAAATACATGCATCGATCCAATTATCTATATTACTATTATTATTATTTATTTCTTTTATTAATATTATTATTATCCATTAATATTATGTTATTAAAATGAAAAATAAATTGTAAATATTTAATAAAGGGTAATTTGGTCATTTGTTATGTTTAAATTCCAATTCATTTAACTGAATTCCATTGAATTCTGTCAACCAAACACACAACATATTTTAAAGCTTTCAAATTCCAATTCCTTTGACAAATTTCAATTCCTTTAAAAACATTATGTGAACCAAACGCCCCCTAAAGTGCCCTCATGTGCAGGGACTTAACAGACTCAAAGTAACGTCAGTTACTGACAGGGACGTCTGGCAATGAAATGGAAAAGCCCAGGGACACTTAGTGATAAAAAAAAAGTTCAGGGACGAAAATGCGAATCGAGCAAACCACAGGGACGATTTGTGACAATTTCTCTTAATCTTAACTTTTGGACTCTGCCAAGTGCCAACTATAATGCTCAGGACTATAACTATCTGCAAGATGTTGTAAATGACAGTCTACGATTATTAGACTTTTATACGTGACCATTTCAATTAGAGTGAAGATTATCAACATTAAATCCTACCTTGTTTGCTCTTGATTTCCAATTTAGTTTTGTAACACAGGGGATTATTACTTACGGAGTATTAAATATAATGGCCTTGTCAACCAAAACATCTCGAGGGGAACATCACTAAACTGAAGTCCGTAAACATGAACAGAAACGCGAGACGGGATCCCTGTAACATCCCAAACTTTTCTTTACCAGTTGACTAATGTCGTTAAGTCAATATTGTGTGTGTCGTTAAGTCTATTTTAGATTTAATGTTTATATGTAGTTAATGTGTGTTATGTGTGAGGCTTGTAAGCCTAAATGTTAATGTAGTATAAATGTGTGTAATATAAAGATTAATGTCTATGTAGTGACATTTAATGAAGGATTAATGATGTATATGGTCAATAAAGTAGTTTGTGACCAACAATGAAGGATTAGGAAGCTTAGGGGCTAGTTTTGACATGTGTGCAAAGTCAAAAACGGGCTTAGAGGCTTAGGGTTGTCATTAGAGAGCCATTATGCAGATTTTCTTCCTCCTAAACAAGCCCTAGCCGATCCCCTTCCTTCCCTCTCAAGTTTCTCTCTAGATCTATTCGTTTTGGAGCCAAATTGATCGTGTATTGCTTAGATCTTGGATCTTTGTCACCTAATACAGGTAATATTGGTATTTCTCTTTTGAAATATGATTGTGTGAGTCTTATATTAGTCTTAATCCAGGCCATAAGGGTTTGGGTTGGGTTATTTGATTAAACGTTCACCGATTTCATGTTATTCGGGTGATTAAATGTTTGATTCATGATGTAAAGGATTAAAGGATTAATAGGATGGTTAAAGTTGATGAAAGTGCAATTAAAAGGATTAATTTAAGTCCCCAGGTTGGATTTGGGGTATGGGTTCGTATGGAATTCGTTTGATCAAAGAACAAAATTGAGTTGCTGATCTGCACCCCAGGTGCGGCGCACCAAGGGAGTGGTGCGGCGCACCACTGCCCAGTTTGGGTTTTTGGTGGACCCCGATATGCGACGCACCAAGGGCTGGTGCGCGCACCTAGTGTTAATCTAAATTCTCTGGAGGTTTGGTGCGACGCACCACTTGGAAGGTGCGGCGCACCACTTGGTCAGATTTTACAATATGTGTCGTTTAGCTTATATTTTGATCTTATACTTGTTCTAGGATATTGGAGACACCTAGTCATCGTTGTATTGTGCTTGTAGCTTGTTGTTAAGCTGTATCAAGGTAAGATACACTACTTTTGTCACGCTGAGGGTTCAACAAGCAAAGGTTTCATACTTATAACTTCCTTAACGGTAACATATGATATATGTGGGTATCTCGGGTTACACGGGAGGTATTATGGGATATGTAGTTGACCATGAGACCTGAAATGCAGACCTTAATGTAGTGAAATGAAGTATTGTTTAATGTAGTGTATTGTTATGCAGTTTATGTAGCATTACGAAGTATCTTATTATGTGTGAAATGTAGAAATGATGTTGACGTGTGATATATGCATGCTTACATGGCTTGTACACCTAGCTCACTAGACTTGGTAGGTTGCCATGTCACTTGCACGTTTAAGGATCCAAACGTAATGAAGATAAAGTGTGTGAATGTCTAGGAATGTGTATTACCTAGACTATATGTGTGTGACGGTTTAGGAATGTGTGTTACCTAAACCATATGTGTGAAACCGAGCTCGTAAATATAATGCAGGGAAAGTGTTAAGCTTAACCCGTACTAGCCTTAGCTGGGCGAGTGCGTTGACGTAGTTGTTGCTTGGGTGGCTCCTTGCAACATGGTCTTTATAATGCAGGGCGAGTAATACGAGGGGTTTGACCAACCTCCACATACGAATTACTCTTGGATTGGCTTGCCATTCCTTAACGACGTACGATGATTAGCCTTTGGTTGATCATCTAGTCGGGTGTGATGCAGGGCACACTTATATGCAGATAACGAAGATATGTGTGACAATGTGTGAACTAATGCAGGATAGGCACATTTAGGATGATTATCCTAATTGATACGGAGTTGATATGCAGTTATGTGTGTTGTGTGTTGTGCCTAACGAGTTTGTCTATTAACGAAGAAATGTTTTAATTGGACAAATGCTTTTAAATTAAGTGTGATCTTACTTAGCTATTCTTATAGCTAACACTTGTTTCTTTAATGTGGTTGTTCCCTCAGGTTTAGCTTGAAGGACTTGTAGGTGCAGGACGTGAGAGCGTGGGTAGAAAGCATGCAGATTCCTTAGCTACCCCTAGTTGCTTATTATGGAGACTTTTGATTACATTTCATTTTGATGTCGAATATATGTAATAATGTGTGAACGGTTGTTTAATGTTGGGCAACCGTTGGGTTTTCATTTGAACTATTGTTTGATATGGCGTGTAACACCAACTAAATGCAGAAACCGAAATGTTTTTATCGGTTTTGACTTTTACAGTCTTTACTTCCGCAATTTAACACCGTTAGGTGAAAGGTTTTTGAAAACCCATATTTTTAAACGTCGGGTGTTACAAGTTGGTATCATAGAAATGGTTTAAGTGAACCAAAATTCGACCATGACCGTAGGATTTTGGACTTAGACCGACGAAGACCATGTTAGGCTTAAGTAGGATGCCTAGCTTTGAGATGAAGTACTCTAGGACGGGTTGGGATTAAGTGAGAGTGTAGGATTAAGGCTATTTGATGTGTGTTTATTGATATGTGGATATGTGTTTTAGCCTTTATTCTTCCGTTTCTCGCTCCTCCGTCGCTAGTTATCCTATTGCTACGATAGAAGGTCCACGAGGTGATGTGCCATTTCTCCAACTGAATTTGATAAGTGTGCGATGTAGTTTATGTGTGAATTGGTTGAAAAGAAGGAAGGTTGGAAGAATAGATGAAATGGTATTCCATTAATGTCCAACCCATGGGGTTCGTGACATGGATCGTAAAAGAAGTGAGATGTATATATGTGAAGATGGTTGCATGAATGTAGTTGGTGATGAGAAGGCGATACACAAATGCGGTAACGAACATAATTGCAAGCGTATCATGACACGAACGTGTTTGTATGGCCATGCTTGTGTTGACCGGTGTGCAAAGTAATGAAGTTTGAGAGGTTTCTATGTAGTGTATCCCTAATTGTCGAAAGTAAACACCATGTAGCAAACTTTAATGACGTTAATGCCTCGAGAGCGTGGAAATGTATGAAAATCGGTGAAAAGTTATAGCCGGTTAAATGTGTATGATGACTATGAAGTACATGAAGTTAAATGAAGTTTAAAGGTAGGAAAAGACTGAAGTGATTGGTAGACAATGTTGTTGAGTCTACTAGTTCAAAGGACTTGGACTTGAACTTGACAAGTAGAGTTTATGCTGAATACTTGAAGGGTGATAAGTGGATGATGCACAGAAGGGTTACCGGGTACACGTATGGAAAGATACAGTTACAATTCCGGTCGCGAACGTAATTGTAAATGTATCACGACATGTGTGTGTTTGTGAGACTGTGTCTGTGATGATCCAAATGAAGTGAAGATGACAATGGTGGAACCATTGAATGGTATCCCATTTAGCCATGTGAAGAGTAGACACGTACGAATGCAGTAAAGGAGGGCGAAGTTGAGGCAAGTAAAGAAGTCAATTCTACGGTGAATTCAACCATTAAACATGAAACTCATCCATTCCAAGAGCACTATGATATGATGTGAGGTTTTATTCGAGCTGCTAAATGTGAAAGTAGTGCTTGGGATTAAGATTGAAGGTTTGAGTTCGTATGGAATTCAATTAGAGGATGAAATTTGATGAAAGATGTGGCGCATACTTTGGATTATTTTGGAATTATGACTCGTTTAGTTTCGATTTCGTTACGGGACGATGTGTGACAATTGAGACGAGTACCTACGGGGGAGATTCTTCCTTATTACATGAAAGTATAAGTGATGTTGATATCCTATATTTGTACGGAATCTTATGTATGACTGTTTCTTAAGATGAAGAGTTTTCCCTTAAGAAAGGAGTAAAAAGTATAATGATGGGAACATTTATAGCTTCCTAAAGCATGTGAAGTAAAAGCTTTCAAGAGTATTTGATTTCGAAGTGATCCACTAATGCAAGGCAAAGATTATACTTCTAAAGTCGAGCCTACTCGTAGTTTTGAGACGTTCTCTAAGGTTCTCGTCGTGAGGTAGAGCCTTCAAGTGATGTATGTCTAGTGTTACTTTCGTGCAAACGCATCTTCCATTTTGGTTCTCCGTTATAGGAAGAAGTTATTGTTTCCGATTGTGGGATCTATTTATCTTATAAGATGGATTTACAATGTTGCTACCCGTTGTTGATAATGAAAGTTCCGATGAAGTTATGCATACGCTCATTATGACGACCCTATTGAGTTTCTGAAAATGCCTTTATGATAACGAAAGTCCTTGTGTATGAAGTTAAGGAATCAGGTTTGGAGTATTCTTTAGATCGCTCAGTCGTCATGTTAGTGATGACAATATTGCCTATTCTAAATATGACGTAGGACATCATATTTGTGTAGAGAGCGTGATTACAGATTTTAACTCGAAGAGGCTTAGTTTTAAATTCGTCAAAAGTGAGTAAAAGTTAAAGGAGCAGCTGCCATTTGATGTTGAAAGGAGCAAAGTTTTATTATTGGCTAAGTCCGTGGTTGTGAGGCTATGGTGAGTGCTTGACTACGGCAAAGCAGCTCGAGGTAATGTTCTTCGGGACAAGATTGTAGTAGTAATTGAAGCATAGTCAGAGGTGGTGAGACGATCCATCGTGAAGCAATACGATTAAAAGTAAGATCTCAGTATCCAAAAACGAAATGACCAAAAGTGGTACTTAAGGAGGCTTGTGAACCGTGGTGACATGCTTATTTGAATGCCGTCAGGAATGTGATACAACCTATTATGGTACGAGGTGTAATAAGATATTTGTCTTTTATCACGTTGGAGCCACAACAAAAGTAGTTTCCTTTAATTAACCTCTTAACTGGATTATCTTATGTGTATTGGGTTTTCCGAGTTATGCGGGAGGTTATGTGGGACTGTATGTAGGATGAAGTGGCTTACTATGATATGATGACGTTTAAAGTAAAGTGGTTATATGTATATGTAGTATGTCGATTATAATATGCCGCCATGAAATGATTGTTGTGTGATGACTTAATGTGTGGGGCTTAGGTGTGGAGTATCTAGTTCACTAGATACATGTAGGCATTGTTATGAGCTGTGCACGTTAGTGGGATTAAACGTTGAAGTAGATGAGAGACTAGTTAGGTAATGTATATACCTAATGTTACAGTAAAGTGTGAAATGTGGGAAATCGTTCTAGCCTTAGTGCTAGTGCGTAAGACGTGGGAAATCGTGCTAGTTGTAAAGCTAATGCGTAATATGTAAGTTGTATGAATATGTTGATAAAGATGTAAGACGTGAGAATAAGTATGATGTACCGTTGAAAGGCACAAATAGGAGTATATACTCTGCATGTGCTAATGTGAATGCGTGTGACAAGTTTATGTGCGATATGCCAAGATATGATATGAAGCTACGTTTAAGTGGTAAGTCTATGTTGATATGGGCAGTAAGGTCTTATCCTTCAAATGAATAGACTTCGTTGAATGTAAAATGAGGTGATTACCTGTTGTGATATAAAGATTGAATCAAAGAAATGCCGAAACGAATGAAATGTAAGGTGAAAGAAGGAAAGACTATGTAAGAAGCTTAATGAGTTGGTCGTGCTAAGTTGAAGAGACCATAGGTCTTGATAGTATACTCATCCAAGTAGTACAAGGGTGCTGATTTGAAGTCCAATTTGTGATGGCTAAATAATGAAGGAAAAGTATCCCGAGTTGTTCCTTACTGATGAGATTCCGGGGACGGAATCCTCTTAAGGGGGAGGTAATTGTAACATCCCAAACTTTTCTTTACCAGTTGACTAATGTCGTTAAGTCAATATTGTGTGTGTCGTTAAGTCTATTTTAGATTTAATGCTTATATGTAGTTAATGTGTGTTATGTGTGAGGCTTGTAAGCCTAAATGTTAATGTAGTATAAATGTGTGTAATATGAAGATTAATGTCTATGTAGTGACATTTAATGAAGGATTAATGATGTATATGGTCAATAAAGTAGTTTGTGACCAACAATGAAGGATTAGGAAGCTTAGGGGCTAGTTTTGACATGTGTGCAAAGTCAAAAAACGGGTTTAGAGGCTTAGGGTTGTCATTAGAGAGCCATTATGCAGATTTTCTTCCTCCTAAACAAGCCCTAGCCGATCCCCTTCCTTCCCTCTCAAGTTTCTCTCTAGATCTATTCGTTTTGGAGCCAAATTGATCGTGTATTGCTTAGATCTTGGATCTTTGTCACCTAATACAGGTAATATTGGTATTTCTCCTTTGAAATATGATTGTGTGAGTCTTATATTAGTCTTAATCCAGGCCATAAGGGTTTGGGTTGGGTTATTTGATTAAACGTTCACCGATTTCATGTTATTCGGGTGATTAAATGTTTGATTCATGATGTAAATAAAGGATTAAAGGATTAATAGGATGGTTAAAGGTGATGAAAGTGCAATTAAAAGGATTAATGGTTTAAAGTTGTGAAGCGCATTAAAGACGTGGCATATCAGTTGGAATTACCTCCAGAATTGGATGGAATTCACAACACCTTCCATGTATCCTACTTGAGGAAATGTTTAGCTGAGGAGTCAAGTGTGATTCCTATTAAAGACGTGAGTATTGACCCAATGAAGAGAATAGTAGACGAACCGGTAGCGATACTTGGAAGAAAGCAAAAGAAGTTACGCCGAAAAGTGATTGACCTTGTGTTGATAAAGTGGAAGCATAATCATGGAGAAAGCTTAACGTGGGAAACTGAAGCAGTAATGAAGGAAAAGTATCCCGAGTTGTTCCTTACTGATGAGATTCCGGGGACGGAATCCTCTTAAGGGGGAGGTAATTGTAACATCCCAAACTTTTCTTTACCAGTTGACTAATGTCGTTAAGTCAATATTGTGTGTGTCGTTAAGTCTATTTTAGATTTAATGCTTATATGTAGTTAATGTGTGTTATGTGTGAGGCTTGTAAGCCTAAATGTTAATGTAGTATAAATGTGTGTAATATGAAGATTAATGTCTATGTAGTGACATTTAATGAAGGATTAATGATGTATATGGTCAATAAAGTAGTTTGTGACCAACAATGAAGGATTAGGAAGCTTAGGGGCTAGTTTTGACATGTGTGCAAAGTCAAAAAACGGGTTTAGAGGCTTAGGGTTGTCATTAGAGAGCCATTATGCAGATTTTCTTCCTCCTAAACAAGCCCTAGCCGATCCCCTTCCTTCCCTCTCAAGTTTCTCTCTAGATCTATTCGTTTTGGAGCCAAATTGATCGTGTATTGCTTAGATCTTGGATCTTTGTCACCTAATACAGGTAATATTGGTATTTCTCCTTTGAAATATGATTGTGTGAGTCTTATATTAGTCTTAATCCAGGCCATAAGGGTTTGGGTTGGGTTATTTGATTAAACGTTCACCGATTTCATGTTATTCGGGTGATTAAATGTTTGATTCATGATGTAAAGGATTAAAGGATTAATAGGATGGTTAAAGTTGATGAAAGTGCAATTAAAAGGATTAATTTTAAGTCCCCAGGTTGGATTTGGGGTATGGGTTCGCATGGAATTCGTTTGATCAAAGAACAAAATTGAGTTGCTGATCTGCACCCCAGGTGCGGCGCACCAAGGGAGTGGTGCGGCGCACCACTGCCCAGTTTGGGTTTTTGGTGGACCCCGATATGCGACGCACCAAGGGCTGGTGCGGCGCACCTAGTGTTAATCTAAATTCTCTGGAGGTTTGGTGCGACGCACCACTTGGAAGGTGCGGCGCACCACTTGGTCAGATTTTACAATATGTGTCGTTTAGCTTATATTTTGATCTTATACTTGTTCTAGGATATTGGAGACACCTAGTCATCGTTGTATTGTGCTTGTAGCTTGTTGTTAAGCTGTATCAAGGTAAGATACACTACTTTTGTCACGCTGAGGGTTCAACAAGCAAAGGTTTCATACTTATAACTTCCTTAACGGTAACATATGATATATGTGGGTATCTCGGGTTACACGGGAGGTATTATGGGATATGTAGTTGACCATGAGACCTGAAATGCAGACCTTAATGTAGTGAAATGAAGTATTGTTTAATGTAGTGTATTGTTATGCAGTTTATGTAGCATTACGAAGTATCTTATTATGTGTGAAATGTAGAAATGATGTTGACGTGTGATATATGCATGCTTACATGGCTTGTACACCTAGCTCACTAGACTTGGTAGGTTGCCATGTCACTTGCACGTTTAAGGATCCAAACGTAATGAAGATAAAGTGTGTGAATGTCTAGGAATGTGTATTACCTAGACTATATGTGTGTGACGGTTTAGGAATGTGTGTTACCTAAACCATATGTGTGAAACCGAGCTCGTAAATATAATGCAGGGAAAGTGTTAAGCTTAACTCGTACTAGCCTTAGCCGGGCGAGTGCGTTGACGTAGTTGTTGCTTGGGTGGCTCCTTGCAACATGGTCTTTATAATGCAGGGCGAGTAATACGAGGGGTTTGACCAACCTCCACATACGAATTACTCTTGGATTGGCTTGCCATTCCTTAACGACGTACGATGATTAGCCTTTGGTTGATCATCTAGTCGGGTGTGATGCAGGGCACACTTATATGCAGATAACGAAGATATGTGTGACAATGTGTGAACTAATGCAGGATAGGCACATTTAGGATGATTATCCTAATTGATACGGAGTTGATATGCAGTTATGTGTGTTGTGTGTTGTGCCTAACGAGTTTGTCTATTAACGAAGAAATGTTTTAATTGGACAAATGCTTTTAAATTAAGTGTGATCTTACTTAGCTATTCTTATAGCTAACACTTGTTTCTTTAATGTGGTTGTTCCCTCAGGTTTAGCTTGAAGGACTTGTAGGTGCAAGACGTGAGAGCGTGGGTAGAAAGCATGCAGATTCCTTAGCTACCCCTAGTTGCTTATTATGGAGACTTTTGATTACATTTCATTTTGATGTCGAATATATGTAATAATGTGTGAACGGTTGTTTAATGTTGGGCAACCGTTGGGTTTTCATTTGAACTATTGTTTGATATGGCGTGTAACACCAACTAAATGCAGAAACCGAAATGTTTTTATCGGTTTTGACTTTTACAGTCTTTACTTCCGCAATTTAACACCGTTAGGTGAAAGATTTTTGAAAACCTATATTTTTAAACGTCGGGTGTTACAATCCCTATCTAGGAGAGTAGAATCTCTGACCTTGACGTACACAGTGTAACCCGATATTCGCTACATCCGGGACTTTTCCTCACCATCTTGGTGCCTGGCTTAGAAAGTTTGAACTTTGATATCTATTGAGACATTTTACCACTAAACCACCTTGGATATTGATAACATATAATGTTAAGAAAATGACCCTAAATCAACTTTTTTCCATACATAAATATATATTATTATTTTTAGGATAAAGATAATTTTCACTAAAAAGACTAGCAAGAATCTATATATCTAAGAAATTACAAACACCCGTGACACCCTTTACCTATCGGGGTCTAAAGTGTTTGTTATTAATGGTTTGATTTATTAGAATTCTAGTATTAAATTTAAATGTATATGATATATATAATATAATAATTT
This sequence comes from Erigeron breviscapus, assembly GCA_034093135.1. Lineage (NCBI taxonomy): Eukaryota > Viridiplantae > Streptophyta > Magnoliopsida > Asterales > Asteraceae > Erigeron > Erigeron breviscapus. The sequence continues at coordinate 65,696,207 of CM067168.1, read as the reverse complement.
ATTGATATATTGATTAGATTTTTTTGTAAAGTTAGTTTCGATTCAGACGTGCTGGATGCAATTTTAACCAGCGATTTGCTGGACCTCCAACCCCCTGCTCATGGAAAATACCTTGAGATGAGAAACCCAAGACTCGAACCCGAGACCTTGGGAAAAACTCACCTTCGGGGCCCACATAGTGGAATTAGAAGATACCCCTGGACAACCCAGCTAAGTGGAGTTTTTATAAATATGTTTACTAGTTTTCAGGCCCGTCCGATGGACGGGTATTCTCAAAATATATATATCAAAGGTTTTAGAAAAGATTGAAAGACTTTAAATTAAAACTAAATAAAATTCAAATAGACAAAGTAAAACTTTAAACGATCCAAATAAGGCAAAAAGTTGAAGAAGTAATGCGTAATAAACTATTCTTTTGGGGAAGACCTATCATACATATCGGAATTATATTCATTATCAGAATAATCGCCATCAAACATAGTATCGTCTTCTGATTCATCTGAATAGTTCCATTCACCTTCATCATTGGATTCATCGCTATGAAGCATTTCATCATCAGCATCAGTATCGTCAAAATGTTCATCATCTGGATTAAAATCTGAATCTGTTCCAGCTTCACTTCCCTCACTTTCCGACAAAAAGTCGTCGTCATCACTGTTGTCATCATTGTCCGTGTCACTTAAGTATCGTCATGCATTTCATCACCAGCATAAGTATCGTCACAATCTTCATCATCTGGATTAAAATCTGAATCAGATCCAGTTTCAGTTTCTGACAATAAGTCGTCGTCATCACTGTCCTCATCGTTGTCCGTGTCACTTATATGATTGTCATCTGTAAAAAGCGAGCATTAAGGTAATTAATATATGTCAATGAGTATATAAAGTAAATAAAATAAGATGTATTTATATTAATGAAAGAAAATAATCTTTTCACTTAAATATATATCGCAAATTGTAGTTACATACAGACAGTTTTCAACTTTGGAGTTTATATGAGTTCTTAAATTCACATGGCAGTGATGACAAATTTTCTCCAAATTTGTGAACCCACTAAACAATTAAATGCTACTTATACAATAAAATATATATAACTATATGAAGATAAAAATCATTCTAAATGCACATTCAGAAAACTTAATGTCAAAGCAAAAGTCCTTTTACAGTGCTACTCAAAGATTTATAAGGATACCCAATTTGATAATCATCGTGGAGACGACAAAATCCCTATGACCAATATCACAACTTAATCAATACGAAAACTAACAGAGAATTAAATCAAAGTAGTAAAAGTAGTACTTATATCTAAATCAATCCCAAAGTTCAATGCCAATTTTTCACAAAACCTAACAGATAATTAAATTAAATTTATGCTAAAACTGAATTTGAAAAGAAACACTCATGAAAATTGGACGAAAATTGTATGTAATGCATCAAGAATAAATAGAAAGTCACAGATCAAAGAAGGAAACATATGAAGATTAACTCCATATAAATATTGATTCAAGTTAACCCCTTTTTTTCAACTTTAGTTAAATAAAAAATTTGCAGTTTGAAGATTAAAAAATTTAACTTTAGGTGGTTCGTGATTTGCAAGTGTGTGTCTTAATTTCTTATATATAACCATAGAATCTCAATCCACCCCCATATGACATTCGTAAATATGTGGCCAACAAAACAATGCATGTGCATCCATACTTTATTGACTTCAACCATTATTCAGTTTGTTATATTTAAACTTACGACAAACACAAACAACAATTTTAGACTAAACGATTTAGAGTTAAGCTCAACAAAAAGAGAAACAAAAAGTGTACAGTATATAATTTGAAAAATACATACCAATTCATCAACAAAGACCATCTCGAACGTTTTGATTTTCTTCGGGTTGTTCCACTCCGAAACAGTCCATACATGCACAACACGGAGTCATAGATGATGGTTAACATGTGTTGGCTTAAGATCTTCAAGATGAACTAATGTGGTCTTATTTTTTGTTGTTGAAGAAGAAGTCACAATGAACCTATAATGGACAACAAACTAAATTAAAAGAGATGAATAATAACAATAATATAAGAATTCAATGTTAAATAATAATGATTAAACATGAACAAAATATATATAAAAAAACCCTTTTGGTAGTCGACTTTTTTTTTTTGTTGAGAATAGTCGTAGCTTTTTTTTTTGTTGAGAATATGTGAGGGTTTTTTCTAGGTTGTATATATATAGATAATAATTTTTGGGAGACTTTTAAGGATAAAAAGATTTTTTATTAATAATAGGTCGGCCTACCTAGATTTAATTATTAAAAAAATATAAAAAATAGAGGATTAATTAAGAGGGAGAATTAGGCTCAAGGAGGAGGATTAGGGGTGCCAAGTGTACCCCCAACCTCCTCTTTTAGTTATAATATAGATAGATATATATATAAAAATTATTATAAATTATTAAGATATAAACATATTTTCACATTTTAATATGTATTTAGTATAGTAATGAGAGACATAATTCACATTTATGGAAAAAGTTGAATAAAATAAGATTTTTAATATAACTGATTTTATTATATTAGGTATGTAAATCTATATATCAATTAATTAAAAGTCTTAATTATTTATGTTATCTAAAAATATGATAAACATAGATTTATAAGGATACATTCCGCTTAAATATAGCGTCATATATTGATCAAATAAAGGCTCAATCATGTTTTAGTTTATCGCTAGATATTGATATAGTTCAACCAGATTTATAGATGAGTTGAAGTTCATTAAAATTTAATATAAGTTTTTATTATAATAAAGAAAAGTAGTTGGTTTAAAATTCATTTGACTGTCTTTAATTTATCAAATTGGCATAGTCTTGAGCGATAAACAAAAAGTTAACTAGCTATTTGTAATGATGCCATTAATTAGGCTACAATCCTACATAAAAACAAGAAATATATATATTAGGAAATAAATTTTCCATAAAAAGTTAATTTAAAGTAAATTTGGCTAATTTTGGTTTTAAATCCAATCCGTACTTGTTATAAAAGATTTCTTCGGTGAATTTCTATATATATTAGTTTAGCTAAATTATTTTTTTGGACGTTTGATTTGGGCCTGAACTTGCGAGTGACCCAACCAGAAAATTAAAGGAAAAAATCCGATAAACTTGTTAATTTAAATAGTCGAATCTCACACCCATAGGTAAAAACCTGGGAAACTTCTTTAGTCTTCAGGTATTTGTCAATGAAAAATGCTAAATGCAACGCTTAGGGCTACACTTAGTGTACATAAAAAACTTGTACATTCCATATCAAAAACCTATCCCTTGAATTTTATGGTAAGTGTACAACTATTTAATGCACCTTAACTACAATACTTAAGGTTGCGTTTAACAAAACCATTTGCCAATTGATGTGTTCCTCATTGACTTTAGCTAAATTATTTAAATTTCTTCTTCTTCCAAATATATGTGATACATCATTTACTTTTGACCAAAAATATAAAAAATATACGAGTAAATATTGTATCAAATAACATTAAAAATATATGTACTGGGCTTTGTTACTTACCCCTCTAGGCTCGAAATTTATAATCTGGGCCCATTCAATTTCCTCATTGTAAGGTCTCAGACCCACCTGTTTAATTGGTCTTTTTAACAATATTCTTCACGTATTATTCGTGGGGTTACTTGCTGACATTCATTGATTGAATGAATGAATCATATATGTTTCATACATTGAACAGAAAAACTTATGTTATATTATGCTTAGTGTCAATCATTTTTGTTAAATAATATTCGAGAGGAGCTGTTGACCAAGATGACGTGTAATTTTGACAAGATAAACCAATAATGTTACTCCACTTATGGTGCGCGGTGTATCCCTGGACCAAGCATGTAACGATTGGTCACCAGGTTGCACACCATTCCGACTATTAGGTAACGGTTGAGTGGGGAGGAAAGTGGGGAGAGCGCTTCCCGGGTTGCTCACCACCTTTCTTGTAAAAAAACAGAAACTAAATACTGAATCTAATTTATTATTAGATTGAAACACAAATTACAACTCGATAACAATGATCTATCCTCAAACGAGTGTAGATCTAAGACAGGGATTGTCCACAAACGTGTGCAATCCTAAACAATATAAAACAATACAGACTCAATTAATCATATAACAAGGAAGTTATATGAACAAATAATACTGAAACAAATTATATAGAAAATACGAACAAGATGGATGACCAATACAATAATAAACCGACTTAACTCCTCACCCTAATCCTTCAATGTGTCCAGTATATATAGAAGACAACTTTGAGGCTTAACAACTTTAGTCCCTGCACAATACAGCTTTGAAAGAACCAACACCATAATAATCAACTTTATACTAAATAACAAAAACAGTCCCTGAACAATATCAAACTTTATAAGTTTGATACAAAATACATTTTATATATTTAACATCCTCCCTCAAACTTAAAAGTTTGATAACAGATTAAACTCTCTTAAACATATCACACATGTTAAGTTTGTTGCAAAGCTCTTTATAATGAGACACACCTAAACCTTTTGTAAGAATATCAGCTACTTGATCATAAGAATCAATTTTTATTGTTTGAATCATACCTGAACTTACCTTCTCTCTGACAAGGTGTACATCTATCTCAAAATGCTTTGATTTTTCATGAAAGACTGGATTAGCAGCCAACTGTATGGCTGAACTATTATCACAATACAAGTTTACAGGAAGTAAACCAGTTACTCCAAGATCAGACAGAATATTAGAAATCCAAATAATTTCACAAGTAGCTGAAGCCATGCATCTATACTCAGCCTCAGTAGAAGACCTTGAGATAGTTGCTTGCTTCTTGCTTTTCCAGGAAATTAAAGAATTCCCAAGATATACACAAAAACCTGAAACAGATTTCCTAGTACTAGGACATTTAGCCCAATCTGCATCTGCATACACACTTAACTTTAAACTATTTTCTTTTTAAATTTGTATTCCAGAGCTGGGAGAGTTCTTTAGATATCTAAGAACTCTTAAAGCAGTTTTAACATGAGACTGCAAGGGTGCATGCATATGCTGACTAAGACAGTGAACAGAATAAGCAATATCAGGCCTTGTATTGGTAAGATAAATAAGTTTACCAACCAATTTTTGGTATTGAGCAACATCTTTGATATATTTATCATCATGTCTTTCTTTGTTGTTCAAAACCACATTTGCAGGTAAGGGGGTAGCTATAGGTTTAGCTGCCAAAAGCCCAAACTCATGCAATAGCTCTAAACAATATTTTCTTTGAGTCATACACACACCTTTAGAATTTTCTAAAACCTCAATTCCCAAAAAATACTTTAAAAAACCCAAGTCTTTGATTAAAAATTTGTTACTCAAAAACAACTTGAATTTTTCAATTTCATCAATATTATCACCAGTGATGACAATGTCATCCACATATACAAGAAGAGCAACAAAACCAGATTTAGACCTTTTTACGTACAAAGAATAGTCAAATTTACTTTGAACAAAACCATGTTCAACAAGAGCACTAGAAAGTTTGGCATTCCACTGCCTTGGTGCTTGTTTAAGACCATACAGAGATTTGACTAACTTGCATACTTTATTAGAACCATATTCAGAACATCCTAAAGGTAAATCCATGTACACATCCTCTTCTAAGTTACCATACAAGAAGGCATTATTCACATCCATTTGAAATAATTTCCAACCTTTACTCACAGCCAAAGAAATTAAACACCTTACAGTTACCATTTTTACTACAGGACTAAAGGTTTCATCATAATCAAACCCTTCTCTTTGATTGTAACCCTTAGCTACTAACCTAGCCTTATACCTTTCTACCTCCCCTGAATCTTTATACTTGATTTTATATATCCATTTACACCCTATTGTTTCTCTATCAAGAGGTAAATCTGTAATTATCCAAGTATTATTTCTGTATAAAGCTTCAAGTTCATTATTCATTGCTTCAATCCATCTAGGATCTTTAATAGCTTGATTATAAGTTTTAGGTTCAATAGACTTGTTAAACAGAAATTTGAGCTTGATTTGTGCAAAAATGGAGTTAGTGTGTGAAAAGGTGTAGTGTGTGTTTTGGAGGTTGAAGATGAAGATCAGAGAGAATTGAGGTTGAATTGTTGTGATTAATTAAGGAAATGGGGGAAAAGCTTACAATTTTGGGTATGGAAAGGAGTATTTATACACTAGACTAACTTTCACTAATACTCCTTCCATTGTTAAAATAATTACATTTTAACACCATTTTGGATTTCTAACATTCTTCCCCTTGGTGTTGAAATGTAATTCATGCAAGATATCATCTATAAATACGAATTTGTTGATGAAGGTCTTCGAAGCTTTCTCATTGTCTTCAAGATCTTCCATCAAACTTGGCTTTACGTCTTTAATCTTCACACTTACCTTAAAGATGTATCTTTAAGTCTTGAACTTCTCAGAGTTTGAGCATTGCGGAAACTTGATCTTGGCTCTTTAGATTTGAACATGAAAACCTCTTCTTGACAATCTTAACTTTGTCACACTTCCCTTAATTAATGAATCTTTCTCTTGAAGCATTTGGACAAACATCTTTTTCATCACAAACTTCCCCTCGATCAAACAATCATATTTGCGTACCACCAACGCTTATGTATAGGGTGTACCCGCGGCGTACCCACCACGTTGGCGATAACTATCTTCAAAGAATAATTTGGGGATCACTTTAGTCAACAATTTATCTTTCTTCCCCTCAACTGATAAATTCTTCTTTCTCCCCATCAAAATTCAAGAAAGCACACACACTTGTTCGACTTTATTATCCTCTTTCTTCCCCTCATGATGAATGTGTGACAACATGTTCATCATGTCTCTTTGAAGTCGAAACCGGGGAATCAACCATTATGAAGTAGTAGTCCAATAAACAACATCTTTAGCCCGGGTTATACACTGACATGTGTATAAGCCATTTCATCGAATCACTTACAAACAACCTTTGGGACCCATTTTTGTGTAGGCCCAACGGTTTTTGTCTTGACATACCAAATGTACGTGTCATCGATTCGACGAATAGAATCTGCAGTCCATGGTGGGTGAAAACTCGAGGTTGTTGAAAAGTTGAGTTTTGTGGACGCAGTGGAGATGCAAAGACATTCACTTCTTGCACGGTAATTGGTTTTGGTGCAAGTTCATAGAGTTGCCAAAGTGAGTATTTGATTGTCTTTGACTCAGTTGACTTTGGTTTGTAGACAGGTTTCCATTTGATCTTGGTCAACTGAGCTTTTGCTTGAGAGATGAACTTGGTATTGTCTTCAAATGACAAGAATGGAATGAGAGTCTGTGTTCCATCAATAGTAGGCTTCGAAGAATACTTTCTATCCTTGAATAAGGCATAGTTAGTAAATTGAGAAGCTTTACGTTCAGCAGGTGATGAAACTTTGATCTTTGAGTTCTTTGGGATGGACTCAGTGCAAACTTTCTTTGGAGCATCAAGTTTAGTTGGAAGTATTGGACTTGCATCATGATAAACTGATCCATCATCACTTTGAGTGTCACAAGATGTTGATTGTGCTTGCAATTCCATCTCAAGTTCAGAGATTCTCTTTTGTAGAGATGTTTCATTTGATTGAAATTGTAAACAATTCTCTAAGAATCTTGATTTTGTTGCAAACATCTTGTCTCTCCTTCTCAACTTTGTTCATCTCATCAACGAATTTTCCCTCCATGGTTAAGAAAATGGATGTCTCATTTTGCAACTGAATTTGAAGACTTGAAATCTTCTCTTGCAAAATAAGTTCTCTTGATTTGCTCTCCAAGATACTATCATTCAGCTTCTTGTTGGAAGTTTCCAATTCTTTTGACATTTTTGAAATCTTGGACTGCAAAAGATCATGTTCTTTTTGAACACTTTCCATGTTGGACAACTTTAGATCATTTGCATGTTTAAGCTCTTTGTTTTCTTCTTTGAGATGTTGAACTTCAAGTTGGAAATTGTGGTGTTGTTCCAAAATATTAAGAAGCTTTTTCAAATTAGCTTGTTTTCGTTCATATTCAGCCACAATACAATTCGTTGAACGATACTTGTCACCACATGAACAAGTTTGAGTACCATGATAATGTATCTCTTTCCAACTTGGTTCTAAGCCCGTTAAATCTTCTGTTAAGGAATGAATAAAATCTTTGGATATTTCAATTGACATTTTGTTAAGCAAAGGGTGAAATGAAATGAAAAGGTAGTTGTGATTGAAATTGAAGTGAAAGAATTAAAATTGAAATTTGGAGATTTTGTACTTCAGGTTTCCCTCCAAATTTTTTCGCCGAAATATGTTCTCACGAAACTTAGAATTTCATGTAAACTTTGGATATCATGATCATAGGAAAAATTTGATAATTTCTAAAAATTTTCGCCAAAACCGCGTCGATAACGGATGAAAATTGGCCTAAAATTTTTTAACGCTATCAAATTTTAAATCTTCATGAATTATCCCTTTTTAAGATCCTGGGCAAAAATTATTTTTCCCGCCAAAAGACTTTTTTTTTTTTTTTTTATGTTGGAATTGGAATTGGAACGATCTTGAGAAGATCGTGGTGAAACGATCTTGATAAGATCGTCCTGGGTGAGATCGTTCTAGGGTGAGATCGTTTTGAGTAAGATCGTCTTGAGCAAGATCGTTCTAGGAGTTTGATGAAAATTTGGTTAAGTCTAAAAAATGAAACGATCTTGGAAAACAGAATGTGAAACGATCTTGAAGAACTGGGACGATCTTGATTGAAGATCGTCTTGGAAATTTTGGTGAAATTTGGCTAAGTATGAAAAGTGAAACAATCAGGAAATGAGACGGTCTTGAATTGAAGATCGTCTTAACTTCAAAATAAATGAGACGATCTTGTTGAAGATCGTCTTGGTTTCAGAATAATGAGACGATCTTGGTGAAGATCGTCTTGTTTTCTTTTCAAGAATTTGTATTGACCAAACCAATCCTTCTGGATTAGTTAGCCAAAAACAAATACTTCTCAACTCAACCACTTGTCAAGACGATCTTGAGGAGATCGTTCTAGAGTTTGATGAAAATTTGGTTAAGTCTAAAATGAAACGATCTTGATAAGATCGTCCTGGGTGAGATCGTTCTAGGGTGAGATCGTTTTGAGTAAGATCGTCTTGAGCAAGATCGTTCTAGATCAAAAATACTACTGGAGATCGTATCAATACAAAATCAGGAACAAGATCGTCCTGAAGTCATCTTCTCCATCATGAACATAAACAGCAGCAGTTTTCTCCATTAACGACATAGCAAAGCTTCAATAACTTTCGATTTACTAGGAGTTAGATCACGAATTCACTTGCAAACTGTTTGTTTTCACCTTAGCAACACACCGATTAACAAAATTCAACACAAAACATAGCAGATTCAAAACCCAAAAATCGCGCCAAAATCAAAAAATTCAATCTCGAGATTTAGATCGAATTGGAACTTGAAACTTGACAGGATTATGTTTACAACTATCACGAATCTATTGGTGAACAAATAACTGTGATTTTATGTGATTTGAGAGTGTGAATTTTGATGAACAGTGAAAACGATTTTGAATAAAAAAATTCGAAAATTGAATGAAAATTGCAGCAAATCGAGCTATGGATCGTTCAGATTAACTGATTTTGCTCTGATACCAATTGTTAAACAGAAATTTGAGCTTGATTTGTGCAAAAATGAGTTAGTGTGTGAAAAGGTGTAGTGTGTGTTTTGGAGGTTGAAGATGAAGATCAGAGAGAATTGAGGTTGAATTGTTGTGATTAATTAAGGAAATGGGGGAAAGCTTACAATTTTGGGTATGGAAAGGAGTATTTATACACTAGACTAACTTTCACTAATACTCCTTCCATTGTTAAAATAATTACATTTTAACACCATTTTTGGATTTCTAACATAGACTTATTTAAGTTTGTAGCAAAACAGTAGTTGTCATTACTTAACTTAGAATAGCACACAAACTTATCTAAGCCATATCTAATAGAAGACCCAACAATATAATCATTTAACCTAACAGAAGGTTTAGAAGGTCTTTCAGACCTTCTCAAGACAGTACTAGGTCCAGGTTCCTCCATATGAACTAAATTTTCATTTTGAACTTGTTCAATCACACCCTCAGGGTTGATATTTTAATCTATTTGTGTTGCAGGGTTATCAGAAATCTGTGATGCACCCAGGCCACCACCAAATCCTGATAAGTTATTGCCATCACAAGTAGATGTACCAGTACCACTGGTATTATCTTTCCCTTCATCATTGGGTTCATTTGAAATGTTTATGTTAATGTTATTAAAGAAACTTAATTGATCAGACTCATTTGACAATTGAATACCAGACAGAATATCAGAATTAGAAGAAGAATTTTTCATTTTAAAAGGATAAATAGTTTCATAGAACTTTACATCTCTAGAATAGAAAACAACTTTAGTTTCAAGACTGAAAAGTTTATAAGCCTTTTTTGTACTAGAAAAACCAATTAAGACACATTTCTCACTTCTAGAAGAAAATTTATCCAAATTATTTAAGACAGTTGAAAAACACAAACATCCAAAATTTCTTATGTGGGAAAGATTTGGTTTCTTGTTATAAACAAGTTCATATGGAGTTTTACCTTTTAAGACAGAAGAAGGCAACCTGTTCACAAGATAAGTAGCAGTCAATACACATTCAGACCAGAAACTTAAAGGTAATCCTCCCTGAAACATTAAACTTCTAGCAATGTTCAATAAATGTCTATGCTTTATCTCAGCAATTCCATTTTGTTGTGGAGTATAAGCAACAGTAGTTTGATGAATTATCCCATTGGAATCAAAAAACACACTTAATTTGTTATTAACAAATTCAGTTCCATTGTCAGTTCTAACAATTTTTACTTTAACATCAAACTGATTTTGAACAAGATTTATAAAAGAGATAATCATATCAGAAACTTCAAATTTTGTTTTGATCAAATAAACCTAGACAGCCCTGGAGAAATCATCAACAATTGTGAGAAAATATTTAAATCCTTCTCTACTAGTAACCCTATAAGGACCCCATAAATCCATATGAACAATTTCACCAAGTTTAAAAGTTTTATGATCACTTATAGGAAATGGTTCTCTAGTTTGTTTTGCTTTATGACAAATTTCACAAGGTGACACATAACTGTTTCTTCCTAAACCCAAGTCATCTTTTAATACTGCAAGAACAGGATCAGCAGGATGACCCAGTCTTGAATGCCACAAAGACTTAGACACATTATAAGACTGTCCTATCACAGAATTATTGCACTTACCAAAAATATTATCATCATGATCAAAAATATATAAACCTCCCTTTTCACTACCAGTCCCCAATACTTTATCCTTTTTCAAATCCTGTATGCAACATTTAGCCTCATCAAAACCAACAAAGAGTTTATTATCTCTTATAAGTTTGTGAACAGATAACAAACTAACACAATAGTCAGGCACAACAAGAACATCATACAGAATTACATTATTATAAAGTTTTAAATTACCAATTTGAGTCACTTTAGCAAGAGTACCATTAGGGTGACCAACAGTAAGATTCAATTCAGACACATCCACAACATTAAACATATTAACAGAACTCACAGTCATATGATGATTAGCACCAGAATCAATAATCCAACCAAGACTCACATTATCACACTTTTTACCAGAAGAGGCACAAAAATACTTATCAAAATTCATATTGAACATCACATTATAGTTATAAAAGTTTGGTTTACCTGCCATATTAGCATGCATGCTTCCAGAAGATTTTTCACTTATCAAGGACAATAGTTTTTGTACCTGCTCATTTGTAAAAGGCAAAGAAGCAGAAGAACCAGAAGAACTAGATCCAGAAGTACTAGCAACAGATTTATCTAGTTCACTATTAGCATTAAAACCACTTTTAAAACCATTTTGTCTTATTGGATTAGGATGCTTTTTAAAACCTGGAGGATAACCAACAATCTCAAAACATCTCTCAATAGTGTGACCAATCATACCACATTTTTTGCATACAAGATTAGGATTAGGACCTCTGTTAAACCTTTTCTTATTATCAAAAGACTTAGCAACAAAAGCAGTTACTTGAGGTTTTTCACTAGAAACAGATGAAGAAGTAAGCACATTGTTCACAGAATTAGGATGCACAACTCTATGTGATTCTTCCCTAGACAGAATAGCATATGCATTTTTAACATCAGGCAGAGGATCCTTAGTTAACAAAGTACTCCTAATTGGCATATAAACATCATCTAACCCCATTAAAAATTGCATTAACTTCATCAGTTTATCATGTGTTTGCACTTCTGTCCTAGCATCACAAGTACAAGTTGGCAGTTTAGTCAAAGTATCAAATTCTCTCCACAAAGCATTCATTTTATGATAGTATTCAGACAGTGTACTTCCATTTTGTTTCAGATTATTAATCTTTTGCATACAATTAAACACAATAGAACCATCAGTTTTGTCATAAGTTTCACTTAACTCATTCCAAACTTCAGAAGCATTTTCAGAATACACAGAAGACAAATACAAATCCTGAGAAATAGTACCAAGAATACAAGACAAAACTACTGCATTACATCTTTCCCATTGTTGAGATAACACTGCACTAGTAGCATAGGTAGTTTTTACAACAGTTCCATTAACAAAACCAATTTTATTTTTAGTTTGTAAAGCCAATTTCATAGCACTAGCCAAGACTCTATAGTTTTCAGTTCCAGTTAACTTGAAAGAAATCAAAGGAGTACCAAGAGTATCATTAGCATGCAAATGCAGAGGATTACTGATATCTAGACTACTTATCAAAGTAGCATCAGCCATATTAATCAAACAATTTTAGAAACAAACACTCACGTAACACAAATAAGACACATAAAAAAGAAACAGATAAACGATCAACCAATAACCAGAAGAATAAACAATAAGAAATATAAAACTGGAGTTTTATAGATCACACAGTGAATCACACAATAATAAGATTAAACTACTACCAGGATTCCTTGCTTCTAAAGAAGTAGGTCAAGGCAGCTGTAAAATCCTATGTGCAAAATCACGGCAATCCACCAGTTTATAAAGAACGAAAGAAGACTTACAGAGATTGATTATAATAATCAATCACAAGCGGAAACGATTTGAGAAGAAATTAGGGTTTGAAATAGAAACCCTAATTTATTGATGACGTCAGCAACGAAGAACAATCAATCCTTAAGAAGCTACCAGAAATAGCCACCAGATCTTTTATTCAGAAAACCCTAGATCTTCAGATTAACAATTCCCGATCAGAAACCCTAATTTATTGATGACGTCAGCAACGAAGAACAATCAATCCTTAAGAAGCTACCAGAAATAGCCACCAGATCTTTTATTCAGAAAACCCTAGATCTTCAGATTAACAATTCCCGATCAGAAACCCTAAATCTTCAGATCTAAAATAATCTAAACTAAAAAACCCTAAAACTTTTGATCGTAACCTGTCTCTGATACCATGTAAAAAAACATAAACTAAATACTGAATCTAATTTATTATTAGATTGAAACACAAATTACAACTCGATAACAATGATCTATCCTCAAACGAGTGTAGATCTAAGACAGGGATTGTCCACAAACGTGTGCAATCCTAAACAATATAAAACAATACAGACTCAATTAATCATATAACAAGGAAGTTATATGAACAAATAATACTGAAACAAATTATATAGAAAATACGAACAAGATGGATGACCAATACAATAATAAACCGACTTAACTCCTCACCCTAATCCTTCAATGTGTCCAGTATATATAGAAGACAACTTTGAGGCTTAACAACTTTAGTCCCTGCACAATACAGCTTTGAAAGAACCAACACCATAATAATCAACTTTATACTAAATAACAAAAACAGTCCCTGAACAATATCAAACTTTATAAGTTTGATACAAAATACATTTTATATATTTAACATTTCTCTTCTTTTTTTTTCTTTTTTTCTTTTGTCTTTTCTTGTTCTTTTTGTCTTTATTTGAGTGGGAAAGAATGAGAGGGGTGGTGAGGTATATTCCGTGAAGTGGGAAAAAATGGGAGAAGTAGAAAAGGTGGAATGAGTGATAAGATACTTCCCCCACCCTTAGGGTTGTAAATGAACTGAAGGTTTCATCAACCGTTTATGAACCGTTAGTTGAGAAGTTCGTTCATATTCGCTTTAGTTAAATGAATGAATATGAAGGACAAAATCTTTCGTTTGGTTTAATGAACGAATATAATGCACAACTCTTGATCATTCATCTATGTTCGTGAATGTTCTTTCATTTATATATATAATTTTTATTTGTAGTTATAGTTAATATTAATAAATTTCTAATTATCCATAGTTTAAATGAAATAAAATAAATATAAGTACCTCTATTAACTATAAAACTAAGATATGTTGTTCATTTTATTTTTCATTTTCTTTAATAGTTAGTATATATTTTTCTTAATTATCTTAGAGTGACTCAATGGTAAATGAGGGTGGTAGTGTGATGATTGGCTCACGATTGAAGCTTTTATGCATATATATTCTGAAAATGATATTTTAGATATCAAGTATTTTTTTTATTTGATAAATATTTAATATTTTATATTAAAACAAAATTTAAAAATGTTGGGTAAATATCTAGAAGATGGATATTCTACATGTTTTAATCGGGATCCTAATGCTTAACTCTATATGTTTGTAATTAATCAATGTTTGTTCATGTTCATTCGTTTTATATTCGTTTTTTTTAAATGAGTGGATCATTTGCTCGCAACAGGAGATCTAGCTTACGTTTGTATTAGTTTATGAACAAGTCAATTTTTATAATGAACAAACATTAACATAACTTTATATTTGTCTATTTATTCGCGTACTGTTAATTAAGAGAAATGAACAAATTTTATTTATTATGTTTGATTTGTTTACAGCCATATATATTGACACAACCCCTCTGATTTTGAGTAGACCATGGTACCCTACGCATTTTAATATTATACCCGCACGTGAGTTGTTTCGGTTTGGCGCCGACGAAACCCAATCAAATATCCTTATTAGCTTGGAAGATTTGGCCCAACTTTGTATTACATGGATTGTTCTAATAAACTACTGGGCTATGTTACATATATTTATTATAGGGGCCCATTTGATTTACTCTCTGTTAATCTGTTATATCTCAGGCCCACCTATTGAATTGGTCAATAATCTATTTGGCAATTTATTTGTGTGAATTGAATAAAAAGTTTGGTGCTCAATTTGCACATCCTTGAATGATTATTCTGGAAGCTGATATTGAATTATTGAATTTGTGTGTTATTTTATTTTATGTTATCATACGTTAAATAATCATGTATTTTTATTTTGTTTGAAATTCACACATTTGTTAGTTTGAAACTTGAATCGATAATCTATTAATTTGGGGTCTGTCACCTCAATAATGGTAAAGAGTAAAGACTATTAGTAGATTTTTATTGCTTGTTTGCATTATATTTACATTGCTTATTTCCATTGTCATTTCATAAACTAGTTTTCCTTCTAGATATCTCCAAGTTTGCCCATTCGTATTTTTGTTTGATTCACATAATGTTTTATTTCTAATTTTATTGGAATTCTATACTTTTCATTTAACTTGATATGGAATCTTGAATCATTTATATTATGGAATTTGAACTATTTCATTTTCTTTTTCCACAATAACATTTTTTGGAATGAAATCTGAATTTCCATTCTACCAACCAAATAAGGTATGAAATGTAATTCAAATTCTAATTCTTATGGATTTTAAAAATTTTGCGAACCCAACAGGTCTTTAAGGTTTCAGAAGAGTTCGGTTCGAATTTTATGGGTTAATGATCTGGGCATATCCAAGAATAAGTCTAGGAAACGGTCACGAAAATACTAACTAGGTTGTATGGATCTGATCTAGTAGGCCAACTTCTTTTTGATGCTTAAACTGGTACCCCCCTCTCTTTACTCTTTAAAACTAATTTTCCTTCCATCTATTAGACAATAAAACAAGAAAGATTAAACCATACACGAAGCACTACAATGTTCAATTGTAAACTCGTGAAACAATTGAAACCGGGCCCCGTTAGAATGAGTTAACCAGTGGACCTTTTACACCACAAGTTGTTACACAAGGAATCTCTAGTCATTATGCAAGTTGTTTCTTAAATGGTCTATGCAAAGTGGTTTTCTTGAATGGTCTAAGTGAAGCGAGTGAAATTCGGGCACGCTTGCGCTTTACTGAGTGAAGGGTAAAATAGCAAGTTGACATGGGACTCAATGGGATGAGTTTTTGTCTTGTGGATATGACATATTGACGTGTACTATAACCTTTTATCCGAAAATTTTCGTGAAAACTAAAAAACTGGCCAAAACACACTGTGATCTGAATTTAACACAATGTGTTTTTAATGTGTTTTTAGAAAACACATTGTGTTAAGTTCATATCACAGTGTGCTTGAACAATTTTTTGATTTTCACGCGCTATCAAAAACACACTGTGATTAAAACTTAACACAATGTGTTAGATTCAGATCAGAGTGTGTTTTGGTCAGTTTTCTAGTTTTCACATAAATTTTAATTTTCAAATGAAAATTTCACGATTGTTACATTGTTAATTATTTTGGCCTCATGTTACAACACATATATGTGATCAGGTTCACATAAAACAAATACTAAAATAAAATTAAACAAAACAATTGGTCTTTTCTTTCATTTGAAAATTGTTGTGTATCATATTTGGTATCGATAAATAATAAAAGCCATTATGATCAATTGGTTTTTATCGCTGATGCATCATATCTATTTTTAATACTTTATAAAAATTCTCCATTAAAGTTAGTTTGAATAATTATGTTTCCAAAATAACCTCCGACCAAAAACTAAGAATAAAAGAAGATCATATTTAATTTATCTGCAGATTATCAACATTTAAGACTATCATTTTATTTGGTTCAAACTGTTTTCAAAAGAACCTCCAACTAAAAATTCTCATTTTATTCTTAGTTTCTTGTCAAATCTGTATATATTAATTTAGTTGGATCATTCTAGTATGCTCTTAATATGATATATCAGTTTGAAATGAATTATTAGATTTTAGAAGCAAACTGGGTGTTAAGTCATCAAGAAATAAAGTTCATATTTTGTGTCCTTTTTGCGCATTTGGTTTAATGCAAGTGATATATATTGTCTTGATTTTAGAATCTTAGTACACAAGCTTTAACACTTTTAGCGGAAAAGCTTTTGAATAATGTATCATGCATGGCACATATAATTGTCAACTTTTTAGTTTTATTTTGTCATATTACGATTTTATCATCATCATCATTATATTTTTCCTGTATATTTTCACGTAAATCAAAAATCCAAAAGCACATCTCTGATTCAAAATCAAATAAAATGAGAAATAAGAGATCGACTATTGTGCTCAAATAAGAGACTTCTATCACTTTAAATAGAAATTTGTTAATCATAAATTCATAACCCCTAAAATTATACGGAGTAGTTATAGTTACCTCGAAATAAAATAATAGTTGAAAACTACTTTTAAACAACTTATATCTTTATCTACAATGTTTTACGGTATATTATTCTTAGCATTAGCAAAATCCATTAAAGTACACGGATTGCCAATCGGTGCTCATTTTAGAAAACTTGTCAAACATAAACTTAACTTTGAAGATGGTGAGTGACTAAGATACTCCTTTAACTTTACATGCAAAAAACGTGACACCATTTAGTGGTTTTCATTTTGCTCGTTGGATCGGAATAATAAAATCAAACCCATATATCACGTTGATTAGAATTGAATCAAAAGCATAGTTAAGTGTTGACAATAAACTAATTAAGTGTGTTTAGGAAGGAAATTTGTATTTTAGTGAAAAGGTAAAACATAAAGAGAGAGATAAATATTACTACTCCACCCCACTAGGCCACTAGTGTGGATGGACCAACCGAACTCAAAGGAAAGTGCTTGCTTACCAACGGTTTACATTGTTTACACCCCAAGTTAAAACTTATTTACCCTAACTTATTGTCGAGTCGCCTTTCATCATGTCAAACAATCATAAGATTTTTATTAAATTTTATCCATCTATGTAACTAAATAAGAAAATGAGGATTAATATACTCCTATGAGTTAAGATATACGAGTAAATACTTACCCTTACTCATAGATAAAAAGATTGTATTTTAAAAACACTTTAACCATTTTACAAAAAATAAGGATCGAACAAATGAGGTATAAAGAAGTTAAGATGTAGATACTTTTATGGAAAATGATAAATCAACGTCATATATATATGTATAAAAAACCCTAATATCTTAAAAACTTGACAAATGGATTCTATTATGTCTCTTTACATATCTCATCTTTAATTTGATTCTTTTAAATGTCATCATCTTATGTTTATGTTGATTTTTAAATATACAAGTTATAGATTGATTTATCATTTTTAAATATCCATTATTTTATATGTTTTCAAAAGTATTTTTTATTTTTTAAACAAAATTCTTTTATATACTTGCTTATATATGTTATATAATATTCCGACTCTTACGATTCGAGTCACATTTGATTTACGAGTAAAAATAATAAAGTTTCCGAGTCAAGACAACAACGAGTCAACAACTATATTGGATGTCCTTTGAAAACAGTCTCTTGACATTTGGGTATAAGTAGCAATTCTACATGTTTAAATTGTTGTTTAATCGTATAAGTAACAATTCTACATTTGTGTATAAGTAGCACTTCTACATGTTTAAATTCTGTATTCGTACTTCCCATTATAGCTCAGTGGTTTAACACCAGCTTTACATGCTGGAGGTCTCGAGTTCGAGACATGGGAAAGACATTTAAAAGGAATTTCACAAATAAAGTCCTCCAGTGAAGCAGGTTTGAGTCCTGCAGAGGGGGCAGGGTTTTACCCCAATTAAATGTCGTGCCTTCGGGCGGTTTAGTTGGGGGTTTCTCCTCCTACTAGGTATTGAGGGTGAGGGGGCTCTCTAGCGCGGACCCGGTTAAGACAACGTAAGCTAGATTCCCTGTTGCGAGCAAATGATCCACACCTTTCACAAAAAAAAAATTCTGTATTCATGAATGTAGTGATAATACCACAAATTTATACTCCCTCCGTCCCATTTTAATTGTCCTATTTTGACTGTCAAGTCTTTTTCTTCTGACTTTGACCGTAAATATCTTTGTTTATGTTATATATTAGTTGATTAAAGTTATATCAATGAAAAGTAAATCTAAAATTCAATCAATTCATATATGTTATATCAAGTATTACATTACACAAACAAAAATATTTACGGTCAAAGTTGAAAGAAAAAGACTCAAAAAGTCAAACTAGGACACTTAATATAGGACGGATGAGTATTAATTTAACTTTTAACCTTGAAATATAAGCTAAGTATTCATTAGTTTCCCATTGTAGATAGTCAATGGGAAACAATTTAATACTCACTGTTTATTAAATCTAGCTAATTATCCATCTGAAAAGAGATATATTCATATTTAATTTTTGATCTATAGCCTACTGATTTGTTAACAGACTTGGATTCAAAAGGACTATCTCGATCAATGAAAGATTTTATTGAAGTCATTGTATATACTGTGTGGCCGGTGGGTAACATGATGATTTCGTAATGATGTGGTTTTCAAACTAGAAAGAGATAAAAAAAAATTGTTATTCGACATGATACATAATTATTCGTTTTTATGGTATTGTAATAGGAACTAGAAAATATCGATGAAGTGGAATGAGTGGCTACAAAACCCATTATGTAAACTGTAATTTTCTCTAACCATCGGTTGTCAATTGTTAATCAACTTATTAATATACTAACTACTAAGTTAATTTGATCACTACTTAATCGGCTAATTTTAGTTGTCACTAGTTACTTCTCCATTTCATTTTCCAGGTTACACTTACCACTATCAAGTCAGATTTCTAAATAAAAATGAAAAAGTAAAAATTGAACCTACAGATAGAAACTTTATCTTACATCACATAAATGGTAAAAATGTCTGTGTACTTTATAAAAGTGTCGTGTAGTAGGTTCGAAAGCCTCCAATCGGGTTAAAAGAAGAGAAATCCACTTTAATTATTCCAAACTCATTTACAGCTGTAAATCCAATTTTGGTGAAAAAAAATGTATGCACTTTTGTGTATATGAGAGGGGTACCCGCGCAATGCAGCGACAGAACGGCGACGACGGGTGATGATGACATTTACGGTGTGGTTATTAATGTAAAGGTAGTTTACGTAAAAGGATAACATAGTTAATGAAAAGAGACACTTGTGAAATATGAGATATGTGTGAAGATGTTTGGTTTTATGAAATGGTGTTTTAGGATTTAGGATACATGTGTTAAAAGATTAGGGGTAAAAAAGGTATTTCAAAGGCTGAATTTTTTAAAGGAAAAAAAATAGTCTTTCTCTTTATTAGATAGTATAGATAATTAATTAACTAAACATAAACAAAACATTCACAATATCTTTAAACAAGATTTTGACACGAGACCAAATTAAAAATGGAATGTGTAAATATTAATAGCTTTCAAAGAATTTCATAATCAGTACCCTTAAAATCAAACCAAAAGACTGCTCCGCAAATTACACATGATCAAATACCATTTCGACTCGTATTCGTTTCAACCCGAACTCGTGTTAAGCCGTTTCAAAAAAGACTCATATCAACCCGGTCCTGTTTCAACCCGAACCATATTGACCCGTTGCCCAAACCCGTCTGACCCGTCCATTTTGCCACCTATACTTACGAACGAAGTAGACAAAGTAAATGTGATTGTGAGAAATAGTATATCCTGAATCCTTGATAATCCGGTGATAGTGAAATAACATCAAAATTATCTATAATCCGACCATACCTAGAAACATGTAAAACACAAGAATAACATTTCAATTGTTGGTAACTTGTATTTGTTAAAAAAAGAAAAAAAACAATTGTGAGAAAGAACTGTTAGATGGTTCCAGATTAATTGCTCACAGCAATATCGTAAATTGTCTTTTCCATGAACACCATGTATCTCCTATTCCTATATACATGGGAACCAGCTGTATGCGATTGTACGTATCGAAAATCTCAACAAACCAATCAGTACAACAGTCCACAGCATATATACATATATTAGCATACACCTACAATCTGAGTCATGACTCAGTCTCTAGCTATATGTCCATAGATACATTAAAACCTGACCCCGGACCCCCTCCATCGATCAATTATAACATATACTTGACTACACCTACACATTATAAATTTATCTCTAATTAATCTTATTTCTTCATCATATATATTATCAATAATAGGGCCATTTATACATATACCCATACATGCACATATGTAGAATCACAATCACATAGTACTATTATTGGTTACATCCAATGCACATATGAGCTGTATTGAAAATGAAGTTTAATGAAGCATTTGTTGTGATCTTCACTTCAGCTAACAACGTACCACCCTTCCACTCTTTGACATATACCATATGATTGTCGTCTTTTTTATCCCAAAAAATACAATTACTAATATCAATCGTATTTATATAGATAATGCAGTTTCCTAGATTACCATTGTGGTTTTCATAAGCGAGTCAAGTGCTTTTTGAAATTCAAAGTATATAATTAAAGGGACTATCACGTTGGTTAATTGGGTCGATATTGAGGATTCAAGTGTGCAGGATGAGTCGGAAAAAAAAAGGCCATGGCTCCAAACGAACTCAAATAAATATAAAAGTTTTGTTTGACATACGAATTAATTGAGTTCTACGTTAAAACTAAACCATAATGTTATATCTGACCGTCATCCACAAATCATCATATTGATACATCTCAATCATCTAATACACTAAAAATTTAAACCCATTGCATCGTAACAACATATAGATAATTGTCATTGTCATATGATCGTGTAAAAGTCCATGAGAAAATACTATATATTGTTAATAGCACTTATTATCATAAAGCGGGGAAAAAAGAAGTAGAAATTCTAAACAGTTTAGGCCATACGTTTCTTATTCTCCTAACAAAAATACAAAGCAACAATTCTATAACCAACCCGCAACATTAACTGCAAGGACTACAAAAGGAGTGGAAAACTCCCAACCAACGAAGGCCGAGCCACCGATTTTCACTTCGTAGTGTTTTTGATGTAGTCCCAACCATGTCACGAGGCTTAACAAACCAACCAAAAAGACCAGCAAACAACATAAGACAGAGTAACCAGACCAAGCCTACAAACAGCCGCCGAGTCATCCTTTAATGAGGGGATTCGCTAACCAATTGTTCCAGCTATACGCATGCTTCCTGTCTCTATTAGAAACCCAAAGGAATGATAGTGATACAATAGAATGGAAAATGTTAGTAACGTTCTGTTGATTACCATTATGTACAACAATTTTTAGTAATTATGATGAATGAGAAAAGTATTTTTTATGTTAATTAATATGTCTAAATGGTTCCTATTTACTATGTATAGTTGGATTAGCACTAAAGTGTGTATGTTACATGTTTGTTATTCTTCACTACTCATGATGTAGCCATGTGATACTCGGCCGAATGATATGTTTACTAAACTCTTTACACTCTCTTGCTATTCCCTCGTTTGGCCGGAGTTCCTTATGAAAGTAGTCTCTCTACCTCTGGGTAGAGACAAGATTGTTTACATTTCACCTCCCCCACACCCGTTTACAGTGATTGAGTCTTGTTGTTGTTGTTTATCAAAAGTTACAGTATAATATACGGTAGCCTAATGTTTTTCCATAATTTTTGATGATCACATCAAGTCAAAGGACGGAGTGTGCTAAAGACGTGATTAAAGGCATTTGGTTCGTGTGATGGTGGTCAATTTGGAAACACCGAAATGCTATTTTTTTCAAATCATGCCAACCGAGTAGCTATGAGGTGTTCTCCTCGATTGTTTCGTTATCTTTTCTTTGGCTGTCCAACCAATACTGTTAATTCTTCGTGGCCTACTTGGACTACTAGTCCATGTCTCTTAATGTAATCCTTCGATGTCTTACTGAAAGTTTCATTTTCATTAATAATAATAAGTGACTGTTGTAAAGAAAAAAAATTATACAGAGTATAAAAATCATAAGACTTTTAATAATCTACAAGATTATTAAGCGTAATAATATCAAAAGAAAAAAAAATAAAAGGGAATTAATGGATTATATTTGTTAGAATGTTATAGGTTTAGGCGTTCAAATGGTTTAGTGAGATGGCATGATAAAAAGATTTACAATCGTTTTTTTTTTTCAAAAAAATAAAATATCAATATACAATATAATAGATTTTTTATTAACTAAATACTAGGCCAATGATATTCAACCGAGGTGGTAAGTGTTTTGGTGGTTTAATTATCCCCGAATCTTGAGTTTGAGTGTTGTGGCTAACAAGTTTTTGGAGTGTTCTTTAATTTCTTGGATCCATTATACTATATCGCAGATAGATTTGATTAAGATAATATAGTCTATACCATGATCTCATTCTTGTATGATAAGTTGGTGGTGATTTAAAATACACCAGTTTAAAAGAGAAACTAAATATTTCTTACTAGAATAACGCATTATTTATCTTTTTGTTAATCGATTTTTTTTTATTGTAGAAATAAGAGAAAGGAGTTAGTTTTACAAAGGAGTAGACATATTTTATTATAACCACAAGGCTTGTTTATTGGTGAAAACAACAATAACGACAATATCCAATCTTAATGTTAATGGGGTACGTAGAAGGTGAGATGTATAAAGTTTTAATTCTACCCAAAACTAATATACTTATGGGTAAAGATATTGTATACAAAAAGATCTATAGCAAAAAATCAAAGTAACTAGTGGAAATGTATGACAAAGTAACTTCGGCTCATCATGTTATACTCGCGGGGAAGGAAAAATGAGCTGTTTACGCTTTAGTATGGTATTACTTGAATAAAATAGAAATGCGATAAAAGTATCTAGTTTATTGGTAAATATTGGATTTTTAAAAATAAAATTTTTTACAGGTCAAAAAAATGTCCTTTTATGGGAAGTTCACCTAAGTAAATTTTGGAATTATTTAACTGGTAAAAAAGGTTGGATAGCAAAGTTAAAATATAAAAAAAGAGAGTTTACGATATGCACAACTTGTACACGTTGCAGATTGAAACGAATCAAAACTAAAACAAAACTTCTAAACTTTTTTGGTTGCTTTTATCATAATAATATTGATAAATTAAAAAGACAAGGAGTTTCTTTATTGTAATTCAGCTTTTTTACTTCTGATTAACGTAACGTGTCCACCAAATAAAACTTGTTTATAGGGATGTGCATGGTTTGGTTTGGACGGTTTTAGCCAAAAATCTCAACCAAACCAATACATACGGTTTCACGATTTTTCAAACCAATCCGTCCAAATTGTTATGTCGAACCAAACCAACTAAAACCAATTAATCCGGTTTGGTTTGGACGGTTAAACGTTTTTTTTTTTTGTTAAATTAAATGTATAAAAGCATAAAATAATACGTAGCATTTAAGATTCGATATCATGACATAACAAAATATTCATAAGTCTTATTAGACAAAACAAACATAACAATTTAAGATTCGATATCATGTCTACAACTTTGACAAATAATAAGTATATATAATTTACATTATTAACTATTAATATAAATATAAACTTACAATTATTATAACTAAATGGTCCGGTTTGGTTTTACCGGATTGTATAATATCTAAAACCAAAACCAAACCATACAAATGGTTTACGGAAAAAACAAACCGACGGTTCAAAATTTTGATTTAAAACCAACCAATCCGTCCAAATACCTCGGTTTAAATGGTTTAACCGGTTTGGACCAAACGGTGCATATCCCAACTTGTTTATTCTTGCTATTCAAGCAACTTGTCTCATATATATATGGTCCGGGTTAACCTCAATTTCAAAATAAAATAAATGTTATCCTTAATTGTTGCATGTACGTTAAATTAAGATTCAATGTACCTAATCAATATTATAACTTTTTTTTGTTTCCTCTTCTTTTTCATTTCATAATTTGAAGAGTATGAACAAGCTAATTTAGGGGCAAAATTGGAATGAAACCCCAAAAAAGGAAACAAAAAGTAAACTCTTAAATGCGAACTGCCCCTTGAATAAAGCAATCCAATAGATCTCACTACATGAATCACCCTTGCTTCATACAATATTTACGAAGTTACCTCTTCCTAAAATCTTTTCTAAATAATCAGAATAAATAACAAAAAGTCAATTTATTCAGGTATAGCGGTCAACATTGCCATGAAGTCACGCCTCCTTCCACCACTGCCTGACGCCGCACCACCGCCGCTTCTCCGCCTACTCGTTCTCTCAAAACCACCAACATCCGCCACCCGACCAGAACTCTTCATATGACATTTTTCCAACGTTGTAAAAGATACATTTTTCCTACGACAACCAGCCAATGCTGAACTTGCTTTTACAGCCAATGCAGCCATTTCTTCAGGTGTAAGCGGGTGTCTCAACCTGGTCAACGGAAGTGCAAAGTAAAGTTGACCAAGTTGGAGTTCTTCGTCCTCGTTTAAAGATGAAACGACGACGTCGAACTCCATTTCGTCCGCGTTACAAATGAACGAGGACGGATTTTTTTGTAACACATAGGATACTTTAATTGGGTACGAAAATTCTTGTAACATTCCATCGTGTGATATTAATTTAGCCGTTGCTACATTTGTTGATTCACAAGAGCTACAAATTCCCATTTTGTTGAATATAGTATACATACAAATAATAATAATAGATGACACAATGTATTTTTGTTTTTTTGGAATGTGTGAGATAGATGGATGGAATGAGATGTGTGGTTTGATGTTATATATAGTGGGCGAGACTGGAAATGTTCTTGAAGGGTATTATGGTAGTTTTGTAAATGGATTTAAATATAAAGGGAGCAAGTGTGGGGCCCAATCAAGCTGTAAGATGTGGATGACAGCAGAGGAGATGTGTCCTTAAACAAATGCCCATTATTTTTGGAGATATTTACCACGGAGGGACTGATATGTCGTTTAGTGAAAGTTATGTTTTTACTGTGGGCCGGGTTAAATTATGACGTATGTCGATCAGGTAAAAGACGTAAAATATCTGATTTTGTAATAATTGGAGAGTTTGAGTTAACTATCAACAACAACAACAACAAGGTACTCAATCCCGACATAAGTCGGGCTACGAGGGAGGTATGATGTAGACAGACCTTACCCCCACACAAAGGTGGGGAGGCTGCTTCCAGATCCACCGAGGTGGAAGGGACCTCCGGCCCGGGGTGAAAAAAAATAGGGTTAGATCCACCGGAGTGGAAGACTTAACCGGAAAAATCTCGATCTCAGATCTACTCTCGATCTCAAAGAGAAGCCGGAGAAACCTCTCAACGGCTCTCTAGAGAGAGAGAAGAGAGAGAGAGACAATGTTTGAGTTAACGTATGGTTGTGCGTTATTTTCTGAGTCAGCAAATCACTTGAAATTGATTTGGGTAAAAAAATCGTAAACTTTATATAAACTTATCACCTTTTTTACTAGTTTGAAGTTTCGAAACCTAGGCATTCAAAAATATAATTTTGAGATAGCATAACACTCGATTCGACGAGCATTAAACTCGCACACAAATATAGAGGATTTACAAAGCAATAGCATGACTTTGATTTATTAGTCTGATGAGTTTCAATTCAAATGATGCAAGTAAATTCTAGGACATTGTTTAAAACTTTAAATGTATCAACACGAATTATATCACAAGTATGTGTCTAGGCGCATATATCAACGCAATTTAGTATGTTTATTCGGCATTAGTAACATATTACTAAAATCCTATAACGGAATGTATAACGGTATATATATATTATATATATTAATATATATATATAGGTAAATTACACTTTTCGTCCCTGAAGTTGGCAGCTTTTACACTTTTCGTCCCTGAAGTTGGCAGCTTTTGCACTTTTCGTCCCTAACCTTTAAAAATTACAATTTTAACCTTAAAGTTGTCAAATTTTTGCAATCAAGGTCCAAGGGGGAAACGGTGTGAGCTTATGGCCGTTAGTCATGGCACGCGCGATTCACGTGAGGGCAAAACAGACTTTTGGCCCCTCCCGCCTCTCTCAGCTTACAAAAGAAGATTTTGCATCGGGATTTTCATTATGAATCCCTAATCTTTTCACCCAAAATTCACACACACACACACATTCATAAAACAATCATAAGAAACTTTATGGTATGATCCCATTCTGTAACTTTTCAATTTTTTAATTTAAATTAAATTAGGGTTTTGTCCAAAAAAAATTTAAATGTCAAAGCTGGTTTTTCATTATAATTAATTAATTCTTTTTTAAATCATATTTTATTTTCAACAGATCCCAATATATAACTTTTTAATTGTTTAAATTAAATTAGGGTTTTGTCAAAAATTGTGTAAATTAAATTAGGGGTTTTCAATAATGAGGGTCATGCTCCTAATGAAAGTATGAAATATTTGCTTGAAAAGGGTGACCTTGTGTATGATGTAGATGTTGATATGTCTCACTTTAAGTAAATTTGAAAGTATGAAATATTTGCTTGAAAAGGGTGACCTTGTGTATGATGTAGATGTTGATATGTCTCACTTTAAGTAAATTTGAAAATATGAAATATTTGCTTGAAAAGGGTGACCTTGTGTATGATGTAGATGTTGATATGTCTCACTTTAAGTAAATTTGAAAGTATGGAAGATTTGCTTGAAAAGGGTGACCTTGTGTATGATGTAGATGTTGATATGTCTCACTTTAAGGGTAAATTTGAAAGGTATGATGTAAACTGGGTTGGGAAAGGGGTTGAAACTGCTGTTGGTGAGTTAAATGTGGGCAATGAAGTCTTAGCTATAGACTTTGATGAGTATGACAGTGGATGTGGCTCTGATGAAGAAGGGATTGAAAGAAAACAGAAATTAAGAAGGTTGAAGGTGGAGCATACTTCAAGGGGTGAGAAATATATAACACCACCATTCCATCTTGGTCAGACTTTTAAGGAGAAAAAAGAGATTCAAGTGTTACTGAAAAATCATTTAGTTGAGACTAGAAGGGATATCAAGATAGTGAAGAATGATCATGAGAGGATTAGGGCTGTTTGTCATGGTCATATCCCAACTTTAACATCAAACAGGATTCCTGCAAAGTTGCCTGTGAGAAGGAAGGGGTCCAATAGCCAAACTGAGGGGTCCAGTAAAAATAAAAATAAGGGGCCCAACAAGGAGGAGGAGTCCAACAACAAAGCAATAAAAGGGGAGACAAGTGAGGGTAAAAAGGTCAAAACAAAAACACCCACTTGTCCTTGGACCCTACTTGTGTCAAAACCAGGAGAGGAAGAGAATTGGTCTGTAAAAACTTTTAGACCAGACCACAAATGCTTGAAAACCAGATCTTTAACACAAGCAAACTCCACTTTTTTATCAGAGCATGTGTGTGACATAGTTAGGTTAGATCCAGATATCTCAGGTGAAGCTCTTCAAGATCTACTAACTAAACAGTTTGAGATAAGTATCAGCAAGATGGCAGCCTACAGAGCAAAAGAGAAAGCTGTGAAGAAACTAAGAGGGGATTATCATGAGCAGTTTGGTTTGTTAAGAGATTACATCATGGAACTCAAACAAAAAAATCCAAACACCACTGTTAAGCTAGAATTTGCATACCAGTCAGTTAATCCAGCTTCTGAAACTAGGGTTTTCAAGAGGATTTATGTTTGTTTGGGGTCATTGAAGCAGGGATTTAAGGAGTTAGGTAGGGAGTTGATTGGATTAGATGGGGCATTTATGAAAGGTCCATACCCTGGTCAACTGCTGACAGCTGTAAGTGTGGATGGAAATAATGGCATATATCCTGTGGCTTATGCCCTTGTGGAGAGTGAATGCAGAAATTCATGGAATGGTTTTTAGAGTGTCTGGGTGATGATCTTGAACTGCCACATAATGCAAACTTCACATTCATTTCTGATAGGCAAAAGGTAAATTGAATTTTGATTTATTCTGTATATTTTTGTTTAATTATGTTTAATTATTTTTAATTAAATTATGGTTTTGTCAATAATGAGGGTCATGCTCCTAATGAAAGTATGAAATATTTGCTTGAAAAGGGTGACCTTGTGTATGATGTAGATGTTGATATGTCTCACTTTAAGTAAATTTGAAAAGTATGATGTAAACTGGGTTGGGAAAGGGGTTGAAACTGCTGTTGGTGAGTTAAATGTGGGCAATGAAGTCTTAGCTATAGACTTTGATGAGTATGACAGTGGATGTGGCTCTGATGAAGAAGGGATTGAAAGAAAACAGAAATTAAGAAGGTTGAAGGTGGAGCATACTTCAAGGGGTGAGAAATATATAACACCACCATTCCATCTTGGTCAGACTTTTAAGGAGAAAAAAGAGATTCAAGTGTTACTGAAAAATCATTTAGTTGAGACTAGAAGGGATATCAAGATAGTGAAGAATGATCATGAGAGGATTAGGGCTGTTTGTCATGGTCATATCCCAACTTTAACATCAAACAGGATTCCTGCAAAGTTGCCTGTGAGAAGGAAGGGGTCCAATAGCCAAACTATGGGGTCCAGTAAAAATAAAAATAAGGGGCCCAACAAGGAGGAGGAGGACATCATAAACAAAGCAACAAAAGGGGAGACAAGTGAGGGTAAAAAGGTCAAAACAAAAACACCCACTTGTCCTTGGACCCTACTTGTGTCAAAACCAGGAGAGGAAGAGAATTGGTCTGTAAAAACTTTTAGACCAGACCACAAATGCTTGAAAACCAGATCTTTAACACAAGCAAACTCCACTTTTTTATCAGAGCATGTGTGTGACATAGTTAGGTTAGATCCAGGTATCTCAGGTAAAGCTCTTCAAGATCTACTAACTAAACAGTTTGAGATAAGTATCCGCAAGATGGCAGCCTACAGAGCAAAAGAGAAAGCTGTGAAGAAACTAAGAGGGGATTATCATGAGCAGTTTGGTTTGTTAAGAGATTACATCATGGAACTCAAACAAAAAAATCCAAACACCACTGTTAAGCTAGAATTTGCATACCAGTCAGTTAATCCAGCTTCTGAAACTAGGGTTTTCAAGAGGATTTATGTTTGTTTGGGGTCATTGAAGCAGGGATTTAAGGAGTTAGGTAGGGAGTTGATTGGATTAGATGGGGCATTTATGAAAGGTCCATACCCTGGTCAACTGCTGACAGCTATAAGTGTGGATGGAAATAATGGCATATATCCTGTGGCTTATGCCCTTGTGGAGAGTGAATGCAGAAATTCAAGGAATGGTTTTTAGAGTGTCTGGGTGATGATCTTGAACTGCCACATAATGCAAACTTCACATTCATTTCTGATAGGCAAAAGGTAAATTGAATTTTGATTTATTCTGTATATTTTGTTTAATTATGTTTAATTATTTTTAATTATGTTTAATTATGTGTAATTCTGTTTTAATTATGTTTAATTCTGTTAATTTCTGTTTAATTATGTTTAATTATGTTTTAGGGTATCCTCCAAGCCATTAACAGGCTCTTCCCAAGTGCAGAACATAGGTTCTGCCTGAGGCATATCCATGAGAACTTGAAAACAAAGTTCAAAGGATGTGGGTTAAGACATCACCTGTGGTTTGCAGCTACCAGGACAACTGTGGTTGAATTTGAGCGTGCAATGGAGGAGATAAGGAGACAAGATTCTAGGGCTTATGACTGGCTAAGGGCTATACCAGTAGCATCATGGTCAAGAGCTCACTTCTCTGGTAAGTTACATGTTTATTTGGATGTAAAATGCAAGTATTATGTCTCTTTTGGTTGTAAATTACATTATTAGTGGTTTATCTTCATAACAGGTAGGGCTAAATGTGACATACTCTTGAACAATATATGTGAGTCTTTCAAAAGTAAGCTGGTTAAGGGTAGAGATAGACCTATTATCACTTGTTTGGAGTTTGTGAGAGAGTACCTTATGAAAAGGCTAGTTGGTGTACAAGAGGTCATAGATGTATGTACTGGTCCACTGGCCCCAACAGCAACCCTAATTCTAGATGCAACTAAGGAAGAAGCCTCTAGGTACAATGTCATTTTCAATGGGGAGAATAAGTACCAAGTGACAGGGCCATGGAATGATCAATGTGTGGTGAATATGGTACAGAGGACTTGTTCTTGTAGGAAGTGGGAATTGACAGGCATCCCTTGCAAACATGCAGTGGCCACTCTAAACAACATGCATAAGTATGGTTGTTGTAACATCCTAAACTTTTTATTTAACAGTTGACTAATGCCGTTAAGTCAACATTATGGGTGTCGTTAAGTCTATTGTAGATTTAATGCATATATGTAGTTAAAGTGTGATTGTGTGTGAAGTTTGAAAGCCTAAAATGTATAATGCAGGATATGTGTGTATATAATGTAGTTAAACGCCTATGTAGTGGCATCTAAAGAAGTATTTATGTTATATATGGTCCCTAAGGTAGTTTGTGACTAGTAATGAAGGATTAGGAAGCTTAGGGACTAGTTTTGACATAGGGGCAAAGTCAAAAACGGGTTTAGGGAGTTAGGGGGTGTCATTAGGTTGTCATTTGCAGATTTCCTTCCTCCTAAACAAGCCCTAGCCGCCCCATAGCATTCCTCCATCAAATTGCAAGCCGAAAAGCTTCCTTACGTGTGATTCGGGTGTGTATTTGTCAAGAGTTTTGCATCCTATTTGATATCTACAAGTAGAGCAGGTATGATTTCATTGTTTTCAGGTCCTTTTGATATTATGAGTCATTAGGATTAATTATTGGATTATGGGGGAATCGTTTAACGGAGATTAATGGTGGTTTTGATGTTAGGAATGGTTGTTTAATGTGACCTAATGATCCATTTTGTTAACAATTCGTTCATGGAGCAATTGATGGTGTCAAATCATCAATTAGGTTTTAAAAGAGTCTTTTTCTGCTGTAAAACCCGTTTTTGGAAAAAGCAGACCAAAAGAGACTAATACCTCGGGTAATAGTCTAGAAATGGACAAAATTGAGAATAGTCGGAAAGAGACTAATACCTCGGGTAATAGTCTAGAAATGGACAAAATCGAGAATAGCCGTAAAGAGACAAATACCTAGGGTAATAGTCAAAATGAGACTATTACTTGAATTGATGGTAAGTAAAGGGGTATGCGGCATGTATATAGACTGTAGGTCGGTTTAGTCTCGTTATACTCGTTAATTGGTCCTATGTTGATTATTAGGTAGTCGGGAATACTTGGAAAGCTCGGTAACTTGCGTTATCATTTGTTGGTAAGCCGTACCAAGGTAAGATACACTACTTTTGTCACGCTGAGGGTTCAACGAAAAGAATGGTTTCATAATTATAACTTCCCAATTGGTAACTTATCTTGTTATGGGTGATATGGGTTATGTAGTTGACCTATGAAACCTGAAATGCAGTCCCTCGTGACATGTAATGTAGTACATGTTATGATATGAAGTATAATGAAGTGTGTGATAAGATATGACGTGTGAATTAGTGATTGATATGCAGTATTTGTTGTTGTTAAACGATGTTGTTGTGATGTATGTGGGTATTTCGGGTTACACGAGAGGTATTGTGGGTTATGAAGTTGACCATGAGACCTGAAATGCAGTCCCTCATGACACGTATTGTAGTGCATGTTATGATATGACGTGGAATGTAGTGCTATGTATGAAGTATAATGTAGTGTTATGATATGCAGTAACTTGTGATGTTATGAGATGCAGAATATGCTGTTATTGGTTGATGTAGTGTAATGTATGAAGAATAATGTAGTTTTATGATATGAAGTAATATGCAGTGTCTTGTAATGCAGTGTGATGTAGTTTTATGTTGTTATGTGCATGTTTGTATGGCTTGCTCATCTAGTACACTAGACTTGCTAAGTTGTCATGTCACGTGCACGTTTAAGGGCCCAAAACGTAAAAGCAGTAAACGTAGTAATTGTTTAGGTAATGCAGTCACCTAAACTAAATAACGCAGGATCGAGCTCGTTAAACTTTGATGCAGGAAAGTGTTAAGCTTAACCCGTACTTGCCCTAGCCGGCTAAGTGCGTTGACGTAGGTTGCTTGGGTGGCTCCTTGCAACATGGTCATTTAATGCAGGGCGAGTAATACGAGGGGTCTGACCCGCCTCCATATACGGATTACTCCGGGATTGGCTTGCCATTCCTTAACGACGCTTGATGTACAACCGTGTGGGGTTTGTCATCTAGTCGGGTGTAACTTATGTTACACATTAACGCAGTTAATAACGTAGTAAAGCAGTTAAAACGTAGTAAAGCAGTCAATGTAGAAAGCAGTTATGTGGTTAAACGTGTGTAATGAAGTAATGCAGGATAGGCACATTTAGGGTGATTCATCCTAATTGATATGAAGTTGATATGCAGTTATGTGTGAACGTGTGGTGTGTGTTGTGCATAAATAAACTTGTCTAATGATTAAGATTGTTTTAATTGGACAAATGTTTTAATAACATAGTGTTATCTTACTTAGCTAATTCGTTAGCTAACACTTGTTTCTTAAATGTGGTTGTTCCCTCAGGTTTAGCTTGAAGGTAGACGATGAAGGAAAAGTGAGGTGTGGGTAGATGCATGCAGACGACCTTAGCTACCCATAGACGATTATCTCTCTAGACATTTAATTACACTTCGTACTTGATGTCGAATTTATGTAGTATTGTTGAACGGTTGTTTTGTGTTGGGCAATCGTTGGGTTTTCATTTTAAACTATTTGATGGTATTGCATGTAACACCAACTAAACGTAGAAACCGAACAGTTTTTATCGGTTTTGACTTTTAAAGTATTTTCTTCCGCAATTTGACACCGTTAGGTGAAAGTTTTTGAAAACCCATATTTTTAAATGTCGGGTGTTACAGTTATGATGTAGGAATACCAGAGGATTGGGTACACACCGCTTACACACTAGAGACATGGAAAAAGGTTTATTCATTCAAGATTCAACCCATTGTTGGTGCAACTTACTGGCCTATTAGTGACTGCCCAATCAAGATACTACCTCCTTACCACCATACCCAAGTTGGTAGGCCAAAAAAGAAGAGAAAGAGAAGTGCAACTGAGAATGACCAATCTTTTGTCAATAATGGTAAACTGTCTAAGAAGGGAAAGACCATCACTTGTGGAAAGTGTCGACAGAAAGGTCATAACTCTAGGGCATGCAAGGGTCAATCAGAAAATGCAAGTCAACCAAGGTAATAGATTTGTCTTTAATTTATATGTCAGTGATTTTTTTTATAAATTCTCTTCTAATTAGTAATACTTGGTAATGTTTGTCAAAGTGCAAGAGTGAGGAAGCCAACTAAATCAAGTCAGCCAAGTCAATCAAGGCATCCAAGTCAATCAAGTCAGCCACCTAAAGCAAGTAACCCAAGTCAACCAAGGCAGCCAACTCAATCAAGTCAGCCAACTCAATCAAGTCAGCCAAGTCAATCAAGGCAGCCAAGTCAATCAAGTCAGCCACCTGAAGCAAGTCACACCAAGTCAATCAAGTCAGCCAAGTCAATCAAGTCAGCCAAGTCAATCAAGGAAGCCAACTAAATCAAGTCAACCAAGTCAATCAAGGCAGCCAAGTCAATCAAGTCAGCCACCTAAAGCAAGTAACCCAAGTCAATCAACTCACCATGAGCCATCCAGTCCAGTTAGGATGGTTGTTCAGGAATCAAGCAGGGGTCCAAGGCCAGTTGTTAGCCCTAAAGGCAGGAGGATGGTTGCATCAAGTTTTTCAGGTGTCAAGACAGTTCACAAGTAGTGTGGTTCAATTTCAAGTGAAGACTTTTATGTGGTCCTGGACATTTCTATGTTTTATGTATTTGTAATGTGTATGTGCAACCTAGACAGTTTGTTGATGACTTAATTTGCCTATCATGTATGCATCTATTTTGAACCTGCATTTTGTTAAACTATTGATACATGAAAACAGGCTATGCAATATGATATTTGGTTTGCAAAAATCTGGAATTACTTTGTATTTTCATGATCAGATTGTTGACTTTTAAATGTCAAACCTGCATTTTGTTATTTGCATTTTGTTGACTTTTAAATGTCAAACTTGCATTGCATTTTGTTATTTTCATGAGCAAATTGATATTTGCATTGCATTTTGTTACTTTTAAATGTCAAACCTGCATTTTGTTATTTGCATTTTGTTGACTTTTAAATGTTAAACCTGCATTGCATTTTGTTATTTTCATGAGCAAATTGATATTTGCATTGCATTTTGTTAAACCTGCAATTTGCTATTGTTTGACTAAGTTTAGTCAACCTTTTTGCATTGCATTTTTTCTGCCATTTCCAAAACACAATTCCATTCACATTTCCAAATTATGAATTACACAAACACAATTCCATAGTACCAAAGGCACTTCCTAATGCCATTTCCATTCAAATTGATCAAATTTTTTACAAAAGACATTACAAAGGACATTGTTGTTACAACACATAATCTACATAGTACATTCCACATTATCTACATATTACATTCCCATACTACAATTGTTCTTACCACAACTGCCCAAAAGATTGAAAGGTTTGAGTTTTAGTAGTCATATTTCACATTTCTTCCACAGATACCCTATCACCAAACCAAAAATACACCAACTGAGGAATAAAGACCTCTTCAAGCATCGGTTTTCATTTTCCTTCTTCTTTATTGTTGCTTCCATTTTGTTACTTGCCTTGAGCAATCCGGGTATGATATCAACAGCTCGCTGGCACATCGGTGGGTCAATCCATGCAAATAACCCACAGCTAGGGATCTGGAAAATCATTTTACATTATACATATTCAAAGTTTATAACTTTTTTCAAATAAATAAAGGTTTTCGATATTACTTACTTGATCACAACAAAAGAACCTTCTTCCAGGGTTCCTGTCAGTCCACGAACAACGAACACCTTCTAATAGACCGTAAAAGCAACGAACAGCCATGGAAACTTGATTTTTGTTCGAGCAGTTTGACCTAATTTTTGAGGGTTTTTAACCAGATTGTGTTTTAGGGTTTAATGTGTGTGTGTTATTTTGTTTAATGTAAAAATGGGAGTGAAAAGGGGAATATATATACAAGGGCAGGGGCCAAAAGTCTGTTTTGCCCTCACGTGAATCGCGCGTGCCATGACTAACGGCCATAAGCTCACACCGTTTCCCCCTTGGACCTTGATTGCAAAATTTTGACAACTTTAAGGTTAAAATTGTAATTTTTAAAGGTTAGGGACGAAAAGTACAAAAGCTGCCAACTTCAGAGACGAAAAGTGTAATTTACCCATATATATATATATTGCATAATTCTATAAATATTTAAAAAGTAACCTATCCATATATATATATATATATATATATATATATATATATATATATATATATATATATATATATATATATATATATATATATATATATATATATATATATATATATATATATATATATATATATATATATATATATATATATATATATATATATATATATATATATATATATATATATATATATATATATATATATATATATATATATATATATATATATATATATATATATATATATATATATATGTAATTTACCCATACCCATATATATATATATATGCACGACTACGTACATTAAGCTTACCTTATGTGCTCTATAGAGCAAGAGCTAGTGTGTAGTGCCTACTGCCTAGTCGTTTGGACCATTTAGAAACGAAAGCCTAGCTTCTTGGATATTTATCAAAGACAAACAATTAGGTATAATCAAAACATTACTTTTGATGGAAAAAATCTGGAGCAAAGATTTTTATTGGAGTTTAGGCTAGAAGTCAGAGGATTTTTATTCTTGGTTTTATATTTACAAAAGAAAGTGATATATCTAAAATTACTTTTAGTCCTTGACAACAATATATGCATTGTACAATTGTACATTGTACCGTAAAATATATACCGATGTTGTAAATGGCTAATAAGTGATTAGATAAATCACACCCCTTTACAAAAGCATATTATCATGAGATGCAAGAAATGTAATCATGCATTTTGATGACTTACTCATATAGTCATATTGAACTTTTTAATATAGCGAGCGATTTGGTACATTTTCAATTTCTTATAATGATGTAGTTTAATCAAATAAATATGATTCAAAATACGTTAACATCTAGTAAGTATTCCATTTCAAGGACCCACTATACACAACAAACTTTATTTGACATATCTTTTATATTAAGAAATCACTTTTCAATGTGCAAAAACAAACTTCAAATAAAACACTAAAAAAACTAAGGGCTCGAGGCAAAAGTGCACTTTTTTCCCTAACAATTTTAAAGTACACAGAATTTGAAAACTTTTTATTTCGTAGTGGTTTATTTATTCAATTGAAATCCCGATCATTATTTGGTACAACTTTATTTTGTTGGGATTTATAATTGGATCATCTTATTACATTTTAAATATATCTAAAATGTCAAACTTTAAAATTTGGACCACCATCATTATTGGTTTCCATCATATCATCTTAAATATCTTAACAAGTTTCTATAATTGTTATGATAGGTTTGGTGGCTATGCTAAGTGAGCATGATGATTATGATATTTTTATTATACACTTGTAACTTGTTAATTATTGTTAAATCGATAGTTAGACTTTTATCTAGGAAAAGCAAAAAAGGGAATGAAGCACAGAAACATTGCAAAAATGGTCACCAATTTTTCCTCCCATTTGGGATAGTTTCCTAGTAGTAACGAAAAAAAAAGAAAATTTTGAATTAATAAGATTACGTTTCGTAATTGGTATATATTGTTAAAATTATAACCACAACCTATATATCACTTATTGAATCTTAATTCAATAATCAACCACAAACATACGAACCTGATCTCAATCAGATTACCAAAACATCAACCACCACAGCTACTCTGTTGTGGTTCTATTATCTAGAATGATAATAGTTCTATTACAAGTATCGAAATAATACCAGAAACTATGAATATATGAATGAATATATTGAAAGAAGAATAGCAGCAGTTATCGACTTGAATGATTGATTAACCCTAAAAAGGGTTAAGACTTCTTTATATACTCCAGCCACTTTCCCTTAATTGCAAACTGCACCTCTCACTTTATCATCTTGCCACTTTGAGTCCAAAACTGTAATACCTGCATCACAAGTTCTAAACACACAAGTTTAGTCCCTGGATTTAATAACCAGATTAAGACTACAAGAATATATAAATTTAACACCCCCCTTTAGTCTTATTCTGGAAAATGTCCAACAATTTGAGTTTAGAACACAAAAAATTATGTTGTTTTGTATCCAGTGCCTTAGTGAGAGCATCTGCAATTTGATTTGCAGAGCCAATCTTCTTAGTACAAACAACACCTTTCAAAATTTTTTCCCTAACAAAATGCAAGTCAATCTCGAGGTGCTTTGTTCTTTCATGGAACACTGGATTTGCAGCTATTTTAAGAGCTGCATCACTATCACAGAAAATGCTAACTGGATTTAAATTTTCACAATTCAAATCCTTTAAAATCTTTAAAATCCAAATAACCTCAGAAGTTACAGAAGCTAGAGCTCTGTATTCAGCCTCTGCTGAAGACTTTGAAATGGTATTTTGTTTCTTGCTTTTCCAAGAAACTAATGATCCACAAAAAAATACACAATATCCAGATACACATTTTCTGCTTACTACACATCTAGCCCAGTCTGCATCAACAAAAGCCTCAATAGAAATAGAAGAAGACTTAGATATTAAAATACCCTTACCAGGTGAGCTTTTAAGATATCTTAAAAGCTTTAAAGCAACCTGCAAATGTGACCTTAAGGGAGAATGCATAAACTGGCTCAAACAATGGACAGTGTAAGAGATATCTGGTCTAGTTGTTGTCAAATATATCAGTTTACCAATAAGCTTTTGGTACTCTGTTATATTTGTCAACAATGGATCATTTTCAGAAGGAGTAGTGGTTAATGCAACATTTGGTTGCATTGGAGTACTTATAGGTTTACTTGCCAACAAACCATACTCAGAAATCAAATCTAAACAATATTTTCTTTGTGTAAGAACAAGACCTTCTGAAGTATCAAGTATTTCAATACCCAGAAAATACTTCAGTTTTCCAAGATCTTTAATCAAAAACTTTGTTTTCAAAAAAGCTTTGAATTTATTTATTTCCTCAACATTGTTACCAGTAATGATAATATCATCCACATATACAAGAATTGCTATAAACAATCCATCAACAGCTTTAGTAAACAAAGAATAATCACTAAGACTTTGAACAAAGCCATTCTCAAGCAAAGCATTTGTTAATTTTGCATTCCATTGTCTAGGAGCTTGTTTAAGTCCATAAAGAGACTTATTTAACTTGCACACCCTTTTTTCAGAAGGAGAAAAATATCCAGGAGAAAGATCCATATATACATCTTCAAGTAGATCACCATATAAGAATGCATTATTAACATCAAGTTGATATAAACTCCAATTATTTTGAACTGCCAAAGTTATCAAGCATCTAACAGTGACAATTTTAACTACAGGAGAAAAGGTCTCCTCATAATCAATACCAATCTTTTGATTATAACCTTTAGCAACAAGTCTAGCTTTATATCTTTCTATTTCACCATTAGACTTATACTTAATTTTATAAACCCATTTACAACCAATAGGTTTCCTACCTACAGGTAAATCAACAAGAGTCCAAGTGTTATTTCTATACAAAGCTTCCATTTCAATATTCATAGCTTCATTCCAACAATCATGTTTTGAAGCCTCAAAGAAAGAGTTAGGTTCAGTGCTTTTATTTAATTGAGCCACAAAACATTTATTCTCTAAAGATAACTTAGAATAATTCACAAAATTTTCTAAACCATACTTACAATTGCTTTTCTTAGACAAGTTATTGTAATTAGGTTTAACAGAAGAAGACCCAACAATATAATCTTTATACTTGATAGGCATAACAGAATTTCTATCAGACCTTCTTAATTCAACCACATTATCATTATGATCTCCAACTAAATCATCACCCTCAGAATTATTCAAGTTTTCCTCAGTGGCTGCATTACTTCCATTCTCACTGGTAGACACTACTGGATCATGATGTTGAAGAGGTGAATCCTCATCATTACTTGAAGATCCAGAAGTACTTCCAGAGTGAGAGGAAGAGTTGCCATGCCTACTAGGATTGTTATTGTCTCCTTCATCATCATAGGGATCATTAGGGTAGTTGTCAAAATCATGCTTATTGTCAAAAAAATTCTTATGATTAATGTTTTTTATAAAACAGTGTTCATTATTCTCACAAACTTTCTGTTTGAAAGGAAAAATATCTTCAAAAAATTTTACATCTCTAGAATAAACAATTTGTTTATTTTCAAGACTAAAAAGTTTATAACCTTTCTGAGTACTAGCATAACCAAGTAACACACATTTTTCAGACTTACTAGCAAATTTATCATGAATATTTAAGATTTTAGCATAAGCAAGACAACCAAAAACCCTTAAATGAGTTAAAGAAGGAGGTTTTTTAAAAATCAATTCAAAAGGTGACTTCCCATTCAAGACAGAAGATGGCAATCTGTTAATCAAATAAGTGGCAGTTAGAACACTTTCAGTCCACATATTCAAAGGAATCCCCCCTTGAAAAAGAAGGGATCTAGCAACATTAAGAAGATGTCTATGCTTTCTCTCAGCCACTCCATTTTGTTGTGGAGTATAACTTAAAGATGTTTGATGCAAGATTCCTTGTTTTTCACAAAAGCTTTGAAACTGTTTATTAACAAATTCTCCTCCATTATCACTTCTCAAAATCTTTATCTTTTTATCAAATTGAGTATTAATCAAATTATAAAAGATAACAACAGAATCAAACACTTCACTTTTATTCTTCAGTAAGTATACCCAAACAGCCCTTGAGTAATCATCTACAATGGTAAGAAAATATTTAAAACCATCTCTACTAGTCACTTTATAAGGACCCCAAACATCTAAATGTATCAGATCTCCCAAACCAGTAGTTTTATGATCACTAAGAGGAAAAGGTTTTCTAACATGTTTAGCCTTTTGACAAGTTTCACAAACAGAAGTAACATCACTTTTATTTAAAGACAAATCATTTTTTAAAACATCTAAAGCTTGGTCAGCAGGGTGACCAAGTCTACAATGCCAAGTATACCTAGACAAATAGCATTTAGAATTAGACATACAAGTTTTAATCCTATTACCTTTGTTATCATCAAAGTAATAAAGTCCATCATACTGTTTACCAATCCCCAAGACCTTCCCTGCCCTCAAATCCTGGGATAAAAAATAACAGTTTATCTCATCAAAAGCCACAATCAATTTACTATCTCTAGCAATTTTATGTATTGACATAAGACTCACACAATATTCAGGAACAACCAAAACATCAAACAAAGTTATTCTATCAGTTAACACCATATCTCCAATTTTAGTAATATATGTTTCAGTTCCATTGGGATGAGTAACTTTGATTTTCAAATGAGATATATCAATAACATTAATAAGAAACTTTTCTGAATGAGTCATATGTTG
This sequence comes from Erigeron breviscapus, assembly GCA_034093135.1. Lineage (NCBI taxonomy): Eukaryota > Viridiplantae > Streptophyta > Magnoliopsida > Asterales > Asteraceae > Erigeron > Erigeron breviscapus. The sequence continues at coordinate 65,654,568 of CM067168.1, read as the reverse complement.
GTTTGCACCAGAATCACAGATAAGCCTTTTTATGATAAGTTTTGCATGCATTTTACTATTTGAACAAAAAAACCTTCTGAAGTTTAGGTTAAAAATCTTACTTTTATTCATAATAGTACCTGCCATATTGGCTTGTACACTCTTTCCATTTTCAGAATTTCCTTTGATCAAAGAAACCAAAGTAGCAAACTGTTCATCTGTAAAACCAGTGCTAGAAGAAGAAGAAGGTAAACCAGAAGTACATTTTTCAACAGAATTATTACTAGAAACATTTTTTCCTTTAAAACCTTGTCCAAACTTCTTTTTACCAAAATTAGCAGGATAACCAATGATTTTAAAACACTTATCAACAGTATGTCCATTAAAACCACAATGATCACAAACAACAGAACTGCTAGCATTAGTACTTCTTTTATCATACTGATTATAGTTAGATACAGATTTTGAATTTTGAGACTGAAACCTTTGAACATTAGATTTAGAAGGCACATTAGAAGCAAAAGCAGAAGTAGCAGATTTATGAAGTACACCAGAACTATTACCAGAAGCAATTAACCTATGTGACTCTTCACTAGAAATAATAGCATAAGCACTTCTTACATCAGGTAATGGTTCCTTAGTTAAGATATTACTTCTAATTTGCATATAAGAATCATCAAGTCCCATTAAAAACTGCATTAACTTTATTAATTGATTATGTTTCTTAAAATCTTGAGCAGCATGACAAGTACATCTAGGCAGTTTAACAAGTGCATCAAATTGTTTCCACAGAGCATTCAACTTATGATAATATTCAGCTAGAGTAGCACCATTTTGAGACAAAGAATTAATTTTATGATGCAGATTAAAAGTAACAGAACCATCAACTTTGTCATAAGTTTCTTTTAATTCTTCCCAAACATGTGAAGCTCTTTTTGAAAAAATTTGACCAAGAAACAACTCTTCAGAAACAGAATTAAGAATCCAACCTAAAACAACAGCATTAACTCTATCCCATTGTCTGCCTAAAATTTCATCAGTATTTGACCTTCTACAAGTACCATCAATGAAACCAGTCTTATTTTTACCTTCTAGAGCAAGTAACATAGCACAAGACCAGACAGAATAATTTTCAGTTCCTTTAAGCTTGATAGATACAACAGTCAAAGAAGCAGAATCATTAGGATGCAAATGAAGTGGATGACTTACATCAAGTTTACTTATCTTAGTCACATTATCATCACTTAACTCAGAATTTCCAGACTCATAACCATAACCAAAATTTCTAGCATTATCATCATCCATTGTAGCAAATAGATCAAACAACAATCAAGAACACTTAAGAACAGTTAATCTCAATTAACAGCAACACAACAAGTAATTAATCTCAATTAATCACAACAGATAACAAAAACAAAATAAGATATATATATATATATATTGAAAATAAAAAATAAGATATATATATATATATGTATCTTGAAAATAAATCTTATCTCCCAAAAGTGTCAGGGACAGGATTCCTTGCCTCTCACGGAGGTAGGTCAAGTTTAACACAATTGTTTTGAATGAGATTAAGATAACAAAACAATTTTTTTATTTATAAAACAATAGAAATATAAGAGATAGGGAAAGAAAGTGCAAACAGCGCTTTATGACGAACAAAAGAAGGAACCCTACTAATTATTGATTCACTTAGTCAACAATTAGCAGGATCTGAACAATACTGAAATTCTGCAGCGGAAATAACCAGGAGATTAGGTTTATTCTCAAATAAACCTAAAATAATCTTCACAAGAAAGAAACTCGATCAGAAACCCTAACCCTAATATTTTTTTTTTATAAAAAAAATTAGGGTTCCTTAAACCATTAGATCCAAAGAATTAAACGGTGATCAAATGATCATACACCGTTCTCAAAACACAGATCTAAACAAAGAATCCCCAAATTCGAAGAAACCCTAAATCGGAGAAAATTATTATTAAATCAATTTTAATTCGATTAAACACGATTACGTTTCGTAACCTGTCTCTGATACCATGTTAAAATTATAACCACAACCTATATATCACTTATTGAATCTTAATTCAATAATCAACCACAAACATACGAACCTGATCTCAATCAGATTACCAAAACATCAACCACCACAGCTACTCTGTTGTGGTTCTATTATCTAGAATGATAATAGTTCTATTACAAGTATCGAAATAATACCAGAAACTATGAATATATGAATGAATATATTGAAAGAAGAATAGCAGCAGTTATCGACTTGAATGATTGATTAACCCTAAAAAGGGTTAAGACTTCTTTATATACTCCAGCCACTTTCCCTTAATTGCAAACTGCACCTCTCACTTTATCATCTTGCCACTTTGAGTCCAAAACTGTAATACCTGCATCACAAGTTCTAAACACACAAGTTTAGTCCCTGGATTTAATAACCAGATTAAGACTACAAGAATATATAAATTTAACATAGTTGAACTAAAGAACAACTTCTCATATGTCAATCATTTTCCATCGTACATAGTTAACTTCAATTCTATATACTTACTGATTTGCGTTCAACGTTAAATTAAATTCATAATCGGTTATTATTCACTTGGTGTAAAACTAAACTGAGGTTTTTAAATTAAAGCTTTTAGTTTTTATAATGTACGAATGATAATTTAATTACACAAAACAAGTGTTCGTGTGATGCACATTAGCGAATATGTTTCAAATTGTTTAACGGTGATACACAACTAAAAAAGTTAGGAGTGAAGATCTCATGCTAATTATTGTCTATTGCGTAAGTAAGGGGTCTACAAGTTTATTTCTATTACTACATTGACCTTTAATTGATAACAACATATTAAGTACGAGTAAATGTTTTAGTTTTGTCATTTAAAAACTAAATTTGATCATTTAGTTGTGTAAATTTGTTTTTACTGATTGATAGCAACCTATTGACAAGAATTTAAAGTAGTTCACAAACTTAAGTTTTGTCAATTTTTCATAACATACGATTATAAATTAAATTAATCAAAGCATATAGTAGCTATCAATATTTTTACATGCACATTTAACTAGTGAAGAAAAGGTTAGTTTGTAACCTTACCTAATTAAAATATTAAATAATATTTTTTTACAACAATATCCTACTATGAATCAATTTTATATCTTGTATGTTTTGAAAACTGACAAAACATATAGAAGTTAAAAAAATTAGCTGGGATGAATAAGTGCGATACAAAAGACAAGTCCTATATGGTGATTTCATATCGTGTTTTCTATCTTGTCATTGTTTCCATTAAAACGTTGCTACTCACATTGACCCTACTATTGCTCTTTTTGCAATTTTTTTAATATCAGACTCCATAAGCCACGGTGTCAAACTTTGACCACTAAATTCATTGCCCATAAAATGTCTTCGAAATGTTTTTTACATAGTCAACAACATATTTAAACTTGCATATTTCATATGAAGTTTTTAAACTCGTATTCTTTTTTATGACAATTTATTTAAATTACTCAAACTCATGTGGTAATATTATGAAAATTATAACTAATTAAAGTTATAATCAATTAGTCAGGATATGCGAAAAAGTATTACTTCAACAATACGTCAGTAATTTGTTCTGGCACGAACAAACATACTCAATAAATTTTACCTCAAACTTAACATACTAAAGTCCAATTTTCCGATATTACATCATTATCTATATTAAACTAATAACATTATACAAATTATATATATAACAATTCAAATTCCCCTTAGCTACAGTAATCCCCTTAGCTACAATCATGCTGACGTCATGCTGACGTTAGCAATTTTGTCTTTTCCTGAATTTTTTTTTTTACCATAGTATACTTTTAAAGTTTCTTATTTTTACCACTTTAACTTTTAGGTTTTTTAACTTTAGTCTAACATTTTTATACAAACTTAAGTAACAAAGTTTTTAATTTTTACCAATTGACTTTTGGGTTTTTAACTTTAATCATCAAATCTTTATTTTTACTTTTTATCTCTTATTATAAGGTTTATAACTTTTATCATCGAACTCTCGGTTTTTTCAACTTTATCTATCCATTACTTTCTACTTCTTATAGTAAACTTTAAGTGTCCAAAATTTTTAGGTAATGCTAGATGTATGTTTGCATGATGCGGCGGCAATATGTCTCCCGTGACAACGCCCGGGTTAAAATTCGTGTTATATATACAAAATACATATGCTATAAAAATGGAATATTGCAGCTTTATTATATAAAATGGCTTCAATGTGCCCCATTAACAAGTTAAAAGAACACACCAAAGAATTCAATATGCTTGATTCAATAGATCGGTAGACATACAGAGACTATTAAGAACAGCGTATATTTAATTAATTACGAACATGGTACCCGTGCATTGCGACGGATATCATGGACGGCAGTGGCCGGGGTGTTGGTGATGATGGACGACGGCGGTGGTTATTGACGGAAATAAAGGGGGTGTGTTGTTTTGGTATATAGAAAGAAAGAATATTTTGTGTGTGTGTTGTTGTAACGACACAACTCGATTTACGAGAAAAATAAGGATTTTTTTTTATTATTTTTTTTATATATCCCACTGCGGCGCAGTGGGGCTGAATCCTCCCACTGCGGCGCAGTGGGAAACTTCTGTCCAGAATTCACAAAACCCACTTTGACATTTCAAAAGACTTGCAAACTTTTAACAATCATATTCAGACCTTAAATCCCTTTACCAAACTTCAAAATGAGTTAAAGACACATCATTCAAAATTCCGAAAGCTTTCATTTGACCAAGTGTAGCATTTACAACGAAACGGGTCATTTTACCCAAGTTGACACATTACAAAAGACGACGTACAAAATTAGAAATTTCGGCATGACCCGTTCGTAAAATCGTCATCCAAACCTGTTACGGATTATTAGATTTTCCAAAACACATTTAATTGTGATCAATACGTCACTACTACAAAACGACCCATTAAAATGACCAAAACTCGAGTCTAACACTAGACATCATAATAACTTTACAAAAATGACGTAACAAGAGTACAATGAGCCGATAGTTCCAAAGGGGTCACTAAGGGTCCTATTACCAATACCATTATCCGCATATAGCTAAAACAATCAATATCCATAAAGCATCTTCAACTTCAAACTTTATATTACTTAACTTTCTTCCGCATCCGGGACAACCTATAAAAAGGTAAACAACTAAAAGGATAAGCTAAACGCTTAGTGAATGCATACACATACAATCATAAACAAGTTACCATACAAAAGTGCATCAATGATAGCCTATCATTTGATAGTCATTTCATCCATATCAATCATAATGCTAGTAGGACTTTACCCACCTACTAGTCTTAATCAACAATTTGGCTAGTAGGAATTTACCCACCTACTAGCTCTTACAACAATTTGGCTAGTAGGAATTTACCCACCTACTAGTTCACACAATCAATTTGGCTAGTAGGAATTTACCACCTACTAGCTCACACAATCATTTTCAACATGGCCATGGAAATTGGCTAGTAGGAATTTACCCACCTACTAGCTCTTACAACAAATTGGTTAGTAGGAATTTACCCACCTACTAACTCTTACAACAAATTGGTTAGTAGGAATTTACCCACCTACTAACTCTTAATCACAATTTGGCTAATAGGAATTTACCCACCTACTAGCTCTTACAACAAATTGGTTAGTAGGAATTTACCCACCTACTAACTCTAAATCACAATTTGGCTAGTAGGAATTTACCCACCTACTAGCTTTCACAACAATCAAATGGGTCATAGGAATTTACCCACCTATGACCCCTAATAACAAGAACATGATCAAATGCATATACACTCACCTTATTTGCGACCACAATTGCAAGATGACCATAAAACAACGTATTTGCAATCACCTATCAATTCACATTAAAAACACACATATGGTCATTCATCACGTATAAGGTCACCTAGCCATAATCACTAGCATTTCAACACCCAACCCATCATTTACAATCTTATATTAATCTTGAGTTGGTTCACATAACATGTATCTCTTATATCATTTTCAATTGGCCAAAAGTTACTTTCGTATCAAAACCATCGTTTTCATATTTGACCTAGCAGACTTCAAACAAGCATAACTCAAGTTCTACTTACTCTTTTAACATGATTCCAGTGGCCAAGTTTACATGACACATATACCTACCTTTTATCTTTAGTGACCAATATGTGAATTGTCCTTCAAAGGTGACTTCTGGTCGTTTTAAAAACCAAAACTGCTGCTGTTAAACAGCTTTGACCTTACTGACTTCAAATGACCATAACTTGAGTTCTACACAATATTTGACCTCATTCCAGTGGCCACTTCTTCTTAACACATTTTAGCACATTTTATCTTCAGTGACCAACACAAGATTTGACTCATATACGTGAGTTTTACTCGTTTTAAAAAACTGACACAGAATCATTTTTGCTGAAAGATCAGCATGACGCTACTGAATTCAAAAATTCATAACTGGAGTTCTACTTCGTATTTTCAACCCATTCCAGTGGCAAAATTTGCTTAACACAATAACCTACATTTTCTTTTTAGGACTCAACAAGTGAAAATTCTGTCATGAGGGTGTTTAACTCGTTTCAACTCAGGGACAGAATCTGTCCAACTAAATCTCACTATCATACAACAAAATCTATCATGCAACCCAACCAAAACCCCAACTTTGATTAAATTACATGAACCCTAACTTGATTTTAAACAATTAACCCCTTTTAAGAAAAACCCCCAATTCCATATAATATGAACCCTAATAAAACATAGTATGAATTAGGAACAATACCTCAATTAACAACCATGGATGGTGATTTCTACTTCATGCAAGCCAATTAATCTTCCTTCTTATTTCATCTTTAAATTTTCAGATTTAACCCACTTTCTAATCTCAAGAATCAAGTATACAATGATGGTTATTATAATTATTACTATTATCTTCATTACTTGATTATTTTCTTGATTTCAATTGAGATGAACACTAGTAGAGAATGAAGAATTGAAGAAATGGAAGATGAAGAAGTAATTGAGAAGTGGGTGGAATGGAAGATGACTCATAACAATAGAAATGGCTGGCACATCCTCCATGTGCCACGCCCTAAGTGTTTTTAGATGGGTAGAATACCCGCTATCCGCTAAAGTTCCAACTAAAACAATCCCATATTTCAATTTTAATTATTAGGAATTTATTTTAAATGTTAAAACTATAATATAAACTAATTTATTTCACCTTTTAAAATTTTGGGGTGTTACAGTTGTTTTGGCAGAGAGAGAAAGAGAGCATGCAGATATTTGTGTTTTATTTTAAGGGGAAGGGTAAATTGGTAATTTTTCATGTCCTAAAAATTATAAACTTTTAACACCCCTATAATTTTTATAAGGGAGTATAGATTTATATTTATGTCCATCCATATACTTTCGTAAAATCAAATCACCCCATTATACTGTATGGCGTTATAATGGTATACGTGGCAATAGATGGGAGATAGTGAGCCACTATGCCGTTGTCTAAACTGACCACGTGGCAAACCAGTGTCCCAACGAGTTCCATGTGTCATACGCTCGTCTGTGCCATCTTTACCAATATTGCGTTCCGAACCCTTTCTTTTTCACCATTCAAGTAAAAATATCAACTGTATTGCTAATTTGATCTTTTGTATACCTAATTTGGATTTCTGAATTCTATCCGTCTATGTACAGTATCTTACTTAAAACAAATCAATAGAATTTTAATCATTTCTTCTCCATTTTCGTAATCTAGTCATTCAGTTCGCTATAGTTGTAAGAAATGTCAGTTTTATGTAACAAAAATTTGGTAAAAGATCTGTTAACTAATCATCATTTATGGCTCGAGAAATGTTCAACTATCATTGGATATCACTATGTAGTGAAGTAAAATTGAATCGGTGATTATTTCTACCAAGAATAATGATAATCAATCTAACTTTATTAGCTAAAAATCAACTTAATTATAAAATGGTCATTTAGAAAAATCAAGAGATGCAATTTTTTTTTAAAAAACTTATCCACATATTAAAATTTAAAATTTAAATTGATTTTGAGTCAATTTTTAAGTCAATTTATCATTTTCCTTCTAACAAGATACTTTATATAATTTAAGACTTTTTAACTATTATTTTTGTTTTTATATGAATTTGGTTATTCACTTACGAATGAGCTGAAATCCGTGTGAACTTAATACAAACTCTAAAAGTTCTTCTATTCTTTCAAAATTTCGTAAAGAAACTAAAACAAAAATAATGAAATTGTAATGATTGTTGCTTTGTTGTCATTAAGAGCTCATAAAATTGCGATTCTATCTAAAAGGTCAAGATCTAAGTTACGTTCCGCAACACTGCCAAACAAAAAAAAATCGGTGAAATATGTAAACAACAAGGATCGGTTGTTGACTTGTTGTATGTCACAAATAAATAACCCAAAACCCTTTTTTATTACTGATGCAAAATTGTACTTTTGATGAATCTGTAATCGTAGTCAATGTAAGATCATCCATTCACAACCCAACCCACCCATACTATTCATTAAAAAATTAATTTATCTCTCTTATATCTACCCAACCCAACTAAACTCAATTTTTACACTCCTATTAACAACCCAACAAACTATTTTTAATATATAACAATGTTTTAATAATTAACATTTCTTTTATTTTAGATATGTTATAAAAAATGAAATACTTTTTATATAACAACAAATTAAATTATTTATCTTAAAAAAATTAAAAAATTAAAAGAATGCGGAGTAAAAAGCAAAAAGTATTATGCTACAAGTAAAAGAAATTATAGTCAATATATTAAAAAAATTTGTAGTATACTTTATACAGACTATATAAAATTTATATAGCCATGCAAGTGTAATACGCAAATGTTAAGTAAAATATATAAAAGCAAAGATATAATATCTGCAATACATGTTGAGCGGAGAAAGAGCCACGTCAAAACATTAGTGCCATGAACATTAGTCGTCCAGGCCACTTGGTTGGTCACAACTTGTATTAATTAATAATATTATGCTACTTTATGTCCAACCGATCAGTGCATTTTACAAGCGATGGGGATGGTCTAAGACTAACCTATTTGGTAGAGAAAATTGAAAAATCTATGAGACAATCACACTTTATAATAATACTTTATTAAAATATCAACATTTACTATTTAATATCAGTTCATTCGTATTTAATTTTTATAAACCCTATACAATATTAATCAAAACCCTAACGAAAGTATATATAATACTAGTCTTCAGGTCCGTCCGATGAACGAATAATCTCAAAATATATATATCAAAGGTAAATATCAAAATAATAAATAACAAAACAGGTGAAAAATAACAAAACATGAACAAAACAAATTTAAAAGAATAAACTCTTTTGTAGTAGTAGAAGAAGTCATAATCAAACTACAATTGATAACAAACTAAATTAAAAGAGATGAAAAATAACAATAACATAACAATTCAATATCAAATAATAAACAAACACGAAAAAAATACCAAAAATAAAATTAAAGTGATATAAAAAAAACCGTATGTTTTTTTTGTTGAGAAATTTACTTAACTTGATTTGTTTATTAAAGAAAGGAGGAGAAGAATAATATGAATGAGAATGATTAATAAAAATTTAGGTTGTATATATAATAATATATTATTATTATATAAGATATATTATATATATTTAAATTTTAAAAAAGATTTGTTTTGATAGAAAAAGATTTATGATAGAGTTTAGATATAATTATCTATTTAATAAGCAAATAAAAAAATAAAAAAAATATAGAAAAAAAAGAAAAATAAAATAAATAAAAAAATAAAAAAATAAAAAAATAAAAAAATAAAAAAAAAAAAAATAAAAAAATAAAAAAATAAAAAGAATACCAATTAGTCAGAGTAAAAGTAGCTCACAAAAAAAAAGAGAATAAAAGAATTGAAAAAAGAAAAAAAAAAAAAAATAAAAAAAAAAAAGAATACCAATTAGTCAGAGTAAAAGTAAAAAAATAAAAGAATAAAAAATAAAAAAATAAAAAAATAAAAAAATAAAAAAATAAAAAAATAAAAAAATAAAAAAATAAAAAAATAAAAAAATTAAGAGAATACCAATTAGTCAGAGTAAAAGTAGCTCACAAAAAAAAAGAGAATAAAAGAATTGAAAAACAGAAAAAAAAAAAAAAATAAAAAAAAAAAAAATAAAAAGAATACCAATTAGTCAGAGTAAAAGTAGCTCACAAAAAAAAAGAGAATAAAAGAATTGAAAAAAGAAAAAAAAAAAAAAATAGAAAAAATAAAAAAATAAGAGAATACCAATTAGTCAGAGTAAAAGTAGCTCACAAAAAAAAAGAGAATAAAAGAATTGAAAAACAGAAAAAAAATAAAATAAAAAATAAAAAAAATAAAAAGAATACCAATTAGTCAGAGTAAAAGTAGCTCACAAAAAAAAAGAGAATAAAAGAATTGAAAAACAGAAAAAAATAAAATAAAAAATAAAAAAAATAAAAAGAATACCAATTAGTCAGAGTAAAAGTAGCTCACAAAAAAAAAGAGAATAAAAGAATTGAAAAACAGAAAAAAATAAAATAAAAAATAAAAAAAATAAAAAAATAAAAAAATAAAAAAATAAAAAAATAAAAAAATAAAAAAATAAAAAAATAAAAAAATAAAAAAATAAAAAAATAAAAAAATAAAAAAATAAAAAAATAAAAAAATAAAAAAATAAAAAAATAAAAAAATAAAAAAATAAAAAGAATACCAATTAGTCAGAGTAAAAGTAGCTCACAAAAAAAAAGAGAATAAAAGAATTGAAAAAAATAAAAAAATAAAAAAATAAAAAAAAAAAGAGAATAAAAGAATTGAAAAAAATAAAAAAAAAAAAAATAAAAAAATAAAAAAATTAAGAGAATACCAATTAGTCAGAGTAAAAGTAGCTCACAAAAAAAAAGAGAATAAAAGAATTGAAAAACAGAAAAAAATAAAATAAAAAATAAAAAAAATAAAAAGAATACCAATTAGTCAGAGTAAAAGTAGCTCACAAAAAAAAAGAGAATAAAAGAATTGAAAAACAGAAAAAAATAAAATAAAAAATAAAAAAAATAAAAAGAATACCAATTAGTCAGAGTAAAAGTAGCTCACAAAAAAAAAGAGAATAAAAGAATTGAAAAACAGAAAAAAATAAAATAAAAAATAAAAAAAATAAAAAGAATACCAATTAGTCAGAGTAAAAGTAGCTCACAAAAAAAAAGAGAATAAAAGAATTGAAAAACAGAAAAAAAAAAAAAAATAAAAAAAATAGCTCACAAAAAAAAAGAGAATAAAAGAATTGAAAAAAAAAAAAAAAAAAAAATAAAAAAATAAAAAAATGATAAGAGAATACCAATTAGTCAGAGTAAAAGTAGCTCACAAAAAAAAAGAGAATAAAAGAATTGAAAAACAGAAAAAAAATAAAATAAAAAATAAAAAAAATAAAAAGAATACCAATTAGTCAGAGTAAAAGTAGCTCACAAAAAAAAAGAGAATAAAAGAATTGAAAAACAGAAAAAAAATAAAAAAATAAAAAATAAAAAAAATAAAAAGAATACCAATTAGTCAGAGTAAAAGTAAAAAAATAAAAAAATAAAAAAATTGAAAAAAAAAAAAAAAAAAAAATAAAAAAAAAAAAAATAAATGGCGCTACGAAGGTGGACTGAAGCAAAAGATCTTTTGTTGTCGAGGTGTTGGATGTTGAGGCGACCTGACCCTGTTACCGGTAGATGTGAAATGAATAACCCAAGCGAAAACGCTTGGAACGACATTACAGAAATGTTCAACAGGGACACACTGAAGGACCACGTAGCAAAGATCAACTAGTAGGTCACTTCACCAGAATTCGGAAGGAATGCAAGCAGTTTGAGGCAATCTGTACGGGGTTGATTGCACAGGAGTGGCCCGTATCTGATGAGTTGCTTTATGCAACGGTGCATCAGCTTTACCAAGAGAAGCATGAGAGGGGCTTCAGATACGAGCACTGCTTCAGGGAGCTTATCATGGTTGCTTTTTAATTGTTTTGAATTACGAAGTATGTTTTCGTATTTTAATTAAGTGTGTTTTAGTATTTTAATTAAGTGTGTTTTATGTATTGTAATGCCTACTTGGTAATTTAATAACAACATAAATTTATTCATAATTTAGAAAACGTTACAAGCTTATTAAAAGACAAACATACAACATAAATAGTTCCCATAACACATTACAAACTTATTCATTCATCTCATAAACTGCTTTGACCCATATGATCAAATGGTTCAAGGTGTTAACCGCACAATCAAGTTGTTCCAAAGCAACTTGAGTCTTGTCGATCTTCCCCTGCAAATAAGTAAAGTATTGACACTCAAGATCAGTACAATACCCGGTTTGTATATAATCGATTTGTTATCGACACCATTGCTTCTTCGCATTTAGTTTTCGCATAACTGCAACAAGTTCCTTTTTAAACAATTGGTGGTCGAGGATGTCAGCCATGATACTTTCCTGCACTTGATCGACAGTCATTGGTGGTTTTGGGTTATTGACATTTGATGAAGAAGCCATTTCAGATGTATAAAAGTTTGTGTTTTGATCACAAATATTTGATAAGGAGCCAGTATTTATAGGTAAACTACAAGACGCTCCTCCAACGTTCAAAATTTAAAATATTTACATTTTCAGTCCCTCAAACGTTTGAATTCAAAATATTTACACTTTCCGTCCCTCAAACGGCCAAAAATTCAAAAATATTTACACTTCCAGTCTCTGAACGGCTAGCCTGGATGTCACTCTATAAATATGAACCCAGAGCACAATTTAGTTTCATCAAAAATATTATCATTCTTCTACAAACTCACTCACTCTTTCTAACCAAATGGCGTCCTCATTATCAAAAAAGAATGTTCACCGACCTCGTCTGACCGAAGATGAGATGAAAACACGAATCATGGCTGATATCAAAGAGGACACCCTCCATCAAACTGAACTCTCTGGGGTTATGGGTTACCTACGGGAGAAAAAACGACGATGCGAGCAACAGGTAGAGGCAATACAAACACTAGGGCGCAACGTCTCGAAGCACGAAGAACACTATTCTTCGTTTCTACAGGGGGAGATCAACAAGGTCAAAAGGGTAGTCGATGATGTTTTTAAGGCTGGTCACACGTTGGGTGACCAATGCACTTGGGCCGAATCGTACCACGACAATTGCGGGGAAGCCAAAAGCACTTGGGAAGTCAAATGCCCGCAACACGACAAGTGGTGGCTCGACGAAAACGCTTACCGTGGCTTAGAAAGTATGTCAATAAAAGATGATGAGTAATCGTAGCATTATTATGTATTACGTGTTTTAATCATGTACTGTCTTTTTTAATTATGTATTGTAATGTTTAATTTTAAATAAATGTTGAATTATTTATTTTTTGTGTAAATATAAAATAAAATAAATAAAAGTTGTGGAAGAGGTGTTATTGTTAGTGAGTGTGGAAGAGGTGGATGAGGAGAGAGAAAAACTGATGTGGCAGTATGAAAGAGGTGTGAAAGAGGCTCCTATTGTGATAGGCCTTAAATTTTTTTTTGTTGTTGTCACCTCGTAAATCCATTAGTTTCAACCTTTATAAAAAGTCATTTACTCCAATGGTAGCTTTTTCTAAAGCTTTTTTTGATTAAATAACCTTGATTTGAAAAAAGCTTTTGCTCAATAGCTTGATCATTGTCAAGCTTTTGACATAAAAAGCTTTTGCACCCAATGGTGTCAAGCTTTTAAAAGACTTTTTTCTCCATAAAAAGCTTTCTATACCAAGCTCATGCTCTTAGCAGTAATATATTATTAAAAACTCTACGTGATCGAGTCCATTCCCACCACACAAAATAGTATCAAAAACAGTTTAACATTGTCTGTGATCCTTAAAATAAGATTAGTTGGATAAAAAAACTACATAATTAAAATTTCTCCACCATTATAACTGTTCAATTAGAAAACTAAAAACAAACATAATAATAATAACATTCATATAAGAAAAACAACATAATAGAGACGCTACACTAGAAAAAGAATTCGAAGTAAAATATATATATGTATATTCTGGATAAAGGTGGAATAAGAATCTAAATCATGTGTTATGTAATGAATTTTATAATATAGAATGTGATTTTCGTAATCATGATCAAACACGAGCACTTTCCAAATTGCACCTTTGTTCAACAAATTCTAAACTATTCAACTTTCATTGACTGCAAAGAAACTTCCTACCTTCAAAATAATTGCATTTGTTGTCTGTATATACTTTTTAGATATATTTTTAGGAAAATTGATCTCTTTGTATAATATTTTGATGCATATCCTAACCCAAAAACAATGGGAAGTGATATCCGTACCACAACAAATGATAAATTTACCACATATATGCATTACTGGCTTATACTATGTGCTGTAAAACAGGTACATTGTGATGAATTAATCAAAGATAGTGTGAGTGTGTAACACTCTTGTTCATTCATCCAAAGTTTCAATGTTTAATTAATTAAGCATACAAAAGGTTGGCAATCATGTGCATACTGTCATAATAAGTTTATATAATTATATAATTAACTTTTTCCACAAATCACATAATACGGATCTATATACTTTTATGAGAACTTCATAAAGATACGAATCCTAAGAAAATTGTATCAAAATTCAATTCATTATGACATTTTATAGTTGGAGGAGTGTTACTTATACTGAAGACACTTTTTAATTCAAGCATTTAAACATATATGCACTCCAAGCAGCCCATAAAAACTTTCGAGCCGAAACTAGTACACCACTAGCCTAAAGACTTGACGTCTAGCGGTGTGTGAGTTGTCCATCGACGAAGAGGTTGTGGGTTCAACTGTAATCAACATGCGGTTGTAGGTTAAAGTGTAATAAGAGACCAATGTGTGAATTATTATATGAAGTATCACCAATGAAAAATTATTCGAGCTCAAGCCTAACCATATATCAAAGTACAGAGTTGTTCCTACTTCCTTCCTTGGCCAGATAATATACAAAAATCAACAAGTAGACCAAATGATTCAAACAGGGGGGAAAGTCTTAACAAGATTTACACAATTTATAAGAGAATTTAATCAGTTGCATGTTCAGCAGCACCCAGAACCACCGGCAAAACAACACAAAATCTGTACTTGCAGCAGTCACAAGCAGCTCACCACCCAATTAACAATGTATTTTTATAGATATACTGTCTACAAATATGCAGCAAAGATTCGTATCTATGATCTATTGCATGCTCTGAAAGAATTGTTTATGAAGAAACAATTATATGATCTGTATCAACAACTTGTATGCATATATCCACATGTATTATAATAATGTCAATGATGAATGTGCATCTACAGAAAGTTGTGGCTGTACTTGGTTGATAATATATAAAATTTACTACTAGATTCCTTGTATTATATAATGACAAACTCTTGGATTCACATTTACAAGTTAAAATAGGATTCATAAATTCCAACAAATAACTATATGGCAAAAACAATCATCTACTAGAAGTCTAGAAGGCAGGAAAACCAAATTCCAGAAAGTAAAATGGTTGCATCGTTGTGGCGCCTATTGTAACAGGCATAGTAATCCAGTCGTACACTAACGAAGTATGAGAGATATCTATTCCTAGTACATATATAAGTTAATCTTCAAACAAAAGTAGCATCAAATTTAAAATATAAGCATTATTTGTTGTAATATCACCAACTAAAGAAAATATAAGCCTCTCAAGTCTCAACAAGTAGATAAACCAATCTCCTAATATATAATTCAAGTCTTAAATACAATTAGCATCCACAAATACCATACTTGGTGGATATGTCTCTACAAGATCAAGTGCACAGTTAAGATGCATATATGAAACTAAAAGTACAAGATATACCCAGTGACAACAATTGTGGTCGTGTATCAATCATGATGAGAGAATTTTGTTAGTTATGTCAATCTACAATTTTAGATTTTGCTACTCGTAAGATACTGAAAAGAACTTTCACAATCACGAATGGAGCTACAATTCAAAATCAGGGATGAAGTTACATTATAAGCAGGGTTGGTTGAGCCAGCTAAAATTATTATAGTACTTTTTCTGAATATTACCAGTAAATCAGTACATTTTTAAATTTTAATGTAACTTTGGTTATGAATCCTCTCATTCGATATACACATGTTAATTATTTTAGTTTGGAACCTACTGGAGAAATTTTTGACTTGGTCCATATTCAGTATTCACAATATGAATCTTACCATAAATGGGCTACCTTGAATAGTCTCCAAAGCCACTCTGACTACATTTGATACTACTCTTAGAGTCTTAGTCTACTATAAATGGACCTGGACTCTATTCTACATGCTTGGACCTTTGTCCAAGATTCAAAACAAAAAAATATTTTTATGACAACATTGGCAGTTTGGCACCAAAATTTCTTTACAATCTAGAACCAGAAAACTGCATCAAAATTGCCCCGATAAAGAGAAAAAGTCATCGAGAACAGAAGATGGCTTCATTTTGTGCATGTCAAAAATTGTGCCAAGAACTTTACTAGGGATAGAGATGATCAAAATTTCCAAAGAAGCAAAGATATATTCACTTATCAAATAACAATAAAAAGTTTCTCCTTAGTTCTCCTTAGTTCATTTCATGAACTTGGATGCAAGATATGCTATAAACATTGATACCTATCCTATAAAACTCTTGTTTTTGTTCATTCATTCTTTTGCTTATTTACCATAGGCAACTATACGTTAATCCTATATGGGGAACAGCCAAAAATTGTATCTACAAATTATATAAAGAAGGGAGAAGCCAAAGATTAACAAGAGCAGAGGTGATAGACAAGCACCAGGACAAGAAGGCCATTGCAGCTGACAGCTGATATCTACTGCACAATTTTCTTCCACAGAAAAAAGCGCCGGCTTCTGTAACCATGAAATCGGTCACACTGGCAGTTGAGCAGGCTGCTGCTAGTGATAGGAAAGATAGAACCTGTAGTCATATTCAACTATTTTCGCATCAGAGAAATGGCTGTTTCACAAATTCAGGGGTTTATATGTAAATCAGCAAAACATACCCAATCTCCTATACAAATGGTAGACACTATTAGTACTTGACGAGATGGGCGTTTTACAAACACAGAGAATGCATCGACCATTGCCAGTGTCAAACTCCATGGAATTGTTAAACCTTTGATAGTAACCAAAAAGCTGAGCCATATATAGAAAACCAGTTATCGTAAATATTCATAAACCGCTAACTTACAATAAAATCTCATCGAAATAAAAGGTAGGATTAAAGTAAACAATTTAGAAAACGGTTTCTTTCAATTCACTGTTCATGTGTGTAGTTCAAGAACCAATTTTAAACATTTGCAAATGATTACCTGGTTATCTGTAACAATTCATTAGTCCCGTACAGGAAAGAACATACAACTCACTTATATATAGGGGACATCAGAACCAAGGAATGAACACTTATACTACTACAATGGTAGCTTAGACTAACCGGAGTGAGGCAACCCTCTTTTATTTTATTTTATTTTAGAACGGCAGTATATTAAAATAAAATACGGACAGAATACAACGTACTGATACAATTACAATTACAAAGCCTAGTTAACATCAATACTAGAAAATTAGACTCTTCTTGGGGTTTGAGCTGTGAGGCAACCCTCTTTTATTTTATTTTATTTTAGAACGGCAGTATATTAAAATAAAATACGGACAGAATACAACGTACTGATACAATTACAATTACAAAGCCTAGTTAACATCAATACTAGAAAATTAGACTCTTCTTGGGGTTTGAGCTGTGAGGCAACCCTCTTAAGGGAGGACTTTTGCCATGTGGTGCCTCAAATGTTAAATAGTTGTGTGTGTATAAGTGGGCGACCAAAAATAAGCATCTAAGAGCTCCAAGTCACCCCTTGGGGCAATGTAGATGGCAACTCAGGGGCTTCTTGGGCATGGAGTCGCCATGCTCCGTATAGTCTTAATGTCCCAAGCCTCTTGTATTCTATGTTACATGATTTCCATCCCAATGGCTGTGGGACCGGTCGGTGTGAACTCCGAGAGTGTTTTCACCTATTTTTATTGTATTACAACTTATTCCATATTACATTACTACATATCTTTCATGTAAGAAGAGAAGACACTTTGTAGTTGCTCCCATAGAATTTTCGATATAATGACCTCATATAACAATCAATAAAAGAGTTAAGAGACTGATTTGATAAAAACAAATTTACCTTTATCAACCATAAGTAATATAGATGGTAAAAATAAATTTGTCGTTCATTTGGTATTTTAATTTTGTCAAACCAATGATATACCCTTTTACAGAACATGCCAAGGCGGCTAAACAAGTGTCATTATTAAAATCATCATATAAAAGTTAAGGATAAAGGTCATATAATACTTTTTACTTTTGTCTCAAGTAAGTAATGTTTTGTCAATTACCAAATATAAATAATCTGAACATTCACTAAACTTTTTCCCCGGATAAAGTGTTATGGTCGTGACAAACACAATAGTGTGTATTCAAAGATTAAAAAAACCCTGAAGTTTATCACTTATAAGTGGGCAAATAATAATCAAACCGACTTGAACAATTCTTTTGTTATACAGTAAATCAATCATCCTTAAAAAGAAAAAAATAACACAAGGAAAGAAAGAATAGGTTACCAGAAAGAGGTGTAGGCATAGAATTCAACACCGAGACACATGAAAAGAAGAGAAGCGATAGAGAAAAGGGCCTGTCCTAATCTTAAGGCTAAGCTCGCACTTGTTCCTATTGCACCCGGCATCTCTTCTACTTCCATTTCTTCTTAATTATAATAATAATAATAATAATAATAATAATAATAATAATAATAATAATAATAATAATAATAATAATAATAAAGTAATAATAATAATAATAATAATAATAATAATAATAATAATAATAATAATTGATAAAGTAGTGCATTAATTAAAAGAAGAAAAAAACAATTGGTAAATGGAGAAGAAAGTGTGTGTGGTTTGTAGGTGGTGGTTGGTTGGAAGGTATATATTATGGAATATGAGTGGTCAGTAGTCATAGGACGATCGATAGTCGTCGTCGTGCGTGCCTGCAATCCATTCTACGTTTTCTTCTTCTTCTTCTTCAATTTATTGGCAAGATGTTATTAATATGGAATGGAATTCGGTTTCGTGTGTAAAAGATTTTTATTGATTGATTGATTATTTAAGAACTGTAACGACGTCGGATCAAAACTCACGTCGACAGAAAACAACACACGGGGGCTTTTTCTTTGACTTTCCCTTCTCTTAATTATGATTGATTGAGTAATAAACTATAAATATTAAAATGAATATATATATTTTTTTTAACGTAATAAATGAATATAAATTTGTTATGAAGTATTAAAGTATTTCAAACTTTGACAAACTTAATCAATTTTTATAAATTTAATTAAAAGAAGAAAAAAACAATTGGTAAATGGAGAAGAAAGTGTGTGTGGTTTGTAGGTGGTGGTTGGTTGGAAGGTATATATTATGGAATATGAGTGGTCAGTAGTCATAGGACGATCGATAGTCGTCGTCGTGCGTGCCTGCAATCCATTCTACGTTTTCTTCTTCTTCTTCTTCAATTTATTGGCAAGATGTTATTAATATGGAATGGAATTCGGTTTCGTGTGTAAAAGATTTTTATTGATTGATTGATTATTTAAGAACTGTAACGACGTCGGATCAAAACTCACGTCGACAGAAAACAACACACGGGGGCTTTTTCTTTGACTTTCCATTTCTTCTTAATTATAATAATAATTGATCAAAGTAGTGCATTAATTAAAAGAAGAAAAAAACAATTGGTAAATGGAGAAGAAAGTGTGTGTGGTTTGTAGGTGGTGGTTGGTTGGAAGGTATATATTATGGAATATGAGTGGTCAGTAGTCATAGGACGATCGATAGTCGTCGTCGTGCGTGCCTGCAATCCATTCTACGTTTTCTTCTTCTTCTTCTTCAATTTATTGGCAAGATGTTATTAATATGGAATGGAATTCGGTTTCGTGTGTAAAAGATTTTTATTGATTGATTGATTATTTAAGAACTGTAACGACGTCGGATCAAAACTCACGTCGACAGAAAACAACACACGGGGGCTTTTTCTTTGACTTTCCCTTCTCTTAATTATGATTGATTGAGTAATAAACTATAAATATTAAAATGAATATATATATTTTTTTTAACGTAATAAATGAATATAAATTTGTTATGAAGTATTAAAGTATTTCAAACTTTGACAAACTTAATCAATTTTTATAAATTTAATTAAAAGTATCTTATCTTAATCTTTATATATATAATAAAACTAGTCCTAATACCCGTACGATGTACGTTAGCTATATAAATTGTATCATATAGATATTGGAATATGCCTTATACATGATTCGTGAGTATGAAATAAATTATGGTTAAAGTAAACCGATGATCGAAACTAAATTATAATAAACAGTAATGATAAATATAACATATGTTTAGTTAGAGTTTTGGATTTGCCTAAAATTTTTAAAATCACATCAAAATCAGAACTTGTAAGCATAGTGGATGACGGCAAATAGCCTTGTGATTTCGGATCGTAAACTCAATTTTTTGAAGTCTTCATGTTAATATCTTATTTTATAAGTAATATAAGTAATAGAAGTTGAAGAATGGAGGGGAAAAAAAAAGAAGAAAACAATTATTAATGAAAAACGATCAATCAAATAAGGTTATAATGTCTTTTGTATTATGTAGAGTCCCTCACTTGATGGTTTAACCCAATAGTGTAAAATACAACAAGTCTAATATGCACTAGATTTGGACTAGTATTACTTGAATATAAATGCAAGTATATAAACAAAGTAATATAAGACTTAAAGCAATAATTAAAGTAAAGGTGGAACACAATGTAATTTTTCAAGTGTATTTTATTTATGATGTTAAATAAAATACAAGGTTGTGCGGAATCAAGATAATACAAATATGTAAGTATCCTAACAACCTATGAATTACAAATGATCTATATTTGCTAAATAAACTCTTTAGATCGAAATACTTAAAGTTGTGAAGTATCCCTGTTACGATCGAGAGTATTTAGACAAATTCACCTTAATTGCTAAAAAGTAATTTTAACAAGGAAATGACTTTGTATTTATAGGCAAACAAATTCACCAGTGAATTTGTGTCGTACAAATATGGTTGCATGTATTTAATGAACCGACAAGGTCATTAAATGCATTGGTTAAGGTACAAGGATAAAGTCACATCAATATGATTTATTATCCTTTTAACCAACCACCTTTACACACGTAAGTACTTTTGTAAAGACAAGTGAAATGTTCTTTGAAAAGTGTGTAAAGGCAAAAAGTCAATTCCTCGTAATCAGTGTTCAGACTTGTAAGGTCTAGAACACTGACAAAGCTCCAGTCGTAGATCTGGTAAGACTTCCAGTGGACTCCGCCATTTGTCAGTCTTCTTTATTCTAACTTCAGTCTTTGACTTCAGTGAGAATGTCTTCAGTAGAATAGATCTGGACTAGGGTGAAGTCCAGTGAGCTGAAATCTGGAAGACTACAGATTTCCTATACAAGTATTTTGCTCACTGGTCTTCCATTATTTCTGAACAAATCTTCAATGTCGCTCCAGTCGTCAAGTCTGGAGCGAGTCCAGTAAATATGGACCTAACAAATTCCCCCTATTTGTTTAGAAATAATGCAAGGTTTTTCAAGCTTCTATATATACAATTTTGTATGCTTGAAAAACACTTGTTTTGATTTAGTCTAAAAATTTTAAGTTACTGGAAAACACTTTATAGATCATCAGTGTTCCAGTTTCATCTTTTAATTCTAACTTAGACTAAATCTGATCACTTACTTTGTGAATCAAAAATTGCAACAATATTTACATACATCAACTGATAAACAGTTACAATTTTGATAGATAAATACAAGTACAAGTAAATGATAAAAGAGTCAGGCCCTTCTCTTTGACGTCTGTCCTTGAGCATCTTAGTGGCCTTCCTCTTGGGTGATGGTGAGGATGGTACAGACTCTGGTGGTTTCATACCCAGTGCAAGTTCCATCTGTTGCTTTCTCTTCCAGACCTTCTCAATCCTCTTCAAGAATGCTTTGACATCAGGAGTTAAATTAGTTTTCCCCCTGAAAGTCAAGGCAATCTCCTTCAGTTCAGTCCATCCAAAAGCTTGGACTGAAGCATTCTTCCTTTCATTAGTAAAGTTACCCTCTCTGGTCAACTTTACTTCAAACCTGGTCATGCCTTCATGGTTTTCAGCTAATTTAATCTCTGCACCTATGATCCTTCTGGCATCAACCCTAAACTTCATCAAATCTTCATACTTGGCTTTTTGCTTTGCCATCTGGATCATGTATTCAGTTTCCCTGGATACCTTCTCTTTTTCTAAGGCAGACTGGATTTCTTCACGATTTATTTTTAGTGAAGTATCCAAGGGAATGAAAGTGCTCAGATCTGCATCCCTGATTGCTTTTAACTGTTTGGCAGTGAGTTTTGGCAAGCCTTTTATCTTCTTTCTATACTCTATCTCCAGAGCACCAGCATTCTTTCTGATCTTCTTCTGGAGGTTCACCAGTTCCTCCGTCCTTTGTCTGATCAGTTCAACTACACTGACACCATAAGTTACTGCATCATAAGTTTGTTCTTCTAAAGAGTACCTGGAGCGAATATAGACGTCATCCAATGCATCCAGACATTGATGAACTCTAGGGTCTTCCTTCATCTTTTTGTATACATCAATATGAATGCCCAACCTGCCAGCATTATATTCATCAAAGGTCCCCATTTTTGCCATTTCCATCTTGTGGGCCTGCAAGTTCATCTTTTTGTCTTTTCTTAAAAATTTCTATCATTATGCACTCCTGCTCCAGTCTCTTTGAAGTGTCATCATCAGCAGTAGAAAATTCTGATGAACTTCCAGCAATTTCAACTTCTCCTCCAGATACCACATGTTGCTTTCTTTTTACTGACTTTAGAGTGGTTGTGATATCTGAGAATGCTTCAAACTGGGGCTCACTGGCATCAGTACCAGCAGCCTCTTCAACCTGCAAAATGACATCAGTACCAAGTGCTTTCTGTGCACTGACATCAGTACCAATCACTTTTTCAACTGCAAAGGCTTTCTCAATAACAGCAGCCAAATCCTTCTTCTTTTCAATCACCAACCCTTCTGGAACAGACTCAGTGGCAGCAGAATTTTCCCTCTTGGAATGTCCACCAGTTTGAGACTTGTGGGCATTCCATAACTGTTCAAGCATGTGTCTGTCTGAAGTACCAAATGCTCTTCCTGCCACTGGAGTTGTGATATTCACAGTCTTCCTTCTTGATAATTTGAATTTCTAAATACAAGTGCTTTGGCATTTCATTTTCAATCATATTTACCACCTGAGGCAACAACCCATCTTGAATGGTTCTAAGAACTGACCCAGAAATTTCCGAAGTAATTTCTTTCAGCATATCACCTCTAAATTTGCGTACAACTTCATCACTGAGGGTGCTTACAACAGAAGTCTGGTCAAGGGTTGGCCTACTTTCCAGATTACTGATCCTGGTGGTCAACTTCTGAACCTCATCTGTCAGACCTGCCAGTAGTTGAACAACTTCAGCTTTCACTGTAGTCTGAACAGAATTCACTAGTCTTGCCTCCAAGCCCTGGACTGCCACTTTGATATTTTCAGTGTTTTAATTGGTGGCCAGTACCAGTTCATCAAGCTTCTCAAATACTAGCTTCTCATTTCCAGCAAAAACATTCATTTCTGATGCAAGATTATTTGATAATAAGGACTTAAAATCAGTAACAACCTGGGATGAAGACTGGAGTGATCTTTCCAGGTCCGCCACCTTACTTAAAAGGCCTTGGACCTCGGCTGAAGAAGAGGTGGAGAGACCACTGGGAGGTGTCAGTTCAGAAGCCATCCTGGTCACCAAAGGTACTTGTGCCTGGACCCCTTCAGTGGAAGTTTCAGATGTTACAATAGTGGAGTCCAGCACACGGTGTTCATGAAAATCAAGTGGAGCTTCAAGTGGTGGTGGTTGATTTTGTGAAATTTGAAGTGAGGGAGGATTGAAATAAGAAATGTTTTGTGGAATTGAAAGAGGTGGTGGTGGTGGTGCAATCAATGATTCTGGTGGAGGTGGTGGCATTTCGGATTCTGGTGGTGGGATATTTGATTCTGGTGGAGGAGGTGGCATTTCTGGTAAGTGTTCTACTTCTACTATATCATCACCAAGAAAACTCATGTTAGTATCAAAATTATTACCTTCTGACATGGGTGAATCAGCCTCATCCCAAACAAATGTTTCACCAACTGTGTGATCACTTGTCTGATCACCAACTTCTACATTCAAATCCAGTTGACCAACCTGCTCAACTATTAAAGACACATCTTCATTCATAATATCACCAGCAGTGGAAGTTGAGACTGGAATGATAAGAGGTGTGGCTCCACTACTGGAACCAACCAGTACACCTCCTTTCATAAGACGTCTGGTGTTTCTTGGTCGTCTTGGAGGGTCAACATTTTCTTGTTGTAGTTGGTCAGGGGCCACCTGGATTATTGGTGGCACAATTTCAGCATCGAGGACTCCAGTGGGTCCTATAATAATTTGACCCCCACCTGGAGCCTCTTCTAGCTCATCTGGTGATGATGCGTCGTTTTCTTCCCTTTGAAAACTAAGCATGGCCTGAGGAATATTTACCTCATTTGTTGAAGATTTAAGGTTGGTCAGATCACGCATATACTCACATACAGAAAAGTGAGTGGTTTCAAAATCATACTGGTCACCTAGAGCTCTTTTAAAAATTAGTGAAAGGAAACGGATATAAGGTACAAATGCTTTTCTACCTTTCACCTTAAGACGCTCTACCAGATCATCAAAGAAAATCTGAGCAAAATCTACTCTGTATCCGAACCAGAGGCAGTAAGCAATATGGAGATGTGTTTGATTTATCTGGTCAAGTCCTCCAGAGCTGCCTCCCAAACACTCAACTATGTGAGTGAAAAAGAATCTCCATGAGTCTGACAGCCTGCTCATGTAGATTGTTCCCTTTCTGGATAGCTGGCCATGCTCATCCAGAATGTCTGTGTGCCCCATCAATCTGCACACTTCCCTTGTATTTATGCCAGAGGGAAGTTCAATGGGCAACTCATTCTTTTCAAAATAGTTTAATTGTAGAGCAGATCTGAGTGTATCAACAGTGAAGACCAAGGGTCTGGTACCTTGCTTAAGTGTATAAGAGATTGAGGAAGTTTCATCTACATATTCTGCAGAGTACCAGAATTCACATAGATAGTCATGGTACATCTTCCCAGGATTTAGGGTCAATGCACCATAAAGAGGACATGAGAGAAAGAAGGTATTTAATCTCCCAATAATGGATTGATACACGTGGGCGGGCGGGGCGGAGCGGGTGATGATGGATCTCACACCGTGATCTGAACACTAGAAGTGAAATGTGGCCATCCAGTTATTCATGTTAATACGAATGGCTGCTGCTGCAAGAGAGATGTGATCCGCCCTTTTTACGGCGGCGACAGGAGCATACTCAGCATCAACAATATTTTTCGGTGAGTTTGATTGTCTTGGTGCCATTGTATTTTTGGTAGAAATATGAAAATGAAACTGAATTTAGGGTTTTGATAAAGATATGATGAATTAAATATGAGAGAGATTGATGATTGGAAATTGAATGAAAAAGAAAGTAAATGAAGGAATTTAGAGAGTTTTGGGAGTAAATATGTTCGAAGTAAATACAAATGAAAGTGAAAGAGGGTATTTATAAACGGATTTCAAAATAGTTTAATTGTAGAGCAGATCTGAGTGTATCAACAGTGAAGACCAAGGGTCTGGTACCTTGCTTAAGTGTATAAGAGATTGAGGAAGTTTCATCTACATATTCTGCAGAGTACCAGAATTCACATAGATAGTCATGGTACATCTTCCCAGGATTTAGGGTCAATGCACCATAAAGAGGACATGAGAGAAAGAAGGTATTTAATCTCCCAATAATGGATTGGGCATCATGAACACTGGAGAGTGAGAGTTTGGCCATCCAGTTATTCATGTTAATACGAATTGCTGCTGCTGCAAGAGAGATGTGATCCGCCCTTTTTACGGCAGCGACAGGAGCATACTCAGCAGCAAGAATATTTTTTGGTGAGTTTGATTATCTTGGTGCCATTGTATTTTTGGTAGAAAAATGAAGATGAAACTGAATTTAGGGTTTTGATAAAGATATGATGAATTAAATATGAGAGAGATTTATGATTGGAAATTGAATGAAAAAGAAAGTAAATGAAGGAATTTAGAGAGTTTTGGGAGTAAATATGTTCGAAGTAAATACAAATGAAAGTGAAAGAGGGTATTTATAAACGGATTTCAAAATAGTTAATTTGAATTTTATAAAATGTAATTTTGATCGGGTTTTGAAATCCGCATTAAATACATCACATCACACATAAATGTGTGACGGTTTATAGCCTACAAACAGTAACCAACTTGCATTTTTTGTCTTCCCAAGGTAAAAATACCATCATTTCTTTGAAAAATATCATTGCCACGTGGGACAAACAGTAACTGTCCTTTCAAATGGTTTGCTTACGTGGCAAGCACAATGACCAAGTATTAAAATATTATAACACACATACCATGACTTAATTCAATGCATCTGGAGGTTGAATGGACACTCCAGAATCACTGGTAGATTATGCCAGTGAAGTATGCACTGATGGTACACTGGAGGGACACTCCAGTAAAGTACCAACGAAAACCATTTGAGTGAGACTGGCAACCTCAAACATGCACATCAACTAATACAGACAAGTGAGAGGGACACATTTACAAGGAGACAAAGGTTACCTCAAACATGCACGTCAACCCATCTAATTACCAGTGAGAGGGACACATTTACAAAGTACCAGTGATATATTTCAGAAAATTTTATCCAGTGAGAAAATAAATTAACAAATTCCCCCTGAAACATGACAATGGGGGAAGGCCCCCCGGGGCTCCGCCCGACGTCTCTCCCGCGCCTCCCGTCCAGTCCTTCCGGGCCGAGGGGGGGCGCTCGCTGCGGCCCGAGCCGGCCGATGCATGGACGGGTCTCTACAAGCTGCCAAACGCTTAGGAGCAAAAGGCGCCACCCCCTTCCCCTTCCCACCCATTTTCCTTCCCAAGGACAAAAATATATCTTTCAGTCTTCCCCCTGGAATGTTGATCCAGAAATCTATTAATGCAGAGATAGTACACAAGGGCATTCAATATCTAAGCAGTTATAGATTTATAAATCTTTTAAATCAAGGATCCCTGATAGTACACAAAGGCGTTCAATACCAAGGTTCCAGATTTAAGGGTTTACATTCCCAACTCACCAACAAGATATTCAAAAGTTTTAACATCCAGAGGTTTGGTAAAAATGTCAGTGAGTTGTTTGTCAGTGGGAATAAAATGGAGTTCAATATTATTTTTCATAATATGATCACGAATAAAATGATACCTGAGATCAATGTGCTTCGTCTTTGAGTGCATGACTGGATTGTTCGAGATAGCAATGGCACTGGTATTATCACAAAAGATTGGGGTCTTTGAATACTTAATACCATAATCAAGCAACTGGTTCTTCATCCAGAGTATATGAGCACAACAACTGGCTGCAGACACGTATTCAGCTTCAGCAGTGGACAATGAAACTGAAGTTTGCTTCTTACTGGTCCAGCTGACCAGTTTGCCACCAAGGAAATGACATCCACCAGTAGTGGATTTCCTGTCTATCTTACAACCTGCATGATCTGAATCCGAATAACCCATTAGATCCATGCCTGAGCCTTTGGGATACCAAAGACCCAAACTGGGGACACCCTTAAGGTATTTCAGTATGCGCTTTATAGCAAGCATATGAGATTCTTTTGGATTAGACTGATATCTGGCACATAAACATGTTGAAAACATTATGTCTGGTCTACTGGCAGTTAAATACATCAGTAAACCAACCATGCCTCTATAGACAGTGGTGTTCGCTGGTTTACCATCTAGATCTGAGTCCAGTGTCAGTGGTGCAGAAATTGGAGTGGGTTTTGATGGTGAAGAGTTCATATCATATTTCTTTAAAAGATCTCTAACATATTTTTCTTGATTAATAAAAATACTATCTTTGTTTTGTTTAATCTGGAGTCCTAGAAAATATGTTAATTCACCCATCAAACTCATTTCATATTCAGAGGACATGATTTTAGAAAATTTCTTGCACATGTTTTCATCAGTAGACCCAAAAATAATATCATCAACATAAATTTGTACCATCAGAAGATTACCTTTTTCATGAAGAATAAATAAGGTATTGTCAATTGCACCTCTTTTAAAACCATTTTTCAATAAATGTTTAGTCAGAGTATCATACCAGGCACGTGGAGCTTTTCTGAGACCATAAAGTGCTTTGTCCAGACGATATACCCAGTGGGGATGTTTTTCATCAATGAAACCTGGTGGTTGTCTGACATAAACTTCTTCTTCAAGTTTTCCATTCAAAAATGCAC
Source organism: Erigeron breviscapus (assembly GCA_034093135.1). Classification (NCBI taxonomy): domain Eukaryota; kingdom Viridiplantae; phylum Streptophyta; class Magnoliopsida; order Asterales; family Asteraceae; genus Erigeron; species Erigeron breviscapus. The sequence continues at coordinate 65,625,922 of CM067168.1, read as the reverse complement.
TTTTAACGTCCATCTGGTAGACCTTGAATTGATGATGAGCAGCAAATGCTAAGAATATTCTGATCGCTTCAAGTCTAGCCACTGGAGCAAATGATTCATCAAAATCGATATCTGACTGGCAGTACCCTTGTGCTACCAGTCTGGCCTTGTTTTTGATGACGTGGCCATCTTCATCTACCTTATTCCTGAAGACCCATCTGGTTCCAATTGGTTCTTTCTTTCCAACTGGGAAAGGAACCAGGTACCAAACCTTGTTCCTTTCAAACTGGTGAAGCTCTTCTTGCATAGCTATCACCCAGCTTGGATCTTCCATATCCTCGTCAATCTTCTTTGGTTCTATCAGTGATAAGAAACTGACATATAAGCATTGATCACTGGAGGCTCTTCTGGTCAGAACCCCTCTACTGGAGTCACCTATGATCTGATCGATAGGATGAGCTTTTGTCCATCTGGAGTATTGACCAGGATAGTTACAAACAACAATATCAGTGCAAGAGTTCAGTTGAGTCTCCTCTGGTGTTGCTTCAGGAGGAGGATCTTGCCAGATTACTTCAACATCTTCATCTGAATCATTTAAATCATGACTTGCATCATAAAATTCTTCATTTGAAGGCATTTCTTGAAGTATTGGTTCAGTTTGGAATTCTTCATTTGAAGATATTTCTGGTATAATTTCAACTGATACTGATACCGGGGGAGTAGTACGAACATCTGATCCAATAACAAGTTCAGATGGTGGTTTGAAACTTATTGAAGGATAGAAAGATGTACTACTGGGGGTTTTCTTCTTTTGAGCTGGTTCCAAGTCAGAATGACTGGAAACTTCTTCAGGTGAATCTTTGCAGTTGATGGGATCAGATTCACAGAAGATAATTGGATTTTCTGGGGGAGAGTCAAGGACTGGCTTTCTATTAATTGCATTATTCGATTCATCAAATGTAACGTGTATTGACTCATGGACCTTCTCCAGTCTCTTGTTGTAGACTCTGAAGGCCTTGCGAATGGCTGAATAGCCTAAGAAATACCCTTCATCAGCTTTGGCATCGAATTTGCCTAACTGACTGGAGTCGTTCAGAATGTACACTGGACATCCAAAAACGTGAAAATAACCAATATTTGGTTTTCTATATCTTAAGACTTCATAGGCTGTCTTCTTGTGTCTTTTGATGTAAACAGACCTGTCCTGGGTGTGGCAATCAGTAGCAATTGCTTCAGCCCAAAAACTGGTAGGAAGACCAGATTCAGCCAACATACTCCTGGCAGCTTCTATCAGCGTTCGATTCTTTCTTTCTACAACTCCATTCTTTTCTGGAGTTCTTGCTGAGGAGAAGTTCTGGGAGATGCCAGTGTCAGTACAGAATGACTCCAGAGTTGCATTCTAGAATTCTGTTCCATTGTCACTTCTTAACTGACACACCTTTTGCTTATGCTTGAGCTCAATTTGCTTGATAAGACTGATGATTTCAGCAGCAGCTTCATTTTTAGACCTGAGAAAGATAACCCAGCAATATCTGGAGAATTCATCGACTATTACCAGAGTGTATCTTTTACCAGCACGAGTCTGAACATTCACTGGACCGAAGAGGTCCATATGAAGCATATGAAGTGGTTCAGATATGCTAAAACTCTTCTTTGTCTTGAAACTGGTACGTTTCTGCTTACCCATCTCACATCCTGGACATGGCCTTTCCTTTTTGAAGGAAACTGAAGGTATCCCATCTGCCAGTTGTTTTCTAGACAACTTATTTATATTTTTGAAATTTAAATGGGATAACCTTTTATGCCATAACCAGTTTGTGTCTTCATCAGCTTGAGTATAGAAACACTGCTCTAAAGGAGAGCTTTCCATATCCATCACATACACATTCCCTCTTCTGGGAGCAATCAATACTACCTTCCAGTCTTTGTTGAATACAAATGCCCTGAGCAATTTTGAACATAACTTGATAGCCATCATCACACAGTTGACTGACACTGATCAGGTTATATTTCAAACCATTCACAAATGCAACTCGTCTGAATTTGACTTGTCCATTGTTCAGAACACCATACCCCTCAGTTTTTCCACAACCATCATTTCCAAAAGTAATGGAGGGTCCATCATAAATTATGAACTCCTCCAGCAGGGTCTTACATCCGGTCATTGTCCTGCCAGCTGCATTGTCAAGATACCAGATAAATTTCTTTCGATCGCCCTGCACATCCACCAGATATATCAGTTAGATTTGGGAACCCATCGACTGATGGGTTCACTGGACCCTCCCTTATAGGTCCCTGGAGGTATCTGGTTGAGTTCACTTTCTTCCAAAACAGATTTTTCTGCAAATGTAATTGGAATAGATAGTTTTGAAACCTTTTTCTTTTTCTCAACTGGAGAAATATATTTATCTTTCTTTGAAAAAGGTTTGGTATTTTGTCTAGGGCCAGATGAAGTACCCTCAAAATTGTTTAATCTTGCATTACAACTTTGAAATTGACGAGTCAGTAATTGAAACTGGCTCTCTAACCTTAACAAAATACTTTCATCAGATGACACCTGAGCCTTTCCAGTTGACTGGACTCTAGGCTTAGGTAGGGAGACATTCTTCTTCTTTGGAACAGAAAGTTCCTTGGAGGAGGACTGAGGCAAAGGTTTCTTCAGATTGACCTTTTTAACTAGAGCAGTCACCTGAGGTGCTCCAGTTTTTACCTCTGGGGATTGAACTGGGAAAATATTGGCCTTAGGAGTTACAGGCTCATCATAAATGGTAATGGGCCTGAAGCCCTCTGGTAAACGATCAATTACTGGTATTAATGATGCAACATGAGTATTTCCATCTAAATAAGCACGTTTTTGAGTGGGAAATTGATTTACTCTAGCATCATATGGCTTTCTGGTTTCAAGCCATGATTTAATAACCAGTTTCTCTTTTTCTAAAATGATTTCAAGATCTTGTTTTTCTTGAATCAGTTGTTTACTACCAGAACTTGGGCTTGAAATGCCAGCTCAATATCTTGAAGTTCCTTTAATTTTGATTTTAAAACTGTAATTTCAGAAAAATCAGTTTCTAGACCATTTACACAGTCAGATCTAACAGTTTCAACAAAGATTAAATCAGAATTAAGAGCTTCAACAATGTCCAATTTAGTTCAGTGTCAGTTTCCACATCATAATCACTGACCTTTTTGATAACAATGTCCACCCATCTTCCAGATGTGACATCTTCCTTCACCAGATGCTCTTCGTTTGCCAGAGCCATGTAACAGCAATCTCTTTCCTCTTCTTCATCAACAAATGAATCATCAGAAGGAACCCATTTCTCTTCAGTTGTTGCAATCATGCATTTATTATTTTCCATTTGTTGTGCCATGAGAGCAATTTGAGCCTTAAGCTTTTTATATTTAGATTTATAGCTATCATCAGGCTTTTTATTAGAAGTAAATGGACCAGGCTGGGATACAAACTGACTGGACTTGCAATCTTTCATGAAATGACCTTTTCTGCCACACTTAAAGCATGTCAGATTGGTCTTATCAGTAGAAGTACTGGATGCAAATTGTCCAGATGGCCTATTTGCTCTTGCTTTGAAACGGTTGAATGTTTTAGCAATCATTGCAACCAGGTCATCATTCAGATTCATCACAGTCTGGAGAGGTAAGACTAGATTCTCCAGATTCCATAAATTCAGACACCATCTTCTTCATAGAAAATACATTCTCAGAAGATATTAGTGCTGTACCTTGTGGTTCAGTATGACTAACCACACTAGAACTACTGGAGGCATGGTTATAGGCATCTTGTTCTGCCACAACTCTCTGAGCCTGATTTTCTTCAGTGTATCTGAAAGCTCCATATAAAGTTGAAAGAGTGTGAGTGTGCAGAGTTTTACCTTGTCTTAAGACCAGGATCATGTGAGACCATTTGGTGGGTAATATATCACAAAATTTCTCCAGAAGTATATCCTTGTCTTTCTCAACCCCCAGTCCTCTCAACTGGTTAATAATGCTCATAAATCTGGTGTAAGTACCAGTGAGAGACTCATTGGGCTGAGCAAAAAAATGACTCATACCTCTTGTTTAAGGAGACTTTTCTGGTGACAATGGTTTCACCTCCTCCTTCATACTGGTTCACTAGTTCATCCCACATGGTTTTAGCACTGGGAAAAATAACTAGTGTGGGAATTAGGGTTTCTTGAACAGCCCAGAGGGTCATGTTTTTGAGAAGGGTATCTAAATTTACCAATCTGCTCTCCTCTTCAGACCAATGTTCCTCCCTTTTTTCCCTGCCTCTTCTAGATCCAGTTGGATCAAGAAGAGCATTGAGAGGTGATGTGGGGACGTAAGGTCCTTCATTTAAAATTTTCATCATATTTCTCTCAATTCCAGTGCTTTCCACGTACCAAATTCATCACTATCCCCACTGAATTTAGGAACAGGATTGTTTGAGTAGTGCACATGCACATGTGGAGAAGTAGGAGTAGGAGGAGGTGGATTAGTGTTAATGACAGGTGGTGGTTCATTATTTTGATCATTAATATTAGGATCAGAACCAAGACTAAAACCTCCTTGTGTATTTTCTGGGTTGGCCATCAAAGAAGCAGATCTAGGCAAGTTTGTTTAGCCTTGTGCTCTGATACCAATTGTAGAGTCCCTCACTTGATGGTTTAACCCAATAGTGTAAAATACAACAAGTCTAATATGCACTAGATTTGGACTAGTATTACTTGAATATAAATGCAAGTATATAAACAAAGTAATATAAGACTTAAAGCAATAATTAAAGTAAAGGTGGAACACAATGTAACTTTTCAAGTGTATTTTATTTATGATGTTAAATAAAATACAAGGTTGTGCGGAATCAAGATAATACAAATATGTAAGTATCCTAACAACCTATGAATTACAAATGATCTATATTTGCTAAATAAACTCTTTAGATCGAAATACTTAAAGTTGTGAAGTATCCCTGTTACGATCGAGAGTATTTAGACAAATTCACCTTAATTGCTAAAAAGTAATTTTAACAAGGAAATGACTTTGTATTTATAGGCAAACAAATTCACCAGTGAATTTGTGTCGTACAAATATGGTTGCATGTATTTAATGAACCGACAAGGTCATTAAATGCATTGGTTAAGGTACAAGGATAAAGTCACATCAATATGATTTATTATCCTTTTAACCAACCACCTTTACACACGTAAGTACTTTTGTAAAGACAAGTGGAATGTTCTTTGAAAAGTGTGTAAAGGCAAAAAGTCAATTCCTCGTAATCAGTGTTCAGACTTGTAAGGTCTAGAACACTGACAAAGCTCCAGTCGTAGATCTGGTAAGACTTCCAGTGGACTCCGCCATTTGTCAGTCTTCTTTATTCTAACTTCAGTCTTTGACTTCAGTGAGAATGTCTTCAGTAGAATAGATCTGGACTGGGGTGAAGTCCAGTGAGCTGAAATCTGGAAGACTCCAGATTTCCTATACAAGTATTTTGCTCACTGGTCTTCCATTATTTCTGAACAAATCTTCAGTGTCGCTCCAGTCGTCAAGTCTGGAGCGAGTCCAGTAAATCTGGACCTAACATATTAATAAGCCAAGAGTTAGAGTTTAATTGTAAGTCTAATAAGAAAATTGAATCTATATACAATTAAAAAAGCTAATTTAATAAAATAAATAAATTAAAAAAACAAGTGTCGATCAAGGATTACACCACGTGTCGTTTTAAGAACATCCCAAATTCTGTTTTAGTTTATTGGTAGATACAACTGATCTAACCTCAATTGACCAATCATAGTTCTCAATTTCTCAAAATTAATTAAATCAGCACATGTCTAAATTAATTTACACTTTTTGGTTTTCCATCATCAATTTATACTTTTAAACTTTTTTCTTAAAATAATAATTTTATTAAAACAAAATAGATAAAATATAAAACTCATGTTTATCCCAAATATCCAACTAATTAAATAATAAAAAAATACCTTTGAATAAATAAATTTATTTACAACCAGTCTATAATTATAACTTATCAAATTGTCAATGATTTTATATAAAGAAAATAATATATCTAACAAATAACAACTTTATAATCGAAAACTTTTATGAAAACAAATACACAACAAAATGTACAATAAGTTTCTTTAATTGTATAATTAAGAAAACTATTACAACAACAAGACATGACAGGATATTGATAGATAAACAAGTTAAACGCTTTCATCAATGTTCCAGTATTACGCTATTTATTTTTGAATTTACAGGTTTGTTCTTTCATAATTTAATTACATTGTTTATATTTGAATTCACTGGTTTGTTCTTTCACAACTTGGATTACATATATTTTATTTATCTTTAATATGTCATAAACAATCCGTGTATTTGACACGGGTCTAAATCTATATATACTAAAAGGCAACTAACCTAACTTTAATTAACCAATCACAACTCTCAATTTCTCTAATTTAATTAAATTAGCACATGTCATAATATAATTTACACTTTTGGTTTTCCATCACCAATTTACACTTTCATACCAATTTACACTTTAAACGTTTAAAAATAATTAATTTACACTTTTTGGTTTTCCATCACCAATTTACACTTTAACCCAATTTAAAAATAATTAATACTTTATTACATAATGTCTATCTAATAACAATATATAGCTTAAATAATTAAAAAATATATCTTTTCAATAAATAAAAAACCAACTTTGATTACAATTAGTCTTCATCCAACTATAATTATAATTTATTCAAGTTATTTTTAATTATAACTTATCAAATTATCTTATATATTAAAAAAATAATATATCTAACTGATATAATCCAAACTTTCATGAAAAACAATATACCACAACAAAAACTACAAGAATTTTTTCTTAAAATAATAATTTTATTAAAATAAAATATATAAAATATAAAACTCATGTTTATCCTAAATATCCAACTAATTAAACATAAAAAAATACCTTTGAATAAATAAATTTATTTACAACCAGTCTATAATTATAACTTATCAAATTGTCAATGATTTTATATAAAGAAAATAATATATCTAACAAATAACAACTTTATAATCGAAAACTTTTATGAAAACAAATACACAACAAAATGTACAATAAGTTTCTTTAATTGTATAATTAAGAAAACTATTACAACAACAAGACATGACAGGATATTGATAGATAAACAAGTTAAACGCTTTCATCAATGTTCCAGTATTACGCTCTGATACTTTGATTTCATTACATTATTTATATTTGAATTCACGGTTTGTTCTTTCATAATTTTAATTACATTGTTTATATTTGAATTCACTGGTTTGTTATTTCATATTTTAATTACATTGTTTATATTTGAATTCACTGGTTTGTTCTTTCACAACTTGGATTACATATATTTAATTTATCTTTAATATGTCATAAACAATCCGTGTATTTGACACGGGTCTAAATCTATATATACTAAAAGGCAACTGACCTAACCTCAATTGACCAATCACAACTCTCAATTTCTCTAATTTAATTAAATTAGCACATGTCATAATATAATTTACACTTTTGTTTTCTATCATCAATTTACACTTTTAAACCCAATTTACACTTTTATAATTTACACTTTTTGGTTTTCCATCACCAATTTACACTTTAACGATTAAAAATAATTAATTTACACTTTTTGGTTTTCCATCACCAATTTACACTTTAACCCAATTTAAAAATAATTAATACTTTATTACATAATGTCTATCTAATAACAAAATATAGCTTAAATAATTAAAAAATATATCTTTTCAATAAATAAAAAACCAACTTTGATTACAATTAGTCTTCATCCAACTATAATTATAATTTATTCAAGTTATTTTTAATTATAACTTATCAAATTATCTTATATATTAAAAAAATAATATATCTAACTGATATAATCCAAACTTTCATGAAAAACAACTATCACAACAAAAACTACAAGAATTTTTTCTTAAATTGTATTGTTAAGAAAACAGTTACAACAATAAACTTAACATGATATTGATAGACGAAAAAGTTAAACGTTTTCGTCAATGTTTCAGTATTACATTCTGATACTTTGATATTCATTACATTATTTATATTTGAATTTACTTCTTTCATAACTTTAATTACGTTTTTTATATTTGAATTCACTGGTTTGTTCTTTCACTGCTTTTCTTAAATTACATATATTTAATTATATATTTAATATTTCATAACAATCCGTGTATTTGACACGGGTCTAAATCTAGTTACAGATTAAATAAACAAAATTAAATTAAACTTTAAAAAATCAATTATCTATCAAAAGTTTTTCATCTATCTCCTCTTTCTTACGTTACTACCTTCAAAACTACACTACTAATTTATCATCCTTTACCTACTAAGTCAACTATCGTTTTTGCTTTTTATGAATTTAATTATGAGAAATTAAATGTAGTATGATTAGTTACTTCTTACATACTACTCTTCTTTTTCCTTCTTATGAAAGCAGTTTCTTTACCTTTAAATAGATGCGAGACTATCCACATCTTACGTACCTTCCTCATATTCCGTTTTGGCAGCGATTGGCACTGTTGTCGTTGTAGTAATCGTAAGAAATTACTGATATATACTTTTATCTTCTAAAGTTAACTAATGATTTCTTTATGCATATAGTAAACTTTCTCATCGGTTTAATAATCTTTTTATTTATCAATTAATTTTTAAAATTTATGTTTTTTTCTAAATTTATTTCGTTATATTAATTATGAAAACAACAGGAAAATATGGTCTGCTAGGCTGTTACACCACTATTATCAATTGCTGTTAACACAAAGACTTGCATTGCATATGTGGAAGGGCTTTGAGATCACCACTCCCCTTTCAATGCCATTTTGCTCTCCAATTGTGCTACTTTCTGAACCAAGCTTGGCTACGTCAGACCCACTGCAATGCCAATCTGAGTAACAGTATTTCATAAGCCTGTCTTTTTGTTTCTAATAATCTTGGCTACTGCTCACCTACAAAAATAACGTTAACTTAGACAACCAGATTGGCCTACATTTCATTTTATCTTTGAACAAAAAAAGATCTATGACTAATCTCAATTAATCACACAAATTACCTTTGAATCTAATCTTAGTTAGAAACAAACACACCAAAATAATCTTCCCTGCTAATCAGTGAAGATTCACTCAACTTAATATGTTGAATGTTCTATTACAAGATCAGAATTATATCTAATTATTATTACAAATCTGGAGAAAATAATGAATAATGAAGGAGAGAAAATTGATCTATCGAAAATAAGGGATTGGGTGTTATGAAACCCTAATCCAGAAAAGTGATATATATACTCCTCCAGAATAGTCTTTGTCTTTCTTTAGTCCCTGAACTTCTGTCTTGTACAGCTTTAGTCCTTAAACTTCCTGAATGTATACAATCAACATCCTAACCTGCATATGCTAATCATGCAATAAGAACCATGATATTTTGAGAATTAAGATTATACTTTTAACATCCCCCCTTAATCTTATTCTCAAAACAGTTGTAAAGTTTCGTTTTTTCACATAAAAAATTATGAGAACTTGTATCCAACCCTTTTGTTAGAATATCTGCAATGTTATTTACAGCATCTATTTTCTCAGTTTTAATAACTCCTGCCAATATTTTTTCCCTCACAAAATGAAGATCAATCTCAAGATGCTTTGTTCTTTCACGGAAAACAGGGTTCGAAGCTATTTTAATAGCAGATTTATTATCACAAAATACCTTAACAGGAAGAACATTGTCAATTCCTAAATCTTTCAAAAATTTTAACACCCATATAATTTCACAAGTAACAGAAGCCATGGCTCTGTATTCACCTTCAGTTGAAGATTTTGAAATGGTATTTTGTTTTTTACTCTTCCAAGACAATAAGGAACTACACAAAAATATGCAAAAACCAGTAATTGACCTTCTACTTGATATGCATTTAGCCTAATCAGAATCAACATATGCTTCAAGAGACAAAGTAGAAGATCTAGAAATAAAAATACCTTTTTCGGGAGCATTCTTCAAGTATTTCAGTACCCTTAAAGCAACTTTGAGATGAGAGATTAAAGGTTTATGCATAAACTGACTTAAACAGTGAATAGTATAGGCAATGTCAGGTCTAGTATGAGTTAAGTATATCAATTTGCCTATAAGTTTCTGATATTCAGTTACATTCTTAAGAACATGATCACTTTCAGAATCCTCACTTGAAAGATGCACATTAGGATCAAGAGGAACATTAATAGGTTTACCAGCAAGCAGACCAAATTTAGATAATAAATCCAAACAATACTTCCTTTGATTAAGACACACACCATTAGCAGTATTAATAACTTCAATTCCTAAAAAATATTGCAGAATGCCCAGATCCTTGATCTGAAACTGAGTTCTCAAATATTGTTTGAACTCCTCAATTTTACTTTCATCATTACCAGTAATAATTATATCATCCACATAAACAAGTAATGCCATAAACACACTATTTTCCTTTTTAATAAACAATGAATAATTACCTTTGCTTTGTTCAAAACCAATTTTAAGTAAGGCTTCAGTTAGTTTAGCATTCCATTGCCTAAGAGCTTGCTTTAAACCATATAAATATTTGTTCAATTTACGAACTCTTTTATCATTTTTATCAAAGTATCCTTCAGGAAACTCCATATAAACAGTTTCATCTAAATCTCCATATAGAAAAGCATTATTGATATCAAGTTGATACAAATTTGTAACACCCCACCATTGGCGGAAACATGAGGTGTCATGAAAAGTACAACACAACATGGAATTACATAGATACTACTAAATGAAATAGAATATAATAAATATATTCCCAAAAAAACATGAGTTCAAAGTCATAACAGTGCTAAAATAGCTTATTTCAAACAAGTCCATAAAGAAATAATCCAAGGCATGTAGCCTTTAAGTCTGACAATAAATAAAGGAGCTCTAATCTCCGAAGTCCAAGCCTAGCATAGAAGTCTTTATCCCTGATTAGCCTGAGTACCTGAAAAGTATACTAAAACGTGTCAACACAAAGGTTGGTGAGTTCGTAGGTTTTATGTCAAAAAGTCTAGTCAAAGAAATAAGTCTTTTGTCGATTCTTTTAAGTCCAAACAAGTAATAGTTCAATACATAATGAGCAGAGTTACGCCATAATAAGTCCAAAAGTCTCAAGTCTCAATGTCTCAAAGTCCGGCCTTACGGTACCTGCCTTAGTCTCAAAGTCTCAAGTCTCAAGTCTCCAATACACACAAAAAACACGTCAAATAAGCACGTCATAAAGCACAACAACAAACACATAATCTCACACATACAACAAGACAGAAGCACGTCAAATGGCATAAGTAACTCTATACGCACAGGCTCAATATTGAACATAAACAGAAATCGACAAAACTGTTTGAAAAATAAGTATACTTTCCACCCCAAAACTTGTAAAAAGAGGGGCTACGAAACTCACCTGAAAGCAACACAAGCACAGCACCCTAGAATCAATCAATAAGAACACGAACAGTCAAGTACACCTGAAACACGATCACTATCTGTCCAAAAGTCCTACATTGTTCAAGTCTCAAGTCTAAGTCTCAAGTCTCATGTCTCAAAGTCTCAATGTCTCAAAGTCCGGCCTTACGGTATCTGCCTTAGTCTTTAAAGTCTCAAGTCTCAAGTCTCAAGTCTCAACTCAACAATAAGCAATGTCACAAGTCTGAAAGTCACGAGACACAAAGTCTCAAAGTCTCAAGTCTCAAGTCTCAAAGTCTCAATGTCTCAAAGTCTAAAGTCTCAAGTCTCAAGTCTCAAAGTCTCAATGTCTCAAAGTCCGGCCTTACGGTACCTGCCTTAGTCCAAAGTCTCAAAGTCTCAAGTTTCCAATACTCAAGCTCAACTCAAGCAGTCTCAAAGTCACAAGTCTCAAGTCTCAACAGTCTCAAGTCTCAAGTCTCAAGTCCCAAAGTTACAAGTCTCAATGTCACAAGTCTGAAAGTCACGAGACTCAAGTCTCAAGTCTCAAGTCTCAAGTCTCAATGTCACAAGTCTCAAGTCAAGTCCCAAAGTCTCAAGTCTCAAGTCTCAAGTCTCAAGTTCAAGTCTCAAGTCTCAAGTCTCAAGTCTCAAGTCTCAAGTCTCAAGTTCATAGTCTCAAGTCTCAAGTCTCAAGTCTCAAGTCACAAGTCTCAATACCACAAGTCTCAATACCACAAGTCTCAAGTCCAAGTCTCAAGTCTCAAGTCTCAAGTCTCAAGTCTCAAGTCTCAAGTCTCAAGTCTCAAGTCTCAAGTCTCAAGTCTCAAAGTCTCAAGTCTCAAGTCTCAAGTCTCAAGTCTCAAGTCACAAGTCTCAAGTCTCAAGTCCAAGTCTCAAGTCTCAAGTCTCAAGTCTCAAGTCTCAAGTCTCAAGTCTCAAGTCTCAAGTCTCAAGTCTCAAGTCTCAAGTCTCAAGTCTCAAGTCTCAAGTCTCAAAGTCTCAAGTCTCAAGTCTCAAGTCTCAAGTCTCAAGTCACAAGTCTCAAGTCTCAAGTCCAAGTCTCAAGTTCAAGTCTCAAGTCTCAAGTCTCAAGTCTCAAGTCACAAGTCTCAAGTACCACAAGTCTCAAGTACCAAGTCTCAAGTCTCAAGTCTCAAGTCTCAAGTCCAAGTCTCAAGTCTCAAAGTCTCAAGTCTCAAGTCTCAAGTCAAGTCTCAAGTCTCGAAGTCTCAATGTCTCAAAGTCTCAATGTCTCGAAGTCTCAATGTCTCAAAGTCTCAATGTCTCAAAGTCCGGCCTTACGGTCTGAACATAACAGAAATCGACAAAACTGTTTGAAAAATAAGTATACTTTCCACCCCAAAACTTGTAAAAAGAGGGGCTACGAAACTCACCTGAAAGCAACACAAGCACAGCACCCTAGAATCAATCAATAAGAACACGAACAGTCAAGTACACCTGAAACACGATCACTATCTGTCCAAAAGTCCTACATTGTCCACAAGTTACCCAGTAAGTACTTACTTAATTGCACAAGTCCATGTCCTATACTAGCGTCTTAAGAAATGCCATTATGTCTTGTATAATATCATGTTATATATATATATATATATATCATTTTTTGTTGACCTTAAATTTTGTTGACCTTAACAGCTTTGATCTTAATCTTATTGATGTTAAGGCTTTGAGGTTAAATAAGAATGTCGACTTAAAATTTCTCGACTTTAAATCCTTTGAACTTAAAGTCTCCTTTGAACTTAAAGTCTTCTTTGAGTTTAAAATGCTTTGATATTAAAAATTCCTTTGAACTTAATCTGGCGGATGTTAAAATGTCCAGGTCGTGACTTATACCCCTTTGAACTTAAATGTCTTTGAACTTAATATCATTGAGGTTAAAAGTCATTGAACTTAAAATTCCTTTGAGGTTAACATAGCTGGTCGACACAGGAAGAAATTTCTTGAGTTTAAAACTCATTGAAGTTAAGACTCTTTGAGGTTATATCCTTCTGAACTTAATTGTCTTTTGAGGTTAACAAGATCGACCAAATACACAAAAGGGTCGGAGCCAATTTCTCTTTGAACTTAAAATCTTATTGAGGTTAAATAATTCTGATTAACACGAAAATAACCAACAAGAAACCCTAAATTGGATCAAAATCAGGAGGAATATGAACAAAATGAGTTTGACCAGATTTGACAGAAACCCTAGGCTATAAATCTGCCGTTAACCGGCGGTTTGACCGAGCCATAACCACAAACAAACTCAAATTCGGTCAGGAGGAGGAAGTATAACACGATTCCAAAGCCACAACATGATTTTTAACACGAATTTATACAAGATCTGACCGAAAATCAATCAAAAGTCATATATATTTTCGGATTTCAAGGAATTCGGGTCTAAGATATAGATTTTTACACATACAACCGATTTACATATATATATTTGAAAAGATTTCAGATTATACACATATACAACCGAAAATCATATGTATTTTGTCAAGAAATTAGAATTTATAGATATATATACAAAAACATAGCCGATTTACACAAATCTAAGAAAAGATTTTCAGATCCATATGTATATATTTACATATAATCCGAAATATATAAATATATACAAGAAAAGTTTGATTTTTGATGTTAAACAACCATAACTTACCAAAATCTAAAAGAAAAGTAAGAAAATGATGAAGAATTTCGAGGTGGTTGATGGTGGTTTGATGATGGCCGAAAATAGAGAGGGAATGGGGAGAGGGGGCGGCTGGAGAGGGAGAGAAGGGAGGGAGTAGTGTGAGAAGTGAGGAATTAGGGTTAGGAAGTTAGGGTTTTGTTCTTTTAAATACCCAGGTGACTAACCTTTGACTTTCTTCTAAACTGGTTTGACCCGACAATTCAAGAAAACCCGTGACTCGTTAAAACATTTCGTCGACATATTTGAATGTAATTTTTCAATAGCTTTCCAACGGATAAAAACATGACTATAGTTATTTATTAAATCTTTAATTGATTAAAATTTAAGTATTTCATTTAATTTGGCATTCCCATAAGACAACTAGTATTCCTTCCGTTCTCGAGTCCACGCACAATTTTTCTAAAGTCTAAATGCTCATAAAGCCCGAATCAAATATGAATTCATTTATTCCATGCTAAAGTCTTAAGGACTAATGACGTACATAAACGAAACAAACTAAAAATGACCGGAAAGGTACTTCGGAAAATACGCTTAGATGACGGTTGTCACAGCATTACCCCGTTAAAAGAATTTCGTCCCGAAATTCAACTCGCGCTAGTCCCATTAAACAGTTGGGGGTATTTTGTCTTGAAATGATCTTCCCGTTCCCAAGTATATTCAGGTCCTCGCTTTGAATTCCAACGAACCTTGACAAGTGTATACTTGGTTTTCTTTAGTTTCCGCACCTTGCGATCCACAATCTCTAAAGGCTCTTCAACGAAATTCAACTTATCGTCAATCCGGATTTCGTCCATAGGCACATGACGTTCCTCCTCGGCTAGACATTTTCGAAGATGCGACACGTGAAATACGTCATGAACTCCCTTAAGCTCTTCCGAAAGTCTCAATCGATAAGCTACCTCACCAACTCTTTCCAGTATCTCAAAAGGTCCAATAAATCTAGGTCCGAGTTTTCCACTCTTGACAAATCTAACCACTCTTTCCAGTATCTCAAAAGGTCCAATAAATCTAGGTCCGAGTTTTCCACTCTTGACAAATCTAACCACTCCTTTCCAAGGAGAAACCTTTAAGAGTACTCGATCCCCGACATTGAATTCCAAAGGTCTACGCCTAACGTCAGCATACTTCTTTTGTCGTTCTCGTGCTACTCTGAGTCGCTCTTTAATCTGGATTATTTTCTCGGCAGTCTCTTCAATAAGCTCGGGCCCAACCAACTGGCTATCGCCAAAGTCAGACCATGCGACAGGTGATCTACATTTCCGTCCATACAATGCCTTGAAAGGAGCCATATTAATACTCGCGTGGTAGCTATTGTTGTAAGAGAATTCTATCAAATGTAGATGGTCATCCCAGTTACCTCCAAAGTCTAGGACACAGGCTCTCAACATGTCTTCTAAAGTCTGAATTGTACGCTCGCTCTGACCATCGGTTTGAGGATGGTACGCCGTACTCATGTCTATCCTGGTTCCAAAGGCCTTCTGAAACCCTTGCCAAAATTGAGAATTAAAACGAATATCTCTGTCTGAAATAATTGAAACCGGTACGCCATGCTTCGACACGACTTCCTTTACATACTTCCTCACCAATTTCTCTGTGGGGTCCTTCTCTCGAATGGCTAAGAAATGAGCAGACTTTGTCAATCTATCGACGATTACCCATATCATATCATGACCCTCCTTCGTTCTAGGTAGTTTTGTAATGAAATCCATAGTTACACACTCCCACTTCCATTCCGGAATTTCTGGTTGTCTGAGCAATCCAGCAGGCTTTTGATGTTCCGCTTTCACCCGTAAACACGTCAAACATCGGCTTACAAACTCAGCAACATCCTTCTTCATGCCAGGCCACCAATATAACTCGCGCAAGTCATAGTACATCTTGTCAGTGCCCGGATGTACCGAATACATTGTATTATGAGCTTCGTTCAATATCAATGTCCTCAAATCACCAGTGAAAGGAACCCATAGTCTGTCGACGAAATACAAGCCGTCATCGTCTCTTCGATCCAAATGTTGTTCCATACCTCGTAGTTCCTTCTTAAGAAGATCTTTATCGCCAACAACTAGTGACTTTGCTTCTATGATCTGATCTCTAACACTCCTTTGCACTGTAATACTCATAACCCGTACCCGTCTAGGCTTAACCCTTTCCTTACGGCTTAGGGCGTCGGCCACTACATTGGCTTTCCCCGGGTGATAACGAATGTCACAGTCATAATCACTGAGTAACTCAAGCCATCTTCGTTGTCTCATATTCAAATCTTGTTGATTGAAAATATGTTGTAGACTCTTGTGATCCGTGTAGATTACACACTTGGTTCCATACAAATAATGCCTCCAGTACTTTAATGCAAAAACCACTGCTCCTAATTCCAAGTCATGAGTTGTGTAATTTTTCTCATGGACCTTCAATTTTCGTGAGGCGTATGCAATCACCTTGCCTCTTTGCATGAGCACACAACCTAATCCTTGACCTGATGCATCACAGTACACTACAAAGTCATCAGATCCTCCAGGCAGACTCAAAATCGGCGCATTACATAACTTATCCTTCAAGATTTGAAACGCCTCTTCTTGTTTTTCACCCCAGACATACGGCCTATCCTTCTGAGTTAATTGCGTAAGTGGCAATGCAATCTTAGAGAAATTCTCTATGAACCTTCTATAGTAGCCAGCCAGACCAAGGAATTGTCTGACTTCAGTCGGTGTCTCTGGCGTTCTTCAATTCTTGACTGAGTCAACCTTGCTAGGGTCCACGTGTATTCCATCCTTGATCACAACATGTCCCAAAAACTGTACTTTATCAAGCCAAAACTCGCATTTAGAAAATTTTCCGTACAATTTTTCCTTCCTCAATAATTCCAGTACCTTTCTCAAATGATCGGCATGTTCTTCCTTTGTCTTTGAGTAGATCAGAATGTCGTCGATAAACACAATTACAAACTCGTCCAAGTACGGTCGGCATACTCTATTCATCAAATCCATGAATACTGCTGGTGCGTTAGTCAATCCAAAATGCATCACTGTGAATTCAAAATGTCCATATCTCGTTCTAAAAGCAGTCTTTGGTATGTCGTCCTCGTGTACACGCAATTGATGATACCCTGAACGTAAGTCAATTTTTGAGAAACACTTTGCGCCTTGAAGCTGGTCGAACAAGTCATCAATCCTAGGAAGGGGATAACGATTCTTCACTGTTAACTTATTCAGCTCACGATAGTCAATACACATGCGAGATGAACCATCATTCTTTTTGATGAATAGAACAGGTGCTCCCCACGGTGACTGGCTAGGTCTAATAAATCCCTTGTCTTGAAGTTCTTTTAATTATGTGGCCAATTCTTGTAATTCAGTTGTTGCTAGTCTATAGGGGGATTTTGCTACAGGAGCTGCATTCGGAATAAGACTAATGCGAAAATCAAGTTGTCGAGACGGAGGTAAGCC
The DNA here is from genome assembly GCA_034093135.1 of Erigeron breviscapus. Lineage (NCBI taxonomy): Eukaryota > Viridiplantae > Streptophyta > Magnoliopsida > Asterales > Asteraceae > Erigeron > Erigeron breviscapus. The sequence continues at coordinate 65,608,317 of CM067168.1, read as the reverse complement.
TGGTAAATCATCAGGGAAGACATCCTGATAGTCACGAACGACGGGAACATCAACCAAGCTAACCTCTTTAACAGATGCACTCATGACACGACCCTCATAAGACTCAGACTTCTCGCCCTGGACTTCTAGTATTTCACCACTAGGTAAAGGAATTCTAACTACTTTTGCACTACATAGAATCGTCGCGTCGACCAAAGACATCCAGTCCATACCAACAATGACATCAAAACTCCCCATTTCAAAAGCTACCAAGTCAATAAAGAAAGCATGATTATTAAGGATTAATGTGCACGAACGGATGACTTGGTCTAGTCTGACTAATCCACCGTTAGCCATTTCTACGTCGAAACATATATACATAGGACTCGGCTTAGCACTCAGTAAAGGGACAAAGCTAGTCGCGACAAAACTATAATCAGCTCCAGAATCAAAGAGAACAGTAGCATAGTGACCATTTAGAAGAAAAGTACCTGCAACAACATTCGGGTCATTGTGAGCCTCGGCAGCATTTATCACGAAAGCACGACCTCTAGCAGCTTGAACTTGATTGCCTCTATTCTGATTGGGTCCAGTAATCTGTAGCTGGTTAGGATGAACCGCCACTTGAACCTGTTGCCCAACCCACTGAGGACATGTGTTCCGATAGTGATCAGTGGCCCCACATTCATAACATCCTCCACGAACTCCGGTTGGTCTCCTTTGATTCAATGGTACAACATTCAATGGTGCCCTATTCAATGGTGCCACCTGAGTCCTTGGTTCCCTACAATAGTTTGCCAAATTCCCAGTCTTATTGCAGTTGTAGCATGTTAAGCAATTCTGATTTGCTGCATGGTGAAGATTGCACTTGGTACACTTAGGGTGAGGACCCACATATTCCTTTTTGCCAGCATCAGTCACTGCAAATACCTTGCCTCTGTTCTGTCTCTTCCCATCAGATCGCCAAACTTTCTTACTACTACTTGCCCCACTACTTTCCTTCCTTTTTGTCCCAACAGCAGTAATAGTTCCACACTGAACCAACTCCTCTGTCATAGCCTCAGACCTCAATATAGCTTCCTCTAGGGTAAGAGGGTGAACAGCAGCCATAGTCGACCTAACCTGAGGAATTAACCCACGAAGATACTTCTCTATGCCTTTGTTCTCAGGTTCAACCAAATGTGGAATGAGCCTTGACAGTTCATTAAAACGGGTAGTATATCCAGCATGATCAGCACCAACCATCTTATGTTCCAAAAACTCTCATTCTAGCTTCACCAGTTCGGTTGCTGTACAGAACTTCCTCATCATCAACTCTCTGAAGTTATACCAAGACATCGCCTCTGCCGCTAATCTGCCTCTGAATCGGCACTGAGTGTTCCACCAAGACAAAGCATCTTTAGTAAAGGAGTTAGCCACATACTTGACCCTTTGTTCAGGAGTGCATTCGCTAATACCAATCACAACTTCCATCTTTTCTAACCATTGAATAAACTTGACTGCTCCACCTCTACCATCATAGTCTTGCACACCACAATCCTTGAAGTTTTTGTAAGTACAAGTCCTGACACCACTTCTAGGTCCCCTCAGCACATTCCTAATATGAATTCCTTGATCAACGTCTTCATAGTATTCACCACCCTGATCATCCTCTGCATCCTCATACTGAGCATCCTCATACTGAGCATCCTCATACTGAGCATCCTCATACTGAGCATATTCATCTTCATTATAAACTGGATCTTTATTCTCCGCATTTTGAGCATTTTGTGCAAGTATAGTATTAACCACTTGGGTAATTATGGCAATCATGGCTGGATCTGGTTGCATTCCAGCTTGCTCATTAGTAGTTTCATTTTCAGCTCCACCACGACCGCGTCTACGACCATTACCTCGGCCGCCACCACGGCCTACACCATGACCAACGCCACGGCCAGCACCTCGACCTACACCTTGTCCAACCCACGGCCAGTACCTCGACCTACACCATGACCAACGCCACGGCCAGCACCTCGACCTACACCTTGTCCAACCCCACGGCCAGTACCTCGACCTCCACCCTGTTCATTTCCACGACCAGCACCACGACCAACACCTTGACCAGTTTCTTCGTCTGTACCACGGCCTCTTCCACGACCGCCGCTAGTTCCAGCACTAGATCTTGTTCTTGCCATTGTCCTATAACCACGTATCGTTAGTCAGGGAAAATACACTCGACGATGTTAATGTCACACGTTGCACTCAGTAAGCTCTCTCGTCTTATGGTCTAAGGGATACTATCAAGAATCTAAACTAGTCATGCAGTCTATGTCAATGAAATACATATACATTTATATACTAATAATATATAACCCTAAATCTCAGTTAAAATGTGGTCCGAATCTAACACCTACATCCGATGCACTAGTGGTGTATGTATACAGGGTGTACCAGCGGCTAACCCTCCACACCCCTAGTACATCTAATGCAAGGTCGGATCACGGTACTAGTATGCTCTCTAGGTATTAGCAGGGTATGTATACAGGGTGTACCAGCGGCTAACCCTCCACCCAAACCAACACCCATTAAGCAAACCAGGGTTGCTACCATACTCTCACTACAAGTGCAATCCATGAGGTCAAAAACTGTCGTAAAACAGGAAGATAATCGCAGAACGTTGATCAGGCGTTTCCTTGCTATCTTACCTGCAATACTAGTTAGTGCCATCACTTCATCTTGCTCTAATACACATAAATAATCACAACAGCACCAAAAGCACACAGTCACCAAAAGACACAGTCACCAAAAGTACACAGTCACCAAATGACAACCACAGTCAAAATAAGCACAGGGATAATAAGTCTCAAAAGAACATGAACTCAAAATATAAGCGACGTTAGCACGTCTAGAATGCATCTATGATTCCTATCGTAAATGCTATACGGGGTTCTTAGGTTATAGTCTAGGCTTTTCCACCTAATTCTCTACAAACACGTCTCTGATACCATTCTATAACACTCCACCATTGGCGGAAACATGAGGTGTCATGAAAAGTACAGCACAACATGGAATTACATAGATACTACTAAATGAAATAGAATATAATAAATATATTCCCAAAAAAACATGAGTTCAAAGTCATAACAGTGCTAAAATAGCTTATTTCAAACAAGTCCATAAAGAAATAATCCATGGCATGTAGCCTTTAAGTCTGACAATAAATAAAGGAGCTCTAATCTCCGAAGTCCAAGCCTAGCATAGAAGTCTTTATCCCTGATTAGCCTGAGTACCTGAAAAGTATACTAAAACGTGTCAACACAAAGGTTGGTGAGTTCGTAGGTTTTATGTCAAAAAGTCTAGTCAAAGAAATAAGTCTTTTGTCCATTCTTTTAAGTCCAAACAAGTAATAGTTCAATACATAATGAGCAGAGTTACGCCATAATAAGTCCAAAAGTCTCAAGTCTCAATGTCTCAAAGTCCGGCCTTACGGTACCTGCCTTAGTCCAAAGTCTCAAGTCTCAAGTCTCCAATACACACAAAAAACACGTCAAATAAGCACGTCATAAAGCACAACAACAAACACATAATCTCACACATACAACAAGATAGAAGCACGTCAAATGGCATAAGTAACGCTATACGCACAGGCTCAATATTGAACATAAACAGAAATCGACAAAACTGTTTGAAAAATAAGTATACTTTCCACCCCAAAACTTGTAAAAAGAGGGGCTACGAAACTCACCTGAAAGCAACACAAGCACAGCACCCTAGAATCAATCAATAAGAACACGAACAGTCAAGTACACCTGAAACACGATCACTATCTGTCCAAAAGTCCTACATTGTCCACAAGTTACCCAGTAAGTACTTACTTAATTGCACAAGTCCATGTCCTATACTAGCGTCTTAAGAAATGCCATTATGTCTTGTATAATATCATGTTATATATATGTATATATCATGTTTTGTTGACCTTAAATTTTGTTGACCTTAACAGCTTTGATCTTAATCTTATTGATGTTAAGGCTTTGAGGTTAAATAAGAATGTCGACTTAAAATTTCTCGACTTTAAATCCTTTGAACTTAAAGTCTCCTTTGAACTTAAAGTCTTCTTTGAGTTTAAAATGCTTTGATATTAAAAATTCCTTTGAACTTAATCTGAGATGTTAAAAGTCCATTGACTTAATCTCTTTGAACTTAAATTCCTTTGAACTTAAATCCCTTTGACTTAAAACCCCTTTGAACTTAAATGTCTTTGAACTTAATATCATTGAGGTTAAAAGTCATTGAACTTAAAATTCCTTTGAGGTTAACATAGCTGGTCGACACAGGAAGAAATTTCTTGAGTTTAAAACTCATTGAAGTTAAGACTCTTTGAGGTTATATCCTTCTGAACTTAATTGTCTTTTGAGGTTAACAAGATCGACCAAATACACAAAAGGGTCGGAGCCAATTTCTCTTTGAACTTAAAATCTTATTGAGGTTAAATAATTCTGATTAACACGAAAATAACCAACAAGAAACCCTAAATTGGATCAAAATCAGGAGGAATATGAACAAAATGAGTTTGACCAGATTTGACAGAAACCCTAGGCTATGAATCTGCCGTTAACCGGCGGTTTGACCGAGCCATAACCACAAACAAACTCAAATTCGGTCAGGAGAGTAAGTCTCATCAAAATCTATTCCCATTTGTTGAGAATAACCTTTTGCTACAAGTCTAGCCTTATATCTTTCTATCTCACCATTAGACTTATATTTTTTTTTGTAAATCCACTTACAACCAATTGGTTGTCTACCCTCAGAAAGATCAGTTAAGTCTCAAGTTTTATTCATATACAAGGCCTCCATTTCTTTATTCATAGCATCTACCTAATGAGTATCTTTACTGGCCATATGATAAGTTTTGGGTTCCACAATTTTATTCAATTCAGTAACGAAAGAAAACACATTGGCAGACAGATTGGAATAGCATACAAACTTTTCAATTCCATATTTGACACTGCTATTAACAATAAAATCCTTATACTTATTAGGGAAAACAGAAGTTCTTTCTGATCTTCTAAGAGGAACAGACACATTATTATCATTATCATTTCCTTCATTATTATCGTCATTAACAGGCTGATCAAATATGGGAACACCTTCATCTTGAATGACATCATTGTCATTTCCCTCAGAATCACTATTGTTTGTATCATGTGTTGCTGTATATTCATCCTCACTGATAGAATTCATAGGAAAACTGCCAGAGTGAGTATGACTACTGCCCTCACCATCACTCTCTGTATCTCTCACTTCATCATTGGGAGATGAAGGGTATTCATATGAATAAAAAAAATCCAACTGGTCTAAATTTCTTGAAGTATTTAGATAAGAAGTTTATATGTTTTGTTTGTCTTTTAAAGGAAAAATGGTTTCAAAAAACTTTACATCTTTTGAGAAAAATATTTTATTATCAGAAATGGATAACAACTTATAACCCTTTTTTGAGTTAGAATAACCCAATAAAATACATTTAGTTGATCTACTAGAAAATTTATCAAAGTTATTCAAGTTTTTAGAGAAACATAGGCACCCAAAGGATCTTAAATGTGAGAGATAAGGGACATTATTATAAATGAGTTCATAAGGAGATTTCCCAAGTAGCACAGAAGAAGGCAATCTGTTAATCAAATAGCATGCAGTCAGAATACATTCAGTCCACAAGTTTAGAGGAATACCCCCTTGAAACATCAAAGACCTAGCAACATTAAGTAATTTTCTATGCTTTCTTTCTACAATTCCATTTTGTTGAGGACTGTGAGCTATAGTAGTTTGATGAATAATACCATTTGCTTCAACAAATGTATTAATAGATTTATTGACAAATTCAGTACCATTATCACTTCTCAAAGTTTTAATGGTTTTTCCAAATTGATTTTTAAGCAGATTTGAAAAACTGATCACATTATTAAGAACCTCATCTTTGGATTTCAAAAGATATACCCAAACTGCCCTTGTATAGTCATCAACAATACTTAAAAAATACCTAAATCCACCTCTACCAGTGACCTTATAAGCTCCCCAAACATCTAAATGTATTAATTGACCTAAGTCAGTAGATTAATGGTCACTTAAAGGGAAAGGGTCTCTGGTCTTAGGGGTGTCAATGGATGGATATGGATTGGATCATGATCCGATCCATTAATGATCCAACTTAAATGGATCATGATCCGATCCATTAATGATCCAACCTAAATGGATCATGATCCGATCCATGATCCAACATAACGGATCATGATCCGATCCATTAATGATCCAACCTAAATGGATCATGATCCGATCCATGATCCAACATAACGGAACATGATCCGATCCATATCCAAATAATTTCAAACGGATGGATCACTATCCGGATCGATCCATTTATTTTCTTTTAACAATTTTGTAAGTAGTTAACAAAAGATTTTACTCGTACTTGCTAATTTTATATACTCAAACTATATGTTATCATTTCACTTGTACATTCTGTTTTATAATTTGTACACCGCTCTAAACATAAAGAACTTTCATTTGAAAAACCATTTCCTTTTTTCCATAAAGTGAAAACTAAAAAGTCATGAATGGAGCCAGTGGAACGCTACTTAAGATCATATCGTCTCTTCGAGTTATGGCAGCCACGACGATTAGTCCTCTTTGTTTGATTGTTTATAACTTAAGCTCCAATTTATCACAAAAGTCTCATGCTTTTTTTTGCTGTTATTTTTATTATCTTTAATTGGGGACAAAACGGAGTCCACATAGATGTAAAATCATCAATTAGCTCCAACATGTAGATATACTTACACTATTATATACATACATTCTCAAGCTGGAGAAACTATAGCTATATATACACATACTGACATACATACATATACATACTGAAGGAGGGATTATTGAACAATAATTATGATATATTATATATACATCATCACTGTATGATTGTATGAATATGTATGTATCATCACTGTATATATCATCACTGAATATATATGTATATATATAGTATCATTGTATGAATCTGTATATATGATCTGAAAATCATTGTATGAATCTGTATATATGATCTGAATCTATCTATTGTATATCATTGTTTGAATATTTTTTGTGTATCGATCCGGATCGAAAATGGATCGATCCAAATAATTAAATGGATAAATGGAGCAATCCATTGGATTGTTAAATGGATTAATGGATATTATTTTTGATCCAATAAGTGATATAAATGGATTGGATCGGATTGGATTTGGATCAATATCCAATCCATTGACAGGCCTATCTGGTCTGTTTTGTGATGACAAATATCACAAATATGATCTTTCTCATGTTTAAAATGAAGCACAGATTGCATTTTATTCAAAACAATATCAGCAGGGTGTCCTAATCTACAATGCCAAACAAATTTAGACACATTGCAAGTAATATTCCTGTTAATACCTTGCATACAATCATCAACATAATAAAGACCTCCAGACTATTTACCAGTCCCTAGAACTTTCATTTGAGTCAAATCCTAATGCATAAAGTCTCATCAAAAGCAACAAGGATTTTACTATCTTTAGCAACTTTATGAACAGGAAGCAAACTCACACATTATTTAGGAACAACTAAAACATCATATAAAGTTAAGTAACTTGTAATTTGAAGATTTCCAATTTTCTTTATATAAGCAAATGTACCATTTGGGTGACCAACCTTAATTTTCAACATAGAAACATCAATTATATCAACCATGTTTTTATCATTAAAGGTAATATGATGATTTGCTCCTGAATCAGATATCCAACCTTTCCTAACATATTTAGGTTGTAAACTGTTATTTGAACAAAAAAACCTGGTAAAATTTTTGTGGAAATTTTTTCTAGGATTGTAAATCACACTTGCCATATTAGAATGAATATCCTGGGAAGAACTGGAACTATCTTTGATTAAGTTCAAAATTTTGGACATCTGCTCATCAGTAAAAGGTTGAGAAGAAGTAGAAGTAGAAAGTTGAGAAGCAGAACTATTGTTACTGGAAATTTTATTATTATTTTGAGAGAAAAATTTCTTTTTACCAAAATCTTGTGGATAACCAATCAACTTAAAACTTTTCAATTGAATGTCCATTAAAACCACAATGTTCACACACAACGGGAGTTTGAGGTTTTTGGAAACTAGAAGACTGTGAACTTTTAACTATTTTTTGAAAAATTTCCTTTGAAAGTATTTCTTTCAGTAACTTTAGATACTGAAAGTGTCGGGATCGCTTGTAAATACGAGATCTATACGACATTCATGTGTGCGGAATCTACATGAAGCCGTTTTGTATGAGGCTATATTAGCAAGCATATATACATAGAACTGGAGATAAACAAAGTAATTATTTATTATACAAGTCATATGATTACAATGATAGAATCCGTATGACTACATCATTATGTTTACGGATTACAAACATAATGACGACTTAATCTAGAATTACATATTTGAAGCGGCACGGGGTATAGATCTCTACCCCGTTCCTGGATAGTTTCTGTCTAGACTCAAACCATCAACTGAAACCCTAGACCTAAGACATGTATATATAGTAAATACATAGGTTATGGGCTGGACTTCTTGTGGGCTTTGTGTCAAACGAACCTCATATGGAGTTCTAGGTTCGTTTGAGCTACAAGGTTCATATGGGAACCCGTTGATCAGAATTGTATTGCATCGGACACCAAAACATGCACTAACATATACAAAAGCAGAAGTCTGAGACTTAGTAACAGAAGAAGAAGATAAGCCCCTGTGAGACTCATCTCTAGAAATGATAGAATAGGCAGTTTTAAGATCAGGCAAAGGATCTCTAGTCAAGATATTACTCCTAACATTCATATAAACATCATCAAGTCCCATTAAGAATTGCATAAGTTTAATCAATTGAGTATGTTTAGTGAAATCCTGAGCAGCATGACAAGTACATCTAGGCAATTGAACAAGAGCATCAAATTGTTTCCATAGAGCATTTAACTTGTGATAATAATCAGACAGAGACATACCATTGTGACACAGAGAGTTGATTTTATGATGTAAATTGAATATAACATAACTATCAACTTTGTCATAAGTTTCTTTCAATTCTTTCCACACAAGAGAATCTTTTCTAAAAAAGATTTGACCAGAATACAGTTCTTCAGCAATTGAATTTAGAATCCAAGACATAACCACAACATTACATCTATCCCATTGTTTTCCTAGTACTTCATCTATATTAGACCTCTTACATGTACCATCAATAAAGCCAACTTTATTTTTAGCCTCTAGAGTAAGTAGCATAGCACAACTCCATACTTGATAATTTTCAGTTCCTTTTAACTTTATTGAAACAATAGAAAGAGTACTAGAATCGTTAGGATGCAAATGTAAAGGACTACCTAAATCCAATTTACTGATTTTAGTAATATTATTGTCACTAACTTCAGATTCTTCATATTCATATTCATAACCATGATTAATATTATCATCATCCATTATAACAAACAAGCAGAAGTCAACAAATAATCTCACAAATAATCAAGTAGCCAAATAAAACACATAGATAAAGATCACTTAAGCAAAACACAAAAAATATTAAGAACATAACAAAAAAGATCAATAAAAAACTTTAAAAAATTTGTGAAAATATGTCTTATTCTCCCACACGTGCCAGGGACAGGATTCCAACACCTTTCAAGAAGGTAGGTCAAGTATAACACGCGTGTTTTGAGTGAGAATAAGAGAAATATTTTTATACTCTAAGAAACAAATCAAACAAGAGAAAGGAAAGAGATATCAAACAGTGCTATCGGATGAAATATGAAGAAGAAGAACTCTACTATTCAATCGATTCACTTAGTCGATGAATAGCAGAATCAACCGCAATAATTTAGGATATCTGCAACCAGAGGAAGAACAAACACTCGATTACCAGCAATAATCGATAATATTCACCACGATGATGAACAACCTTCAAAACCCCCCCAAATATAGATGAAACCCTAACCCTAATTTTCGGAAAAAGTAGGGTTTCTTACTCAAACTTCGATCTAAACCAAACGGTGATCAAATGATCATACGCCGTTACGAGAAATCAAACCCTAACTGAATTACCCCAAAATTTATCGGAACCCTAAATCTGAGATTGAGATCCGATTTGAAATAAACCAAGGAACTTATTCGAATTTATGATTTTATAACCTGGCTCTGATACCATGAACAAAAAACGATCTATGACTAATCTCAATTAATCACACAAATTACCTTTGAATCTTGTAAGTGAACTTTTGTGTGACATTTAGCAATCTAGATATGTTATCATTTTGTTTATCGAGTCTGTAATTGGACATTAGATATGGACATTATATTGTGGACTTTAATGTTTATTTACATGTTTATTTAATGTTGGTAGATGATATATGCTAAGTGTTTCATTAGAACCTAGACCATATGAGAGTTTACCATATGAGGCTTGCTGATTAGAGGCTCCTCATTTGAACCTCGTATGAGTGAGGGTCGTTTCACGTGAAGGCCCAGCGGGCTGCACAGCCAAGGGTCGTTTGGGGCCCAGCCCAAACGAGGCTCGTGCATATCACTATAAATATGAAACCCTATTTCGAGTTTCATAACAACTTTGATAATTCTGATTGACTCATATAGCCAAAACTCTGTCGTTTTCGTTTCTCATTGCTTTAGGGTAGACTACCAGGGCGTAGTGAACCAAAAAGCTAAACCATACACAAAAACCGTGATAGTAATATCAAATAGGTTATCTTGGAGGATTCCGCACTCCAACATAATCATAGCATTCCTGTAACGATCTAGTTACCAGGGACTTACAAGTGGTATCAGAGCCTCGGGTTTTCTAACCAAAGGTTCAGGACTGCTTTTTGATATTACAAACGTTTAGGATAGTTTTGCACAAAGATTTGTGCATTAAAATCAAAAACGTGGTTAGTGTGTATTTCGGCCGTGACAAATTTAGGGTTCTAAGTTTTCATTCAAAAATATAGGATCTAAATTGTGTCAAACCCGATCTGAACCTCGGACTAGTTCGAACCTCTAGTCTCATTCGAACCTCAAGTCCCATTCGAACCTCGTTTGAGCATTAACCTCGTTCGAACCTTGAACCTTGTTTGGACTCCAGTCTCATTCGAACTTCGAATCCCATTTGAACCTCGAATCTCATTTGAACTTCGAATCCCATTTGAACTTCGAATCTCATTTGAACTTCGAATCCCATTTGAACTTCAGACCCCATTTGAACTTCGTTTTCTACACTTAACCGATTTCGGAAATGGCAGCTAATTACCAAGCACTTATTAATCAGTTAGTCCTCATGTATCATGAAACAGGTCGGGCCAACGTACCTCCAAAGTTGCTAAGTTTAGAGAGGTATTTCAACTGGAAAGGTCGTTTTGAATCATATTGTCGACTAATGGATATAAGGATGTGGAATTGCATCATTAAAGGTTATACTTTTCCTGTTATAGAGCCAAATGAAGCTGATAAGGATAAAGGAGTTGAACCAAGTGAACCTAGGTATCTCACTTATGATCAAATGACAGCAGAAGCCAAGAAGGATTATGAAGCCGAAAGCAAAGCTTTAGGATCACTTAGAATGGCTTTACAAGGGGATTACTTGCATTTATTTGAGAAGTATGAGACATCTAAAAGTCTTTGGGATGCTCTAAAAGAACACTGTGAAGGTGTAACAACCCAAGCTAGGCCCGGAATATTACCGAAATTATATAGCACACAGTGGAATTATCGTAGAACATGAACTACATGAATAAATAGGATTCGGTGAACCCAAACCAACATTTAAAGTAAAGGAATGCAAAACAAACATAAAGTCATTAACGGGTTCAAACAACAATACAATACAACTAAATCCATAAGGTTCTAAGCATAAACTCTAAGTGGGCAAACGGATCACGGATCCATGAGAGTCCCAGTCCAAGCCCTAGTAGTATCAACAAGTAGCCATCAAGTCTCCAATTTCACACGAATACCTGAAAAGTGCACTAAACAAAGTCAACACTAGGTTGGTGAGTTCGTAGTGATGGATCACATGGAACCATCGTCAACAATCACGATATGTATAAAGATAAGTAAGTAATGTCTTACAAGTAGCCTTTACAAGGCACAAGGTCAACCAAGATAGGTGTAACACCCGTCGTTTAAAAATATGGGTTTTCAAAAACTTTTCACCTAACGGTGTTAAATTGCGGAAGTAAAGACTGAAAAAGTCAAAACCGATAAAAACATTTCGGTTGCTGCATTTATTTGGTGTTACATGCCATATCAAACAATAGTTCAAATGAAAACCCAACGGTTGCCCAACATAAAACAACCGTTCACTCATCACTACATAAATTCGACATTAAATACGAAATGTAATGAATGTCTAAAGAAAGCATCGTCTAAGGGTAGCTAAGGCTCCTGCATTGCATCTACCCAAGCTCACATGTCCTGCATCTAGTTTCCATCAAGCTAAACCTGAGGGAACAACCACATTAAGAAGCAAGTGTTAGCTATAAGAATAGCTAAGTAAGATAACACTTAATTTAAAAGCATTTGTCCAATTAAAACAATCTTCATTATTAGACAAGTTTTATTAGGCACAACACACATCACACGTTCACACATATACTGCATTTCAACTTCGTTTCTATTAGGATAATCATCCTAAATGTGCCTATCCTGCATTAGTTCACACATTGTCACACGTATCTTCGTTAACTGCATATAAGTGTGCCCTGCATCACACCCGACTGGATGATTAGTCAAAAGGCTACTCATCTTACGTCGTTAAGGAATGGCAAGCCAATCCTTGAGTAATCCGTATATGTAGGTTGGTCAAACCCCTCGTATTACTCGCCCTGCGTTATAAAGACCACGTTGCGAGGAGCCACCCAAGCAACAACTGCATCTACACACTCGCCCGGCTAAGGCTAGTACGGGTTAAGCTTAACACTCTTCACTGCATCTGTTTTATGAGCTCAATTTCACACATATAGATTGGGTCCCTGCATTCCCAAACATTCACACACATATAGTCTAGATAACACACATTCCTAGACATTCACACACTTTAACTTCATTACGTTTGGATCCTTAAACGTGCAAGTGACATAGCAACCTAGCAAGTCTAGTGAACTAGGCGTACAAGTCAAACATGCATATCACACATCAACTTCATTTCTATATATCATACATATCAAGACACTTCATTAAACAACATCAACTGCATAACTACATATTACATTAAGCAATACTGCATTACACTACAATAGGGACTGCATCTCAGGTCTCATGGTCAACTGCATAACCCATATTACCTCCCAAGTAACCCATGTGCCCACATGCTATAATAAGGTACCGAATGGAAGTGTTTACGATTTGAAACCAGCTTTTAGTTGATCCCCCAGCGTGTCAGAGTAGTGTATCTTACCTGGTAGTAGCGTACGCGTGCAAACAAATAGCTAATAGTGCTTATCAGTACTCCCCGACACCTATCGTACATTAACATATAAAGTATAAGTCATTTAGGACCTTAAATGGACCCTCGTACGAACTTAAGACTGACTACGTAAAATTCCAGAATTACACCTTACGAAGATAACCTTCGTACGAACTTAAACTTCGTTTAATATACTTTACGAAAATAGCTTCTTTACGAATTTAGTTGATCTGCCGAAGATAACCCAAAAATCATTCATACGAAGTTAATCTTCGTACGAACATAAACTTCGTTTAATATACTTTACGAAAATGATTATAACTTGCGAAGATGATCACTGAACGAATTTATATAACCAACGAAGATAGTTTACGAAATTAATCCTCTTTACGAACTTAGCATGAAAACCTTCTTACGAACTTAATTTTTGCCTTACGAATTTAACTTCAGAAATCCTTCTTACGAAGATAGCCTTCGTTCGTACGAACTTAGCAACAGATTCGCTAAATTCGTTCGTTTTTTTCAAAAACGACTAAGTTCTTCGATTTTCCAGAAAACGATCCATCTAGGCTTCACCCAAAACATGTTTTCGACACAATTTAACACCTTTTGATCATCAAGATCGATTATAGACTCGTTTAACATCGTTTTGCATGTTAATTGACCAAAACACCATCTAAGCCCTAATTACGTGTATAATCCAATTTTAATCAGATCTATTTCATAATTAACCAACCCCTAAACCTGAAAATACAACCAACGATTCAATGATTACCTGCTTGCTAGATGGCTGATCGATTCCAACACCAAACTACCCAATCGTTAGACCCAAAAACTAGATTAATTGCTTTAGAAATCAAGAAAAGATTAGAGAGACTTTGTGTATGAGTTATTATTTGCTAATGGCTGCTCAATCAACCCTAATTACACCCATCAAAGTCTTAATCCCGTTTTTAGATTTCAACCTATGTCAAAATCAGTCCCTGGACTTCTAAACCCTTCATTATTGGCCACAAACTGCATTATTGACCATATACAACATTAGTCCTTCATTAAAAGGCACTACATAGCCTTTAAGCGACATTAATCACACTTTTTATTCGTCATTAAAATTTAGGCTTTTAAACCTAACTACTTTATCTACGTTAACCACACATAACTACATTCAAATATTAAGTAAAGACTTAACGACACCCCAAATTGACTTAACGGCATTAGTCAAACGTTCAATAAAAGTTCGGGATGTTACAATAGGTAAACTGATAGTAAACCTCGTCACATGACAAGCCAACAGTGTATCAACAATGAGGAGGGATGCGTGTCATAAATATGCATAAGTGATGACAATATCAAAGAATATGCGAAACAATAAGGATGTATGAAGTACCCGAAAGTACACGACTCCCCAACGGGATGATAGTGTGTATGCGTGTGTCCACTAACCGACTCCCATAGCTCGGTTTCCCCAAATCCAACCACAATTCATCATATCCAATATCCATCAACTCAACCAAACCCAATGCACATACACTTCATACGACTTTACATTTAAAGAATCATAGATGCTTATATATAGGGTCACCCGCAGCCTTCCCACCACATCTACAACTCTTTAAAGGCATCATCGTCTTCCATGTATGTACAACTATCCTAATCACAATATATAATCATAAACGAATGCATAATATATCAAACAATCCAATCAAATCACCACTAAATCAATCAAACAATCAACACGTATGTGTGCACTTTCCAGCCCAAATCTCAATCGAGTAGGGAGCTACGGAACTCACCTGATGCGATCAAACAAGTATTACCACTTCCAAGACGAGTAAGTAAAGTCCAAAGTGTTACAACGATCACAACCAAATCTTCTTCCAAGTGTCAAACCCGTTTTTGACCCGAAAGTGGTGTTTTCTTGCACCTTTGTGAGTCCCAAACTTGATAGATGGTTTAACCCAAAGTGTAAAATACAACAAGTCTAATAAGCACTAGATTGGACTAGTATTACTTGAATATAAATGCAAGTATATAAACAAAGTAATACAAGACTAAAAGCAATAAAATAAAGGTGGAACACAATGTAATATTTTCAAGCGTATTTTATTTATGATGTTAAATAAAATACAAGGTTGTGCGGAATCAAGATAATACAAATATGTAAGTATCCTAACAACCTATGAATTACAAATGATCTATACTTGCCAAAATAACTCTTTTGATCGAGATACTTAAAGTTGTGAAGTATCCCTGTTATGATCGAAAGTATTTAGACAAATTCACCTTAATTGCTAAAAGTAATTTTAACAAGGAAATGACTTTGTATTTATAGGCAAACAAATTCACCAGTGAATTTGTGCCGTACAAATATGGTTGCATGCATTTAATGAACCGACAAGGTCATTAAATGCATTGGTTAAGGTACAAGGATAAAGTTACATCAATATGACAATAATCCTTTTAACCAACCACCTTTACACACGTAAGCACTTTTGTAAAGACAAGTGGAATGTTCTTTGAAAAGTGTGTAAAGGCAAAAAGTCAATTCCTCGTAATCAGTGTTCAGACTTGTAAGGTCTAGAACACTGACAATTCCTCCAGTCGTAGATCTGGTAAGACTTCCAGTGGACTCTGCCATTTGTCAGTCTTCTTTATTCTTTAACTTCAGTCTTTGACTTCAGTAAGAATGTCTTCAGTAGAATAGATCTGGACTGGGGTGAAGTCCAGTGAGCTAATCTGGAGGATTCCAGATTTTCCTATACAAGTATTTTGCTCATTGGTCTTCCATTATTTCTGAACAAATCTTCAGTAGGACTCCAGACTTCTCGTTTGGAGTGGGTCCAGTAAAACTGACCCTAACAACCTTGAAGCTCAAACTTTTGATATGTTTTTTAGAAGATGATGATGATTATTATTCTAGTTTTAATCTTGCTTAAATTTCAATAGATGTGATAGAAATCTAGAGAGAGAGAGGTATGTGTTTGTGTGTGTTCTTGGGAGAAAATAAAGAGAGAGAGAAAGAGAAGATAGAAATGAAGTGGGTGGAGGAGGAGGATGGAAGAGTTGGGAGGGTAAGGTTGGGTCATGGGTGTGGGTTATGGGTCTTGGGTTAGATCCACGGTTGACCCGTCTACGTTTCTAAGTTAAATTCACTTGTCGTCTAATGTCGTTTCACATAATAAGTCGATAATTTGACCCCTCGAGTACATCACTAATCATAATGTCTCAAAACAAAACATTTACATTAATAATTTAGGTAGTTAGTAAAATTACGTATAAAGTCAAACGGTCAAAATTTGTGGATGTTACAGAAGGAGATGTTGATCTGAAGAAGAGAAGAAAAGAACTTCTGAAGAAGCAATATTATGTGTTCAGTGGACTCAAAGAAGAGACTTTGGATGAAACCATCAAGCGTTACAGTCATCTTCTAGTTGAACTTGCCTATTTTGGATATAAGCCGGATCAAGATGAAGTGATTGAGAAGTTGTTGGATGCTCTTCCGGATAAATGGGAAGGTTATGTAACTTCTATTCAACAAAATCCAGAATTTTCAAAATGGACTCTGGATGACATTATCAAGAAGCTAAGGGCTCAGGACATGAAGAGGAAAACTAAGAATGTTGGTCAGAGTGATTTCGTTCAAAGACCTGAACTATATCATGGAAAGACACTGACACCAGCATCAGTAACCAGTGGTGATGTGACTGTTTTTTACGGTGGAGAAAATTAAAGTCAAAGTTTGATCGTAAACTCTGAAAAGAATGCCAGCAAGGTATCTTCTCAAGATGATGCTGTAAAGCAGTATAAGGGAAATCAGACAGGTAATTCTCCAAGTGGAAGCTATAATTTGCCTATGAATAGTCGATCAGTGGAAGGACATTTAGGCATGCACGCATCTTTTGGTTCTAATCAAGAAAATATGATTGGAGTTGATTCAGACCTTGCAAGAGAAGACTACAAACAAGTTGATCCAGATGATTTAGAAGAAATGGATTTGAACTGGCAGCTTGCTATGTTGACTTTACGGGTTCAGAGATTTGCTGATAGAACAGGTAGGAAGATGAATGATGGAAAGTTGGGTTTTGACAAGTCAAAGGTTAAATGCTTCAATTGTGATGGTTTTGGACATTTCGCTAGAGAATGTCAGAGACCAAGACGAGAAAACAACTCATCGACCGGTAGACAAAACTTTAATCAAAGTGGTTACAACAATCAATACCAGAGTCAGAATCGGCAGTATAACAATTCTGGAAATCAAAACTCAGGAACAGTTGATAATTCAAGAGCTTTGGTTGTTCAGAGTGATGGTACTTATAATTGGGGTAGTAATGAAAATCCTGAAGATAACCATTAAGCTTATTTAGCCGAGATTATCTATGATGCTGGAGTGATTGAGACCGATACTATGGATGCAGTAGTGGACTATTCCTACTATATGAATAGGGATGATGATGCTATAATCCACGGTACTACCGATGAGGAAGTTGAAGAGGAAGCAATTCGGGCAGCTGGGTCAAAGAAGAATAGTTCAGAAGTTGTTCCTGGTACAGAAGATTTTGTCAATCTTGTGGCAAATCTCGAGTCACCAGATCAGCAGGAACAGCTAAGGAAGATCTCAAGTTTGTGGATCGTCGATAGCGGATGCTCAAGGCATATGACAGAAGATAAGAAGCTCCTTTCGGATTTTGTAAATGTTTTAGGTGCATATTTCAGATTTGCTGGTGCTAAGGGTGGAAATATTTCCGGAATGGGAACGGTCATCAATAGCAAGATTAAGCTTGACAACGTGAATTTCGTGGAACAATTGAAACACAATCTCATGAGTGTTTCACAAATCTGTGACAAAGGGAATCATGCACACTTTACAGAGTCTGAAGCCCTAGTGTTAAAACCAGGTTATAGTGTTCCAGAAGAATGGATTTTATTGAAAGCTCCAAGAAAGAAAGATATCTATGGTTTAGAATTAGGTATTGATGATTCAGTGGAGCTGGTTTGTCTTTTATCAAAGGCATCTGTTAGTGAATCCTTATTATGGCATAGAAGGATGGGTCATATCCATTTCAGAAAGATGAACTATGTAATCAGACACGGTTTGGTTTTAGGAGTTCCTCAGAAGAGATTTGAAGTGGAAGATAAGTGTGTGCCATGCTTAAAGGGAAAACAGACCAAGAAGCATCACAAACCGAAGACTCAGAATTCTATTGCTGCTCCCTTCGAGTTGCTGCACTTGGATTTATTTGGTCCAGTGAATGTTCGTAGCATAGGAATGATGTATTATTGTTTGGTGGTTACCGATGATTATTCTAGATTTTCGTGGGTATTCTTTCTGAAGACCAAGGATGAGACTCCGCGTATCCTTATGGAGTTCTTTGAGAGGGTAGAAAATCAGTATAGCACACTGATTAAGAAAATCAGAAGTGACAACGGGACAGAGTTCAAGAACCAGACAATGGTGGTCTATTGCTTAAGCAAAGGGATCGAGCATCAATTCAGTGTTCCTTACGAACCTCAGCAAAATGGAGTTGCAGAAAGGAAGAACAGAACCTTGATCGAAACAGCCAGAACCATGCTAGCTGATTCAAAACTTCCTACAATGTTTTGGGGGGAAGCTGTGAATACAGCTTGTTATGTGTTAAATAGGGTTTTACTTGTTAAAAGACTTAATAAGACCCCTTATGAGCTTTTAAACAAACGAAAACCAAATTTAGTAGGCTTAGAACCATTTGGAGTACCATGTACGTTTTTAAAATTTCGTGACCAACCTAAATTTGCTGAAAAAGCAGAAGAGGGAATTTTTCTTGGTTATGTACTTGGTACTGCAAATAAAAGGATTTATAACATTAAGACTGAAATGGTTGATATAGGTTATAATGTTGTAATTTCGAGCCATACGCCTCCAGATCATAAAGGAGCAAGTATTTTGTTCAATTATGATGATGTTTTTACTTCATTTAATGGACCTATTTCTTTTGGTGCAGGATTTAATACTGTTGATGATGTTATTCTTACTAGAGATGAACATGTTGACATTACTACAGAGGAGACATCTAAACCAGTATCCTCAGATGTACCATAAAGTAGCAACAAGAATGAAGCAAGCACTACTGAGGATATATCAGATAAGGATCCAGAAAATAGTAGTGATCAAGCATCTAAGGAGATCAATGTTCATGATATGTCGAGTGGAAGTGATGTAGAAGATTCACCAGAAAATGAACCCGTTACTCTTTCACCTGCTGTTCAGAAAGATTCTACTGCTACAGTTGAGGGGGAGATTGATTCAAATTTAGGGGATAATCTAACTGTTGATAGGGTACCACAGTATCGAATCAACAAATATCATTCTACAGAGAATATCATAGGGGAGGCAAGTGCTCAAGTCAAGACCAGAGCTCAATTGCAGAAGATTAGCAGTTTGTATGTAGAGATGAAAGAAACGGGTATTGTTGAACAGTGTTTGTACTCGTGTTTTGTTTCTCAAGAAGAGCCTAAGAACATACAAATGGCACTTAAATAACCTTCGTGGGTAGAAGCTATGCAATTAGAGTTACAACAGTTTGATAAACTTCAAGTCTGGGAGTTAGTCGATTTACCAGATGGAGAGTATCCTTTTGGCACCAGATGGGTTTTCAGGTGCAAGAGAGATGAAAAAGGTATTGTTACTCGCAACAAAGCCAGGTTAGTTGTACAAGGCTTTGCACAACAAGAAGGCTTAGATTATACTGAAGTCTTTGCACCGGTTGCTAGATTAGAAGCAATCAGATTATTCCTAGCATTTGCTTCATATAAAGGGATTAAAGTTTATCAACTTGATATGAAGTGTGCATTTCTTTATGGAACAGTGCAAGAATTGGTATATGTTAGTCAACCTCCAGGATTTGAAGATCCAGATCATCCTGAAAGAGTCTATCGACTTAACAAGGCGTTATATGGATTACATCAAGCTCCTAGGGCGTGGTATGATAAGCTATCTAAGCATCTTTTGGAAAATGGTTTTGAAAGAGGTAAGATTGATAGTACCTTATTCATAAAGTGGAAGAAAAATGATTTTCTGATTGTACAAGTCTATGTTGATGACATCATTTTTGGATCATCAAATGAGAAGATGTGCAAAGATTTTGAGAAACTCATGAAAGGAACGTTTGAAATGAGTGCAATGGGTGAAATGAATTTCTTTTTAGGTTTGCAAGTTGAACAACAAAAGGAGGGATTCTTTATTCATCAAAGTAAGTATGTTCAAGATATTCTGAAACGCTTCGGAATGGAAAGTACTTCACCGATGGATACACCTATACCGAAAAACCATCAGCTAGGGATGTTAAATCTTAATGATCCAGAAGTTGATCCTACTCTCTATAGGGCTATGATAGGTTCTTTGATGTATATTACAGCATCAAGACCAGATATCATGTTTGCAGTTTGTATTTGTGCTCGTTATCAGTCGTGTATAAAAAAAAGCCATATGAAAGCTGTTAAGAGAATCTTACGTTACCTCAAAGGGAAACCTACATTAGGTTTATGGTATCCAATTGGAGGAGACTTTGATTTTCTTGCTTATACAGATTCAGACTATGGTGGATGTAATTTTGATAGGAAATCGACAACTGGTGGATGTCAGTTCTTAGGGGGGAGAATTGTATCATGGCAGTGTAAGAAGCAGACACCCGTTGTATATTTCATCGTGTGAAGCGGAATACATGGCTGCTGGAAGCTGTTGTTCACAAGTCTTGTGGATACAACAACAACTGCGTGATTACGGTCAGAATTTTCTTTCTACTCCTACTAAGATAGACAATGAATCCACTATTTCTATTACTAATAATCCTGTCAAACATAGTAGGACTAAGCACATAGACATAAGGTTTTACTTTATACGTGATTGTGCTGAAAAGAAGTTAATTGTTCTTGAAAAGGTTCCTACTGATAAAAATTTAGCTGATCTGTTTACTAAGGCTTTTGACAGAACTCGTTTTGAGTTGTTAGTCCAATTGACTGGAATGAAAAATCTATAGTGACAGAGTCTCTCAAAAGAACTTGTAAAGTATAACAGTATAAATAATACAGTATATGTCAGAATGTATTCATTAATGCATAGTGTCATATAAAGTAAGATTGTATTGTTAAAAATGAAAAAGAAAAAGAAATGATTGACTTATTTGAGAAAAGTACTGCGATAAGTTGATTAGATATGACGAAAAATATAGCTTTTAAGTCTGCTTAATCAGATGATAAAATGCTCAGTTCAGTGAGATAATTATACGATGTATTGGTAGGCATAAAGTACCAAAGTTTCCTTAAACCTGAACTTAATATACAATGTTCTTATGGGAAACACAGTCAGATATATGGCTGAGAATGCTAGCTGTTCATTCGTGATCAGATTTAGTCCTTAAATCTTATGAAAGATCTAGCATTGAGATTTTGTATAAATGGTATTTATGTAGAAGGTCTCGGGTACACAGAATGCTTGTGTATTGCTCGTAGGATGTAAGTATGTGACAAGATATGCATATATCTTATAATCTTTTGAAAATTATGGAGCTAATGTGGCCTTTGAGATTCGGACAAGTAAGTCCTTGGGGTGTCTATGTATACTGATGATATACCCTCCCAGCGATACGCAAGACCAATCACACGAAAGAACAATAGCACGCCACAGCACGAAGCTTCTCCGTAACTAAGGATCCCGCAGAAGAGAAAACAAATAAGAATTGTTTCCCTACAAAGTCGGGATTTGTTCTTATCACAAAGGGCCGGTAATTAGGGAAATGATATTCCCGGCCTAAAACCAAGGAAACCCTAAAAAGGCTTGGCTTTTCCTCCAAGAATATTTCCCCTATAAAAAGAGATTCGTAAGACCTTCAAAGGCATTCATTCACTCTCACACACGACTCGCAACATACTTATCATACCATGTTCTTAATACGATCAACATAATTCCAAACACGATCGATCAGATCGGAAATCCATTTAAATAGCACGATCATAGTCGGCTATATATCATACATATTTGATTGGCGTAAAGAGGCACGAACCCTACCTTCGGGGAATCGCCAACAAATAACCAAAACACCCATCATCCCCCATTCTAAACCTAACCTCGGTTTGGTGCACAATCATTTGGCGCCATCCGTGGGACCCTAACATCACTTGGACCCAAAAAACCCACAATAAGATTTTTGTGCACTCACACCACGGGAAATGGTTAAGAAAAACAAAACCCAACCCCCGAAAAATAAGAGATCCCTTCTTGCAATCAATCAGGCGGCGATCATCCGCTCAGATTCAACCACGGCCACGTCGGAAGGTTTTTATTTTCCCCCTTTAGGGGAGGGCAAAGCCTCTAACGATCCTCTAATCATCCAAGCCACGGTATTTAATATCGAGTTACGAAGGGTCTAGTTAGACAGCGGAAGCGAATGCGAGCATTGTTTCCTTAAACTACTAGACGCTATATGGGCCCGAAAATCGACCCCCGAGGTCCTCTTGTTGGGTTTTCGGGAGAGCATGCGTGGCCCCTAGGGGAAATCGACTTGGACATTAGCATCAAAAACGGAGAACATGAGAGGACAGAAACACTGGACCTCGCCATAGTGCGATCCCCTTCACCTTACAACATCCTTTTGGGAAGGACCGCCATGCAACGACTGGAGATGGTCCCATCTGTAATCCATAGGCTTGTCAAGTTCCGATCTGAGACAGGGATAGGAACGATCTGCTCGTCTTACGAGCATATGAAGCAAATCCATGATGTGAAGAGAATAGAAGACGGGAAGTCATCCATCCCGAAGGAGCAACAGGAGCCGGAGGATGTAACGAAGGTAGTAATCAACCCAGCATTCCCGGATCAGCCTATCACCATAGGTACCCAACTCTCAGATGAGTGTAAACACAGGCTCCGGAAACTGCTACAATCCAACATAGACATCTTCGCATGGGAGTACGCGGATATGACAGGGGTCCCCAGAATCCTAACGTTGGAAGGAAAGCCGTTCATAACGGAACACTGTCTAAACGAACGAAAACACATAGAACCTGACCATCAGAAGAAATGCAGCCTCTCGGCCGAGAGGGACGAAGCCGCTAGGAAAGAAGTGGAGGAACTACTAAAAGCAAGAATAATCAGACAGTCCGCCTACCCGATCTGGATTGCAAACCCGGTAATGGTGAGAAAAGGAGACGGGGGGTGGAGGATGTGTGTTGATTTTACAAACATCAACAAAGCATGTACCAAGGATTGTTACCCCTTGCCAGAGAATGACTGGAAGATAGAATCGTTAACAGGACACAAACTAAAATGCTTCTTGGACGCATATAAAGGCTACCATCAGATACAGATGGCAGAAGAAGACGAGGACAAAACGGCCTTCTACACGAGCAAGGGGACTTATTGTTATCAAAAAATGCCGTTTGGTCTAAAGAACGCGGGGGCTACGTACCAAAGGCTGGTTGACAAGGCATTCGCCACACAGATAGGAAGGAACCTAGAGGCATACGTTGATGATATGGTTATCAAAAGCAGGGATGAAGAAGGCCTCATAGAGGACATCCGAGAGACCTTTGGAAACCTTCGGAAAATCAATATGAAGCTCAACCCTAAAAAATGCTCTTTTGGCGTAGAGGAGGGGAAATTCTTAGGATATTATATCAGCAACAAAGGCATACATGCGAACCCCTCCAAGGTAAACAAACTGAAGCAGGTTTTGCCACCAAGGACAATCAAGGAGGTCCAGAGTTTGAATGGTAATCTCACCGCGCTCAGCCGTTTCCTTTCTCGAGGGGCTGACAAACAACTCCCCTTCTTTAAAACATTAAAGGGATGCACCCAAAAGAAGGATTTCGCATGGACAGAAGAGGCGAACAAAGCTCTGGAACATATGAAAGAGTACATTGAAAACCTGCCGACACTAACAGCGCCGAAACAAAAGGAAACACTCTTTGTGTACCTAGCTGCTTCCCCTGAATGTGTCAGCGTTGTGCTAGTGGCCGAGAGGGACCGGCAACAAATACCAATTTATTTCGTAAGCAGGGTTTTACAAGGTGCCGAACTTAATTACCCTGAACTGGAAAAACTCGCTCTAGCCTTAGTCCATGCAGCCCGAAGGCTGCGAAGGTATTTTCAAGCGCACCCGATCGTTGTGTTATCAGACAAGCCAATCAAGCAGATACTACTGAAACCAGAGAAGTCAGGAAGAGTGGCCAAATGGGCCATTGAGTGGGGAGAACACGATATAGAATTCAGAGCCCGGCATGCGATCAAAGACAGGTCCTGGCCGATTTCATCACTGAGGTACATGAAGCCAAGGATTCGTTAATGCACTTTACGTCCCTCGAAGTAACAGGAACTGTCGAATGTTACATATGGAGACTGTATACTGATGGCGCTGCCAGTTCAGATGGTTGCGGGGCTGGCCTTATACTAATCAACCAAGAAGATAAAGAATTCACATATGCACTGAGATTTGAATTCGCAGTAACAAATAACGAAGCAGAATACGAAGCATTATTAGCGGGACTTCGAATTGCAAAAGACATGAAGATTCGCAACATACGAGTATACGTTGACTCCCAACTAGTAGCATGCAAAGTGAAAGGAGAATATGAAGCAAAACAAGAGACAATGAAGATGTATATGCGAAAAGTGCAAGAATTAAGGGAATGTTTTAGCCACTTCGAAATAGAGCATATCCGAAGAAACCAAAACAAAAAAGCATACGCTCTAAGTAAGTTAGCCTCCTTGACGTTCGATCACTTGGGAAAACAGGTGTTAGTAGAAGTTTTAGAAGAAAGATCCATCGATGAACAACAGGTATCGGATCTCGTGGAGGAGGAAAGAAAGAATTGGATGACCCCCATTTATGAGTTTTTGGTAAGCGGAATACTCCCAGAAGATAAGGACGAAGCCCGGAAGATAAAAATCAAAGCCCCACAGTATAAGATTCTAGATAAAAAATTGTATAAAAAGGGGTTCGTCACGCCATGGTTACGGTGCGCAGGGCCTAAACAAGCAGAAATGATTATCCGGGAGATACACGAAGGAATCTGCGGATCACATTCGGGGGCAAGGTCTGTCGCTACGAAGGCCATGCGGTTGGGATATTTTTGGCCAACCATGCACCAAGACTCTGCAGCATTGCTAAAAAACTGCGAGGCATGTCAGCTACATGCTAACGTACCGAGACAACCCAAAAACGATATGACTTCGGTAATTTCAGCATGGCCCTTCATACAATGGGGAATCGACTTAGTAGGACCGCTCCCCGAAGCCCCAAACAAGAAAAAATTCTAGTGGTAGCAATTGACTACTTCACCAAATGGGTAGAGGCGAAACCGCTCGCCACAACAAATGGGGATCAGATGAAGAAGTTTGTATGGGAACACATCATATGCAGATTCGGGATACCACAAATGATAGTATCCGATAATGGACTACAATTCACCAAAGGAGTGTTTCCTGAATATTGCAAGCAACTGCAAATTAAACAGTCATTCACATCCGTATACCATCCTCAGGGAAATGGACAGGTGGAGGTAACCAACAGGGAAATAATCAAAGGAATAGAAAAGTGGCTGGGATGAAGCCACAAAGGATAGGTAGATGAATTACCATTAGTCCTTTGGGCTAACAGAATAACCCCAAAGCGAAGCAATGGAGAAACTCCGTTCAGTTTAGCATTCAGAACGGAAGCAGTGGAGCGAAGAGAGATCGCAGCTATCATAGACGCTGCCTTCAAAAAGAAGATTGAGGGATATTACAATAAGAGAGTAAATCCAACAACGTTCAAAACTGGGGACTATGTGTTACGGTTGAATAGTGCAAGCGAGAAAGAATATACCGGGAAGCTGGGACCAACGTGGGAAGGCCCATACAGAGTACAAATGGCCTTCGGAAATGAAGCATATAAGTTGGAAACACCCGAAGGGGCTCCGGTTGATAGGACCTGGAACAGCTCGAATTTACGAAAATTCTATTGTTAGGATTTCCTTTTCCTTTTCAATAAACTGTACAAGCCAGACTGCCTTAATTTATTCAATAAAGCAGAAAGTTCCCTCGGGGGACAATGCATTACAAAAGACTCATTGTCTTAAATACTCAATAGAGGGTCGCTACCTCAGCACTAAAATATAAACAAGCGGCCAAGTGGGAACAAATTGACAGGGACGCCTGGACAGACACCCCAATGCACGCACAGAACATATAAACACATGCAAAATCACATAGCATAAAGATAATATTGGTTCGATGCATAAAATCCCAAAATAAGTTCATAAAAGACATAATCAAAACGGGGTTTCACAAGCAAAAAGTCATAAACCCCGGGATCACGCAAATAGGTGATATCATAAATATAATTGCTATGATAACTTGCCAGTTTCAGAATGGCCTGATCAAAAACCTCTTTCGCCTTCACATATTCAGGAGAATCTTTAGAATGTAGAGCAGAAGAAATTCCTTTCCTCTGGGACGCACTCACAACAACATCAATTAAACTCACAGCTTGAGGACCAGTAGCCAGCGTCTCACAAACACGAGGAATCACCTTATCAACCAGACCCTTAATCTTGTCTCGAAGCTCCACGTTCTCAAGATCCTTCTGTAGAAGTTCGTCATGACGCTTCCCCAAGCCAGTACGAAGCGCCTTCACAACCACATCTTGTTCCGCCAACCGTTTTTCCAGATCTGCAATCCTACCAAACAAGTTACTAACGACAAGTTGAGATTCCTTCAGCATATCTTGAGAATATTCATACTCCCGACACAAGCCACGGATCAGGAGATTCTTCCTCTCACCCAGATCTTCAGAAAGCAAATCCTCCTCCATAAATCTACGAGCAGTCGAACCAGAAAAAGATATTGGGGAAACATCGGCCAGACTTTTTCCTTTCTTCACAGCAACAGCCTCATGATCAGTGCTCGCATGAATAGCAGAAGACCCAACATCAGCAACCTTCCTCTTTGACGACATTATTTACACAAAAAGAAGATCTGTATAAACAAAGACACGAATAAAACAAACAAAAAAAGAGAGATGAAGGGAACAATAAATGACAGCGGAATATAAAAGAAGAGAGAGAGAGCGGACTCACAAAAAGACGGATGGCGACAGTTGGAGGAAGTTAAATAGAAAATAAAGAAGACGGCGAGTTGATTTTATAAAGATTTGGAAAAAACCCTAACCGTTGATAACACTCCTCGAGATACGCACACTGACATAAAGACTTTTTGGATTTCTATACTTACAGCATCCCCCTCAAGAAATATCGAAGTTGACAGTAATAGTCCAAGGCAATGATTATTTTGCAAAAAACATCCCCTTGGACTGGGGGCTTGATGATATACCCTCCCAGCGATACGCAAGACCAATCACACGAAAGAACAATAGCACGCCACAGCACGAAACTTCTCCATAACTAAGGATCCCGCAGAAGAGAAAACAGATAAGAATTATTTCCCTACAAAGTTGGGATTTGTTCTTATCACAAAGGGCCGGTAATTAGGGAAATGATATTCCAGGCCTAAAACCAAGGAAACCCTAAAAAGGCTTGGCTTTTCCTCCAAGAATATTTCCCCTATAAAAAGAGATTTGTAAGACCTTCAAAGGCATTCATTCACTCTCACACACGACTCGCAACATACTTATCATACCATGTTCTTAATACGATCAACATAATTCCAAACATGATCGATCAGATCGGAAATCCATTTAAATAGCACGATCATAGTCGGCTATATATCATACATATTTGATTGGCGTAAAGAGGCACGAACCCTACCTTCGGGGAATCGCCAACAAATAACCAAAACACCCATCATCCCCCTTTCTAAACCTAACCTCGGTTTGGTGCACAATCATATACCTAGCCTACCTAAAGCTTCCAACTTGGGATAGGTTGTCAGAAAGTTCGTTACACGGGTCTCATCGAAAGTCACGGGTTTTCATAAAGCTTAATGTGATGTCACATATATACAAGTACCTAGCACTATGCATTGTTGAGTATATTTCCTTACGTGAGTCAAGTTATGTCGCTCTGCGTGTGAGGAATCACCGACCTGTCACCGCTGACTTGATTCATAAAGACTATCTATAAGATTTTCCAAGTATCATATTCTTAGTGTTTGTGTCGATTGTGAGAGTATATCTGAAAGTGGGTCACTTAAGTTCGCAAACTTTACAATGTGGCAAATTAGGCTACTGAGGTTACAAGGTGACTGCCCTTGACCAGAGTATGCTAAAAGTGTTACAAAAATCAAAAAGGAAACTGGAAGTACTGAATGCTTAAGAGGACAAACATACTGGTAATCGTTGATGGATCACTGTTCATAACTAATAATAAGAGAATTATTTCTCAAGTGCAGACTTATGTAATGGCTAAACTGATCTAATCTGCAGAGACTTAGCTCATTCAATAAGTTTTATTCATTTGAATTAAATTTTATTTTGATTTTCATTTAGAACTTATTTTATGTTATATATTATAAAGTTCTTATTGCACGAGAGACAAAGTCAAAATAGAATGTTAATGTTTCAGGAGGACTCAACTGCGTTCTTATGAACAATGAATAAACTGAGTGATGTAGTTAAGCAATAGTTTACATGATAAATGCTAAAGATGTTGTTCATGATTGGATTTATTATGTAAAGGAAAAACGATTCAAAATTAATCGTTAGTTGATTTTGAAAGGTTGTGTAAATGATATTTGAAGAAATTTGAATAAAGTTTTTAGTTCAAAAGTTTTCAAATAGTCTGAAAATGTTCTTGACAGTGATTGATTTGACCTTGGCCACAGGTAGATTGAAAGATTGTTAAGAATATGTTAAGTGTTACATTCAACAAAAACATTAAATCTTTGTGAAGTAATGTTTTGTTGAGATGTGCAGATAACAGAAATAATTCTGATATCAAGTGTAAATGAATGCGGAATATGCATAGATTTACAAGGGTACAGAATTTGAGAGAAAGTTGTGTTGTCTTAAAGTCGTTGACAACAGCTTTAACTCGTATTTTATTTTACAGTGGTATTAATGAATTATATACGTTTATGTCTCAATTAATTTTATGAAAAATCATAAATTAAGGGGGAGCGTATAAGATTTATTGTATTGAACTTTGATAATATGTAAAGATGTTATTTTATAGCATATTATAGGTTTATCATTGAAAAGGTCGTGGAAAAGTGTTTTGAAGCATATCAGGTTTTATATATGTATCATTACAAATTTCCGGAATATTTTGAGTTTTAGTGTGTAGACTAATCATTGTTGATTAGGTGTGCAGGTTAAAACGGGTATTCTCATTCGAACCTCGTTTGAGAAAGTGTGATTAGAAGCACATTTTGGGTTAAGCCCATATGAACGTCGTTTGATGGGCTCAAACGAACGTGGCCCAAAATTTGTGGTTATATATAGTCGACCATACGAGCCTTGTTTCACAAAGCTCCCATTCGAACCTCGTTTCAGAAACACACACAAACACACAAACTCATACGGACCTCGATTCGATCCTATAGCAAGACTTATTTTCGCGTTTTTCTGATTATATCTTTGTAATCCTTGATAAAAACCGAATCTAGGTATATGTTTTAATCGTGTTGTAGTTGCCATGCTAACTAGAAATCATGAAAAAGGTTTAGAAAATTTTCGAACTAAAAGTTAGGTTTTCGACCTTGATTTTAAGTTTTAGGTAAAAACAAACATAGGGTCATGATAATCGAACCATATAGATCATGTTGATATAAATTTCGTTGATTTTAGGGTTTTTCGAGATCAAAAGGTTGAAGAAGGTGAACAGTGACGTTTCGGCTGAAACGAACCTCGAATCCCAAACGAGGCTCAAGCCTGAAACGAACCTCGAATCCTAAACGAGGCTCAAACCTGAAACGAACCTCGAATCCTAAACGAGGCTCAAACCTCAAAAGAGCCTTGTTTCATTCGAACTTCACCAGAAAAATCGAAAAAAGAATGAAAATTAAGTCAGAAAGTTAAAACATGACTAATATAAGTTAATAGAATGCTTTTAGAACTCATAACTTAGAAAATTATTTAAGCAAGTAATAATTTTGAAAGTTAAAGTCATGCTTGTGTGGTTTATGTCATTTATGCTTAATTGTTATATAGATAATGTCGTTTTTATTCTAATAACGATGTTTATTTATTTTTACAGAAATGGCAAGAATCTTTACACCTGAGCATAACTATGTACTAAACCTGAGTGAAGACCAGCCAAAAACTCAGAGATATCATGAGATTTTTCGATTTCTGAGAAGATCGAGACTTCGTGAAGTTCTTACTTACTCACCGATTTTGGATCAAGGCTTGATTACTCAATTCTAGAGTAATGCAAGATATGTGAAGAGCACTAATGTCATTGAGACAAGTGTTAATCAGACTTCAATCCAGTTCTCGCCAGCTGACCTTCAACAGATGTTACTCTTGGGTACTGATATTCAAGAAGGAGGAGCTGAAGGTGTCGTTGTGTTCGACAGAGCTGTTATAGATGGTGCTTTTAGGAGAATGGAATTTAGAGTTGATGATCCAGATGTTGTGACCAAGTATAAGAAGAGTTTTTATGGCAGATGGAGATACTTAGTTCACGCGATGATTGTGAGCTTAAGTAGCAAGAAGTCAGGTTTTGATTCTATGAGTTTGGAGATTCAATCTCAGATTGTGGCTTTGGTTTACAACAAGCCATATAGTTTCTCCAAATACATATTTCATGAGTTCAGGAAGCAGATTTCTACGAAAGGGGTAAACAGTTTTTATTTGTTTCCCAGATTCGTTATGAAGATCATCACAACTCGTCTTCCAAATGTTGAGTTAGTTGCTGGAAATTGGAAGGTGAATACAGTTACGTTGAGAGGTTATAATGCCATGATCAAAAGGCATGATGGTGATCCGAATGCACAGGATGTTGATTTGTTTGGTGCAATCGTGAATGAAAATTACCAACCTCCAAGTGATGATTTTATTATTCATTGGCAAGAGGGACAGGTGGAACCAGTACCTGCTCCTGATGCAGAGAATGTACAAGAACAAGTTATTGTACAAGATTATACAAGAACAAGTTGTTGAACAAGTACAGAATGCTGAAGCACACGAAGTTGTAGTACCTCAGGCTGATGATGTTGTTGCTGATCAACCTGAAGTGAATCCAGATGTTGTGACCAAGTATAAGAAGAGTTTTTATGGCAGATGGAGATACTTAGTTCACGCGATGATTGTGAGCTTAAGTAGCAAGAAGTCAGGTTTTGATTCTATGAGTTTGGAGATTCAATCTCAGATTGTGGCTTTGGTTTACAACAAGCCATATAGTTTCTCCAAATACATATTTCATGAGTTCAGGAAGCAGATTTCTACGAAAGGGGTAAACAGTTTTTATTTGTTTCCCAGATTCGTTATGAAGATCATCACAACTCGTCTTCCAAATGTTGAGTTAGTTGCTGGAAATTGGAAGGTGAATACAGTTACGTTGAGAGGTTATAATGCCATGATCAAAAGGCATGATGGTGATCCGAATGCACAGGATGTTGATTTGTTTGGTGCAATCGTGAATGAAAATTACCAACCTCCAAGTGATGATTTTATTATTCATTGGCAAGAGGGACAAGTGGAACCAGTACCTGCTCCTGATGCAGAGAATGTACAAGAACAAGTTATTATACAAGAACAAGTTGTTGAACAAGTACAGAATGCTGAAGCACACGAAGTTGTAGTACCTCAGGCTGATGATGTTGTTGCTGATCAACCTGAAGTGAATCCAGATGTTGTACAGGATTCAAGTACACCAAATGCTGGAACAAGTGGTGTAGGTACTAGCAATATCCGTGATGACCAAGTTGATAAAGGTAAAAAGGTCGCCTTTTCAGAAAGCCCAAGTGAAGAAAGTGATAATGATGGTGATTGTGAAACAGATGATGATGCTAATGATGATGATGATGACAGTAACAAAAGTTGCGAGATGATTACTGTTCGATCACACATGGTAGCAAGACCATTGGTACCTCCACAGAAAAAGAAAGCTAGAGATGATGATGTTGACTATGATCCAGAGAAAGAAGAAGTTCCTCTGAAGAAAAAGTCAAAGACTACAGCCAAGTCAAGTCAAGCTGTGAGTATATCATCTAAGCATACAGGTACAAGACAGGTAGCACGAAGTGTATCTGCTACTGCTGCTTCAAGTCAGACTGCCAGAGAGATCGTAGTGCCAAGACAGACTATCCCATTAGAGCCTCAAGCGTCTACAGGAACTCAAAGGTTTATTAAAAATGTTCCTAAAATTCCTTTTCCTTATGTTATGAAGGATTCGGTTAAGAATCCCGATCTAACTCTTATTTCATCAAGCTTGTCTAGCTTAAGAGTTCCTCCAGAAGTGATGATAGGAGAGCTCAAGGGCAAGATGAAGGTGTTAGAAGGAAAGATGAACACCTTGAAAGATGAGCTGAATAGTGAAAAGAAGAAGCGTGCCGAGGAAATGTCAGATATGCATAAGTTGATAAAGAAAATGGCTGCAGATTTTGAGAAGGAAAGACTTCAAGCTGATAAAGATAGAAATCGTCTGAACAGAACAATTGACAGACTGAAGAAGATCAGATCAGACTTGACAGTCACAGCAGAGGCAGTTGATGCTGGTTTTGAAATCCCAAAAGAAGACTTAGAGAAAGTTGTTAACAGAGTCTTAAAGAAGAAGGGATATTCATTAGATCTAGACTGCAGGGGAGATGAACTTAGGACAAAAAGAAGACATGATCCTAATGATGACCCTGATGCTGCTAAAGATCGTAACCAGCAAGAACAACAAAAAGAGAAAACAGACAGAGAGGTAGTTGTATCACAGGAGGAATCAAGACAAGGTGATGTTGCTGATGCAGGTACATCCAAGACTCCTCAAGATGAAGAACTACAAACGGCTAAGATGTCCGAGCAAGATCAATCAGATAGACAACAAACAGAAGATGTTGACGTTGATCGATTTGATAATGCTCAAGATACTCCTACTGACAGTGAAGTTCTTCAAGATCATCTGAAGAAACTCAGAGTGATTCTGATTTGAATTCTGATGAGTATGAAGGAAGAACTAAGCTTGCATTTGATTATAATGCTTATGATGTTGTCAGAGAAGGAGGTAATGAAACGTTAGCAGGAAAATTGATAGTAGATCATGTACCAGAAACAGCCGTAAATCTTGAAGATCATGAGAGTTCAGAAGATGAAAATGAAGCTAGTGATCTAGAAGATGTAGAATTTATTCCAGCTCCTGATTGGAATGCATTTGTCATCAGAGATGGAGTTAAATTTTCATATGAGGCTGAATTGAAGTTGAATCCAGATCTTTTTGCATATGAAGCTGAGAAGAACAAAGCAAGTGGCAAAGTTGAACTCAGATTACGCTTTAGAGTTTATAATGCAGAAGGTAAGGGTTATGACTTTGATATTCGTGAAGATCAGGATATTGAAAGCAATTCAGGTTCAGATAATGATGAAGATCATATCGATTCCAGAGTTGAACATAATCCAAATTTTGACAAGAATCCTAGATGGTATAAACAGACAGTCAAGTTGCTAACTAGATATTTTTCGCATATTAAAGATCCGAATTGTCTAAGGCTTAGACATTTGATCTTAAGTTGGTTTTATGACGAAGTGTCTAATTTGTTTATCATCAAGAGAAAGGATGGATGTCAATATTTATCACCAAGGAAAGAATGGTTTAATTCTTTACCCCCGGCGGATTTTGATGGCTTAGCGGCAAATGAGTTGGTGAATTACAGTTGTTTTTCACATGCTTATACTTGGGAGAAGCGTATTAAGAATGATCGTTATTTGAGGATTAATGGAAATCTAAATAATTAAGATTTTGCTTTTCATCCAACAGACGTTAAGGTAATCAAGATTCCAGAGTTGAACATAATCCAAATTTTGACAAGAATCCTAGATGGTATAAACAGACAGTCAAGTTGCAACTAGATATTTTTCGCATATTAAAGATCCGAATTGTCTAAGGCTTAGACATTTGATCTTAAGTTGGTTTTATGACGAAGTGTCTAATTTGTTTATCATCAAGAGAAAGGATGGATGTCAATATTTACCACCAAGGAAAGAATGGTTTAATTCTTTACCCCCGGCGGATTTTGATGGCTTAGCGGCAAATGAGTTGGTGAATTACAGTTGTTTTTCACATGCTTATACTTGGGAGAAGCGTATTAAGAATGATCGTTATTTGAGGATTAATGGAAATCTAAATAATTAAGATTTTGCTTTTCATCCAACAGACGTTAAGGTAATCAAGATTCCAGGTGCCAGATCCATTGATGTTCACAAGAAGACAACATATTGGCCTAAGGTAAAAGCTATACAGAGAGTACCTTTGAAGAAATGGGCACATAATATGTTAACTGACATGGAAGATTGGGGTATTGATGACAAAACTGGTGAGATGTATGTTCAAGCTAAGGAAGAGATGAATTATCAAGATATTCTGAGAATTCATGATCCACTGCAGCTGGTTAACTTTTCAAGAAAGGATCTTAGAAGGTTAAAGAATGCCGAAAGCTACAGTAATGATCTGATGAGACCTGAGTTGGAGAAATATCGTAAGATGATCAGATTGTGCTTAAAGGAAGATCTACATGCTGATAGTCTTAAGTACAAATGAAGACTTGAAGAATTTTGAAGACATCTAGAAGCTAATGTCAAGGGGGAGTTTGTAAGTGCACTTTTGTGTGACATTTAGCAATCTAGATATGTTATCATTTTGTTTATCGAGTCTGTAATTGGACATTAGATATGGACATTATATTTTGGACTTTAATGTTTATTTACATGTTTATCTAATGTTGGTACATGATATATGCAAAGTTTTTCATTAGAACCTAGACCATATGAGAGTTTCCCATATGAGACTTGCTGATTAGAGGCTCCTCATTTGAACCTCGTATGAGTGAGGGTCGTTTCACGTGAAGGCCCAGCGGGCTGCACAGCCAAGGGTCGTTTGGGGCCCAGCCCAAACGAGGCTCGTGCATATCACTATAAATATGAAACCCTATTTCGAGTTTCATAACAACTTTGATAATTCTGATTGACTCATATAGCCGAAACTCTGTCGTTTTCGTTTCTCATTGCTTTAGGGTAGACTACCAGGGCGTAGTGAACCAAAAAGCTAAACCATACACAGAAACCGTGATAGTAATATCAAATAAGTTATCTTGAAGGATTCCGCACTCCAACATAATCATAGCGTTCCTGTAACGATCAAGTTACCAGGGGACTTACAAATCTAATCTCAATTAGAAACAAACACACCAAAATAATCTTCCATGCTAATCAGTGAAGATTCACTCAACTTAATATGTTGAATGTTCTATTACAAGATCAGAATTATATCTAATTATTATTACAAATCTGGAGAAAATAATGAATAATGAAGGAGAGAAAATTGATCTATCGAAAATAAGGGATTGGGTGTTATGAAACCCTAATCCAGAAAAGTGATATATATATATACTCCTCCAGAATAGTTTTGTCTTTCTTTAGTCCCTGAACTTCTGTCTTGTAAAACTTTAGTCCTTAAACTTCTTGAATGTATACAATCAACATCCTAACCTGCATATACTAATCATGCAATAAGAACCATGATATTTTGAGAATTAAGATTATACTTTTAACAATCTTTTGCTCGTGTAGTTGCTTTTCCATACATTTGAAGCAGTAATTTGGATCAGGCAGATGTTCGTGTTTGTTTTTTGCGTAATATAGTTGGAATACATTCATACATATACGCGATAACACTTCTAGACTTCACTTCAGATGATTAAAAAAACGTATGTAGTTATATTGCTTATTTATTTCACTGAAGCTATTGATCGCGAATCTGTTTCCTTCAACCCAGTTTATACGTGGTTAAAAAACTAGTTTCTTTTCTTAAATACATGCCAGCCTTAAAAAACGGGTAACAGACCATCCAGTCCAGTAGACACTGGCCAGGATTGACTCGTAACATAGTCAACAAGTCATACGTATAGGGCCCCGAGTCTATAAAGGAATCAGAAACGCACAGCTGGGATTTGTGAGGCTGTGAGCTAATTACACATTCTTTGCGAACAACAAATTATATCATAACATTCATTATAAGTATTCTTGATAATATACAAGCAAGAAAATGTTGATACACCTCGGTTGTCAGGACAGGAGTAACAAAGCACAAATACATCAACCCTAAAATCCGAATCATCTATTACTCCAATTGTGCATACCAAACACCTTGGATTTTCACATCCTTGGGAACCTTGGCTCCAAGATCTGTATCTGAGGGCTGAATACTCTCAAACACACCGATAAGTTCACCAGTATCGGGCTTGCTTGAAGTAACACTCAAGGTAATCTTCCCTGTTGACGCCGCCACATTCTTTACATTCTCTTTAGAAAGCTCCTCCTCGTCTCCTCTGCCACCAGCTGGCAAGGCCACAGCGTTGTCGTATCCAGTGGATCCACCTCGGCCCTTTGGGTCAAGGAAAGATGAGCCTCTGTATATACTAATCATGCAATAAGAACCATGATATTTTGAGAATTAAGATTATACTTTTAACAATCTTTTGCTCGTGTAGTTGCTTTTCCATACATTTGAAGCAGTAATTTGGATCAGGCAGATGTTCGTGTTTGTTTTTTGCGTAATATTTTTTTTTTTTTTTTTTTTTTTTTTTTTTTTTTTTTTTTTTTTTTTTTTTTTTTTTTTTTTTTTTTTTTTTTTTTTTTTTTTTTTTTTTTTTTTTTTTTTTTTTTTTTTTTTTTTTTTTTTTTTTTTTTTTTTTTTTTTTTTTTTTTTTTTTTTTTTTTTTTTTTTTTTTTTTTTTTTTTTTTTTTTTTTTTTTTTTTTTTTTTTTTTTTTTTTTTTTTTTTTTTTTTTTTTTTTTTTTTTTTTTTTTTTTTTTTTTTTTTTTTTTTTTTTTTTTTTTTTTTTTTTTTTTTTTTTTTTTTTTTTTTTTTTTTTTTTTTTTTTTTTTTTTTTTTTTTTTTTTTTTTTTTTTTTTTTTTTTTTTTTTTTTTTTTTTTTTTTTTTTTTTTTTTTTTTTTTTTTTTTTTTTTTTTTTTTTTTTTTTTTTTTTTTTTTTTTTTTTTTTTTTTTTTTTTTTTTTTTTTTTTTTTTTTTTTTTTTTTTTTTTTTTTTTTTTTTTTTTTTTTTTTTTTTTTTTTTTTTTTTTTTTTTTTTTTTTTTTTTTTTTTTTTTTTTTTTTTTTTTTTTTTTTTTTTTTTTTTTTTTTTTTTTTTTTTTTTTTTTTTTTTTTTTTTTTTTTTTTTTTTTTTTTTTTTTTTTTTTTTTTTTTTTTTTTTTTTTTTTTTTTTTTTTTTTTTTTTTTTTTTTTTTTTTTTTTTTTTTTTTTTTTTTTTTTTTTTTTTTTTTTTTTTTTTTTTTTTTTTTTTTTTTTTTTTTTTTTTTTTTTTTTTTTTTTTTTTTTTTTTTTTTTTTTTTTTTTTTTTTTTTTTTTTTTTTTTTTTTTTTTTTTTTTTTTTTTTTTTTTTTTTTTTTTTTTTTTTTTTTTTTTTTTTTTTTTTTTTTTTTTTTTTTTTTTTTTTTTTTTTTTTTTTTTTTTTTTTTTTTTTTTTTTTTTTTTTTTTTTTTTTTTTTTTTTTTTTTTTTTTTTTTTTTTTTTTTTTTTTTTTTTTTTTTTTTTTTTTTTTTTTTTTTTTTTTTTTTTTTTTTTTTTTTTTTTTTTTTTTTTTTTTTTTTTTTTTTTTTTTTTTTTTTTTTTTTTTTTTTTTTTTTTTTTTTTTTTTTTTTTTTTTTTTTTTTTTTTTTTTTTTTTTTTTTTTTTTTTTTTTTTTTTTTTTTTTTTTTTTTTTTTTTTTTTTTTTTTTTTTTTTTTTTTTTTTTTTTTTTTTTTTTTTTTTTTTTTTTTTTTTTTTTTTTTTTTTTTTTTTTTTTTTTTTTTTTTTTTTTTTTTTTTTTTTTTTTTTTTTTTTTTTTTTTTTTTTTTTTTTTTTTTTTTTTTTTTTTTTTTTTTTTTTTTTTTTTTTTTTTTTTTTTTTTTTTTTTTTTTTTTTTTTTTTTTTTTTTTTTTTTTTTTTTTTTTTTTTTTTTTTTTTTTTTTTTTTTTTTTTTTGTGTACATATCATTTCCTAAGGCTAAAACGTTTTTTTATAAATAGTATGATTTGTTCACCAATCCCTGTGATCCGTTATAATAGCACTAAAGTTCTCTAAGCCTAAAACAATGTTCATGAACAACATTATCACATATATACAGGATTCAGATACTACTTATTGTAGTTATAGTTTTCATTATATTTGTTAATTTGGCTATTCAAAAACAGGGGTGATAAATACACAATAAATCTAAGCATACAAAATAGATAACACTATACGATATACAACTATATATATATATAATATATATATATATCATCCCTTTCAAAAAATATGTAAAAGTAAAGTAATCTTAGATCAGAAAAATGTTAGAATAAATCAATAAATAGAGAGACGTACCGAGACAACAAGGGCAGAAGTGGCAAGAGCGAAGCCAGCAATCTTGGCAGCATCGGTGCACTTTTGAGCAAAATCTTTAAAATCAGCTTGAAGTGAGCAAGAGACCTTATTGGCTCCACAAGACTCCACACCAAAGGCCTTGCAAATGCTTTGTGAAGTCGACTTGAGTTGCAACCGGCTAGAGACACCAACCATGGTTGGTGTCATGAAAGTTGCCGCTGCTTGTAATGCCATGATTGTTTTTGATTTTTTTTTTTCCAAACAACCCTCAATATGGGTTTGTTGCAAAAAATGGTATTGAAGACTTGAAGTAGGAAAGAGATTTGTGTGGTGTCAAGGAAGTTTGTTGGAGATTTTGTATGATGAGATAAGTTGATAGGATAAGGTGTTTTTTCATTGGTTGTTTTAGTTATGTATGATGTTTGTGTAATGCCATGTGGAACTTTGGGTTCATAGGATCAAATACTTCGCTATCATTTTACACATGGGAATATCGATTACAATTTTGCTATTATCTTATGGTTGTTTCTTAAAAACTAGAGTCATGTCCGCGCAATGCAGCGACGACGATGATGGTGGTAGTGACGGGTTGTGATAATTCATAAATATTATATTTGTTCTCAATATAATTACTCGTATACAATGTTGCGAAACTCGGGAATCGAAATCGGATCGGTGAGGGGGGAGTCGGGATTTATTAAAAATCGGATTGGTGAATAGTAAGTTTTTTATGTATAAAATAATAGTTTTTAAAATTATATGTAAAAAAAAATTAAAAATATATATAAAACTTCAAACTTAAACATAACATAATTTTTCAACTTAAACATAATTGTCTAGAAACACTAACATAATTGATAAAAGCTTTAAAAAAAAAGAAAAAAAAGGTTTGACTTTGGTTGACCCGATCCGATACAGCCGAGTCTTGACCGATACAACCGAGTCTTGACAAAGTTGACCTGAGTCTGGAACCCTGACAGATTTTCAGACCAAGTATGGCAAACTCGTATCATAAGTGATACACGATCCGACTCGGCTGTATCGGCCGAGCTTCACAACACTGCTCGTATATCATTAGTTTCTTGTAGTTAGGGATGTCAACGAGACGAAACAGTTCGCGAGCTACTTGAAGTCGACTCGCAAATTATTCGAAATTGACTCGGTCTAAGTCGAGTCGAGCTCCATCTCAAACTACTCGACTAGACTTTCCAGTCGAGCTCGAGCCTCAAAATAGCCTACTCGAAAAGCTCGCGAGCTTAATAGAGCTTGTGCTTATTTACAATTTTACCCTTGAATATTATATATTTATACATAATTACTATCCTACCGAGTCGAGTTTAATCGAGTCGACCTTGAAATTGACAAACTTATAGGAATAATTTGATTTAAAACTTATATTAATACTTAATCGAGTGAGCCGATTGAGCTCGAAAGTGTCAACTCATAAGGCGAACTCGAGCTCAAGCTTGAAAATAAAAGTTCGGTCAAGCTCGAGTCGAGTTTCGAGCTTCGAGTTTTACAATCGAGTCGAGCTCGAGCTTGACACTGTGTCCTCGACTCGGCTCAACCGATAACAAACCGGTTTTGACCAAACTTGAAACGGTTTAAACCAGTTTCTGTCAGAAGGTTGGCCGGGTTTTTTCGGGTTTTTCTCCAAAATGCGAAACCAAACCGACAGGTAAGAAAAAACCCGAAACCAAACCGGTTTCAAATCGGCGGTTTTTCCAAAGACCGAACCAATTTAGGAGAAATCGGTTTTTCTCAGGTCGGTTTTCGTTTTTCGAAAACAATTCTCCCAAACCTAATTATTTTGGGCACGTCCAACTACTAGTAAAGTTGTAAATGATAATTTAAACATAGAAAAAAGTAGAAAGACCTAAAATTGTACGGCCCATTGAGTTGTGGTCCATTTCGACCCATAAAGCATCTATTGTTCATCTATAATATAACTAAGAGAGGAGGTTGGGGGTACACTTGGCACCCCTAATCTTCCTTTTTGGACCTAAAACTCCTTCCTAATTGCTTCTCAAATTATACGTGCCCTTTCTTATTTTCTATATTTTTTTTAATTTTTTTAGCCGCCCTCTCTTATTTTCTTAACCCCTTTTTTTTATGATCTTAATGGCTGCAACGAACTCATCTCTAATTCTTTGATTCACTTCCCTAAACAACTAATAAAAATAATTCGACTATAAAACAATAAAAAGATCAATTTGACCAATAAAACTCCTAATTCACTCCGGGCTTGATTCGAAATATCAGCTTTGTGTACGCGTCCCATAACATGTTCGATTATTAGGAATAAAAAAGATTAAGAAATTTGTGTTAAACACCCTGACCTCTAAAAACAGAGGTCATGAGTTCGATCTTCATCCCATGCAAAAATTGGAAGGTATTTTCTATCATTTAGGTAGAAAATGAAAGCAGCATCTCTACTTAGGTAGAGGTAAGACTCACTACATCTTACCTCTCCATATACCGTCGAGTATTAGGCCTCTGTCAACCCTGCAGCTCTTCCTGCCTCTTCCTCACTGCCACATCAGCTTTTCTCTCTCCTAAATCACCTCTTCCTCACTCACTACCAACCCTACCTCTTCCTCACTTCTTCCTCATCTTCCTCAACTTTTATTTATTCTTATTTTATATTTAACAAAATTATATAATTACCAAATAAACCCTAAACTTTCATTATTATATTCGGTTTGTGGGGCCCGTTTTACTGATGACCGTTGCTCAATTAAAAAAAAAAAATTAATTCGAATTTTTGAAAATAACGGCTATAGGCATTTTTTTTATACCCCTATTTATACTCAACTTAACACAGCCATTTCAAATCACAACAACTTCTTTCAACTCATTTTTATCTTCCTCAAACCATTCAATTTCAAAAGGTCAACACGAAGGTGGACTGAATCCGAAGATCTTTTGTTATCCAGGTGTTGGATACAAGGATGTGAAATGCTTAACCCAAGCCAAAAAACTTGGACCGACATATCTGAAAGGTTCAACATTAACACGACTGAAGGTCCACATACCAAATCTCAACTACTAGGTCACTTCAACAAAATTCGCAATGAATGTAAGCAGTTTGAGGCAATCTATACGAGGCTGAATGCACAGAGGAGGACCTTATCTGATGTGTTGCTCTATGCAACGGCGCATCAGGAGTACCGCGAGAATTATGGGAGGGGCTTCAGATACGAGCAGTGTTTCAGGGAGCTTATCACGGTTGCCTACTTTTAATTAAGTCTATTTTCGTATTTTAATAAAGTCTGTTTTCGTATTTTAATTAAGTATGTTTTAGTATTTTAATTAAGTGTGTTTTAGTATTTTAATTAAGTGTGTTCTATGTATTGTAATGCCTACTTTGTAATTTAATAACAACAGACTTTTATTCATAATTTAGAAACATTACAACATAATTTAGAAACATTACAACATAATAGTTCTTACAACATATTAAAAACTTATTTCTTCATCTCATAAACTACTTTGGCAATTATGATCAAATGCTCCAAGGTGGTAACCGCACAATCAAGTTGTTCCAGAGCAACATGGATCTTGTCGATCTTCCCCTGCAAATAAGTAAAGTATTGACACTCAAGTTCAGTACAATACCCGGTTTGTATATAACTGATTTGTTCTCGACACCATTGCTTCTTCGCACTTAGTTTTCGCATAACTGCAACAAGTTCCTCTTTAAACAATTGGTGGTCGAGGATATCAGCCATGATACTGTCCTCCACTTGATCGACAGTCATTGGTGGTTTTCGGTTAGGGACATTTGATGAATAAGCCATTTCAGATGTATAAAGTTTGTGTTTTGATCTGAAATCTTTGATAAGGAGTGAGTATTTATAGGTAGACTACAAAAACATCCTCCAACGTTCAAAATTCAAATATTTACACTTTCAATCCCCAAACGTTCAAAATTCAAAAAAGTTACACAATAAGTCCCTCCAACGTTCGAATTCAAATTATTTACACTTTCAATCCCTCAAACGGCCACAAATTCAAAAACATTTACACATTTAGTCCCTGAACGGCTAGCCTGGATGTCACTCTATAAATACCAACCCAGGGCACAATTCAGTTTCATCACCATTCCAATTTTCATTCTTCTACAAACTCACTCACTCTTTCTAACCAAATGGCATCATCATCATCAAAAAAGAATGTTCACCGACCTCGTCTGACCGAAGATGAGATGAAAACACGAATCATGGCTGATATCAAAGAGGACACCCTCCATCAAACTGAACTCTCTGGGGTCATGGGTTACCTACGGGAGAAAAGACGACGATGCGAGCAAGAGGTTGAGGCAATACAAGCACCAGGCCGCGAGGTCTCGAAGCAGGA
Organism: Erigeron breviscapus; assembly: GCA_034093135.1. NCBI lineage: Eukaryota > Viridiplantae > Streptophyta > Magnoliopsida > Asterales > Asteraceae > Erigeron > Erigeron breviscapus. The sequence continues at coordinate 65,565,033 of CM067168.1, read as the reverse complement.
AAAGACATATTCTTTGTTTATGCAGGATGAGATCAAGAAGGTAAAGAGGGTGGTCGATGATGTTTTTAAGGCCGGTCACACGTTGGGTGACCAATGCACTTGGGCCGAATCGTACCACGACAATTGCGGGGAAGACAAAACTACGTGGGAAGTCAAATGCCCGCAACACGACAAGTGGTGGCTCGACGAAAGCGCTTACCGTGGCATAGGAAAAATGTCAATAAAAGATGATGAAGAGTAATCGTAGCTAACGAATGTATTTCGTGTTTTTATCTTGTACTGTCTTTTTAATTATGTGTTGTCTTTTAAGTAATGTAATGTGTTTGTTTAATAATATAATGTGTTTGTTTAGTTTGATAATGGTAGTTTAAATAAGGTGGGTTTTTTTTATAGTCGTTAAGAAAAAAAAAAGAAAAAAGGCAAAAGTCAAAATCAACCCCACAATCACTCTTCCTCACTCGGCGGTGGGGGGAAGAGTTGCTCTAGGAAGAGCTCACGCCGAGCACCGTGCCAACCCAGGAAGAGCACAAAGGTGCCACGCCGAGCGTTGGCACCGGCCTTAGAGCTCAAAACCCACGAAAGATGACAATGAGCAATTTCTTTATTTCTTTCTTTTAAGAAATCACTTTCATTACCACTAAATGTGTTGTGTTCATTGCTACGAAATTATAAACCGACAATTAAATTGTAATGAAGGAATCACTTTTTTTTAACATGATTCTTATTACCCACGCACTAAATACTATTTATTGGTAGTAAATAGAACTCAAACTATTTCAAGTTTCAACCAATAAAAGTGCCGCTAACTATGAGAATTTTAATTGAATGAAATTTAAATGTTTTTTCTTGTCATATTAAGTTAATCAAAATCAAATATGAATATGGGCAAACATTTCTCTAGAAATGGTTTCATTCTTGTACAAACTCCATCAAAACAAAGAGAATTGCAAGAAAATGACATTTCAAGGTTTTTTTTATAAATAGTTGTTAATCAGACAAATGAGTTTATGCAAAGTTGGTTGAATTTTAAGGTTTTTGATTACAGAAGATTATATTTTTAGCATTTCTCAAGTAAAATTTTCCTTTGTTACCAATGAATTGTATCTATTGGATTTCTTAATCAATTTTTATTTCTCTTTCTTTTACTTCTAGGTATTATTTCATTTTGTGAAATTCTTCGCTACCACTCGAAAGAAAACAATGGAATGCTAAAAATGGGCAAAGATACATTAAACTACGAACAAGGTACGACGCCAAATGGGAGGAGATGGACGTAAAGTGGGTGGTTCGGGTGGTGACTTGCCATGTTGGCAGCAGCGTCGCACCCCTTAGCAAATAGAAACATGCCCCTTAATTCAGTATTTAACATCACTTGTTACTCCATTTGTTAGCATACACACTCACCGGGGAAATTTTTTATTATTGCCGTTTTGTTGGCTAACATTGACTAGAAAAAAATTTCATAATGTTCCTCAAACCGATACATAATACTCTTGAAAAAGATAGAAAAACATTAGTATTCTAGTATTTTAAAAATAAAGGGAAAAGAATCCCGTAGTGTATGTAACTTGTCATCTTTTTCTATTGTATGTATGCATCAAAAATTTTGAACGTTTTATGAAAATAACCTGCTAAAAATGTTCGGATAGTGTAAGTTACCGGCTGGGTAAAATTTTTGCCGGTCACATGCCATGTAGGCCGCCACGCTGGAGCCACGTCATAAATTAATTAATAATAATTTATTGAAAACAAATGCAAAAAATCTCCACCCAGATCTGAAACTTAATTCAAAAATCCAAAAATTCCTTTTTCACTACGTAAAATTGACAGAATATAAAAAGGCAAAATAGAGATAAAAATATACATATAGATATAGATATACATACCCGCAAGAATAGCAAAGAGTAGCAAAACCACCGGCTTTCATGGGCCAACCTCTTTTCCATTGTGGAGTAGATTTAGTTCCACACAATCCATTCATGCAAATCTTTGAAGAAGGAGCAGACATTTTTTGACTTTTTTTTCTTTTGACAAATATTTATATATAATTTGTATCTATAGATCTTTATATAAATTACATGAAAATTTCAAAACTTTTTATGAAAAACCCCAAATTCAAAACCCTAACAACAAAACCCACAAATCAATTAGCTTGTGGGGTTGACTTACTGGATCCAAATCAAGAAATTAGTGTGTGTGAAATTGGAATCTGGGGCGGTTGTTAAAGGAAAGCAGGAGCTTTGTTTCAAAAAAGTAATTTCTATTGTACCCAAAGGGATCCCTATGTCTACTAGTTCGTGTTCTCTATTTGAGATAGTGGTGGCGGCCATGTTTTCCGGCGATTCATATGCGTATGCGTGTACATAGGTGGTTTTTAATGTGATTTCAGGTTTACTAATTTGTTGATTGGTGTTCAAGTGGTATAATTAATTTATTTGAAGATGCGGTAATTAGTGTGTAAAAATTCGATATTTAAATTGGGTTTTGATATTAGTGTTATGTTATTTTGCCGGAAAAAATGAGGTTATCGGAAATAGTACCGGAAGTAAGTCGGAGAAGAAGATCGGAGTAAAAAAGTCACTGGAGGTCTTGCAAATGTATTCAACTATGTATAAATGTGTTTGTATGTTTTGGCAGGTTCAGGACCTTTTCAGGTTTCATTGCATTTTTGGTCCCTATTTCGGAAACCTTTTGCAAATTTGGTACAAATTAACGGTGGTTGTTAAATGAAGCCGTTAAGTGCTGTTAGAATTAAAAATGGTGTTTAATTGTAAATTTCTAAAAGTGTAAGGGGTATTTGTGTCAATAGTATTAGTCAAAAAGTTTGTCCTGTTAATACGTAAAAACAAAGGAGAAATCACAAATTTAAGTTTTCCGATTCATCGAGATTCGTTGACAGTTACTTTTCCGGCGAATTTTCCGGCAAAGTTTTTTGACAGAATAATAGGCTAGGGTTTGTGCGGAATGCAAACCTAAGCATTTTTGTACCGGTTTCGTGTTTTAATTCGTAAAAACAAAGGAGAAATCACAAATTTAAGTTTTCCGATTCATCGAGATTCGTTGACAGTTACTTTTCCGGCGAATTTTCCGGCAAAGTTTTTTGACAGAATAATAGGCTAGGGTTTGTGCGGAATGCAAACCTAAGCATTTTTGTACCGGTTTCGTGTTTTAATTCGTAAAAACAAAGGAGAAATCACAAATTTAAGTTTTCCGATTCATCGAGATTCGTTGACAGTTACTTTTCCGGCGAATTTTCCGGCAAAGTTTTTTGACAGAATAATAGGCTAGGGTTTGTGCGGAATGCAAACCTAAGCATTTTTGTACCAGTTTCGTGTTTTTACTCGAAGAAAGGAGAGAGAAATCGTGAATTTCGTTTTCCCGGCGCATTTTGAATTTTCCGGCGAACTGTTGAACATTCCGGCCGCCATTGTTATATAATTTGTATCTATAGATCTTTATATAAATTACATGAAAATTTCAAAACTTTTTATGAAAAACCCCAAATTCAAAACCCTAACAACAAAACCCACAAATCAATTAGCTTGTGGGGTTGACTTACTGGATCCAAATCAAGAAATTAGTGTGTGTGAAATTGGAATCTGGGGCGGTTGTTAAAGGAAAGCAGGAGCTTTGTTTCAAAAAAGTAATTTCTATTGTACCCAAAGGGATCCCTATGTCTACTAGTTCGTGTTCTCTATTTGAGATAGTGGTGGCGGCCATGTTTTCCGGCGATTCATATGCGTATGCGTGTACATAGGTGGTTTTTAATGTGATTTCAGGTTTACTAATTTGTTGATTGGTGTTCAAGTGGTATAATTAATTTATTTGAAGATGCGGTAATTAGTGTGTAAAAATTCGATATTTAAATTGGGTTTTGATATTAGTGTTATGTTATTTTCGCCGGAAAAAATGAGGTTATCGGAAATAGTACCGGAAGTAAGTCGGAGAAGAAGATCGGAGTAAAAAAGTCACGGAGGTCTTGCAAATGTATTCAACTATGTATAAATGTGTATTGTATGTATCTTACGTGGCATGATTAATCCATGTCATCAAGCCACGTCAGTATTTAATTAAAGATAAAAAGAAAGGTAACCGGCTAACCATCAAGCAGGTCACTGTTTACACGATTTATTCAATTTGGAGACATACTTTCATCAATCGTTCAAAATATTTGATACATAGTTACATACACTCCGGGATTCTTTTCCCAAAAATAAATAGCTAGTGGCTCAAAAGTGCTTGAAAATAATCACAGGTAATCCTCATGAGAGAGATAGTGGTGGCGGCCATGTTTTCCGGCGATTCATATGCGTATGCGTGTACATAGGTGGTTTTTAATGTGATTTTAGGTTCACTAATTTGTTGATTGGTGTTCAAGTGGTATAATTAATTTATTTGAAGATGCGGTAATTAGTGTGTAAAAATTCGATATTTAAATTGGGTTTTGATATTAGTGTTATGTTATTTCGCCGGAAAAAATGAGGTTATCGGAAATAGTACCGGAAGTAAGTCGGAGAAGAAGATCGGAGTAAAAAAGTCACTGGAGGTCTTGCAAATGTATTCAACTATGTATAAATGTGTATTGTATGTATCTTACGTGGCATGATTAATCCATGTCATCAAGCCACGTCAGTATTTAATTAAAGATAAAAAGAAAGGTAACCGGCTAACTATCAAGCAGGTCACTGTTTACACGATTTATTCAATTTGGAGACATACTTTCATCAATCGTTCAAAATATTTGATACATAGTTACATACACTCCGGGATTCTTTTCCCAAAAATAAATAGCTAGTGGCTCAAAAGTGCTTGAAAATAATCACAGGTAATCCTCATGAGAGAGAGAGATTTTTGTGTTCATCATCATTGCCACTTTTCAACCTCTCTTTCAAACCATTCATTTCGTACAAAAACTACAAATAAATAAATAAAAAATATACAAGCATAAAATGAAATACATAAATGGGATTCAGAATTAGTAGGAGGTTATTTGTTCAATCACTTTAGCATACTTATATGCTTCAGAAGACATTGTCAGATAATTTTCTTCATCATTATTCCATTTTTATATCGATCATTTATTTATTCATTAACAAGAAACTTATATAAAGAAAGGAGTACAAAAATATAAATATATATGTAAAGATTTCTCTCAGACAAATGCCTCGATATGTCGTCATGATTTAAGAATGGATAATCAGACTCGTCATCATGAAATTAATCATCATTGAGAAACCATTGTTTTTATGTATTTGCAAAAAATGGAATAAATTTAAAATTAAGTGTGGTGATAATGAAAATATAACACAAAAATACCTGAGATGAAATCGAATGAGAGAGACCTTTCACAATGAGATCAGATCACATATGTTTGAGTGTTCGCCGATAAATAAATATACAAATAAAGAGGCTTAAAGTAGCTTTCTAAAGTCTTACTTAGACTATACTTTTCCACTTATTAGCCTATTAGGTTTTGAGTTAGGTTTAGGATATGATGATGCGGCTGATAACTTTATTATTGGGCCTAATAATTGGGCTTCCTACGATGGGTTGACTGGTTTTAGTTGTAACTTTTTTACTTTTCTAAGATTGTAACTCAGGGCGGTATAATAAAAAAAATATTTTAAAAAGAACAAAGGTTTATGGAATTAGTGTTTTGTTAGTCACAATAATACGAGTAATTAATTTTTGTAATTTTTTTTTTTTTGAACGTTAGATAGTCATAGCATGTCCTGTTACGATTCCTACGCCCGATAGACAGATGTCATCTCTCGGATTCCAAGAAAAACCCCCGGAATAGCTCGTCAGACGTACGACAGCTAATTGAGGTAGAACTTGCGCCTCCACGAACTCGAACCTGGGTCTTCCCAGACAAGCCTTCAAAAAAGGGCTTTGGATCTTCATTTTTCAACAAACAAATGTATTTCTAAATGGTTAATATGAACAGATTCACGAGTTATCTGAAATGCTAGGAACTATTTATTGTATGCATTGTGCGAAAAACATATAGGAACCAAAGTTAATCTAAGAACCATCGTTTTACTTACATAAACAAAGTTCATCTACATTTTACTAAATTAAGTTAAAGATTTCTTTGTCGGTAATTCAATCTGCGTAGAACAAATGTACAAGATTCAAACAAAGTGAACGACGAGCTTCCACGTAGGGTAGATCAATAACATGAGAATACCGACGGTATTAGATATACCATGGCTTTGCACAAAAGAATTCCTAAACCCGCCTGATGCCCGAATGTGCTCTTGAAGTAGATAACACCCGATCAAAAGACATATGGCAACACCAACCCAGCTGCCCCTAAAATAATGAGCAAATAAGTTTGGAGCAACTAATAATAGAATCATCAGCGATCCAGGTATCTCCATCCAATCTGTGTTAATCAAAATTATGTTAAAAGATTTCAATTTATATATATGCACGAAAAATATCGAAGAAAATAGGGCTTAAGTTATAACAATGCATTATACATGTCATTTTGTCCCAAATTATTTAATGTCACTCAAAAGAATACCAATATGAAATGTGATTTAAAAAATGCCAATATGAAAATGTGAGGCAGAACATTGACAAATTGTTCATCCAGATAATTTTAGTTTCACATGACACTCGTATATCAATAACATCGAATTTAAAATTATAAATGAATATGTGAGGCATAACATTGATAAATATGAAATTGATAATGCGGAATTTAATCAATGTAAATTTAGAGAGAATTTGGAGAATATTATTTTCATTGTTATGTAAGAATGAGAAGTAAATACAATATATATACCTAAAATAATTGTAACCGTCCTATAACTAATTTATACATATATTTACACTTTGAGTCCCTAGAGTTTCAACTTGTACGAAAACTATACAAACTATTTTATTTCATATCCTCCCCTCAAGTTGGAACTTCCTTTAAGCCAATCTTTTTGCTCAAAACTGAATGTTGCATATAACCTAAGGCTTTAGTCATCACATCTGCAAGTTGTAAATTAGTTGGTATATAAGCTGTTTGCAGAAAACCATCCTGAACCTTGTCTCTGGTGAAGTGGCAGTCAATATCTAAATGCTTTGTTCTATCATGGTAACAAGGATTTGCTGCAATCTGTTGTGCAACCTTATTGTCACAAAACAGAGTTAATGGAACCTGAACATGAATGTGTAAATCCTTTAGAAGATAGGTTAACCATATCAGTTCACAAGTGGTTGCAGCCATACTTCTATACTCTGCTTCTGTGGAAGACCTTGATACAGTTGCTTGCTTCTTTGTCTTCCAGGAAACCAATGAATGCCCCAAAAATATACAATATCCAGTCAATGACTTTCTTGTCATAATGCAGGATGCCCAGTCAGCATCACTGAAACCGGTTACCTTGAGATTAGACTGAACTGGATAAAATAACCCTTTTGAGATTGATCCTTTTAAGTATCTCAATAAATGCATTGCAGCTTTCATATGAGGCACTTTAGGACTAGAAACAAATTGGCTGAGATGCTGCACAACATATGATATATCTGGCCTAGTCATGGACAGATAAAGAAGTCTGCCTACTAGCCTTCTATAAGACTCTGGATCAGGAAGAACCTCCCCTGCATCTAGAGACAATTTGAGATGTGTGGGCAATGGAAAAGAGACAGGTTTAGTACCTGTCATTCCTGCATCTTTCAACAAATCTAAGATATACTTCCTTTGATTAAGGTATGTGCCATCATCAGTTCTGCACAACTCAATTCCCAAGAAGTACCTTGCCAATCCTAAATCTTTGATGGTAAATTTCTTGTCTAATGCAGCCTTAGTCTGGACTATTTCTTTCTCACAATTTCCAGTGACTAATATATCATCCACATATACTAATGCCACTGTAAAACTGTCATTTGTACTCTTAACAAAGAGAGAATAATCATTTTTGGACTGAATAAAACCCAAAGAGACAAGAAATTTGGATAATTCTTGATTCCACTGCCTAGAAGCCTGTTTTAACCCATACAAAGACTTATTCAATCTGCATACTTGATTTTGAGAACCTCTTTTGTATCCTTCTGGTGGAAACATATAAATTTCCTCATCCACAAAGCCATGTAAAAAGGCATTATTAACATCCAATTGATGCAAAGGCCAACCTTTTGCAGTTGCAATAGCAATCAATACTCTCACTGTAGCAGCCTTAGCAACTGGTGAAAAAGTATGTTTGTAATCTACTCCTTCTTTCTGGTCAAAGCCTCTAATTACTAGTCTAGCTTTGTGCCTTTCTATTGTACCATCAGATTTGTACTTAAGCTTATATACCCACTTAGAAGTGATTGCCTTATGACCATGAGGCAAATCTGTCATGACCCAAGTATCATTTTGTTCTAAAGCTGGAATCTCCTTTTCCATAGCATCTCTCCATTCAGGGATTTGAGAAGCCTGAGTGTAATTTAAGGGTTCTTGTTGAGTCAAAACATTTGCCAAAGAGGCCACATAATCCTGAGGGTACAGATTAAAATCTGAATTTTTGAATATTGGATAAAGTGGCTGTGAAACTGAACAGGACACATTAGCACTCTTTGATGTTGGTACCACAAAATCTTTTAACCAAGTAGGAGCAGTAGTATTTCTGGCAGACCTTCTCAATGGTGGAACAACACCAGGATTCTGAATGTGACTTTCTACATCAGCAGTCTCATTCACATTTTCAGAATCATCATTACTTATTTCCACATTTGGAGTATTTTGATCATTAACCCCAGAATCTCTAATAATCTCCTCATTGGGAAAAGACATGTCAACCATTGGAATATTAGAAGAAGGCTTAGAAATGGTACCTTGAGACTCCTTAAAAGGAAAAATTGTCTCATTAAAAGTGACATCTCTACTAGAAAAAACTTCTCTAGTAACCAGATTATACAACAAATAACCCTTTTGCCCTGGTGGATATCCTAACATAATGCACCTTTCTCCCCTTGGTTCAAATTTGTCCTTATGGGGTTTATTATTGGCAGCATAGCACAAACAACCAATTACTCTCAAATGAGCATAAGAAGGACTCATTCCATGAAGCATTTCAAAAGGGCTCTTCCAATTTAGCACTTTCATAGGCATTTTATTGATTAAGTAGGTAGCTGCTAAAATACAATGACCCCAAAACTTCTTAGGTAATCCAGCATTCAACTTAATTGACCTAGCAGTGTCCAATAAATGCCTATGTTTCCTTTCTACTCTCCCATTTTGTTGAGGTGTATACACCATAGACCTCTGATGAACAATTCCTTTTGATTTAAACATGGATAACACCTCACTATTAATTATTTCAGTACCATTATCAGATCTGACATATTTGGGAGTTTTATTGAAATGATTTTGAATAAAAGCAAAGAAACTGGACAAAATAGAACACACTTGATCTTTTGTATGCAACAAATATGTCCAAGTACTCCTACTGTAGTCATCCACAATAGTATAAAAGTACTGAGCACCATTAAGTGCAGGAGTATTATAAGGACCCCAAAGATCAACATGGATTAATTCAAAAAGACATAAAGATTTGGAATCACTTCTCAAGAAAGGCAGTTTGTGTTGCTTAGACATCAAACAAGTATCACACATGAAATGAGACACATCAACATGTTTATAAGCATCAACATGAATTATTTTGGACATAGAAGTATGACCAAGTCTAGCATGAAACAATTCAACAGGAATTTTAGAATTACTAGTTACTTGATTGACAAAACTAGTAAGAACAGGCAACAATGAAGCAGAGAAATTGGCATGAGGCAAGCTTGCTGAAGGTTTGCAGAGATAGAGTTTCTTGTGGCCCTTTCCAACAGTAATCAGTTGATTAGTTGAAAGGTCCTGGAAAGCAAACCAAGTAGGACCAAAAATAGCAATGAGAGGCTGAGAATTTAATAATTGACCCACTGACAAAAGATTTACTTTAAAATCAGGTACATAGAACACATTTGTTAAGGTCAAATAAGGATTGATTTGAACCTGACCCACTTTGGTAACCAACTTGACTGTGCCATCTGGCAGACTGACTCTTATGGGAGTTTTAAGAATTTTAATGGACTGTAATAATTTTAAGTGAGGTGTCATGTTATCTGTTGCTCCAGAATCAGTTATCCAGTCATTTTCTATATCAATATCCACAATGCAGGATAAAGCATAAAGTCTATCATAAAAATCAAGACTGATATTGATACCTGCATGTGGATTGGATGGACCAGCCACATCCACATTGGATGCCATAACCATATTCTTTTCTTTCATCAGCTTCATCATCTCAGAACAAACAGCTGCCACTAAGTTTTGATCAAACTCACCCTTTTTCTCATTATGCAACTCATTTTCATAGTTAAAATCAAATGGAGAATCCTTAAACCCCGTATCAACACCCACTTGAGCTGCCATTCTTACTTTTCTTCCCTTTATACCAATCAGGATAGCCCAACCTTTCAAAACACTGCTCAAACACATGACCATCTTGCTTACAATAAGTGCAACTTTTACTCTTATCCATTCTATGATCCTTCCTCTGACCAAACTTAGCCTGTTGTTGATTAGCAAAGTAAGCAGAAGGATCTGGAGTAATGGTTGTCACTTGTTTCTGTTTCTCAACTTGTTGCACAATGTAGTAAGCTTTATTAATATTTGGCAAAGGATCCATTGACAAAATTTGGTTCCTAACTGACTCAAAACCATCATTAAGCTTCATCAAAAACTGCATGAGTCTAGTCCTGCTTTCAATTTCTTGATACTTTTTAGTTATGCCACAACTACACTCTTGCATTTTTCCACAAGTACAAACAGGAATTCCATGTAAACTTGTCAACTCATCCCAAAACCTCTTCATCTTATTGTAATAAGCAGCCACTGAAAGATCACCTTGACTAACCTTACTCAACTCTCTTTCAACATGATAAATGAGTGGCCCATTACTTTGACCATATCTCTCACTCAATTCAGTCCACAATTCCTTTGCAGACTTAGCATAAAGGTAGGCTTCAGATATTTCAGCAGTCATAGAATTCAAGATCCAACAAATCACCATATAATCACACCTAATCCATCTTCCAGAATCAAGATGAGAATCTGCTGGTTTTTCAGTTGAACCATCTATGAAACCTAATTTCAATTTAGCACCAAGTGCCATCTGAATAGTACGACTCCAACCAAAGAAATTACTACCATTAAAAGGTGTATTGGTCAACATCATTCCTGGATGATCAGAACTAGCCAAGAACAAAGGATCATTGACTTGAGAGTTGTTATTTTGATTGTTTAGACCTACCAAAGGTTCTGGAATAGCCATAGTGTCACTAATTGAAACCCTAATTGATCAAAAATATAGTAATCAACTCAATCAAATATATGACGTCAGCAATCAATAAGAACAGAATCAAAACCCAAATTTGATGACAGAAATCAAATCAAAGTAATTGAATCAAGGAAGTAATAAGAAATGATCACCGTAAGTGAAAAACCACCATAAATGACCAGAAAAACTCCAGAATCAAAACCCTAAAAGCTTGATTTCACATCAATGGCGGATTCCGGCGACTATATGACCGGAATAATCATTAAACATGATGAAATCATCTCACAACCTTGTGCTCTGATACCATATGAAATTGATAATGCGGAATTTAATCAATGTAAATTTAGAGAGAATTTGGAGAATATTGTTTTCATTATTATGTAAGAATGAGAAGTAAATACAATATATATACCTAAAATAATTGTAACCGTCCTATAACTAATTTATACATATATTTACACTTTGAGTCCCTAGAGTTTCAACTTGTACGAAAACTATACAAACTATTTTATTTCATAATAAATATTAGAGCTATAGAAGATTAGACTCCAACCAACTAGTAATTTAACCATTCAAAAACAAATTATTGAAGAGCGGGTTGAAAATACCCAACCTGAATCACATCGGGTTGTCAGGTTGGTTGGTTTGGTTTCAGGTTGACGTGTTTACTTCAGGTCAAACAGGTCAATTGGGTTATGGCTTGGTGGATGGCGGGTTAATTTCGGATCAAAACATTTAATGGGTTCTTTGGTTGGTTTTGGGCTAAACTCGTTCTTGGTTCAACCCTTTAGAAAAGTTTTATAAATATTTTGAGGTTGATAGGTTAACCTAAATGGCCAACTCTAACACAACTCGAAAAAATAGAAACAACATTGATAGATTTGTCTCACTTTAGTCTGACGAAATCGATCCTGTCAGTATGAAATTAGAGTTGCGATCAAATTTAGAATTTTATGGCTAATTGCTTCAAAAACCAACAAAAGGGATATATACAACACATTCAGACTCATATATGGGATTCAATTCAATTATGCATATCATGTCCGAACCTGGAAAATGACGCGGGAAGAAGAGCCTTACTACGACTGAAATGAATGCGACCCACATTCCAAATTGCCCTCTACATGGCATATTGTGTAATAGTTTGTCAATCAAAGTAATGCATTTGAAGCCAAATAAAGTAGAGACTGAATGTAAAAATTACAAACCTTAAGAGGTTGAACAATGAATGAGGAAGACTAAAGAATATATAAGGTACTAAAAGTGAAGTTAGTATGTTTGATCTCCAATTTGTCCGGTCCAGTATCAACAGATAACTGCATTGCCATATGTCATACTCCTTAGCAATTTATTTAGAAAAGTTCAAATCATACAAAAAACTTCAATGATATTGAACTAATCCAACCAACAATTCATCAACCAACTAAATATATATAGATAACTCACATAGCGGAGAAGCATGCGACCCAAGAGAGAAAAGAAGTGCCGAATCCTAAGCCACTGAGCTGAGTGCTTAACCCATGATCAAACAACTTTTGTAACGCCACTTTGACCTCATTCAAATCTGCGTTGATTAATTCTGTCGTTACCTCGTCTGCCTTCAACGTCAAAAAATCGCTCCTCGCCATTTTCACACACGGGTCAGATCGAACTAACAGTATAGTGATTCACAAGTTATACGTATGAATAGTGAAAAAAGACTGCCAAATATTTTTAAGGTCCAAATACATAAATGAAACTTGAAAAGAGGGGAAAAAAGTGGAAATAGGAAGTAAATGCAAAATGAATGTACCTCCATTTTTTTAGTAACGTTATTTAGTGCCGGTAGTGCGGTTTGCTACAAGTTTCCAACTGTTATTGCCGTTTCATTCCCAAGTATTTCGGTTTGGTGCCAATAACAATAGATCACATGGATAATTTTTTGTATATTAATCATAGTATAAGTATATTGTATTAATCATAGTATAAGTATATTGTTACAAAATATATTATGAAAACAAACTATTTATATTGGTTGATCTGTATTATTACTAAAAACTTGTAGTATAATTATAAAGTAAGGCTAAAGTTATTAATCTGAAATCAAGATTTGTCCATACAAAGTCTTCCATTCAACCCAACAAACATTTAACTCTAAGTTTTGATGTTGTTACAAAGAGTAGTATAGAAGATAAAGTCCCTTTTTATGAAATGTTGATCAAGTGAGAACGTAAGATGGTGAAAGGAAAAAATATATTCACTTTGTCTTGTAGTATTTGTAGCTTTAGAGAGTCACGAGCAAATTTGCAATAATAGTCTTCCTACCCATTTTCTTTTGCAATTTCTATTCTCCACCTGCTTCCACTCAGAGTCTACTAGTTGTTATGATTACAAAAAAACATATATACTAGATGTAATTATGCATCAAGTCACCAGCTTGCAGAATAAAGAAAGTCACCCTAACAAACTTAAGTACATAAAAGAAACATATAAATTACCCGCAATACCCGCACATGGAAGTGATCCAGGATGAGGTACTAATTTAGGAAGCTAAGAACACATAAAAAACTGAAGTTGAACTCAAGACATACTTTGGAGTTTGGACCCATCCAATCAGAGATTCTATATAAATTTTGTTGGTAAGTGATCACGTTATAATAAACGCATGTCCGGAAATAATTTAAGCCTACGGGGTCACACGAAATGACACGGTAACTCTATATTATTAATTAGTATATTAGAGTAATATATTAATTAATATAATCACGAAATAAATAATTAAACTATATTAAAGAGTTAATAGTGTTTAATTAATTAAAGGAGAAGGGCTTATGGGATAATTAAGAAATTAGTGTTGGACTCTAATTCCCTAATAAAGGGGGGCCGGTTTTGAGAGGCTTTTTGGGGCCTTGATTAACTTGGTCACCAAGTTATTAAACCCTAATTATATCCCTATATATAGAGGGTTTAAATTCAAAGGGTTATAGATTAATACACATAAGTAATCCTCTCTTTTCCTCCTTTGTTTAATTCGACCGAAACCCTTTAAGGGTGTTCGGTTTTGTGCTATTCGAAATCCATATGGAACTTCAATAATTAATGGTTAGCATTAATTGTTCATTGGTTTGTTTTGTCGACAACAATTGGTTTCGGTTTATGGGATTTTCGATAGAAGGGAGTTATACAACGGGTTTGTAAGTTCGTGATCGGGGTACTAGCATACGGTATAGGGGTGTCTAGTGTGCGATCGTAGAGGGGTTTTACTTTAAACCCTATAATAATAATAATCTTATTATTATTGATTTTATTGGAAGCTTTGCATAAGGTACACGTTTCAATTCTCTCTTTGTTAATTAATGTGATTACATATATGATTATTTCCGTTGCGCACTCGTGATTGTCTATATGTTTATGTTCTCATATTCTAACAGTGGTATCAGAGCCACATATGTGATCTATTAGTTACAAAGATCAAAACTTGAAGGGGGGTTTAGGGTTGGTCGAATTTAATTAATTAATTATATATTAAAATTTGTTTTATTTATTAATTAATTTTCGATTCTTTTAATTAAATAAAATCAAGTTTTTTGTTTAATTAATTTAACCTAATTCAATGGATGATTGAAACCCTATAAGCAAGTTTTGAGTTTGTGAATTGACATGATTTATTTGATATAAATTGCATGTTGTGTATCTTGATTATTTAAGGTTGTTAAATAAAAGTAAAATCACAAGGAATTCATGCAAAATTACTTGTGATTATTACTTATATATAGAGATATAAATAGCAAAGCATGATAGTCCAAATAATTAGGGTTTATTGTGTGACTATGTGAATTTTTCGTGTGATTTTCCTGCTATGCGACAGTTCACTAAAAAATTCATATCTTTTAATCCGTAATGAGTTAGAAGTTGTGCTTTGGACAGTAGGTGCCCAACACATAGGGCTACAACTTTGTAGTTCTAGTCGAAGCTTGATTCTGACCAGAAACAGGGATAAACAGGTCGTGAAGCTACTAATTTTCAGTCAGCATGTTTATGTGAATTACTTGTTAATTAAGTTGTTTAAAGGCTTACGCAATCAAGGCAACTTGATGTATGTGGTCCTATTCTTCGGAGGGGGGAGCCGGCTTTAGACATATGCATGAACCATAGTGACCATGTTTAGGTGGCCTACCTTAACTTGTTGCATGATTAATTAGTTCGGAAATTAGTAAGTTTATTAATTTTTGCGTGTTTATAAAGAGGTATAAAGGTGATGCAAAAATTGTTTCGTTGGAAAATATAAACTTGACTAAGAACTATCGAAATAGAGATTTCTTAATAAAATTGGAGTCTTACAACCTTGAGATACATCGGCTCACCCATTTGAACAAACTCTAAGAGAGGTATAAGTCGGAGTGCGTTAGCCTCCTAAAAGGGCGGGTTTTTAATTGCGTCCATCGCAAACCTTTGCCCTTGCGCTTCTTTGTGCGTTCAAATGGAGCTACCGAGCTCTCTTGTGTTGCTAAGACTATACAAATGATTTTATTAAATATTATGTTTTGAAGATTTGCATGAGTCTTCATGCATAAACTTTTGATTCACATCAAATGCATTACCCATTTAAAGTTAAGTCATTGCCACCCACTTTGCTAAGAACACTTGCCAGTGCTTTTCACTCCTACGTGAGACCGTAGGCGAATTGTATCTCTTCAAGGTAGATTACCACTCCACCGTGAGACCGGTGGTGGACTATTTACATGTTCTTAATTGGGCGACTTAAAGCGAGTTAAGAGGTGAGATCCTTGACCCGTGGCATAAGATGGGACAAAACATGTTTACAAAACACTTAACACCCCTTTAAAGTGTTGTTGTAAGTCCCATAACTCTAGGAATTGCATGAATGCAATTATTGATCGTCGATTACCTTTTGAGTACCGTCATTTCTAGCTGATCAACAGATGAAATGATTGTATGTCAATTGGATCCTAGCCTTAATGAAATTAATTGTTAAATGAATTTAACAAGGGTAAATTACATTTCTTAAGGATGATTATCGAAAATACCGATAATTGAACTTTTGTCTGTTTTAGAGATGGCAACAACAAATCCTTCTCAAAACATACACCAATCGGCTTTAAGGTCGATGCTAGAAAGAGGAAAACTTTCTGGACCAAACTTCAATGACTGGTTTCGTCAGCTAAAAATAGTTCTAAGAGCCGAGAAGAAATATCAAGTCCTTGAAGAGCAGACACTCGTTGTTCCGGGAGCTAATGCTACAACTGGAGAGTTGGCTGCATACACTGCTCAGTACGATAGACACAATGAGGTTGCTTGTTTGATGTTAGGGAGTATGGTTCCCGAACTTCAAAAGCAATTTGAAAATTATTTTCCTCTTGATATGATTAAAGAGCTCAAGTCTTTGTACGAAAAGCAAGCTGGAGTGGAGTTGTTTGACCTAGTTGACACACTTCATGACTTGAAACACGAGCAAGGAACACCGGTTAGTCCTCGAGTACTCAAGATAAAGAGGTACTTTGAGAAATTGGAAAGGTTGAACTATGCTTATCCTTCACCTATTACTATTGGCATGATCCTAAAGTCTCTTTCATGGGATTTTTAGGAGTTTGTGCGCAATTATAATATGCATAGCATGAGTAAAACCATAGCTGAACTTCATGCCATGTTGATTGAGTATGAGAAAAGGCTTCCAAAGAAATCTGCTGCACCCCAAGTTCTAATGATCAAGGGGGGAAAGGTTCAGAAAGCAATACAACCGTAAGCTAAGGGCAAAAACTTTGGTAAGTATCTAGCTGAGTTGAACTAGAAGAAGAAGCAAGCTGGTTTAACCAGTTCTTCAAGTATCTTCTAAATTGAATTATGAGAATTGATGAGATTAAAAAGATAATTCAATAGCAAAAGGGTCAAGTCTAACTTGGACTCTACCTATCTTTGACATTGTCATCTTGTTTATTTTGTCAAGAAACGCAATGAAAGTCTTCGAAGTGAAGGGATCTTACAATCAAATGATGAATCATTTGATGAATGCGTGTCTTTGACATTACATTGACAAGAAACGCATTGAAAATCTTCAATGTGAAGAGATCTTACAATCAAAATGATGAATCATTTGATAAATGTGTGTTTTTGGAATTGTCGATTAGCAAGAAAAGCATTTTAAGACTTCAAAGTGAAGGGATCTTTCAAATGATGAATCATTTGACAAATGCATGTCTTGTGTTTTCGGCAAGATGACTTGAATACCTTTTCCGCATAAAACCGGAGAGGGCTAAGGAACTACTTGGACTAATACATACCGATGTATGTGGCCCATTTAGACATGTGTCAAGGAAAGGTACTAGCTACTTCATCATTTTTATGAATGATTTCAGTCATTATGGTTATGTTTACTTGCTTAAACATAAACATGAAGTCTTCAAAACATTCAAAGAGTTTAAAAATGAAGTAGGAAATCAACTCGGTAAAACCATCAAGATTTTTCGTTTGAATCAAGGTGGAAAATACTTAAGCCAAAAGTTTAAGGATTATCTAAAAGCTTGAGGATTTATCCAACAAGCTTACTCCTATATATAATGGTATATTAGAGAGGAGAAATCGAACCTTGTTGAACATGGTTAGATTAAATGATAAACCTTACAACTCTCCCATTTCATTTTGGGATTATGCTCTAGAGATTGCTTCATGCATTCTCAATATGGTTCCAACCAAGAAGGTTGACAAGACACCGCATGAATTGTGGCATGGGAGTGTTCCCAAATTATCTTACTTAAAGATCTGGGGTTGTGAATCTAGATTTGTTAAGTGCATCTTTGTAGGATACTCAAAGGAAACGATGGGTTACTACTTCTACTTTCCTACCGAAAACACTGTTAAGGTATCTCGATTTGCTGAGTTCCTTGAAAGGAGACTCATATCTCAAGAAGACAGTGGGAGGATTGTTGAACTTGATGAGGTTCAAGAGGAAGATGTGTCAACTTCTGAATATACTAGCAATCATCAACTTGGGGGGGGGGAATGTTCAAAGAGATGAATCTCATGAACTACAAGTTGAAGATGAAGCGATTCCAATTCGTAGGTCCTCAAGGACAATACGTGCTCGTGATAGATTAAATCTTATGGTTGAGTCTGAAGAACACGTATTAGGAGACTTAAATGAACCTCCTAATTTCAAAGCAACATTATCAGATCCGGAATCTGACAAATGGCTTGAAGCTGCGAATGTGGAAATGAAATCCATGAAAGATAATCAAGTTTGGAGCTTGGTTGATCTTCCACCAAATGGTAGAACCGTTGGGTGTAAATGGATCTTCAAGAAGAAGACCGACATGGATGGAAATGTACACACCTATAAAGCTCGTCTTGTGGCGAAAGGCTATACTCAACTTTATGGAGTTGATTATGAGGAGACCTTTTCTCCCGTTGCGGACATTAGAGCTATTAGGATCATATTAGCCATAGCGGCGTACTATGACTATGAGATATGGCAAATGGATGTCAAAACCGCTTTCTTAAATGGTTTTCTAGACAAGGAAGTCTATATGGTACAACCAGAAGGTTTTGTCAATCCAAAACATCCCAACAAAGTGTGCAAACTTCAAAGGTCCATTTATGGATTGAAGCAAGCATCAAGGAGTTGGAATAAAAGGTTTGATGAGGAGATCAAAAAGTTTGGTTTTGCTCAAAATCCTGATGAGCCATGTGTATATCGCAAAGCTAGTGGGAGTAATGTTACTTTCCTTATCTTGTATGTAGATGACATATTGATAATAGGAAATCACATTCCAATGTTGAAGGAGGTTAAATCTCATCTTGGAAGGTGTTTCGCTATGAAAGACTTGGGTTTTTTTTTTTTTTTTTTTTTTTTTTTTTTTTTTTTTTTTTTTTTTTTTTTTTTTTTTTTTTTTTTTTTTTTTTTTTTTTTTTTTTTTTTTTTTTTTTTTTATAGAATTCAAAGTGAATAGATATTGTGATGGTGGATTTCAGACTGATAAAGATGATACAAAATCTCAGTCGGGATACGTCTTCGTTTTTTAAATGAAGGGATGGTGGATTTCAGACTGATAAAGATGATACAAAATCTCAGTCGGGATACGTCTTCGTTTTTTAAATGAAGGGATGGTGGATTTCAGACTGATAAAGATGATACAAAATCTCAGTCGGGATACGTCTTCGTTTTTTAAATGAAGGGATGGTGGATTTCAGACTGATAAAGATGATACAAAATCTCAGTCGGGATACGTCTTCGTTTTTTAAATGAAGGGATGGTGGATTTCAGACTGATAAAGATGATACAAAATCTCAGTCGGGATACGTCTTCGTTTTTTAAATGAAGGGATGGTGGATTTCAGACTGATAAAGATGATACAAAATCTCAGTCGGGATACGTCTTCGTTTTTTAAATGAAGGGATGGTGGATTTCAGACTGATAAAGATGATACAAAATCTCAGTCGGGATACGTCTTCGTTTTTTAAATGAAGGGATGGTGGATTTCAGACTGATAAAGATGATACAAAATCTCAGTCGGGATACGTCTTCGTTTTTTAAATGAAGGGATGGTGGATTTCAGACTGATAAAGATGATACAAAATCTCAGTCGGGATACGTCTTCGTTTTTTAAATGAAGGGATGGTGGATTTCAGACTGATAAAGATGATACAAAATCTCAGTCGGGATACGTCTTCGTTTTTTAAATGAAGGGATGGTGGATTTCAGACTGATAAAGATGATACAAAATCTCAGTCGGGATACGTCTTCGTTTTTTAAATGAAGGGATGGTGGATTTCAGACTGATAAAGATGATACAAAATCTCAGTCGGGATACGTCTTCGTTTTTTAAATGAAGGGATGGTGGATTTCAGACTGATAAAGATGATACAAAATCTCAGTCGGGATACGTCTTCGTTTTTTAAATGAAGGGATGGTGGATTTCAGACTGATAAAGATGATACAAAATCTCAGTCGGGATACGTCTTCGTTTTTTAAATGAAGTGATGGTGGATTTCAGACTGATAAAGATGATACAAAATCTCAGTCGGGATACGTCTTCGTTTTTTAAATGAAGGGATGGTGGATTGCAAGAGCTAGAAGCAAACCACAGTTGTTATGTCTGCTACAGAGTCTGAGTATATTGCTGCTTCGGATGCAGCCATGAAAGTTGTCTGGATTAGAAAGATTATTTTTGGGTTTTAACGTGATGCCCTAAAATAACACACCTATGAATTTGTACTGTGATAATACGGGAGTTATTATCATTGCCAACGAACCCGGAGTTCAGAAAGGTGCCAGACATTATCCTAGATGATATCACTTTGCACGTGAACAAATCGTACTAGGAGAAATTAAGATACTCAAAGTTCACACAGATTATAACTTAGCTGATCCTTTTACAAAGGCAATGTCAAAAGGAAAGCTCAATAAGCATGCCGAGGGCAGAGGTCTTAAACTAGCTAGTTATCTCATGTAAATCTGTGATTGGTATTTGGATAATGGGATGTTAAACAATTGTTATTTTAATAAATGAATTACATACTTGGTATGAGTGATTTCATTTCATAATGATTGTGTCCTATATTTGCATGTTTAAATCCATGAATATTTTAATATATTCTAAACGTCCATTGTCGATTAACTATATGGGAATATAGTTAAACTAAGACAAATGTGAGAGATTGGTTAAAATATTTAAGGGAATATTTTGAAGATGGTCTTGCCAAACTCACATGGTATTCAAAGAGATGAATATCGGACTTACCCCACTTAACGAATTTTCATTTTATGGATCGGCGTCATTAAGTGAAATTCGTGAAATGGTTACTTTATTTATCCTTAGACTTGAGATACAAGCAGGTTATGCATGTGTGGATTGCATTTTCTTGATATAGTTCTAACTATCCTGAACAAGGTAGTAATAAAGGGCTATTTTCAGAAATGTAGTGAAACGACATGACTAACACGTGTAGTCAATATAGGATTTGTTCCTTCAATTTGCAACTGAAGTATGATACCATTTGGGCCCTCATTAGTTAATTAAGATGTTTGTATGGCCATACCCAAATAAACTCAAGAAGAGGTCTTGATTAATTTGGTAATCTTGATTAATTGTAGAAATGAGAAACAGAATCGTTAAATTATGAAATGACATTGATCCATATTCATAATTAACAAGGTATCTGAAACAAAGGGATAATAAAGACTAAATCATTTCAAATGATATTTTAAGAAACTATCCTTAAATATTTCCGGGAGCATTGGCGTGTTGCTAGACGTTAACCAATGTTATTGCCTTTATATAACATGCTCAAGTGGGAGCTGTTGGTATGTGATCACGTTATAATAAACGCATGTCCGGAAATAATTTAAGCCTACGGGGTCACACGAAATGACACGGTAACTCTATATTATTAATTAGTATATTAGAGTAATATATTAATTAATATAATCACGAAATAAATAATTAAACTATATTAAAGGGTTAATAGTGTTTAATTAATTAAAGGAGAAGGGCTTATGTGATAATTAGGAAATTAGTGTTGGACTCTAATTCCCTAATAAAGGGGGGCCGGTTTTGAGAGGCTTTTTGGGGCCTTGATTAACTTGGTCACCAAGTTATTAAACCCTAATTATATCCCTATATATAGAGGGTTTAAATTCAAAGGGTTATAGATTAATACACATAAGTAATCCTCTCTTTTCCTCCTTTGTTTAATTCGACCGAAACCCTTTAAGGGTGTTCGGTTTTGTGCTATTCGAAATCCATATGGAACTTCAATAATTAATGGTTAGCATTAATTGTTCATTGGTTTGTTTTGTCGACAACAATTGGTTTCGGTTTATGGGATTTTCGATAGAAGGGAGTTATACAACGGGTTTGTAAGTTCGTGATCGGGGTACTAGCATACGGTATAGGGGTGTCTAGTGTGCGATCGTAGAGGGGTTTTACTTTAAACCCTATAATAATAATAATCTTATTATTATTGATTTTATTGGAAGCTTTGCATAAGGTACACGTTTCAATTCTCTCTTTGTTAATTAATGTGATTACATATATGATTATTTCCGTTGCGCACTCGTGATTGTCTATATGTTTATGTTCTCATATTCTAACAAATTTAACACTCAAATTTCTTGCAAACAATACATTGGAGGCAAGTAATACAGGGGATTTATGGACCCGATGGAGGACTTTCTCATTTCGGTTCATGGCCAAGCAAGGCAATTGAATGTCATCAAGGGGTGTGCTATGATTGAACACGCTGGAGTGTGCTTTGCACACAACCCTTTTTGAAATACGGTGCACTAAGATTTAGTGCGGCACACTAGGGGGCTGAGCAGAACATGACCACTGATTGTAAGGGGTTTGGGTTAGGGCCCTTATTTTCTCCGACCATATTTTGCACAAGTTTTACCATTGAAAATTACCACAGCAATGAATGTCTCCATATTCTCTCGACTTCAATTATGGGTTTGCAAACGTTAATTGGTTACAATGAATATCGCATGAACTTATGATTTTTGAGCCCAATACTTAGTTATTTCTATTAGGGTCTCGATCGGATTTCTATTGGATCCAAATGATAATGACAACCCTAAGGGCTATCACTAATAACTTATTACATGCTTAAAAACTTGTACATTATATATTAAAAACTGCTCCCTGAATTTTCTAACAATAAGGTACAAATTTTAATGCAACCAATTAGTTTTTACTAACAGCCCTAAGGGTTGTCATTAACAAAACTCTTAATTAAATTATGTTCCGCATTTCTTTTAAACTTGATTGATTATGTGAAACAAAAGGCAATCATTAAAAAAAAATCCGAAACTTTGACACCATCGAAAGATGATACGA
Source organism: Erigeron breviscapus (assembly GCA_034093135.1). Classification (NCBI taxonomy): domain Eukaryota; kingdom Viridiplantae; phylum Streptophyta; class Magnoliopsida; order Asterales; family Asteraceae; genus Erigeron; species Erigeron breviscapus. The sequence goes on along the minus strand of CM067168.1, from coordinate 65,541,893 downwards.
TAGATACATTACAGGGAAATATATCCATATCATACGGAAAGTATTATTCCCACCAACAAAACAAATAAAGCTTTTTTTACATGTGGAGACTTGATTTGGTCACAACCAAACAAAAGAATAGCATAGCCTGCTTCCAAAACAGATTTCTCAGTTTCCACTATCACTCATCCACTCCCCTCAAAAGTTGTGATCAGTGATCACATTGGAACTCCATTATACTATATTTTATAACCCACAAATTTATATAAAATATTTTCATCTTAAACAATCCATTCACATTGGATACCTTTTATAGTACTAAAAAAAAATCTTGGCAAAATGAAAAATTCAGTTATTGCTGTTTTTGATGCCCATAGGTTCGACCCTTTCGAGCCTCAACAATGGTTGGTTCATGTGAGTCACATACTTGGGTCTTAAATTTACAACTAAATTTCTTCGCTATCGACTCTCTCCATCCGCCTTGTCGAGACGGGTTCACTTCGTCCATACTTTGAATCGCTTTTCGCATAGTTGAACACTCGCGTTCCAAATGATGTACCCGCGTCCTCATGCTATCCATATCTAGTCGCAATACTTGGTTTTGCCTTACCGCCGCAGTCCACATGCCTCCAACGCCTCTTTCCCCCTCACCTTCCACAACCGAGTCGTCTTCTCGCACCACTTCCCTTATTCTTTCCGCATCAAATTCCCCAATGTCGGATGTCATAAGCGTTCCAGCTATCGCTTGACGAAGCTGCAACTGCTCAAAAAACAACACTTGCACTACCGCTCGTAGTGGAAGCCGCTCGTTCTGTGCTGCGTGTGTGCACGCTTCTAACGTCAGTTTCCGACAATCCATCACTCCACATATCTTCTCGCGGTCCACTTCCTTTATCCACGGATGTGCCTACATTACTCTCAAATAATCAAAAATATGTATTCAACTTTCAAATATCGATCAGAAACATTAACTACATTACACTTAATCACTAAAAACTATAAAAATTTGTTAAAAAAAAATTGGAAAATGAAAAATTCAGTTATTGCTGTTTTTGATGCCCATAGGTTCGACCCTTTCGAGCCTCAACAATGGTTGGTTCATGTGAGTCACATACTTGGGTCTTAAATTTACAACTAAATTTCTTCGCTATCGACTCTCTCCATCCGCCTTGTCGAGACGGGTTCACTTCGTCCATACTTTGAATCGCTTTTCGCATAGTTGAACACTCGCGTTCCAAATGATGTACCCGCGTCCTCATGCTATCCATATCTAGTCGCAATACTTGGTTTTGCCTTACCGCCGCAGTCCACATGCCTCCAACGCCTCTTTCCCCCTCACCTTCCACAACCGAGTCGTCTTCTCGCACCACTTCCCTTATTCTTTCCGCATCAAATTCCCCAATGTCGGATGTCATAAGCGTTCCAGCTATCGCTTGACGAAGCTGCAACTGCTCAAAAAACAACACTTGCACTACCGCTCGTAGTGGAAGCCGCTCGTTCTGTGCTGCGTGTGTGCACGCTTCTAACGTCAGTTTCCGACAATCCATCACTCCACATATCTTCTCGCGGTCCACTTCCTTTATCCACGGATGTGCCTACATTACTCTCAAATAATCAAAAATATGTATTCAACTTTCAAATATCGATCAGAAACATTAACTACATTACACTTAATCACTAAAAACTATAAAAATTTGTTAAAAAAAAATTAAGTAAGAATATTTACCTTTAGATAAACATCAACAGATCTGTAAAGTCCGTCATCATAAACTCGAGCTTGTTCAGGCAAAGCGAACGCTCCCCCCCCCCCCCCCCCCCCCCCCCCCCCCCCCCCCCCCCCCCCCCCCCCCCCCCCCCCCCCCCCCCCCCCCCCCCCCCCCCCCCCCCCCCCCCCCCCCCCCCCCCCCCCCCCCCCCCCCCCCCCCCCCCCCCCCCCCCCCCCCCCCCCCCCCCCCCCCCCCCCCCCCCCCCCCCCCCCCCCCCCCCCCCCCCCCCCCCCCCCCCCCCCCCCCCCCCCCCCCCCCCCCCCCCCCCCCCCCCCCCCCCCCCCCCCCCCCCCCCCCCCCCCCCCCCCCCCCCCCCCCCCCCCCCCCCCCCCCCCCCCCCCCCCCCCCCCCCCCCCCCCCCCCCCCCCCCCCCCCCCCCCCCCCCCCCCCCCCCCCCCCCCCCCCCCCCCCCCCCCCCCCCCCCCCCCCCCCCCCCCCCCCCCCCCCCCCCCCCCCCCCCCCCCCCCCCCCCCCCCCCCCCCCCCCCCCCCCCCCCCCCCCCCCCCCCCCCCCCCCCCCCCCCCCCCCCCCCCCCCCCCCCCCCCCCCCCCCCCCCCCCCCCCCCCCCCCCCCCCCCCCCCCCCCCCCCCCCCCCCCCCCCCCCCCCCCCCCCCCCCCCCCCCCCCCCCCCCCCCCCCCCCCCCCCCCCCCCCCCCCCCCCCCCCCCCCCCCCCCCCCCCCCCCCCCCCCCCCCCCCCCCCCCCCCCCCCCCCCCCCCCCCCCCCCCCCCCCCCCCCCCCCCCCCCCCCCCCCCCCCCCCCCCCCCCCCCCCCCCCCCCCCCCCCCCCCCCCCCCCCCCCCCCCCCCCCCCCCCCCCCCCCCCCCCCCCCCCCCCCCCCCCCCCCCCCCCCCCCCCCCCCCCCCCCCCCCCCCCCCCCCCCCCCCCCCCCCCCCCCCCCCCCCCCCCCCCCCCCCCCCCCCCCCCCCCCCCCCCCCCCCCCCCCCCCCCCCCCCCCCCCCCCCCCCCCCCCCCCCCCCCCCCCCCCCCCCCCCCCCCCCCCCCCCCCCCCCCCCCCCCCCCCCCCCCCCCCCCCCCCCCCCCCCCCCCCCCCCCCCCCCCCCCCCCCCCCCCCCCCCCCCCCCCCCCCCCCCCCCCCCCCCCCCCCCCCCCCCCCCCCCCCCCCCCCCCCCCCCCCCCCCCCCCCCCCCCCCCCCCCCCCCCCCCCCCCCCCCCCCCCCCCCCCCCCCCCCCCCCCCCCCCCCCCCCCCCCCCCCCCCCCCCCCCCCCCCCCCCCCCCCCCCCCCCCCCCCCCCCCCCCCCCCCCCCCCCCCCCCCCCCCCCCCCCCCCCCCCCCCCCCCCCCCCCCCCCCCCCCCCCCCCCCCCCCCCCCCCCCCCCCCCCCCCCCCCCCCCCCCCCCCCCCCCCCCCCCCCCCCCCCCCCCCCCCCCCCCCCCCCCCCCCCCCCCCCCCCCCCCCCCCCCCCCCCCCCCCCCCCCCCCCCCCCCCCCCCCCCCCCCCCCCCCCCCCCCCCCCCCCCCCCCCCCCCCCCCCCCCCCCCCCCCCCCCCCCCCCCCCCCCCCCCCCCCCCCCCCCCCCCCCCCCCCCCCCCCCCCCCCCCCCCCCCCCCCCCCCCCCCCCCCCCCACTGACTCCAGGAATGTGTTTTTTAGCATACGAAATCAAACAATTTTCGACGATTTCAGGATTGGGGTTTCGTGACTTGATAGCCGTTATTAAACGGTTGAAAAACGACTTATTGAGATAAACAAGCTCGTCAAACCATTTATCATCTGTGACGGTATGTTCGTTTACTGGCCAGCCGAATAATGCCGGATCAGACGCAGATGCTTTAGAAACGATTGAATCAATGCATCTTTCAACAATGCCAAGTGATTCTGATAAAGGCAATAAATCCTGACATGTTTTTAATGTTTTGATTGAATCTCGCAAACTTTTAAACACATTTTGGGAAAGAAATCTTTCGGTTTTGGAAATTAGGTTGTTTTCGTAGAATTCTTCGGTCATTTCCAGAATTTCGCCTGTGCAACGGAGCAAAGCCACGTTGCTCGGTGAAAGCTCGATTTTCACCGAGTAACAGAATTTGGCTGCTGCTTCAAATGCCTCTGCACCTCCCGGGAAATCCGGGAGTGTGATGTGGCAGCAGTCGTTTTTTTCGTGTATTTCGTCGGTGTCTTCCTCGGGTTCGGATGGGGGATTTGTTTCATGTTCGGTTATCAGTTCGTGAAGCTTTTTACTTTTGGCCATTAGTGGAAACTAGATAAAAAAAAAGTAATTATTTCATAAAAAATGTTCATATAAATCAAAAGTACTACCGTAACATTTAACACTATTAACTATTAACAACTAACATTTAATCGTTTATATAAAACAGAATTATACCTTGTGAAGATGGAATGCCATATCGCCGACATCGACCACGACATCGCTTGGTAACCCAGTGGTGCAAAACCTGTAACAAAAATCATAATTATTGAAACATGCTCAATTTGCAAACATAATAACAATTAGAACTATTTATATAATGACTAACCATGCTTGGCGTTTTGAGGTTTCTTGCATATTAGTAGACACAAAAAAAAAAAGTATTCAAAGGATGTTAAAAGAGACACATATATGTTTTGTTTGACTATATGATGATAATTTTTTTGACTTTGTGACTAAGAATGTTATGATTGAAATTGTTGAAAAAATGGAGAGAAAATATAAAAAAGTGTGAAAGTGTTTAGAATGAAGGTTACAGATGGGACTTTGAAGGAACAAAAGAGATGAAAAAGGAAGTGAAGGAAGTGGATCAGTGATTCAATATAATCATGTGATATGACAATCTTTTCTATAATAAATGGTTCGGTGGAGGATATATAATAAAAAATAAATAAAAATATTAATAAAAAAGTTTAGAGTGAGGAAAACTATACAACAAGAAAAGAAAAAAGCATCTTAACAAGGAGGGATTGAAAATGTATTCCAGAGATGGAGGGAGTCATCACTCTCATCTCTCTCATCTCCCTCCCATTATCCAATCAAATTACTCCACCTCATTTCAACCCTCCAACCTTTTTTCCAACCTTTTTTAGTGGCAACCATCACTCCCAACATTTTCTTCACATTTTAATAATTTATCCTTAACATTTATAAACTTTACATAATTGACCCTTTTAATTATAACTCAACAAATATATAAAAAAAACACATACATAATTAACCCGTTCCGAGTTGTTCCACCGCGGATGTGCATTTTTGTAAGACAGTAAAACTCTTTTTCCCCGACCGATCTACACGCTCTTGAAAGTAAACGTAATGTTGCTCAATATCACTAACAATCTTTAAAAACAACCTTTGACTCATTCAAAATCTTTCACGAAACCAAACCGGGCCAAACTTTGGGTTTTCAACGAAATAGTCACGCATAAGAGTTTCGTGAGCTCGTACATGAAACCGCTCGATGTAGGCGCGGGTTTCGGTTGAGCTTGTCGTGTCGTCTTCAACCGCGTCAAGAACACTTTGCAAAAAAGGTAGGCTACTACCCGTGGATAAATCCGGAAACGAAAAAGGAATTGAAAATTCCGAAGCCGAAGAAATCTCTTCGGACGACGATGATGATGAAGATGATGAGGATAATGGATCCATATGATGAAAATATGTTAATAGTTGTGTTTGAATTGAGAAATATAGAGTAAAAATGGTGTTTGGTTGTGTTTTTGGTTTAATACATTCGGCTATATATATAGAGGATTTAAAAAAAAAACTTTGGCCGGCTTGACAATTTTAGTCCCTGGAGCGTCTACATTTACACCCCCAGTCCCCCCAACGGTCACATGACCGTTTGAAATAATTACACTTTCACCCCCTGCCTCCCCTTCTCCTCTTCAGCCTTCCGCGAGCTTGAAGCTCGCTCACCCCAGCTCGCATGGAGCTCGCGATCGTGGCACCCGAACCTCGCTAAGCTCGCTGCAGCCCTCTCCATCTCGCCGCCGAGCTCGCCTTCGACTCCCTCCCCTAATAATGTTTTCGAAAACAAACAAAAAGTTATGTTGTTTCCAGAAAATATTAATTAATGGTTAGGCTATAACAATGATTAAATATTGTTATTAATTTGTCATGGTAATTAGGTAAGTTAATTAGTATGAAAATATAAAGTATTACTCGTATTATGGAATCAAAAGCTTCTATGCTTTAAAACAAACATCCTATTGTTTGAGTTAAAAAATTATTTTGGAAAGGTATCCCACGACATTATTATGATTGATACTTTTGGCAGGCACCACAAAAGGAACCATTTTTTATTTAATACGACAACTGGAAAAATATTTTTTTCTTTTTGTTTTATTATGTAGTAGAGTACACCAAAACAATTGGTAAAATATCTGGACCTTTCATAAATCACTCAGGGCGCGTTTGGTTCACAGAATGTTTTTGGAAGGAATGGAATCTTTCAAAGAAATTAGAATTTGAAGGAATGAAATTTGACGGAATGTTTTTGATTTTTTGAAAATTCAAGTGACGGAAGGAATGAAATTCCTTCCTCCATCCCCAAGGAATGGAGATTCCATCAAATGATGGAATGTTTACATTCCTACGGAATGAGATTCCCTCTTCTTTGGACAACCAAACGCACTAAGGAATGGAATTCAATTCCAATTCCATCAAATTCCATCAAATTGTGTGAACCAAACGCGACCTCAATCTCATAAATGGATGTCGCTCTTTTTTGCACACTAGCGATAGAAAAAAAAATGAGTTGGTATTTGCAAATTTACCTTGTGTAAACATAAGATGGATGAATCGATTTTGTTTGGTATAAACCACATAAATAAAAATAGTAAATAAAAAAAAAAATGGAACGAACGAAATTTGATATTTTGATCATACAATGCTGTCTTAATCAATAGATGACTTTTTTAAGTAAATTTAGTAATTTTCATAATTCAAATGTTAGATACCTTAAAATATACGAGTAATTTGTTAATATCAACTTTAGCAATTTTTTTTTAGAACGGCAAAAAATTATATTGATTATGAGGTAACTAGCAAGGCACTAGTTACCAAAATTATTACAATTACAATCTAGAATCAAAACAAGCTACAACATTCTAGACTCATCCCGTGACATGAACTGCGAGGCCCACAAAAAGGGTGAAAAAACTCGCTTAGACACGAGAATAACCCCCAACCAACAAAGGTCGAGCCACCGGTTTTCACTTTATAGCGTTTTTGATATAGACCCAACCATGCCACGGGGAAAAGACCATCTACTATAAACAAGAAATACATATAGATTTACTATGATGGTTAAATAAATATCATATAGATTTACAACACCCTTAATTAATAACTAATATGAATTACAAAACTATGAATTACAAAACTATGATGGTTAAATAAATATCATATAGAACATGTAGGTATGATCCTTCAATCTATATCTCATATTCCCATCTTACGATTTTGATCTTGTAGATGCATAAACAATCCTTATTAGGATCTCGATTTTCAAGACCTTGAATGAAACCTGACAATAATTACCATGTTCATTTCATAACCTCATGCAATTGTATATTCAATTTGATTGTTATATCGTTTGGTTGAAGCAAACATACCCTTAACTCAGATCTATACATTTTTCGAGTTTAAATTTATGTTTTCAACACCTATATAATCACTCTGCGTAAATTTAATAAAAACTTGGTCCAAATCATATATAATATTGTCGAGAAAAAATTAACAACTTAAGATACTTTCATAATAAAATTAGTTATGTATAATAATTTACGGTTTGGTGTAAGAAATAGTTGGATCCTACATTCCTACCATTAAATTGTGTCATCGGAATGTCGTTCTTTTTATTTCATAGAACTACGTACCAAATATTAAATCTCATTAAAAATCAATTTCTTTATGTGGAGCTGCAAAAAAGATTTGAAGTGTAAAAGTAGGTGGGAATTTATTGGTGTTCTATAGAGTATAGACCATGCTATTAGTTTTTTACATTCTTTTTTATCCTTACCCTTTTATTCATTTTACATGTGATAATAGATTCTAATATGTAATTTTAGCTGTTTAAAGACATACATAAAACAATAAAAAGAAGAGCATCTATGCCTTTTCTTTTCTTTTTTCTATTTCTATCTTAAATATACATGATCAACACCACCAAACAATAATAAGCTAAAATGTCCAATAAACTAATTGAACTCGATTATTTTGTTTAACTTTTAGGGTTTTTTTTTATATATATATGGTTAGATAAATAACGAACCCTTCTATTAGTTCTTACATTGTCATTGCTTATTATGGTTAGAAATCACGAGTAATAATAACAACTGAAATAATATTTCATTTTATGTCACCATGAAAGCATTACTAACTAGAATATTTCATTATTAGTTTTAACCTTTTATTTTTGATTTGTTTCAAAATTAATTGTTTATTTCTAAACTTTTTTATTTTAGTTTTTCTCAAAAAATTTCTAACTTTAGACCAAATAATAGTACCATGAATGCATTCGAACACCTCTTATGAGATTATGGGTAATAAATGGTGACATTTGAACTCTGAGACCATGAAAGCATTAAATACGGTGGGCTTGCTACTATACTATAGTACCATATGGGCATATGGTCCATATCCAAACTCTTAATCTCTTATTGACTTTATCCATTTTGTTTTAATATCATTCTAAGAAGAGTTCTAAAGTATGTTTGTCAAAAGTAGCTGTAACTCTAGCTTGTAGCTGTAACTTTTAGTTGTATCTGTAAGTTGTAGCTTGTATTTTTCAAAAGTGTTTGGTATGGTAGCTGTAGGTGCCACTTGAAGAGGTATTTGTGTAGCTTTTAAAGATTAAAGCTTCATCAAAAAGCTAAACCTTCTGAAATGGTACTTCAAGTAGCGTTTCATTTTGGAGCTTTTTCTTTCAAATAAAAGTTAAAGCTAGTTGCATCCAAACAAAGCTTTTAACACTTTAGGAGCTTTTAATTTATAATAAAAACCTAAAGCCCTGAAAAGCTATTGAAAAGCTTGTGCCAAACATAGCCCTAGTGTCCCAAAAAATTTAAGCAATATAGAAAAAAAAGATGAATTAGAGTGCATATATGACCCATTACATAGAAAAATTTTACTACTTTAGTCCTAACTAGACGTGGGCATTGGATTGGAACCGATGGAACCGGTTCGGAACCGGTTCTTGGTCAACGTTTGACCATGTTTTTTTCGGTTCGGAACCGTTTGGAACCGGGAAGGAACTGATTTTAATCCAAAAGTGGAACCGGTCCCAAACCGATCGGTTCTTGAGGAACCGGTTCCAGATCCGGTTTATCAGAACCGGTTTTTTTGGAACCGGATATTTTGGTCACCTCTAGTCCTAACTAGACTATGCCCCGTGGGCCATGGTTACTCCATTGACCTTCATCTTGCTAGTTGGTCCGTTTATTAATAATATTTTCTGCCGTTCTAAAAAAAACATAGAAAAATTTTGTTTTCTACTTTTAACCTGATGAAACTCCAACACTTAGGCCTGATGAAACTCCAACAGGGGCTCAGGTCCTAATTCAACTCAATCTGCCATGGTCAATGAACCTATTAGCAACTCTTTAACCCAAATCAAAACGGTTACATAACCCAAACTGGACGGCAATCAATCACAAACACCCCAATCAATTACACACAATAAACCAAAACTGGAAACCCAGAAAAAAAAAGTAATTACCATTATACAAACAGATACACAGTTGGTCTTGGGCAAATTACACAAAATACTCTCACTTAGAGAGAGAGTGCACCTCTTGAGTTTACAATATACTCAAAAGGAAATAGGTATACATGAGTATATGTGGCTAATAAAATTGTAGATAATAAGTATCTTTTATTCTTCTCATTAATTTACATAATTGATATGATTATGAAAACATAAGTATATCGTAAATAATACTATCTATATAGCTAGCGTCGTGATTCAAGTTTAGTGAATGTTTAAGCTTATAGTACTAGAAAAGGTTAAACCTTTGTAGACCCTAATAAAAAGAGTAGGCTAATAGTTAGCGTAATAATCAGATACTGCGCTTACTTCAGATTAAATGAGAAAAAATAGACAAATGCTCGATGTCTTTACTACCCATGAACCACAAAGAAATGGATATGTCAATACCAACCGCCAACTAACTTTCAAGAATCATACGAGAGTCGGAGACAACAAATGCATAAAGTAACTAACCCTATAAGCCAAACAGTTCAAGCACTGCCACCATTATCTGCAGATGGATCAGGTGCAGGCTTTTTAGCTGCTGTAGACTCAACTGCAACTGAACTCATATTCACTCGTTTGACCCCCCTTCCCACGACCCCAAGATGTGTAACTCCAGAATCACCGTTAGTGTGATCCATTGAAACTGTAGGAGACTCGAATCCAGAGCTGTTAGCTGCACCAATTCGTGAAGATGTCATTCCACCACTACCACTGCCAGAAGTCTGTCCACTTTTCCCCTTAGCAGCCATCATTCCCAGTATATCAGACAGTATTGATGGTGGGTTTGACACAATCTGCTGCAGATCTTCAAGCTGCAATTTTTAAATACATACAAAGGTTTAATATAAAGACTATATCAAACCAAAAGAACTAGAAAATGATAAAATCTAATGCTTGCCTTCTTTTCAAGTTCACCAGAAAGGCCCATAAGAATCTCAATTTCTTTTTCTTTCTCAGCAACAGAATCCGTAGTTTGCGAAGCACTGGAAGATTGGCGTCCAAGAAATCCTGCTGGTTCAGAATTGGAAGGCACCTTAGAAGTAGAGGAACTCTCTACTTCACTTTTAAGTCGCTGCAAACGAGACTTGCAAACTGAAATAGCCTTTTGGCAATATGGGATTGCTTCCTCACCCTTTGAACCAATTTCCAAACATAAACAGATCCTGAAATTTCTGTAAATCTTCTGTTAAGGAATCACATTGAACATAAAGGCAAAAGATCATAAGTCCATAACACAGAGTATCGCTATCGGACCATTATAAAGTTAAAAAGCATCAATCTTTAGAAAAGGATACAGTTCTGCTATATGCCGGCTGTCGGGTTCAGCCAAGCGTTCCAACATTGATAATGCTTTAAGATAATCGCTGAGGGAAGTTTCAACATCCTCTAGAACAGCAAAGAAGGCATTATAAAAAGAATGCCCAAATTATTAATTGTTATTAATTAAGTAACGTTCATACATAACTAATAGAATCCTTGAGTATCCCCATTACCTGATAAAAGGAGAGAATAATATAAAAAATGCTAAATTAAATACAGTTGGCAAAACTATGGGCATACCTCTCTCCAAAGCTACCTCAGCCAAAGCTGAAAGAATGTCTACTTTCTCCATTGTGTCGCCTGGTTGTCTTTCAGAAATCGCCCTTGCAACATCGAGCATTTTCCATGCTAAATCCAGATCAGATTCATCCTCCTCAGCATCACTTCCTTCGTCATCGTCATCGTCATCCTGATCTTCCTCATCACCACCTTTTGATAACCATTCAAGCATTTTAAAGATCAACCATGTATGAGGAAAATACTTATGCTATTTATCTAGATTATCTACTGCATTAAAATATAAGTTTCTGTTTACAGTTTAAAAGTGATGTTACTAACCATCTTCTGCCACTGCTTTAAGACTTGAAGTCCCTTCTTTAGTTTTACTTGAAACAGATGCTTCCTCACTTTCTGCATCCTTCACAGCTTTTTCAGAATCGGGCTCAGCACTGGCCTCTTTCATAGACACGGCACCTGAAACTAACGGGTCAGACTCTTCTTGAGCCTTGTACAGAAGTGCGCATCCATACTTATAATATGTTCTCACACATTCCGGTGCAAGCTCCCCATAATGTGCAACCCTGATGAGTATAACTCCAAAAACAAAAGTCATCATGAGTAACTCAAATTAAATAAAGCAATAAACAAAATAATTAAAATCATAACTCCCATTCACCGTGTATGTTCTCGTATTTTCACGATGAATCTTACATTTTATACTGGAAAATAAAAATGTTGGTGTCACCCTGATTGTATTCTCAATTCCATGAGCATATGATGTAGTTGACACAGCTTATTTAATATGTTTTGAACATAACAATCCAATACACATTATTGAGTTTATTATATCTGGACAGAAAATGAAGGTTTTTCTTTTTTATGATCGTTGCATACCGCATTGCCAAAATCTATTCCTGTGTCATTTTTTAAACAGATACTCAAACTTAAAAGAGAATATTCCGTAAACAGTGATATAAGTTTAAAATTGTATCTACTTACAACACCTAAAGCAATGGACTTGCCCAATATCCTCTTATTCCAACACAGGACGGGTTTTCGCAATTTTAGAGGGTGTTTAGGATTGTGTACTTTTAAGTGGCTTATTGCGTTTTTTTTTTTTTCGATAGCTGAAAACTACGAACAACTTACAAGCAGTTTGATACATAAACTAAGTAACTAACTTGTGCTCTTTAATTTATTTCGAAACTGATTTTCAGAGCACCGACTAACCAAAATGGTGCAAATTTAAACAACCTTTTTTTAGCAATTATCAGTTAACTTCCTTCATTAATCTTTCATAATTAACCAATATTTAAATCAATATCGACATAATCAAACTGATATAAAAAGTTCAAAAAACAATATAATATAGATATATGTTAAACGGGTAGGGTTAACGTGAGAACAACAAATATGGAGAGAACCGTGAGAACCACTAGTTTACTTCCCTTTTTCTTCTTTTTTGTGTGGTTTTTTATTTTTTTAATTTTTATTTTTCATTTTTTGAAACTTTTTTTTGTTTTTTATTTTCTTTTAACAAAAACCCATTCCAAAAAAATAAAAATAAAAAATGGATTACGTGTTAAAAAAACGTATAGATGCCCTCATCCGTTCTGAAGGGGTTGTCACCGGACGCATATGGGAATGGTATGGATTTGATGGGCGGCGATCCAAGAGATGGTGGCGGTTGTATACGGTACGGGCGTAGCCCTTAACTCTAAGGGCAAAGCCCTTAGAGATGGTTTTTTAATGGTTCTCACGGTTCTCACCATATATGTTGTTCTCACTTGATCCCTTCACTATGTTAAATATATAAAATCAAAAAAATTAGTAAAAAATGGAAACCCTAAAAAAAAACCTGATTTCTAAGGCACGGCTAAAGCAATCAGTGGCTTCAGAGAAATCATCCAGTTTACTAGCTTTAGATCCTTTTTCCATAAGCTCGTCAGCATACGCAAGTGATTTTTCAGTCTCTGACGTCACGCCGGATGATGTTTCCGCCACATTATTGTTGTTGCACGAAGAGGCCGTGCCGCCGAAGCCTGTTGAATCGATTGTCGCGTCGACCGAAGGATCGACTGTTGCTGCTGTTTGGTTTTCGTCCGCCATTGAAAATTATTGAATTAATTTTTGAAATTAAAATGAAAAAGGGAAATTGGCGCTGTGTTTGGGATTTTTATTTTATGTCAGTGATGATGTGAAACCCTCTCCTTATTTAAAGCGAGAGCGGGTGGTTCATGCTAGGGATGTAAACGGTTCGGTTCGGTTCGGTTAGCTAGAAATTTCGAACCGTTTTTCGGGTTTTGGTTCGGTTCGGTTAGTTAGAAATTTTGAACCGTTAATTTCGGTTACCCGTAAATCGGTTACCCGAAAAATTCGGTTAATTTCGGTTTTATTTTCGGTTAACCATTTATTAAAGTTATGATATTATAAAGTTTAAGTTTTCAATTATAATAGTCAATTTACATTGTATTAAATAATTTTTCTATGTATAATAGTTATTTAACTACATTAATATTTTGTTTTATAGATAAATATACATTACATCTAATTTTGAATTACTTTTTTCTAACGTTATATTTATGCAATGCAAGTTTCTATTAAAGAGTATCATGATTTACTACTTAAAATGTCTTCTATATGATATTACTAATACTTTTGATAAATATTTTAAACAAAGTTAACAAGTTTCTATTAAAGAGTATCATGATTTACTACTTAAAATGTCTTCTATATGATATTACTAATACTTTTGATAAATATTTTAAACAAAGTTAACAATTTTTTATTAAAAAGAGTATATATATAACAAAATTACTTAGAATATCAAAACTAATCATAGATTGTGAAAGAAAGTTAGTAAAAATGTTAATATTTTAGGCAACAAATACAAAAAGTTAGCTAAATAGATATGTAAATGATGTATTTATAAAATACATATATGTGTAAATATACATATATATGATTATATGTAGACATATATCAAAATTCGGTTCGGTTCGGTTAACCGCGGGTAATGAATATTGAAAACCGTAACCGAACCGTTACACATCGGTTTTTTTGTTTTCGGTTTTTTCCGGTTTCGGTTTTTTCGGTTTCGGATCACGCGGTTCGGACCGGTTTTTCGGTTTTCCGGTTCATTTCTTACACCCCTAATTATCGCCCCATTAATCTGATTGGTATTATAAATAAGACTATTTCAAAGGTTTTGGCTAACCGTTTGAAAAAGGTATTGGGGTCAGTGATCTCAACTGATCAAACCGCTTTTATTAGCGGGAGAATTATAATCAATGGGCCATTGATCCTTAATGAAATATTTTCATGGGCAAAGAAAAAAGAGAAGAAGATTTTTGCTTTTAAGATAGACTTTGAAAAGGCGTATGATAACGTCAACTCGAAGTTCCTTATTTCAATCCTTGAAGAGATGGGCTTCCTGGTTTTATGGTGTAAATGGGTTTATGGATTGCTGGCCTCTGCCAGGTCTTCCATCCTTGTGAATGGGTCTCCTACATTCGAATTCCAATGCCATAAAGGAATGAGACAGGGGGACCCGTTGGCGCCGTTTTTGTTCACCATTGTGATGGAAGCCTTATCAGTTATGCTGAGGAATGCGGGTGCGGCTGGAAAATTTAAAGGTGTTGAATTGAGTGGCAGTGGCCCTGTTGTTTCACATATGTTTTACGCGGACGATTGCGTGATTTTTGGGGAGTGGTCGGCCAATAATCTAAGGTATGTGACAATGATTCTTAGAGTTTTTAACATATGTTCTGGGATAAAGATCCACCTTGGTAAGTCCTCACTCTTTGGTGTGGGGGTCGGGAACTTGGAAATAAAAGAGATGGCTAAGAAGGTTAACTGTTTGGAAGGAACTCTTCCGTTCCTTCATCTTGGCATTTGGATTGGTGCCAATATGAACAGAATTACGAATTGGAACTTTCTCTTGGATATTTTTGAGGCACGTCTGTCAAGATGGAAGACGACCAATCTTTCAATGGCGGGAAGAATTACACACATAAAATCGGTAATGGAAAGCCTACCCAATTACTACTTTTCTATTTTTAAAGTCCCGGTAACTGTTATTGATGGGTTGGAGTCCAAAATAAGAAAATTCTTATGGGGTAGGGGGTGAGTCGGGAAATAAAATTCATTGGGTGTCGTGGGAAAGAGTGGCATCACCGATCAAAATGGGGGGTCTTGGGCTGAATTGTTTACGGGACACTAATGTGGCGTTATTATCAAAATGGATGTGGAGATATAAAACGGAGCCGAACAATTTGTGGAGGAGAGTAATCAGCACCATTCATGATACCAAGAGAGGGTGGAACTTCATTCCAATCAATAAATACATGCCAGGGGTGTGGAGGAATATTGTGAAGAGTATAGAATCGGTAAATGTGGCCGAAGTTGGACTCAAGGAGTTGTTGAAGGGGGACCTTGGTAATGGAAAAGAAATTAGTTTTTGGCTAGATAGATGGGCTTGCAATTTGCCATTAAAGGAGAGATTTCCTCTCCTTTTCAAACTTGAAAAAGAAAAGAAGATTAAGGTAGGGGATCGATTTAACTCGGGGACCAATAACTTTAGTGGCAGATGGAACTGGGCGAGAGATACGATGTCGAGCCAAGAAATTGGGGAATGGGAGGACTTGTTGGCATTGCTGAATGGGGTGAGGGTCGTGAATAAACCGGACAGATGGGTGTGGCAAGGGGGAAAAGAGAACGTTTTCTCGGTCAAAGACGTAAAGAAGTTCTTGGAAAAAAGGAAGGATTATACTAATAGGTATATTATGGAATGGTGTAGCTGGGTTCCAAAAAAATGTAATGTGTTTGTTTGGCGAGCTGCGATGGACAGAATCCCAACAAAGGAGGCATTGAAGACTCGTAATTGCTGGAATGGGGATACTTCTTGCGCACTCTGTGGGGAGGGGCTGGAGACCACGCAACACATTTTTTGCGAGTGTGAAGTTTCTGCTCGGGTATGGCATTTCATTAGCTGCTGGAGCAATTATGCTCCTTTCTTTGTGTTTAATTTAGTCGACATTCTGGAACGATACAAGCAGCAGGGAAGAGGGAAGACAGAGGTAATGACTATTAAAGGTATTATCATTATTAGTTGTTGGTGCATTTGGAGAGCCCGGAACGCGAAGATCTTTGATAATACGGATGTCAATATTACAGGAATCATTTAGAACATTAGAACACTCGGGTTTCTCTGGTTCAAAAATAGATCGAGACATAGGAATTTATCTTGGAATGACTGGTGTAATTTCAGTTTCGTGTAAATACTTGTATATAAATGCCGCTGGTGTTTTGCCGGGGTATATATGAATAGAAGTTTACTTTTCAAATTTTTTTTTTTTTTATATTGACTAGTATCTCATAGGGCTGTAAACGGTTCGGTTCGGTTAGCTAGAAATTTCGAACCGCTTTTCGGGTTTCGGTTTTTTCCGTAACCGAACCGTTACATATCGGTTTTTTTGTTTTCGGTTTTTTCGGGTTTCGGTTTTTTCCGGTTTCGGTTTTTTCGGTTTCGGATCACGCGGTTCGGACCGGTTTTTCGGTTTTCCGGTTCATTTCTTACACCCCTAGTTTATGTATTAGAACTTAGAACTTAGAAGTTTTGTATTGGGTCCTTGTGTTTTTAATTTTAACAACTTTCGCACATATAATTGGTTGATTAAGTTGATGTGATTTTAACTTATGGGGGTGGGATTGTAAGGATGTGCACGGGTCGAAACCCGGCCCGATCGGCCCGACCCTGGCCCGAGATTGCATGAAAAATGGAACCAAGACCCGGCCTGTTGACCTCCCGGGCAGGTTTGACCGGTTTAACCCGAAATCTTTTTCTTTTCTCAAACTTTCGTTTCATATTTTGGAGTGTAAAAATACATGGATTAGTGTAAGTAGGGCTTTAGGAGTAGTACTAGGTAATAGGATGACAGGATGAGTGTTGACCCGACCCAGACCCGAAAAATCATTGATATGCTGAACCGTGGGCGGTCCGTTTGGTGTTTGGGTCGGGTCGGTCGGGTTACGGGCGGGTTAGTGATGGGTCACGGGTTTTCGGGTTAAAAGCTCTTCCCTAGGTGGGAGCCTTGGAGGGATGGCATCAAGAAAAAAGTTGTGCTTCATGGATATTCGAACATAGTTTGGATTAGGTAAAAGGTTTTCACAAAGTTAACCTATATAAGAGGGTGAAAATTTTCAAATTGCTGACTCACCCTCGATGAGGAATCTAAATCGAATATTTGAAAATTTAACATTGCGTGAAATATTACATCAATTTTTGTGTCTTGATTGGTAGCACGCTATTTGCGCAATGCGACAACCATGGTGGCGGCGGCGACCGGTGGTGATGATGACGACTGGTAGTAGTAGTAGCAGGGTTGAGTGGTGTAGCTAATTGATGTAAAAGTAATTGATGTAATTAGTTAGTGAAGCTATTTTAGAAGATAAAAGAGTGATGGTAGAATTTAATTATTAAGGGCATATTGGTATATTTCGTTATCTCAAAAATGTAATTTTTCAACAAGGATTTGTGTAATCTTTATAAGATACTACAGACAATGGATTTTTAGGAAATAGCAATTTTCTTGTTTAGCAAAGGTTGGCAATTAGGTTTAATTGATGGTTTAAATTACTTGACCCGTTTTTGACCTAAATTGAAATCGGGTTGGAAACACGCTACCTTCTAACCCAAACATTATATGTATTTCAAGTCAAATAGGTTAATCTGATTGACCTTCTAACCCTAACATTATATGTATTTCATCACAGAATTTACTATATATGTATTTCAAGATACTTTCGTTGACCTTTTAACTTATATAACCAATTAAAACTTGATTCGAAATCTAATCAGGCAAAGAATTCATAACTTAACCAAAAGTTATTATTGTATCAATTCTAAATAATATTCTAAATCATATAGATATTATCTGTCTCTTAAAGTTTTATTGTTGATTTGTAAATACTAGATAAGACTAAGAAAAATAGGCAAACTCACCCTCAAGTCATCCCTTGGAAGCCTCCAAGTCGCCGGCTACACCATCCCAGCAAGCGACCTTCATGTCACGAACAACCTCCACGACTTGCAGAAGTCGCCCACTTTTACACACACTTTACACACATATTTATCCATTTTACTTGACACTTATAGACTATCGCGTGGCAAAAGTCTCCTCACCGTATCAGATAACCTCACTCCAGATATTTAAAAAACTTCCTACACCCTTATATAGAGGTGCAAGAAAAAACCGATTAACCGAACCGAACCGATTTGTAACCGGTAACCGAAACCGGTTAGTAACCGGAATAGTAAAAACCGATTATAGGTTACCAGAAACCGTCGGTTACTAACCGATTACTTTTTTCAAAACCAAAACCAATTATTAACCGGTTAACCTATAACCGGTTAATATTTCAGATAATAACCGGTTAACCGGTTAATCACATATTATATATATATCAATATGAATCATATTATATACATACACTGATATATAACCGGAAAGATCGCACCATCAGATGATTTCGTAAGCTTTCAATATATTTATACTATATATAGATTAATGCTTCTTTCATCAGATCCAACATCAATTTTTGGTTGTTTTTGAGATTTGGGATGATGAATTTTGTGTTGTGTTTAGAAAATGATGTTTATTTGGAATATGGGTTTTTTTGGAATATGGGTTTGTCGCTCAGACTTGTCGGAAATGATTGTTTTCCCCATTGTTCACCACTTTCTCAATATTATAATGGGCGGTTAAAAAACCCGAATAGGTTAACCGGTATCGGTTAACCGGTTATTATTAATCGAAATCGGTTAGATAGGTTCCAGTTTTAAAACCTAAAAACCGGTTATTAACCGGTACAAATTAACCGTAACCGGTTATTACTGTTTCAAAAAATAACCGAAACCGGTTATTAAAATTAATAACCGAAATTGGTTAACCGCTTCTTGCACCTTTACCCTTATATATGTCACGTGATGCAAGTCACCATTCAAAAAATAGCCTTACTCCTTTTTTACTCTGACAATTACTCCAACCTAACAAAGGACCGGAAATAAGAGGAGAAAAAAAACGTGCTGGTTAAAATAACTTCTGTGACCAAAATTAAAAGACGGGGTTCACATAATAACAAAGAAAAAAAAAAGGGGAAACTAAAAACCCTAAATTGTAAATCATAAACCCCAGCCGATGTCTGGAAGAGAAGATAGCGACTCCGACGCCGCCCCTGAAGAATTCACCGCCGAACAAGTAACCCCCATTCTTTTTTATCAACACACTTTATAGTTTCTCATTTTCTAAATATATTATAATTTTTTGATTTCACAGGCAATCCAAAAGGATGAAGAGATAACTACTATTCAGAAAGAAAATAAGGCCAGGTCTGTCCTTTTACTCTTTCAGTTTTTATTGGCTTATCAAAAACCTCATTTTTTCAGTTATATAAGATCATAAGGTTAAAAAAAATAGTTAATAAGCTCATGAGCTGGAAAAAATGGGCTATTTTGAAGCTAATTAAGCCCTCCAAAAAATAGAAAAAAAAAAGATAATCCTAGTACCTCTTGATTTAGTACCCACTCTGTTCGATATACTTGACTAAGATTATGATTTATGGTGTGACAAATTAAAGTGAAACTAGTTGTTTGATTCAGGGTTTTGCGTGAAGGAAAAGAACGTAGAAGGAAATGGGCCGAAAATTTAACACCACGCCAACCCCGTGTGGATAAAACCATCCAAGATGCAGCAGATGAAACCGAAACACCAACGCAGGCTCCTGAGATTAAAGGAATGCTCCCAGATGAAATTGTCAGATTCCTTGCAGCCAATGAGAAGTACTATGAATTCACACCCAACTTAGGCTAGTTTTATATTTTCAATACACTGTTAAGTAAATGTGTCTTTATTAACAAAATGGCGATTCCTCTTACAGGAAGGTTTTTTCTGACTCGGAAGATGAGAAATCCGAGAAAAAACCAAGAAAGAAGAAGTCCAAAAACTTGGGGTAATCTTTTGAACCAATATTAATCGTTTGTTTGATATAAAAGTAGTATGGGAGAAATAATAACTATCATTCTTGTGACTGTTATGCAGGATGGACCCTGTTATTCTGAAGGAAATACCACCTCCACGGTGCTTACAGAGTTCATTGGACTTTTTGAAGAAACGGAAAATGCAGGTAAAAAGATCATCTGCAGTTCTGGATAACTCGAATCAAGCATTGCGATTTCTTTCAGCATCTGGTTTGTTAAGTAAGAAATAAAGATTGTCATAGAGATTTGTTGAGGTAATGCCAAATCTAGAGCCTTTAATGTTTCAAAAGTATCCAATGGTGGCAATTAACTGATGTATACTGATATATGAGCGAGCAGTTTTGTTTTTATTTATCTTTATTGATGTATGTTTTTTTTCCATCGATTCCAGTTGTTATTTAAATATTTCAATGGTTGATACTTGTTGAACAATCAAACCTATGACCATATGTTGAAAGTTATGACACCCGGGTGGTTGGGTAGTACTAGTTGGGTCGAAGGCTATTCAGATTTATTTGGGTTCGAGTTAGTCGAACCTAACATAACCCTAGTTAATTAAAATCTGCCATAGATACAAAACCAGTTTCAGTCAATTCATAAGATGAACTAGTTGTGTGGAAACCATATCGACTTGTATGGTCAACAAAGAAGCCTAAACCATGTTCTCACTACTACTTTTTATAATCAAACTTACAAGAGTGTACACTATTTATTCGTAATGGTGTTAATCGTAAACATGGATTTATAGAACGGCTTAGTGGTATTCCGTATTCCATATAGGTAACAATTGTATTTATATAAAATGCTAACTGCAAATGGCTAACCGGCTTTGCCTTTAATTTTTGGCTGTCTAGGTTTGTATTTGTGATTTGAATATTGGTTTTTGTAGTCTGGTTATGGTCTTGGGTGCTGGTAGGTCAGATAGTTTCCGTTTTGACATTTCTTTCTCATTGGAGTTCAGTCATATGTGTGATTGTGTTTTGATTTGTGTAGTCTGTAGATAGTAGTAATTGGCAACTTTTTAAATTGTTGTCAAAGAACATTGTAGTTGTACTTTGTACATAACTAGTACGTATATACAATATCTATTGGCTTTGTGTTTTATATTCAGTTGCTTAATTCACCGTTCATTTTACCAAAATGTAGAATTCCAGGTGATATAGGGGATTCCGCATAGTAGTAGACACTCTTGTTGAAAGCTTTGAGATCGGGTCTCTTTTCAAAAAGAACAAACCCTTAAGTTCGCATTTGTAGCTCAGGGTCAAACTTGTTCAGATATTGGTTTTGGTGGTCTGGTTTTTTGGTTATGATTGTGGGTACTCATAGGTAGGAATGCATGACAGATTCACTAATGTCATTTTGTTATTGTTATTACTGTATTATTACTATCATTAATGCTATTGTTATATAAGAAGACATTTCATGAACTAGATGTTTATTAATATGAAAGAATAATGATAGTTATGATTATTATCGCATTGCTGTTGGTTGCATTATGGTGTCTTGGTTTGTTTACCACTACTTTTTTGGTAGCTTGATGAACCATGCGGAGAAAACTCAATATAGTGGTGTTTCATGTAAGTATTGCTATTGGTTGTTTGCGTGCGCTCGTTTTTTCTGTTAGTGTCGATTGCTTGGGCTGTATATGTGAGCCTATGTTGAGATTGTTAGTCTTGCTGGTAGCCTGGTAGGTTGGATAGTTCCAGTTTTGTCACTTTTTTTTTTGTTTTTTTTTTCATTATAATGGTATATGTTATCATGTTTTGATTCATATATCTATGTTTGGACATGTATCTTTGAGCATGAAATGACTGATTGTAAGTCTTCTTTGTCGTCATGGTTCTTTATTTGTTGTTTTGTTTTACCTTTTGTTTGGATGGATTATTGTTGGGCTTGCTTTCATATTTTTTGGTAAAAGGCCGTCACTCCTTGTAAACTTGTATTAAACATCAATAAAAACAGGCAATATGGTTGAAATGCCAGTTGACTTAGAAAACGTCCAAGTAAACAACACACTTGCTTCCATGCTTTGCCTATGTTATAGAGAAAACATATGATATATTGCAACCCAACATGTACCAATCCAAACCAACAATTGCACAAAAAAATAAAGAAGTGTCCAACAAAATAGATACAAATAGTTGGTCACTCGATGCTTATAGTACAAAGTATTTGCCACACGAATCAAAACATGATAACAAATAGTTACTTAAGGTCCTTCAAACACCAACAAACTGGTATTTGTATATATAGTCGACCTGTTGCTCAAATACCGAACCAAGCATTAGAAGATAATGCAAAAAGCTGATTATTAAGGGAAGCAAGCCTTTAATATAACCGACGGCTACTTGTATAAAATACCACTGCAAAGTTTTTGTATTTGAGCTAAATAAACATCATAGCAGAACCATCTTAATTGAAAAGGATTCCACAAGAGTTACTTCGTGCATTACGGTACAACACAAATTTGTGTGATTGCTTCTTTCTTAATGGAATCGGTCAAAGAACCATACTAATTGATACCGATATATGGAACAACATACGCAGTTAGCATTACGATGATGAAGCTATTGTTTAGATGGTGATACCAAGACTAAGATATATATATGTCTACGACTAAAAAAGAACAACAAGAATCCGCTACAATTAGAATACATGTTTTTTTTACAGTGTGTAGGTTAATAAACACAATGTGACAGCCTAATTATTCTATAACACACTATTTTTTCTGTTGAGTAGCCCGGCGATGTGATAGCCTGCTCAGTCTTAACCCATTAATCCGTTGTGGTGATGGTGGTGGCAACTGTTTGTTATCTGTATGACATCTTTGTGGGCACATTCTCCATATCTTCACAGACTTGTCCAGACTACCACTATATAGCATGCAAGTATTTCCACCATCATTGTCGTGGGACTTCGTTTCCCTTTGCTCCTCGTCCACTGCCAGACACTTAACCGGCCCTGTATGCCCGTTTAATATGTACAAACACCTATGCCCTCCGCTATCGTCTCTCTGCCACACACATATATTCTTATCTGCTGAACCACTGAACACCATGTTTCCCGATGCCACTAGACATAAAACCGCTAACTTATGACCTCTAAGAGCCCCACTATGGATTAGTTTCTCATCTTCCCAAAAATGCACAATTCCATCTGAGCAACCTGCATAAACTACCATCCCTGTTTGGTTAACAGCTAACGACGTCACTGCAAATTCTTGTTTCAGTAAAGTATGTGAAAAGTAATGTTTGGGCCATTTTCCTTGTGACTCTTTCCGCCATACTTTCAACATCCCATCAGCTGAACCTGAAAATACAAAGCCATGAAATCCAGCGACCACAGTGTTGATCACATCATCATGAGCGTTAATTGATTCCAAACATTTGAAATCCGACACTCTCCAAATTTTGATAGTTTTGTCCCATGATCCTGAATACAAAAGCGTTTGATCTTCATTTAAGCTCAGACTAGATATCGCGTCAAAATGCTTGATCCAAACCCCACTAGGATTTCTCCTTAGCGTATAGTTCTTCGGTTTTATGGATTTCTTAAATACCGATTGGAAATTTGGCAGAGTCCCAATCTTTTTATGTAATTTAGGATCCTTTCTCGACGCTTTCCAAACCCTAATTTTCCCATCCTGGTGCCCTGTGAATATTTTCTCTCCAGAAATCACAATAGCTTTAACCAACCCACTATGTGATTTAAATCCAGAATACTCCATATGATGCTTCCAAATGCGAATGTTCTTGCTAGAAGAACCGGTGTATAACAAATCCCCTGATGCAGCTAACGAATATATATGCCCCTCTTCACGAATAAGAGAACACATTAACCCGACATAACTACCACAATTATTCATGGAAGCAGGCACAGGTTGTTCTGTGTATGCCGACCATGGAGATTTTAACAATGGGGATGTCCGAGCTGAGCTTGGTAGACGATCAAACGGGGCTGGGCCATACGAACCCAATTTAGAACCTTCTTCAAACAAGGAATCCGTATCAGATAATGGAGGTGGTGGATCTTTGTTCTCGGGTGGATATTTCCTATAGTTTTCGACTTGTGGTTCATCCACAGCATCATAAAAATGATCATCCTCGCTCTCATCATCATCATGATCGTCATCATGATCATAATCCTTCTTTTTATGTGATTTTCGAGATATCAACCAATTAATCGGGAGGATTTTTCGCAATATGTTCTTCATCATATGATTTAGGTTTTTTCTTTTTTGTTTCTTTCTCTCGTACAAGATTAACCGACCGAATCCTGTGATAAATATTTACAGAATTCGCATTTCGGATTCTTGTAATTGGAGAGGAAGATGAATTGTGAAGAAACCTAATCCCAAAGAGAAAATTGAATCTGAAAACCAAAAGGTCGAAGAACACAAAGAAAGTTTGATTTCTCGAATAGATTAAATTATGCATGGGTACATGCATATATTTCAGTAAAAATAAAATATTTTCTTTGTTTAGAAAGGATACAAGATATTAGATTTTAATATTTAAATTGTACGAAACTAAAAAACTATCCACCTTTATGCATTCGGGGATACAATTCTATTATTTGTTTGAATCACTATTATATGCGGTTGTACGCTGGCGCTTGTATGTGGCCATGTTTACAGATGTAGAATACATACTGTCCTCCCTTATACAGTTTGACTTTTTTAAGTCAAGTAAACAGCTTTTGTAAACAAAAACCTTATTTAACTCATCAATTTTATTAAGATGGTTTACAATTTTACATAGCTCATTTAAATCTACATGACAAATTATCCGAGGGAAAACTGGAGTTAATAATTAGTCAGCTTGACCTACACTTGTGAAATTTTTCCCTTGAAAAGGGGTTTTGTCAAACAGATTATGGAAGCCAGAAGTCAACAAAAACATTTGTAAAATCAGTGACTCAGTCACTGTGACTAAGTGACTATGCATGTAACAATAATTATAATCCGGCAGAGGTGAGCAACGACAGATTACACTCCAGGTTTCCCAAACGCAGACTATATAAATATATATTCCAAGTCTAAGTCTTTCAGCAAGATCTATAAGTATTAGGTATAGTATATATGCAAGAATGCAAGATGTACATGCAGCAAAAAACTATTGGATGCGTACCATAGTCTGGGTTTGGGGATGACTTTACCCTGTCACCACTGCATGTTTTTCCAACATATAGTCCCTGTTATAGAAAGTCGGCATTGAAAGCATACTGAGGGTTTCCCAAACTCATATATACAGGTTCTACTAATGTTCTTTTTTATTTACGGGTTTCGTAATTGAGAAACACCCCAAAACGGCAAAACATTCCTTCACTTGGACGCAGTACTAGTATAGACTATTTAGGTTGAGAGTTGTTTCATATAATCATTGTAAGCATGATGCCAAATGACCTACACTATCAATTCCATAGTTGCAGTTTTCAGAAGAACTCGTAACTGAGGCTGGAGGCTGCAACTATGAATTTTTAAGGGCGAATAAGCACATTTCTATACGTATCCCATAATTTTGCACAAGATAAAGACCCAGATATCTGCACATGTGGACAAAAAGTGTTTCCGGGTCAACCAACTTAACCCGTAAGATGTTACCCAATGTGACAAGTTGCTCGCCCCACCCATTTGGTCACCTTTTCCACCTGACATGGTCCATATAGGCTATTTTAAAAAAGGTTTTTCTCTGCAGAGTTTACATAGAAGTTTGCGGGCAGACTGGATAAATCTTTGGGGATAACACCTTGGGTATGTTAGATATAACAATTTCAACAAATTTATACAAAAATTGGGTAACATTGTGTTTACTGATGCCATTGTTCCACTTCAAACAGTTAATGAGTAAAAGATAGCCTAAAACACAAACACGTTAAATGGATCAGCATCTTCTCGCCTTAAGTGCATTCAAATGCTTAACCTTCTAAATCTTTTTGTTTAACAAGAAACAGAATATTACTTCAATAATATAATTTCCATCATATGAACAAATTACTTAACTATAAAAACTAAAAGATATGAATAAAAACAAACAAGATTATCCACATTGCAACAACTGAAATCATGGTCAACTCAACAAACAAAGCCCCTGACAATGGTCACAAAAAAGCCAACAGGAGGCTTAATTAGTCTCCTGCTATCAACTGAAGAATACTTTTGGCATTTCAAATAGTATACTTCCAATGCTACAACGCGACAACAAGGATTAAGTAGAGACTACACCATGTATTACTAGGGTCTTTACTAATATGCAGATATTCCAACGAGTTCAGTTTTTGCATTAGAAGAAAACTAAACCTGTACGTTTGTACCTCATGTAGAAACTCATCATATGTATAAGCTGTTCCCATGAGAATTTATCACAACTTGTGTAGTATTCAGCATCACTAATACTCCCTGCAAAAAGCCACATCCATGAGATAGAACTCTGGCTTTATATCGATCATCTTAAAACAGCAAACATCTCCAACTATTAGACAGTTGTCCGCAGAAAACTTGCTCCACCCTTCATTGAACCGAATTCTTTCCCCGTATTTATCCACCTTCACATCCCATGTCCGATCTTGATGCTGAAGCTTAGCCATTCCTCTATACTCTTTCACACCATCATAAAACACCTGTGGCATGGGCTACATAAACCACATTTTATCACATTTTCAACCATAACCGGGACTTTCTACATTGGGTAACTGGACGAGGAAATAGACTTTTAATAAAAGCAAAGAGAGTCAAAAGAGAAAGTACTTACGAGATATCCCCGTGTCATATATCTTTGTAGTACCCTTACTTCAAATGACAATTTACTAGTTTCTTCACCCAAAACTGTCTTCTGTTCGGCTACACGCCAATAAAATTGCAACAAATTAAGCAATGACATTCCAACAGATATGCAATCACATCCTAGAAATTAGAAACATGTCCATGGCAAGTTTACCAGTTCCAGTTGGTTCATTCACTTGAATTTGTATCGGTTGCTTTTCACTCTTGCTATTTTCAACTTGATCAATCTCCTTTAGACAACCATTTTTCCCGGATATACTAACATAGAAATTTGATCCACCGTTATGATAAAAGATAAGGAAATCCCCGAACTCCAGTGAATTATCTTTCACAAATTTCTCCCACCCGTCTTGCAAATATACATCATCATCAACCTTGTTCATATCCACTTCCCATGACTTTCTTGATGAAGTTACAAGAATAGCCTTCAATGGTATAGAAACCTTAAAATGCTTGAGAAATGCCGGAGGTATCCTCTGTAATTAAACATAAACAAAAGAACTTTTTTTCAAAAAGTTGGTCTAAAAGACGATATAGATCATGGCAGTCGCTTATTAATCAAAAGCTAACACATTGGCACGAGAAGAAAAGTACTACTGGATACATAATATGTAAAAATTGAAATTCCGAAGCACAATAAAATCGTTCTAAGTTGGATACATACAATATACTTTGGACTAAGGTTTTTTTCATGTTTTTTTTTAACAGCGAGTTAGTAGTTAGTATTTTGGACTAAAGTTGAATACACTTATCCCTGTAATATACTATATATATATATATACACCAATTAAACTGTATGTATTGATCAAAACAAGTAAAGCTGTTAAACTGCAACAACCAAATAAATAAAAGAGAATTAACCAGTTGAGTATCTGTATGATGAGGCAGAAAGATCTTGAAGAACTGACGACATTCTTCTGAGTTCATCATGCTTGACGCCATTTCATATACTCCCGCATATATGCAAAACCCTAATAAAATATAAATAAACGATCAATTTTAAATGTAACTGAAATTTTGTGTATGAGTAATTGAAATGCATTTAAGAATTCCAAAATCATTCAATTAAACCACCTGCAGCAGGTGTGTATATATATACTATATATATAGGTATGTGTATATGGAATTCACCTGATCGGAATTACTGATCGCTGCACTGTTACGTCGATCAATGCGGTTTTGATTTTTGAACGCAAAGGAGTATATGTAAAATGAGAGTAGATTTTATAACTTCTGGTTTTGCCATACTTTTTTTGTTTTTAGCCCTACACTTTACACAAACTTTATTTAAGACCCTTGTCTTTTACTTATGTAAATCCCAAATGTTTAACTGTAATTTTTCGACACATAGAGGATTTATAAGTTTTTTTTTGAAAGAAAAAGAAATGCTTATAAATATATTTTAAAAAATGCTTATAAATAAATATATATAAATCAAGCATTACCTCCCCTCTCTCTTCACTTTTGAAGTTTGATATCGTTATTTTAAAATCTAGGAACTGAGAGTTTATGAAAGTACTAACGTGCTGACCTATTACTCGATTTATGAAAGTACAATTTTAACCGTCAATAATTATCTATCATAATTTATAAGTTTTTTAAATCATCACCAAATAATAATCTAATAACAAAAAGGTCTTATTCATTACGAGAGATCTAGAGACATCTAATATTGAAGTCCTACTCTAAATATTTTTCTGGTATTTAATATCAAAGAGTAATAAGGATTTTTTTTTTTATTGTAATAGTCAAAATTGGAGATTTGTTATGCAAAAAAGCTTTCTAGTTCGAACCTATATTAAAATAACACATCCCAAGTAATTCACATCTTTCAAAATCTTTTTTTTTTTTTAAAATGCAATTAGGATCACGCAACGCCACCTTTTGTAATCAGTGATTGAGACACGATCATATACCTAATAACTTCAGGATGAAACCCAAATAATTAGGAAAAGTATTTCGTAACGTATACACATCCGGGAGCCTTTACCACACCTGCCTCTAAAGCCACTAAACATCTATTTTTTTTTTGAAAGGTAAAATTTTTATTCATACTCACCCCGGCAAATCACCGGCGGTGTATATATACAAACCAACAATACTTACAGCAACTTGAAATTACACCAATCGTGCCACGAGAGGCTACTATGATTTGATCTATTTTTGAACTATAAGAAACCTACCTACTTAATACTTTGTATAATCCCTGTAACATTTACAGTAGCATTATTAAATTTGATGTCGTTTCTCGCCTTCTAAATGCTCCAACAGCTTGTAATAATAATACCTTTAATTGCCTCTTTCTCCCATCTACACATGCTCGACTGCTCATACATTTCCAGAAGATCTTTAATAGAGTAGACATAGAACGGTGTCGTATTACACCAGTCCCGAATCGCCTGCCAAACTCTAACCGCCACCCCACACTCACAAAAAAGGTGATCGACCGAATCTGTACCTTCACCACACAACTCACAAGTTGGATCTCCAAAGAAACAGTTCCGAGCCCGCAAAGCTTGCATCGTAGGAATGCGGTCCATGGCCACCCTCCACATAAAGATATTACACTTCCGGGGAATCCATTTGCACCACTTGAAGATGTATCTATCACTGAAATCTTTATCGCTTGTAAGAAACTCCTTCACCTTTTTTACCGTCATATCTTTATCTTTTCCCTCGGTCCAAACCCATTTGTCCGGCCCATTGTTCCTCACAGCCCCTTCCAGTAACACATTCAAGTCATCCAATTCGACCAACTCCTCTGTCTTCGTGGGCTGCCTAGCCCAATTCCAGCACCCATGAAACTCTCCAGTACTTCTATCATATCTATCCCCCACACAAACCTTCTTATCCTTTTTCCAGTTTAAACAGGAGAGGGTGACTATCTTTGATCGGCTTGCTACCAAGCCAATTGTCCAGCCAAAATTTATTATTTCTTCCATCACCGAACTCCCCTTTTACAAGATCATATATTCTTCTATCATTCACTTTCACCAACTCAATAAGTTTGACTATGTTAGACCAGCTACCCGACAAGTATTTGTTTCTTGGAATGTGATTCCAACCTCTTTTCGTCTCATGGAGAGCAGTAATGACTCTTCTCCACAAGCTAGTGGGTTCAATTTTAAATCTCCAAAACCATTTTGACAACAGCGCCACATTGATGTCTCTTAACTTGCAAATACCTAGGCCACCTTTACTTATAGGTGACACCACTCTATCCCATGAAACCCAATGTATTTTCCTACCCGACTCCGAAGTACCCCACAAAAATTTCCTTATCCGTGCCTCCAGTCCTTCAATAACACTTACATGAGCTTTGAAATCGAAAAGGAGTAAGTAGGAAGACACTCCATAACAGATTTAATAAGTGTTACTCTTCCCGCGAGCGAAAGGCAAGAAGCCTTCCAATGTGAAAGTCTAGCTTCGAAAATATCAAAAAGGAAGCTCCAGTTGGTAATCCTGTTCATATTGGCACCAATTAGGATGCCGAGATGAATAAATGGGAGAACCCCAGCCGAGCATTTAACACCTTTAGCTATATCCGTTACTTCCGTGTTACTTACCCCGATGCCATACAACTTAGACTTTCCCAAATGTATTCTAAGACCAGAACACAAGTTGAAAACCCTTAATACCTTTGCCACATTTTTTATATTACTATCGTCCCACTCCCCCATAATAATACAGTCATCAGCGTACAAGAGGTGGGAAAGGACCAGGTCGTCCTTCTCCAATTCGACTCCTTTGACAAAACCATAAGCATTAGCATTCTTAAAGAAGACCGAAAGGGCTTCCATGACTATAATAAACAAGAAAGGAGCTATTGGGTCTCCTTGTCTCATTCCTTTCTGACAATGGAATTCGAAGGTAGGAGACCCGTTAACAAGAACCGAAGATCTAGCCGACGAGAGGATTCCGATTACCCATTTACACCATCTCTCAGGGAAGCCCATACATTCCATGATAGAAATTAAAAAATTCCAATTAACGTTGTCATACGCCTTTGCAAAATCAATTTTAAATGCAAAAATCTTCTTATGTTTCTTTTTTCCCCAGGATATGACCTCATTAAGAATTAGAGGCCCGTCAATGATGTTCCTATCCCCAATAAAAGCGGTCTCATTAGACGAGATAACAGATCCCAACACTTTTTTTAACCTATTTGCAAGGACTTTAGAAATCGCTTTATTAATAATCCCAATCAAATTAATCGGCCGGTAGTCAATTAAATCTCCAGGATCTTTTACTTTGGGTATTAGAGTGATAAACGATGAACCACAGCCCCTATTAATTTTACCAGAGACAAAAACTCGTTGAAGAGAGACAAAATCGGCTTCCAACAGATTCCAAAACCGTTGACAAATCTGAAGTTGAACCCGTAATATTTAGAAAGGATTGAACAAATTTTTATATTCTTATAAGTACATTGTAAAATGTAAAAAATTACACTATTAACCACGAAATTAAAACAGTAGTAGTAAGAATAAGAATTTACATCTTCAAAAATCACCAAAGAAATCCAGCAAAAGTGTATGAACCCTTAAACCACTCCGGCACCACTACCACCACCACCCCACCACCATCATGTTTCATTTCTTCACAACCCTCCGTCACCACCACCACCACCGTCGCTACCTCCTCCGTATACACTTCGCCTCAGCTCACTACAAACCCCACAAACCACCGCCACCGCCACCACCACCACCACCGCCAACACCCCCAAAACCACCACAAAGAATCTCCAAATTCACACTCCATGATTACACATGGGAAGACCCATATAGCTGGATGTCAAATTTGAACGATAAAGTAGCTATGCGTCACATGGATGTTTGTATGGAACAAGAAGAGAAGTACACTGAAGCCGTTTTATCCGAAACTGATCGTCTTCAATCCAAACTTCAATCCGAAATGGCCTCCCGCATTTCTTCTCACCTTTCTACCCCTCCTTTTCATTGGGGCCCTTGGTTAGTCTGGTTTTTTTACCTTTCTTATTTTTATGTTTTTTTTTTAATATAGATTTTAATATAATTATTTCCAATTAAATGTTTCAACGTACGGGTATTATGCTAGTTTGTTGTTCATTTGTCCCGATATAACTGTCTGCAAACAAAAGTTAGGTGCTTTTTGTAGATACACAATTATATGAATGTGGGATCATGGCAGAAATGCAGAATGATCAAAGGGTTAATTACATATAAATGTATCTAACTATTACCCGTTTTGCTATTATATTTACTGGGCTTTCATTTTTATCTTCTGATGCGACGAACTCTTAAGTATTGTATGTATTTGATCTCTGGTGTGACATTGGTTTTCATGACTTGCCACTTTATATGCTGTCACGTCAACAAAAATTGAAAATTAATTGGGTTACACGATGAAGAGGTCGCTGAATGAATACTAGAATAAAAAGTGAAGTACATTAAAAGGTAAGTTGTAAGTTAAAATCATATAATTAGCAAAGTATGGATAGTTCAATACATTTCTATGCTTGTGCATAGTGATATACTATATTAGAAATGAACAGTTATCTTTGGGGCTAGCTAAGTTTGAAATGTGTGAGTTTGATGATTGTGATACCTCGTGAAATCAAAAAATGCTAGTTCTAGATAAAAAAAAATGTTATAAAATGTAGGAGATTGACTAATTTATTGTGTATTTGTTGCTCAATGACAATATTGTTGATAACGGTGGCATAATGTTCTATTGTACTTTCTGTTTGTATTTAGACAAATTAGTATATTGTGAGTGCATGATGATTTGGTTACATTTTGAATTTGGAGGTGGAATTTAGGTTGTATTATAGGAGAATGGAAGAAGGAAAGCAATATCCGGTACTATGTAGGAGATTAGCTAGTCTAAATGAGGAGTTCATTTCACATAAAAATCCAACAGGTGGGTTTGATTATACTTCCGGGAAAAGGATTGAACAAAAGCTTATTGATTACAATCAAGAGGCAGAAAGATTCGGAGGTGATTGGAATTTTATATTGTTTAGTTAGTATCTTAAATTCTTAATGGCTTATTGGTGTTAGTATACTGGTTTAGCTTGAATTGACTTCGCAGGTTATGCTTATGAGGAGGTGTCAGAAGTGTCTCCTGATCATCGATATATAGCCTACACCATGTATGATAAGGACAATGATTTTTTCAAGTTATGTGTGAGGGACTTGAATTTTGGTTCGCTTTGTAGTAAGCCACAAGCTGATTGGGTCTCTAATGTGGCTTGGGCTAAGGGTGGTCAAGCATTGTTGTACGTTGTCACAGATCAAAACAAGAAACCTTACAGGTTTGCTGTATAACAATTTCCATTTTTATGTATCTCTTGCAATATACAAGATTGTGTTTATGTATGTAACTCACATTTATTTAATTATTTTATGATTTAGGTTATATTGTAGCATGCTTGGATCAAAGGATGAAGATGTGATGCTTTTAGAAGAACCAAAAGAAAATGTCCATATTAACATTCGACATACCAAGGATTTCCTCTTTGTGACTGTAAATGTATTTTCAACCACGTATTCGAAGGTGTTCTACTCTTTATGGGATGATATCTGTACACATTTCATTTATCTATCTTTCAGCAAATATTATAAGTGCAACTGTTTTATAGGTGTTTCTGATCAATGCATCTGATCCATTATCTGGTCTGACACTTGTGTGGGAGTGCGAGGCCTGCACACATTGTATTATTGAACATCATCAAGGCTATCTTTATCTTTTTACCAATGCTGATAGAGCTGTGCAGTCGGTTGATTGCCATTATCTCCTTCGCAGTCCCCTGCAATCTTCTGGTTCTAGAAAGTGGGAGGTTAGTCTCGGATGGATGAGTTATAATGGAGTTGGCAAAATGGGCGGGCCATGTGGGTTGGGTAACTGGTCAAAACAGGTTTGGTCCTGTTGACCAAAATACCATCCGTGAGGAAGTGTCAGAATAATTATCGTGTCAAATTTCAGGTTTAAAAGTTAAAAGTTAACATTGACATTGAATTATTAAATTGGTGATAACTGAAAACTAACATTTGACGCTCAATAATGAAAAAAACCACTCCCGGCAATAATCTCTTCTTTCCTACATTAGTTTCACATCAACACCACATCAACACTTCTAGATTGATACACCAAGCGACAAACCCCTGCCAACAACACCTTTTCTATTCCTTCATCACTTTACTTTTTTATTTATTACTATTAGTTAAACACAATAGTTATAAAACAAACATTTATAAATTAAAAACATTACATTAATAAAATGAACATCACATCAATAAATAAAAAAATAGTAAGCTCCTTCCCATCTTCGTCATCGTCTTTGTCTTCTCGACATTGCACCCTACGCACCAACATATCCGTGCCACATCTTTTCTTTTGTTTTTTCAAGCCTTTTTTATCCCGTTCTCTCAAACCCTCTTGAATTGGAGTATTGAGAAACTTGAACATGAGGCGTTTTCATGGATCTGGTATACATTACTCAATTTTGGTGCAGAATGTATTTATTGATGATAGAGACTTGATTATCGAGGATGTTGACTTCTGTGACTCACACATGGTACTTATCGTCAGAGAAGGGGGAAGATTTCGACTATGCTCAGTTGCACTACCTATGTCAAACAATAAGGTATTATGTTGTTTATTATACTTGCTAATCTTTGATCATATTTACTGGCTATAAAAAGTTGTAATCCAACAGGATGCGGTCCATCTCAGGGAGTTGTGTCCACATTTTCTACCTCTTCCAGAGTCTGTTTGCCAGATCTCGCCTGGATCGAATTATGATTTTTATTCCTCGATCATGCGGTTTACAATTTCATCACCTGTGGTATGTTACTCATAGCTGGTTGCATACCTTTAAAAGTTTGTTTTCAAAAACATTGTCTTAAAGGCGACCTTTTATATTGTAACTACGAAACTGAATGCCAAAAGTTGACTTCTAAGGACGAAGAGAAGAGATACTTTATGTATAGTTTGCTTGTTATTGACTTATCATCACTTCGTTAAAACTTTAACATGTGAATTACACGTATTCTATCTAAAGGAAGAAATTATATTGTGATGTTCAATTTCGGTGTGGTGAATTACAACCAGTTAATTAACAAGGCACTGACTTCTTACTAGATAGTTGTATTCAGTAAGAACGGGACACTCAAATGTATTTAACTATATGACGGATAGCAACATTCAGGTTGATTTATAATTCCTTCTTAATATTAAACATATGCAGATGATGGTATTTGTACAAGTTAGTAAACTGAGAACTGATGATTAATTTAGCTAAATTTATAATTCCTTAGCAAAGTAAATACTAGCATAGTTGCATCCCTGTACTTTATTTACTTTCATTAAGAAACCATGCTCATTTGAGAAATAGTGTATTCATATAAAATATAGATATCAGCAAGTGTGATTACGTTTAATGCATCTATAGATTTTTCCTATTTTTGATTCTTTGGTATTCTTCTAAGAAATATGATACTCTCCTAGTCTCTTTGCAGATGCCTGATGCAGTAGTTGATTATAATCTATTAAATGGGAAATGGGAAATCATTCAACAACACAACTTACTCCAGGAGAGAACCCGTGTTTTGTATGGCACAACTTCTACTGCTATGAATATATCAATCCCCAATACGGAAGTTAATGCAGAAGATAATCACACTTGGAATGATCTATCCGAGTTTTATGCTTGCGAACAACATGAAGTCACATCTTTTGATGGAGTCACGGTCCCCTTAACAATTGTCTATTCACACAAAAGAAAAAAGGAAGGTCAAAGTCCAGGGTTGCTTCATGGACACGGTGCTTATGGCGAATTACTTGACAAAAGGTGGCGCAGCGAGTTAAAGAGCCTTCTTGATCGTGGTTGGGTTATCGCATACGCAGATGTTCGGTCAGTCTGTCGATAACTTATCATGTATGTGGAAAATGAAAAAAATTGACAGAACACCTTCTTAATTTTGTTTCATGTGTCAATTTTTAGGGGTGGGGGTGGCAGAGGGAAGATGTGGCATGAGGATGGTAGACGTACTAAAAAGTTTAATTCCATAAACGATTATATTTCGTGTGCCAAATTCCTTGTTGAAAAGGAGATCGTGCACCACAATAAGCTTGCTGGTTGGGGATATAGTGCTGGAGGTCTCTTGGTTGCTTCCGCTATTAATTGCTGTCCAGATTTATTTCGTGCTGCGGTTCTAAAGGTACTTTATATTTTTTATATATACATTTTGATGTTTCTTGAGACATAATGTAGCAAATAAGCACTTAAGGTTTAAATTGCTTCTTTTTTAATCTTGAAATTAGGTTCCATTTTTGGACCCGGGTAACACTCTTGTGTACCCCATTTTACCACTTACTCCTGTTGACTACGAAGAATTTGGGTACCCTGGTGACATCGAGGACTTTGAAGCCATAAGAAAGTTTTCTCCCTATGAGAACATTCAAAAAGGTGTTCTTTATCCAGCAGTTTTGGTCAGCTCGTCTTTCAATACAAGGTTATTTCAATGTTTTAGTTGATTCTTGTTCTTTCTTTATGAAATCCTTGTTTCCAGAAACTAAAACAGAGCTTAAATATATTTAGTAATGTAAGTGTTTTCTTTTCATGTTCAGATTTGGAGTATGGGAAGCCGCAAAATGGGTTGCACGTGTACGTGAACGCACCATTAATGATCCAAACCATCCCATCCTTCTTAATTTAACAGCGGATATAGTGGAAGAGAATAGATATTTACAGTGCAAAGAGTCTGCTTTGGAGGCTGCTTTTCTCTTGAAGATTATGGATTCCTAGACACATTTAACAGTTCATATCGATTTTGATGGTTAGGTTAATTGTTAAATTTGTTTGAAGGCGAAGAAGATGCCATAATCTTTGATTGAGATCAAATAGATACAATTCTGTATAGTCATCATAGTCTTTTAATCGCATAGTTGGCTTATCAAAAAAGCAAAACTTTTGGGAAGCTTTATGATGAGTTGGTCAACTGAACTTTGTCACTATGTAAAGTGATCACCTTTTGAAGACAATGGACTAAAACCATAAAAAGTTTGTCAAACATTTCTTCATTAGTTTATATTCTCACTTTATGCCAATCTTTTCACCTCCAAAGCTGAAAATATGCTATGTTGGGGTAGGTATCTTGATTAAAATTCACTACTCAAGTGGCAATCCATCATTACCAAATATATTCAAAAGATTTCAGGAGGGCTTTCATCAGCAAGCAGTCTTATTTAATCTCCCCCCCCCCCCCCAAATTATGGTGTTTTCTTGAGGTTAGTTGAAGAAAGTGAGTTTTTGAATCAGATGTACATATTTTACTGGGGGTCTGATCATTTCCGAACCATCTTTCTGAAGTCTAAACAACCAAAATATTATATTTATCATCTAAGAATAGATGATCATTGAATAACAATTACTTAAAAAGCAAATGAAAACTGGTAGCTAATAATACATGTAGAATTATACAGCAATAATGTATAATGTTAAATAATTATTGGTTAATTTTGAATATTCAGATAATAATAATCTTGTTCCCATGGTGGTTATGCAATAGCTTTTCTTTAATTCTTAGGAGTGGTACTTCAATGATCAAAGGCATGTAGCACTACATAAATGGCAAACAAGACTTGCTGGCTATGGCCTACCATGGTTATTAAAGCTAATGGTACAATTTCCACATCAAAATGCTTTTCAAATCCATGTGCATTCAAATATCACACTACACAAATGCTTGTTTTAGAACCCTGGCTGAATATAACAAGCTCAGAACAAGTTCTGGTTACAGAATTCAGCCAAACACAAACAGATGTATCGAAATCACGTTGAATTTAGAACTAATGTTCTTCTATATCCGATACTTATCTTTGAATTCATGATAATAAACGGGGAAGACAGACTTAAGTTGTAATAATTGTAAATGAAAAAGATGATACCTGCTAATAGACATTTCAAAAATGCAGAAGAAACATGATGCATATGAAGCAGAAGTGATTTGTTCATTCGATTCGACATTTTTAAGCTTTATATCATAAGGATTACTGGGATATAAAAACTATTCTAAATCTGAAAACTCTACGATAACCCCCACAAGATCAGGAAATAACGAATCAAAACCACAACGCAAATAAAAACATATGAATGAACAAATACATCTGCCTGTTTCCAAGAATGACATCAGGAGACCAAAAGATTCAGGCCCAGAGGAAAAAGATAGCACCGTTTTTAACCAATTCACCTGCTGCACCTGAACAATCACTTAGAACCTCAAAACACAAAGCAACTTGTATACTATTCTTCATCTTCCACAACAGTCGAAAGCCCATCTTCTTTATTGAACTCTGGATTCAAGAACTTTGCAACAAAAGCCCATAGATTATAGACATCACTAAAGTTAGTCAGAAAACCCAAAGAAGCAGTCACCACTTCGACTCTAATGAACCCGCTTTTCCCATTATGCCCTCCATTCTCCATAGGCTTGCAAAGTGTCGTATCTTCATGACTTGGAGTCCCACGGTGCGGTTTTGAGCTATCCAAGATCCGTATATGGCCAAGTATACCGACACCAAGAGAAATCCCGTTTATTTCAGCCAACTTCTGAACCACTTCAGGATTGATTAAACCTTTCTTTCTGTCTCTAACATTGAATGCCACTGATGCACCCCTTTCATATTTGATTTTCGGCCCGTATATGTGGACTAGTGGTACGCTATCTTGCCCGTTTGAAGATGGAATCCGTAACTGAAGCAGTGATGTCACAAGCCAGTTGACCAAAAACCGTAATCGAAGAGTTGTCTTATTGAGACCCAACATGTTTACATGATCAAGATGCTTACATGAGATCTCAGGTTCCCTTCTGCTTGATTCTTGCCCTTCACCATAATCAGCTTCACTTATATAATCATCATCCTCAGCATTTGCTGCAAAAAAATCCCCATTTTTACTTGGATCTTCTGTAGTAAACGATACTCTTCTTCCTTTGCTTTCAGGCTGTATCTCGTTCTCCTCAACACCAAAAAGTTTACTGCTTGAAAACCGATTCCCTTCTCTTCTTCCCAACAACCGGAATTCACCCTCAGTTTCCCGTCTTATGGCACTCTCTTTTGCCTGCATAGTGATTTTCGAGCTCGACCCATTCTCCCATTTGCTTGCTTCAGTTTCTTCTTCGATCTCGTGAAAATGATGATGATTTGGAGTATTGTTTGTTGCCTCCATAAAGTGGTCTTCTTGTGGATCCTCCTTGATTCGGTCCAATTCTTGAGATACCGACATAACAGCTGCATCAAATGACAACATTCGAGCTTCATGGTCGTACAAGGGACTATTAGCTATCTTTGAGGTTGGTTTAGGAGATGACAGCTGCTTGTTTTTGCTCCGTCCCGTGAACCAAAATGGTGGCAGAGGAGATGCTGAATCCCGATGCTTATTGTTCGCAGGACCACCATTATCAGAACCTATTGGGCTCTGTCCTAAATCAATCCACAACGAGTTATCAGACGACTCGTCTTCACTAAACACGGGACTCTTCATCACCTCACCAACGGAAAAGCTCTCACTTTCTTCAAAAACTGTGCTTGCCCCATCTCTATCATAAATGTCATCATGCTCCATATCGGTATCAAATACTTCTCTCACTTGAGCAGAAGTATACGCACCAGAAAATGCAGGTAACTGAGGGCCGGGACGAGTTTCAGATGTTACCTCACCGTTCCCAGCAAATTCATCATCCTCAATCCCTGTTATTCCAGGGATTCCATCGACAGAATCACTCAGGTATAAAGGAAATACCGGGCTGATCTTTACTATTCCTGATCCAGCATGACCCGACTGATTCTGAAGACTTCTTATCACCGATTTCTTGATGAGCAGGCACCCAAATCCAGTCGGGTCAAATCCAAACACTCGGTAAAAAGACGTGATTATAAAATCAGGCCTGAAAAGAGATAACCCAAGTGAGTCCATGTCTTTAGGACCCAACGCCCCTGCATCAAGTAACACATGCCAATTGTTTTGTTGTGCCAATGCCATCCACTGATACGAATACTTAGCACCTGTAACTCTAGACTGAACAGGAAACACAAAAAGCCCGGTAGCTGCATCTTTTTTCCTCTTCTTTTTGTTTGAAATCTGCTTTCGTAAATCAGTTGAACAAAGTTTAAGCGTCGGCCACTTAAACCACGCACTCTGAACTTTTGCACCTTTCTCTTTAGCACTCTGAGACATCCAATTAACTGACTGGCTCTCATGATCAAACATCGTTAACAACTTCTTATTCGTGTGAAAAGGGTACGATTCAGCTAGAAGCTTAAAAGCAGAACCTCTACTAACAGTAAAAACAAGCCCGTATTCGTTTTCAGGTATGTTCAAGTAATCCATAATCCTAGTCTTTATATCATGTTCCACAGTTCCTTTCTCAGCACCACCATAAAGAGCATGATTACTTAAATTTGCAGTTATTTCAGATAAACTAAATGTAGATGATTCCCAATAATGAACAGTTTGCAAAAATGAAAACAACCCAAATCCACAATAATCAAGACATACTTTAGGAACAGGATCAGATAAATGCGAATAATCGTCTGACCTTAAATGATCAATCTTTTCTGAAGACTGATATTTCGGATACATAGTCAAAAACTTCGAAAACGACTGATGAAGGTCAGGTATCGATTCTTCGGTCTCATAAGTTCTGTCTGCAGCTAAAGCAGTTGCCCTGAGGAACTCTTTTTGAGTTTCGAGTCGTGCGAGAGATCGAGATCTTCCTAATCCATCATCTTGAATGTTGACTGCAGATTCAGAGTCAATATCTTGTGACTTAACAAGTGACCCATCTTCAGAAGCTTCTTCAAGTGCTTCCCTAAGTTTATTTTCTTGTAATTTCCTAAGCACAGATGTGTTGTTTTTCTTGTTATTATCATCATCTTGATGTGATGATGCATATGGATTTTCAGAACCATTTTTCTTTTTGCTTTTTTTGTCCAGAATTAAAGATGCACAGTGAGAAATTGGTTTCCATAGTGAAAGATGCATCAAATCACCCTCTGTTTTTTTTTATGTTATGTTCATAAAAAAAATAGATATATAAAATTTGGCTTATTTATACATAAAGCCAAACCCTAAATTCCTAAATTTTTTTTTTACAAAAAAGGAATCAACTTTCCAACATTCAATAATATTGATAAATAATACAAATAAAACCCAGAAAATT
The DNA here is from genome assembly GCA_034093135.1 of Erigeron breviscapus. Lineage (NCBI taxonomy): Eukaryota > Viridiplantae > Streptophyta > Magnoliopsida > Asterales > Asteraceae > Erigeron > Erigeron breviscapus. Next base: position 65,500,888 of record CM067168.1, on the reverse strand, counting down.
TTTAAGTAAACAGATCAAAGAACTACAGTCAATGCAGCTGTCTACAGTAAAAAAAATGAAGAAAACAATAAATCCAAAAAGCCCGACACAAATTTATAAAGCCCAGATAAAAAGGCCCTTACTTTAATCAAGATTTTAAAAAAATTCCCCAAAAAAAACACTAGATCTAAAAAAGAACGATGGGAAAGATGAAGAAGGGTTAAAGGGAAAAAACCCAGATTTTAGAATTCAGAAATCTTGAAAAAAGGCCCAATCTTTATGAACTTTGAGTTTGAGTGAGGAGGAGAAGAAGACGAGAGTGAATAAAAAAGCAAACACACCCACAAAATTAAATGCTCATTTACTTCACTACTTCTTGTTAATCCAAAAACATACCTATATGATTGATGTGTATTTTTTTGTGTATTGTGTGTGTGTTTAATTGACTATTTCTGTTTTTGGTGTTTGTGTTAGTTTAATCACTGGGAACTTTACAATGGTTAAAAAGGTTAAATATTGTGAATTGAAGCAAGTGGTGGCTTTTTTTAATAAACACCCTACTGACTCTTGTTTAATTTAATGATTTCCCTTTTTGTATAAATTCATTTAATTTGTTGGTTTACTATAAGTTATTGTTAATAAAGTATTGAATAAGCAAATTTTGTGATTAAAAAGTCAACAGTGATGTTGAAAGAAGAAATAGATGGTTTAGCAGAATTTTCTAAAATAAAGTCATTACCATCATGAAGCTAACACCTTTTTAGTTAAAATGGTTGACTTCAAATTTTCTTTAGTTTAGTAGAACAAAGAGATGTTAAATCGTGTGTTATTTAATGGATTGGTTTTTTTTACATCACTTCTTAGGTTATGTGTTATTTGAATTTAATGACTTTAGTTTAATTTATAAATTTAAAGTCATGGACTCGTGATTACATACATCAACAAGTTATGAAAATGACTGATGTAAAGCTTCAATTTCTGTAATGTAAGTTATTATGTAAGTGTAGATGATTGACAAATATGTGATAGATACAAATTAATTAATTGTATAATTAACTTAAATTAGTTTTATAAATATTTTAGGGTTTTGGTTATAAGAGCCAAGGATCAAACTAGAGTGATTAGTCATGCCAAATGCAAATACTTAGCCAATAATCAGGAGGCTGGAGCTTCTATATCCTTCTCTTCTCATTCCAATGAAAACTCAAGAAGAACTTGATAAAAATATAAAGAGTTAATTACACTTTTGGTCCTTGTCGAGGATTAAAAATTACCGTTTTCATCCATACCTTTCATATATTACTGTTTTAGTCCAAAAAACTTTGCTCCGTCAACGCTTTTGGTCCAATTCTTGAAACGGACGTTAAACACCTATCACGTGATCTGCACGTGATGGGTATTTTAGTCTTTTCATTATACAGGGACCAAAAGTGTAATTACTGTATGAATGTAGACAGAGAAACATATCCATCATCTTCTTCATCATATACCTTCCAAATCTTGAATATCAATATCATCAATGAAGTTTAGCAGTAGCAAAACACAAAGATATAGCTTACATAAATAGCCCAATTTCTAAATAGCCCAAAGAAACAGCTTACATAAATATCTCATGACCTGTTAAACATTGGTCATGACCATACTTTGCTTCAATCTCCACAATCTATCTACCTCATTTCCAAAAAGCACGAAACATACATATACAACTCAAATATTCACACACATGTACACATATAGACGATGATGATGATGATGATGTTGATGAACAAAACGGCGGCATCGCCGCCAACACCTCCGTTCACAAAGCACAGCCAACACCGCCGTCCGCCACCACTACCACACGAATCTCTATCCATAACCTATCACCATCGCCTTCCTTTCTCCTCCAGTTGGGTTTGATTTGTTTTGAAAATGTAGATCTGATTCTCGTGTCTTAATTGTATGTTATAAATGTAGATGTATAGATACTAAATAAATATATATAGATATAATGAAAACCAGAAAAAACCCACCATTACCGGTTTCTCCACTACCCATCACCACCGCTAAACCACTACCGCCACCCATCACCACTACCGCACCTCACAAAAAGTATAGACATAAACATAGATATAGATATAGACTTGATATAGATACAAATCTGATTTTTTATATAATAGATTTGGATATAGATATTCAGTATGATGTAAAACAAAAAGAACAGAAATAGATATAGATCTAGAAATGATAGAGCTACAGGTAGTGATGGAGATGCAGTGGTTTATAAGATCGAACCAGTCATTTCCCATGTATCTTCCTATCTTCAAGATTTATAGTGATAAAGATTTAGATATATAAAAATTGAATATAGATATGGATTGATACAGATAGATATAGATACATAGATTGAGATATAGATTTGAGTTAATTACACTTTGGGTCCCTGTATAATGAAAAGACTAAAATACCCATCACGTGATGGGTGTTTAACGTCCGTTTCGAGAATTGGACCAAAAGTGTTGACGGAGCAAAGTTTTTTGGACTAAAACAGTAATATATGAAAGGTAGGGATGAAAAAAGTAACTTTTAACCCTTGACAGGGACCAAAAGTGTAATTAACTCAAATATAAAAGAACGGCACTTAATTATTTGAATAAATTAGTCATGAAGAAATTGTATCAAGATGGAAATGTCTATATACCAATTATTTGAATCCATTAGCCATGGAGAAAGTGTATCAAGATGGAAACACCAATGTACTAGAATTGACAATGATGTTCGAAGATCATGCTTGAAATAACATTTGGATTTGACAATAGTTTTTTTAGCATGATCTAACAAGTAATAACATTGTTGTTAATAATCAATTGTCATTGTTTAGTGATATTATCTCAGACACCAGGTTCTAATATCCATCGTTATAAATATGTTTTCGATCCATACCCTCATTGAAATTAAGAGAAAAAAACAAGGACATCTTCGTGTTGGATCTATGTCCTTCCTCAATAAGACGAGTATACAAGCTTATGTTTCCAACGTTGCGTCGTCCAAAATGTTAGAGCCTTTGCCCCCCACCCCAATTGTTATTGTTGGTGGAGATGCGCTAGGATGACCGCCCTACTATTAAAGCATTCGGATATCTCAACCGTTTGGAGTGAAAGTCATTGATCATTATCTTATATTGTCAATTATCTTCAAGGTTATATGATTAACATTCTATTGTGGGTATATCACAAAATTGCAGATTGCTTAGATCGTAAGAAGTTATTAAGATTTGTGACTACATAAAGTTAATGGAATAAAGAAAAAAACTAAAAGGAAAAAAAAAACCCAGAAAACTGATCTAAATAATACTCCCTCTGTCTCATTAAAAGTGTCCAGTTTTGAATTTTCAAAGTCTATCTTTTGTACGTTTGACCTTAAATATTTTTTATTGGATTATATAATACTTGATGAAAATTATACCTAATGAAAACACATCTAAACCTCGATCAATCCATATAACTTTCATCAATTATTATGCAATACAAACAAAAATATTTTTGGTCAAAGTTACAAAAGAAAGACTTTGAAAATTCAAAATGGACACTTTTAGTGGGACGGAGGGAGTAATAGAAACTCAGAAGTCAAGAAAGAAAATCAACTCTACCCTAATTATTATTGTAGGTGTGTTTGTTGTTTGATGTTTATCTAGTTATTTACCAGTTGTGGTGCTTTAGTTTTGGTGTAATTTGGTGTAACTTAGAATGTTCTAACAACAACCTACTAGATGTTTAATAAAAAGTTTTATGTTGACCTTTCAGAAAGAAAAAAAAAAAGAGTTGCCACCTAAGGCCGGTTCCTATAATGTATTCTTGCTCGTCAATAATCGTGTCGTGCTCATCATGATAGGCACCAACCCTGTCATGGATTGGTCATCATCTTCATATGGCAAAAATTGGAAATGGATCGACGAGATGTGTGAGATCCATTAAGTGTGCATGTGTGTAGAGTTTTTTATTTTTTTAAGAGTAAAATACACTTTTCGTCCCTGAAGTTGGCACGTTTTTTACTTTTGATCCCTAAAGTGAAAAAATTACAATTTTGACCTTAAACTTGGCCAATTTTTTCAATTGTGGTCCTTTGGCCAGACGGAGTTAAATTTTGGCCATTAACGTTACACCCGAGGGACTAAAAGTGAAAAACGTGCCAACTTTAGGGACGGAAAATGTAATTCATTCTTTCATTCATCTTCTCCAACAAGATTCCGGCCTCCGGTCATCTTCTCCGATGGACTCACAAACTTATTATTTACACCCAATGACCAACTCCGATGGACTCACTTTAGGGATCAAAAGTGAAAAACGTGCCAACTTCAGGAGAGAGAGTGTATGTGTGTGGAGATTTATAATATTTTAACTAGAGATGAGTTGAGAATGAGGGTATGATAGGGACGGGGTAGTTCTTGCCTTCTTGGGTATGTCTTGGAAAGAGAAAGCTGACGTGACAGTCAAGACGAGATGATGACAACGTTAGGATAGAGAACGACCTAACGGCAACCCATATGGCCATATCACAAGGTGTAATATGTGTTGGATGTGTATAAAAGGGTGTAGAAAAGGAAATTCAATCAGAAAAAGCAGTTAACACTTAAGACTACCATGATCAAAATAAAATATAACAAAAATAAATTCCCCAATAAATGATGTTATATTTTGCATACCTTGATAAATATGAAACTGAGTAGTATAATAATACGGGTCTTCGATTAAACAAAGAAGATGATTGACACTTTAATTTAATAGGAAAAGAGCATACATACAAAAAAGAAACAAGGTAAAATAACAAAAATGAAACAGAAAGAAGACAGAGGGAAGCATGGAGAACAGCACTGCAAAGAATCTATTCTATGGTCAACGCCCAATAGTAGTCCAACAACGACTTTTAACATGTGTGCAACAAAATAATCGTAGTAGCGCTCCCAGCGATGACGTACGTTAATTTTTTCAAATCAGCTCTATCTTTTTTAGACCGATTTTTACCAACGATACTTTATCATTTATCATCAGTCATCACTTAACAATATTATTTTTTGTAATTATCCAGTCATTTATCAAATTAAACAAATAACAAAAATAAACTAGCAGTTCAAATTGGTTGGGGACCTACTACCGCTCGTCTTTTCTTTTTCAGTTGAGCGGCGAGAACAACCGATTTCATAAGGCGATGTGGGGTTACCAATAGTGTCACAAAAGTGAACGAGGAATTTATATGCTCCATTGGGAGCATTCTTAACTTATTTCATCTAAATAGTTTATTAGCATACCGGCTTGTTAATATGAAAAATAATGATAAATAAATCTAAAACTTCAACTTAATAATGAAACTAATAAATACTTTACCAATTAGCATGTGTCATGTATTTTTTCTATTTTCTTATGTTCACTTTTGATTTTACAACATGTAATCACTTTAGTTTTAAGTCCATAGTTTCCACCTATTAATCATTTTTTTTATTTAATAAAGTCCCCATTAACATATAAATTATTTTCATATGATCTACCAAAATCAAATACTAATTAACTAATAATCATCATGTGTATTTTATTATAACTATTAGTACAACCATGAAACATACAACAAGCTAGCAATTTATATTCAAACCATGAAACATTCATTCAGACTTATGTTGACCTTTTCAACTATCATCCTTAGTTTTGTCACTTTGTGTAACTTATAAAGTAGCTATCATCATCATCATATTTATAAGAAGGTCAAAGAGACACTTTGCTTATAGACAATTACACATGGAGTTTGTAACATAAACATCATAACTTAGGTGCTCATAAAAAGCCAAATACATCCGTATTGAATGTCGCTATTTAAACAAAAACCAAATACAATAATTGACCTAAATTATTTCAAATAGAAAGTAATTTACATTCAAAGCAAAGTCAAGTTCATTTCTTTAAAGCAAAAGAAATATAGCAGTATACAAATACATAGTGAACCCATCATATAATATATCTATTCTGTTTCAACTTCATGAATAAAGCTTCTAAGCTAACTCTTACCAAATACTCCGTACCAAACAACCCTAACAACTTTCTTTTCATAAAATACACACTTGCACCAAGAGTATGCTAGATAAAAAAAAAAGAAAAGAAAAAGATCCATTGGTACACCAAACGGGCTGTTTTTTATGCACGAATCGTTAGTTTTCATCTTGAACGACAGACGAAAGTCCACACTCTCTAGTAAAAGATGGATTAAGGAACTTTGCGACGAAAGCCCATAACTTATACACATCTTCAAAGTTGGTCAAGAAGCCTAGAGAGGCAGTGACAACCTCCGCTCGAACAAACCCACCTCCATTATGTTTCTCACCATCCATCGGTCTACATAGGGTTGTATCAGCAAGATCAATAGGCCCTTGGTTATGTATGATTCTTACATGACTAAGAATCCCTACACCAACTGAAATTCCATTTGCTTCGGCTAACTTTTGAACGATTTCAGGACTGTATAAACCCTTGCTTCTGTTTCTAACATTAAACGCCACAGATGCACCCCTTTCATACTTTATTTTGGGCCCGTAAATGTGAACCAGTGGGATTGACCCGTTTGAGCCCGGTAATCTCAGTTGAAGTAACGAAGTTACAAGCCAATTGATCAAGAAACGCAACCTTGAAGTAGTCTTGTTGAGACCTGACATGTTAACATGATCAAGATGTCTACATGAAATCTCGGGCTCCCTTCTATCCGATTCAAATTCTAGCCCCTCGTAATCATCATCTTCATACTCTAGAGGTTGAGAAAATGTAAAGTTATCGTCTTTGTCCAATCTAAACGATACCTGTTTACTCTCTCCTCTTCCTTGAAGTAATCTGAAGTCACCTTCGGTTTCTCTTTGTATAAGTGCGCTCCCATTTCCATTTCCATTTGGTACATTTGCTTCACATTCTTCTATTTCTTGACTCTCCACATTCCTTTCATTTTCTACTTCAAGTTTACTCACATTCTTGTCTGCAACTCCAAATGACAAAGACTTGCTTAAAACAGGACTTGGGCCCAAACTAATCCATGCAGAAGTATCAGATGATTCATCTTCACTAAAAACAGGACTTTTCATAACCTCACCAACGGAAAAAGTGCTTGTTTCTTCAAAGACAGAGCTGCCTCCATCTTTATCTGACCCGTTACCATGATCCATTTCGGTTTCATATACATCCCTCACCTGAGAAGGAGTATACACACCTGAAAAGGCCGGTAACTGAGATTTGGGCCGGCTTTCTGATACCCATTCCCCTTTTCCATCAACTTCAACATCTTCAGCTCCACTCAATCCTGGAATTCCATCTATGGAATCACCTGAGTAAAGAGGAAAAACAGGACTAATCTTCACAATACCTGAACCAGCATGACCAGATTGGTGGTGAAGGCTTCCAATCACCGATTTCTTGATAAGAAGACATCCGAATCCTGTTGGGTCAAACCCAAAAACTCTATAAAAAGATGTGATAATAAAATCTGGCCTAAACAAAGATAACCCGAGTGAATCCATATCTTTCGGGCCCAATGCTCCTGCATCAAGTAACACATGCCAATTGTTTTGTTGAGCCATAGCCATCCACTGATATGAATACTTAGCACCTGTAACTCTAGACTGAACAGGAAACACGAAAAGCCCAGTAGCTGAATCCTTTCGCCTCTTTTTCTTGTTTAAAATCACTTTTTTAAGATGGGCTGAACATGGGTTAAGTGTAGGCCATTTAAACCAAGCACTATGAACCTTTGCACCTTTCTCTTTCGCGCTTTGAGCCATCCAATTAACCGACTGGCTCTCGTGATCAAACATTGTTAACAACTTCTTATTCGTATGAAAAGGGTACGATTCGGCTAAAAGTTTAAAGGCAGAACCTCTACTAACAGTAAAAACTAGCCCATATTCATTTTCAGGAATGTTTAAGTAATCCATAATCCTAGTCTTTATATCATGTTCAACTGTTCCTATCTCACCACCACCATAAAGAGCATGATTACTTAAACTTGCAGTTATTTCAGTTAAACCAATAGTTGAAGATTCCCAACTATTAACAGTTTGTAAAAACGAAAACAACCCAAATCCACAATAATCAAGACATACCTTAGAAAAAGATTCAGCCAAATGTGAATACTCATCAACTCTTAACTGATCAATCTTTTCAGAAGATTTATACTTAGGATACATTGTCAAAAACTTCGAAAACGCTTCATTAAATTCAGGTATTGAATCTATTACCTCAAATATTCTTTCAGCAGCTAAAGAAGTAGCTTGTAAGAAGTCTTTTTGAGCTTGTAATGTTGCTAATGATCTTGATCTTCCCAAGCTCTTATCTTGAATATCAATACATTCTAAAGAATCGATATTTCGAGACTTAATGAGACACCCATCTTCAGAAGCTTGTTCAAGTGCATCTTTGAGTATATTTTCTTGTAATTTTCTAAGTACAGATGGATTTCTGTTGATTTCTTGAATGGAATGATGAGGCCCATCTTTTTTTCTGTTCTTTTTATCAAAAACTAAAAAAGAACAGTGAGAAAGAATGGGCTTCCAGAGTGAAATATGCATCAAATCTTAAAATTTTTAGAAGTATAGATTATGAAAGATTGTTGATAAGTGAAAAATTGAAGATGTGTTTGTGTGTTTTTGTTTGTTTATGTGTTTTATTACATTAAATTCCCACATGGAAAAAAGCAGAAAAAATGTATAAAGACTGATAACCAAGATTCAAAAAAGCAAAAGTTGTCAACTTTGAAGGATTTTCAGAATCAAAACAACCTTTGATTCAAACTTCAAAACACAAAGTTGAGGAGGGAAACTATAAGCACAGAAGAAAAAAAAGTTTGGCTTTCAAAGAGAAGAATATATATTCAAAAAAACACATACATCACCAAGAACACACAGTCATGCAAAGAGTGAAGAAGAAAAATATTGGTTACATAGGGGTTGAATAGGGAAGATAGATATATTGTGAAACTAGCTTTGACTACTTTTATGACCACAACAACTGTTGTCTGTGAATCTAAGTTAATGCAAAACCTTTCACCATAAATATTTGCATTCACTATATAAAGTAAGAAATTCATACAGCTCTCAAATAATATTGGTTACCTTTCTTTAACTACCACTAGTGCAAGAAAGGAAAAGATAAGCATTTATATGAAAGAGGAAGGTGACACATTATTACTCCGGATTACTTTAAATTGTAACTCAATTATTGCTAAATAAATGTATGTTTTATTAGTTGGTGGGAAGAGAAAAAAAAAAATAGGGATTATGGCAGCGAAGTGCAACCAACTATGACTCAATGGTTATATAATGTAGTGACCTTTCAAACTGGCTATCTGATGTAAGTACCTTCCATTTTTGTTCTTTTAATGTATCCTACCGGGTAACATCCTATTTGTAACCGGTAATGTCACGTTGGACGTAAAAAAGAATAGGGATTAAGGCACCGGAGTGTAACCAACTATGAGCGAATGGTTATGTAATGTAGTGACCTACGAAAGTGTTAAATTGATGTAAAAACCTCTCTGTTTTGTTCACTCGATGTATGCTACCGGGTTACTCCGACGACTTTATACTCCGGTCATCTTCTCCGGCTAATTTCCGGCACTATCTTTGTTAACAACAATTTATTCCGGAGAGCAAATGTGAAAATGTAACTCAATATCTAAATTCAATCCCGAACAAACACTAGATATAGATAGATGTATATATACATTTATCAATTTTCATATCACATTTATTAATTCAACACTAGATATAGATAGATGTATATAACAAAATTTTCATATCACATCACAAAATTGAACACCATTTTCATTTCATTACACATACATATACGAAAACTATATCATATATCTATATCTGTCTACCCACCATCCAATAAAAAAAAACCTTCAAAGCCTTTACATCTTTCACTTTTTGATGGTGACAAACCCTAATCCCCAAATCGGATTGTGTTATGATCACCCCATCATCGTTAACCATAAAGATCTGGCCATCCCATCCCCACCACCATCAAGATCCAGCAACGTTGGTTTACAATGGGGTAAAAGGGGGGATTTTCACAGAGGATGACGACGGTGGTTGTCTGGGTGGCGGCTCACGTTTATTTATTTTATTTGTGGCAGTCAGCGGTCGCACGTGTCCGAATGTGGAGACGGTGGAGAGATTGTCGCACCTCTTGAATGGAAGAAAAAATGAGACCGATACCACCCACTACAACCTCGTTGGAGTCTAAGACCATCCATCATCCATCTCGTCGGAGTTCACAACATACAACCGTAACCATGACCGTACAACGGGTCAACCGGTACATGAAAAGAACAAAAATGAGAGGTTCTTACATCAGATAGCCAGTTTTAAAAGATCACTACATAACATAACCATTGAGTCATAGTTGGTTACACTCCAGTGCCATAATCCTAAAAAAATAAGACGACTCATTTATTCAATATATTAAAATTAAAATTAAGTTTTTAATAGGTCCTTATAGAAAAGACAAAATTTAACTTTGATATATAGAAATTAAACCATATCATCATCAATATCATGAATTATAACATAACTTTTAATTATGGGGGGATAGTGCAACAGCATTCGCGATAACCAACTTACTAAGGCCGATGGGTATGGTGCATTTTGGAGAAAAAGGGATTTGCATTATGTGACGATATATCATACCTTAAGATGTTACGAAATTTTTTTGAAAGCATTTTGCTTGAAAACATAGAAAAAAAAAGAAAAGTGGGAGAGAGATAAACAAGTTAGCAGGCGCTTATACAAGTTGCTTGACCAAGATTTTTTGCAAAGATGCCAAGAGAGGTGGGGGGTAGGAGGCGGCTTAGGGCTCACGGAGTGCATGCGGGCTGAGGACGAGTTGGACCAGCCCGCTAGAAAACACTGCTGCCAATAGCGCGGGCTGGCCAACGGGCTCAATTGGGAGGGTTCATAGCCAGCTCACGGGTTGGAGATTATTTGGTCAAATCTGACCGTTGTGAAGTTTGACTAGCCGTTTGGAGCGGACCAAATTAATATTAAAAAAATCCTCTTTTTTTTAATCTATATATACACTTCTATTTTTCAAACCAAAACACAACCAAATAGACACTTTTATCACATAAACCACAATTTAACATGGATCAAAGGAGAGGAAAACAACAACAACAAAACGTAGCTAGTGTCTCACGAGGTCGAGGTCGAGGCATATATCGACAAGAACAACAACAATATCAACAACAATATCAACAACAAAATCAACCACCATATCAACAACAATATCAACAACAATCAAGCTCACAATACTATATTCCCGAACCACCAATTCGAAGGCAATCTTATTCTCAACCGATATATCATCCCCCGCAATGGATCCTCGACAATACGTTGTTCGTCAAACGGCCGAGATAGATCTCGAAAATTTCGATCCATTCGATTCCTACCGCAACCCAACACCCATTCTCGACGACGATGATGATGAGGTCGTTCCCGACACACAAGAAGCTCCATTTGGTATAATTGTTATATTCATACTTATATTTATACGTTTTTATCTATACATTTATATAATTGTTACATGTTAATTACTATATATACATGTTCTATTATTTATACACTTTTTAATTGTTAATTAATTGTTACATGTTATATGATCGTTATATGTTAGTTAATTGTTACATTTTTAAATTGTTATATAATTGATATATGTTAGTTAATTGTTATACTTTTTAGTTGTTATATAATTGATATATGTAGTTGAAGAAAATGTGGTTCAAGAAGAGGTTCCAAGAAAGAAATTTGCGAACCGTGCGGATAAAAAACCATGGATGTTGGATGAAGAGGTGGCGTTGGCTAAAGCTTGGGTTCATATATCAACATGTAGACAAGTCGGTAATGAACAAGGTCGCGATAGATTTTGGGGTCGAATCTTGGAGCATTTCACAAAGGAATTGGGGGGCACAACTCGATCTAAAGATAGTCTCAACACCAAATGGTCGGGAATGAATACCGCAATCACGACTTTCAACGGATGTTACATCCAAGCGGTATACTTTAATTATGTACATTATATATATATATTTAATATACATTATATATATATACTTTAATACGTACATTATATATATATATACTTTATATATACTTTAAGTACGTACATTATATATATATATACTTTAATTATGTCAATTATATATATATATACTTTAACTACTACATTATATATATATATACTTTTTATGTTCACCGTTATATACAACCCAGTGGTACGAGAGTCTTTCAATGATGGCTTTGGATCCAGGAGACCTGGGTTCGAATCCGGAGGGAGCAGGGTTTTCCCCCAATTAATTTAATTGGGGGTTTCTCCCCCCATGTGGTGTATTGGAGGTATCGGAGTGGGTAGCATTCTGGCCTGAAAAACTCCTAGCTAAGGGCAACCCAACGATCGTTCAAAAAAAAAAAAAATATATATATATATGTAATAGAATTATTAGTTATTATGAATAGATATATTATATATATATATATATATATATACTTAACTACGTACATTATATATATATAGGGCGGTTTAAGGAATAGTGGATGTGATGATTTGGACGTGATGACCGAAGCGTTGAAGGACTTCAAAACAAAGACCGACAAAGATTTCAAGAGTGTTGCGGCGTGGAAGATTGTGATGAATGAAGAAAAATGGAAGGAGACACCGCAAGCAGGTTCGTCCCATTCGGATAAGCGGAGAAAGTCATCGGAGGGAGGCAATAATGAGTCGTCTAGTAACGATGTCGATGCTACTGTGTTGCCGGATTTAAACGAGGATAACACTCCTACTCGTCCAAGGAAAAGCAAGGGGAAAGCAAAGAGTGTTTTGGGTGGTACATCATCGAGGGGGGATGCTTTTGGGGTGGAAGCCGCTGGCTACGCGACAAAGAAAAAGTAAAACATGGAGGAAGCTAATGCGAAGAAGCAAGCACTATTGGACGCACAACTCGAGCATCAAAGGGACAAGAGCATGAGGAGTGATTACAAGTTCTTCACCACCCCACACACAAACGTCACTGATCCGAAAATGTTATCGTGGGTGGTCGAACAAAAACGGTCGATTGCGGCGAGGCATGGATGAGAGTTTAACGAGTGATTTCTTTGCTATTTATCTATCTAGTTTAGTCGTTTTCTAATTTGTTTAAGCATGTACCGAACTATGTTTTATTTAGTACTTTATGTGATGGATGATTTTATGTTTTATTTATATTGTTTTATTAAGTTGTTTTATGTTTTATTAATTTGTTTTTGTAAGTGCACATCTATGTCAATAGCAGTCTAGATTGTTTGGGCTTATATTGTTATATGTTTTTGTAATGTGATTGTCATTAATGAACTTAGTATTATGCATAGAATACTAGATTAAGTTTAAGTATTGAATGTGTAATAAATCTGCTAAGGGTGAAATGCGACCTTGCATTTCACATAGGAAATACGACCCCGTATTTGCAGGGTTAAATACGAGGTCAATCACAGAATGCAGCCTCGCATTAGTGACGGGCTGGGCTGGATTTGCGAGGTCGACTCGCTGAAGCCCATGTCGGGTGTTTCCTATAAATACCGAAACCTAACAGGGATTAGGGTTGAACATTTGTCGAAATTTCGAGCATATTTGTGCAGGTTAAGTCGTCAAAGCTTGTTCCACTAGCCTAGAGAAGATCTGCGAGGCAGCAGATGATCTGAAGGCTTATTGTTGATCACCAAGTTATAGTGAGGGATTCCGCACCTCAAGATAACTGGAGCAAGCTATTAACGATCCGTACCAGGGGTCTTACAATTGGTATCAGAGCCTCTTGGTTTAATACCGGAAGGTTATAGCTTGTTGGTGATAGACAATATCGATTTAGGGTCGTTTAGACGTGATTCTTTCATGAGTTTACGACCGGAAATCTTTTTTGTGACCTCTATTTGTATTTGCAGCAGTCGAAGGTGTTGTTGTTGGCTTTTAGGGTTTCGAATTCAAGAGATTTAAGGATTCCAGTATCGTTTACGACCTCGCGGGCTCGTATTACCTCATCCAGCTCGTATTGCGACCTGGGTAGCTAATTACGACCTCGCCAGTTCAATTGCGACCTCGGTTAATTACGACCTCGCCAGTTCAATTGCGACCTCGTGAGCTCTTTAAGACCTCGCCAGTTCAATTACGACCTCGAGTGTTTAAATTGCGACTTCGCATTTCTTTACGACCTCGTGAATTTTACGACCTCGTTTATTTTTGTAAACAGTTCGTGAATTTTGCTAGATCGGAGAAAATGACGTCTCAATTACCCACAAATTATCAGTCTTTGCTGAATCAATTAATTCTGATGGATCACGAAACCGGAAAGGCCAATTCACCGCCCAAGTTGATAAGCCTTGATAGATATTTCAGTTGGAAGGGCAGATTCGAGTCATATTGCAGGTTAATGGATGTGAGGATGTGGATATGTATTGTTAATGGTTATGTTCATCCTACTGTGCAAGGTGACAAAGAACCTACTGGTTCTGGTGGTGGAAAAGCGGCTTCGTATGAGCAAATGACTGTTGATCAAAAGAAAGACTACGAAGCAGAAAGTAAAGCTTTAGCATCACTCCAAATGGCTCTCCAAGGGGAATTATTGCACTTGTTTGAAATGTATGACAGTGCAAAAGGCTTATGGGATGCACTCAAAGAGCATTGTGAAGGTGATGATGATCTCAAGAAGAGAAGGAAGGATTTGCTAAAGAAGCAGTATTATGTTTTTACTAGCTTCAAAGATGAATCTCTTGATGAGACCTTGATTCGTTACAGTCATTTGCTGGTTGAGCTTGCATACTTTGGGTACAAACCTGATCCAGATGATGTCATAGAGAAGTTGTTGGAAGCTCTTCCAGTTAAGTGGGAAGGGTTTGTGACTTCAATCCAACAAAATCCCGAATTTAGCACATGGACTCTGGATCAGATCATTCGAAAGCTGAGAGGTCAAGATATGAAACGAAAGTCGAAGGAAGCAGGTAGCAGTGATTTTGTTCAGCGTCCTGAACTTTATCATGGCAAATCAAGCGTTCCTTCTGCAAAATCTTCAAGTGGGGGGATTACTGCCTTCTATAGTGGAGATGATGACAAGATGAAGATGTCAACGGATTCTGATAGCAACTTGAGGTATGTAACTTTTCCAGAATCGGCCATGGTAGTGCATAATGGGATTCAGAATGGTAGTTCTCCAAGCTCGGGTTACACAGGGATGCCGATGAGCATAAGATCTGTTGAGGGACATTTGGGCATGCTCGCTTCATTTGTGTCTGCTCATGAGAAGTTAATTGGAGGAAAACTGACTGATCCTGATTTGGTTAGGGAGGATTACAAGCAAGTTGATCCAGATGACTTGGAAGAAATGGATCTGAACTGGCAATTAGCTATGTTAACATTGAGAGTTCAGCGTTTCACAGATAGAACCAGAAGGAAGGTTGTGAATGGCAAAGTAGGGTTTGACAAGACCAAGGTGAAGTGTTATAACTGTGATGGTTTTGGACATTTTGCAAGAGAGTGTCAGAGGCCAAGACGGGACAACAATTCAGCTACAGGCCGTCAGAACTTCAATCAAAGTGGTTCTATAATGAGTCAGAATTCCGGACATCAATATGCTAATACTGGGAACCGAAGCTCAGGAGAAACGGACAACTCAAGAGCTTTAGTTGTTCAATCTGATGGTACTTTTAATTGGGGTTCGACTAGTACCGATGATCAGAATCATGCATTCATGGCAATAATTCACGACCTTGATGAAGAAATGAACGATCATGTTGATAATTCATTCGACTATACACTGTATGCCAGCACGGATGATCTTGATTGTTTTCATCAGAAGGTAGAAGAGGAACCTGAACCATCAGAACCAGTAAGAGCTGTAAGTAAAAGTATGATTACAGAAGCTGAAGCTGGCTTCATGGCACATCTTGAAGTTCTTGAACAGAAGGAACCACTAAGGAAAACTACTAGGATATGGTTTGTCGATAGTGGATGTTCACGACATATGACTGGTGACAAGAGACTGTTAACGGAGTTTACACCTGTTAAAGGGTCTTATGTTAGTTTTGCTGGTCCCAAGGGCGGAAGTATTTCTGGTATTGGAAAAGTCATCAATGGGAAGATTAAAATGGATAATGTGAACTTTGTTGAACAGCTGGAGCATAATCTGATGAGCGTGTCTCAAATATGCGACAAAGGGAATTTTTCTTGGTTACATTCCGGGATCTCCAAATAGGAGGGTGTACAATATTAAGGCTGAAATAGTTGATGTTGGTTACAATGTAGTTCAGAGGTGGATGATGTAGTATTGCTACGTGATCAGAACATCGGAGCAAGGTCTACTACTCCTTCAGAATCCGCGACTGCTACAGCATCAAAGAATAATGAGGAATCAAGAAAAGATCAAGATACAGAGCTTGTGTCAACTTCACGCAACACCAATGCAGATGGTTCATCAAAGGATACTGAAGATACAAGTGCACAGGAATCGGAACCAGTTACTCCACTTCCTCATGGAGAAATAGGTTCAAATTTGGGTGTAAATCTTCAAGTTGATAAAGCTACACAGCATAGAATCAACAAGTATCATCCAGTTGAGGACATTATTGGTGAACCAAGTGCAAGGATTAAGACAAGAGCTCAAATTAATAAGCTGTCTGGTTTATTCGCAGAGATGAAAGAAACCGGTATAGTTGATGAATGTAAGTTCAGCTGCTTTGTATCTCAAGAAGAGCCAAGTAATATTCAAATGGCTTTAAAAGATCCATCTTGGGTTGAAGCAATGCAGCAAGAACTGTTTCAGTTTGATAAACTCCAGGTCTGGGAGCTTGTTGATCTACCTCCGGGAGAGTATCCTTTCGGCACCAGATGGGTTTTTAGGTGCAAAAAGGATGAAAAAGGCATTGTGACACGTAATAAAGCTCGGCTAGTTGTTCAAGGTTTTGCTCAACAGGAAGGGTTGGACTACACTGAGGTGTTTGCACCGGTTGCTAGGCTAGAAGCTATTCGATTGTTTCTAGCATTTGCTGCTTTCAAGGACATTAAGGTATATCAGTTGGATGTCAAGAGCGCATTCTTATACGGTACTGTCCAGGAATTAGTGTATGTTACTCAACCGCCAGGGTTTGAAGATCCAGATCATCCTGATAGAGTCTATCGACTGAATAAGGCTTTGTATGGATTACATCAAGCTCCAAGGGCATGGTACGACAAACTGTCGAAGCATCTTCTCGAGAATGGTTTTGAAAGAGGATTGATCGATAGTACGTTGTTTACAAAATGGAAGGGAAAGGATTTCCTACTTGTACAAGTTTACGTGGATGATATTATTTTCGGGTCATCAGACGAAAAGATGTGCAAGGAATTTGAGCTGATTATGAAAGGGACTTTTGAGATGAGCGTTATGGGAGAGATGAACTTCTTTTTAGGTTTGCAGGTTAAATAGAAAAAGGACAGATTCTTCATTCATAAGACGAAGTATGCACAAGATATCTTGAAACGATTTGGCATATGGATACTCCTATACAAAAGAACCATCAACTTGGGATGTTTTCTCTCAATGATCCAGAAGTTGATCCTACTCGTTATAGGGCCATGATAGATTCATTGATGTATCTTATAACATCAAGACCAGATATCATGTTTGCGGTTTGTTTGTATGCTCGTTATCAGTCTTGTCCCAGGGAAAGTCACATGAAAGCTGTTAAGCGAATTCTTCGCTACCTCAAAGGGCAACCAGTACTGGGTCTCTGGTATTCAATTGGGGGAGACTTTGAGTTCGTGGCTTATACAGATGCTGACTATGGAGGCTGCAATTTTGATAGGAAATCGACTTCAGGTGGATGTCAGTTCTTAGGGGGGAGATTGGTTTCATGGCAATGTAAGAAGTAGACTTCTGTTGCGATCTCGTCTTGCGAGGCGGAATACATGGCAGCTGGTGGATGTTGTTCACAGGTTCTATGGATTCAGCAACAACTGCGTGATTACGGTCAGAATTTCCTTTGTACTCCCATAAAGATAGACAATGAATCCACTATATCCATTACCAATAATCCTGTTAAGCACAGTAGGACTAAGCACATAGACATAAGGTTTCATTTTATTCGTCATTGTGCTGAAAAGAAATTAATAGTCCTAGAAAAGGTGCCGAGTGACTTTAATTTAGCTGATCTGTTCACTAAGGCTTTCGACCGAACTCATTTCGAGTTGTTAGTCCAATTGATTGGAATGAGAAATCTATAGTGACAGTGTCTCTCAAAAGGAACTTTGTAAAATGAGTCAGTGTTTGTGTCGTAATGTATGTGTGTCATATAGTGTCAGAAAAACAAAATAAAAATCAGAAAAATCAAAAAAGAAAAAGAATTATAATAAAAAGAGTAAGGTCACTGCATCAAGACGATTAGACGTGACGATACTTTAGCTTTTAAGCCTACTTAATTGTACTTTAAATTGCTCAGTTCAGTGATACCATTATATGATGTATCGGTAGGCACAAAGTACCAAGGTTTCCTTATAATCTGAACTTAATATATACAATGTTCTTATGGGAAACGTATTCAGATATATGGCTGAGAATGCTTGTTCTTAAAATAGACAAGTCCTTTAAATCTTATGAAAGATCTTGCATTGTAATTATGTATATTTGGTCTTTATATAGAAGGTCTCGGGTACATATATGTGTATGTATTGCTTTTTCGGATGTATATTTGTGACAAGATATACAAATATCTAATAAATCTGTTGAAAATATGAAGCTAATGTGGCCTTTGAGATTCAAACAAGTAAGTCCTTGGGGTGTCTTTGTATACCTAGCCTACCTAAAGCTTCCAACTTGGGATAGGTTGTCAGAAAGTTCGCTACACGGGTCTCATTGAAAGTCACGGGTTTTCATAAGTGCTTAAAATAATGTCACAAATATGCAAGTACTTGGCATTATGCAATGTTGAGTATATTTCCGTACGTGAGTCAAGTTAAGTCGCTTTGCGCGTGAGGAATCACCGACCTGTCACCGCTGACTTGATTCTTAAAGACTTTCTCACTTTACTCACCAAATGTCTTAATCTTAGTGCTTGTGTCGATTGTGAGAGTGTATCTGAATATGGGGCACATAAGTTCGCAAACGTGATTAAGTGACATATTAGGCTACTCGGGTTGCATGGTGACTGTCCTTGGCCAGGGTATGTCGAAAGTGTCACAACCAAAAAGGAGACTGAAAGTACCGAGTGTTTAAGAGGACAAACATATTGGTAATCGTTTTTGGATCACTGTTCATAACTAATAATAAGAGAATTATTTCTCGCTGGTAGGCTTATGTAACATGCTAATCTGATCTAATCTGCAGTATCTTTAGCTCTTGTAACTATGTTATTCATTTATGTTCAGTGTATGTGTGTGTGTGTTTTTCGTGAAATGTTTAAATTTTTATTTATTTTTGTATTGTTTAAATAAAAGTTCCTATTGCATGAGAGACAGAGTCAGAATAGAATCTAGTTTCCAAGAGGACTCAACTACGTTCTATGGAACACTGAATAAACGAGTAGGGTAGTTAAGCGATAGTGTTGTGATCAAAAGCTAAAAGAAAGTGTGTCATATTAACAGAATATAGGTTTAAGGAAAAGAACACAGAGATGTTCATAGTTTTGAAATTGATCTTTAAAAGATTTTTGTTTGAATCAAAAAGATCTGGAACAGAGATTCTAAATAATTTTGATATGTTATGTGCATAATTTGAAAGTGCTGACAGTGAATTATTTGACCTTAATGAGACTTAGGTTAATAATAGACTGTTAAGTATATTCATTTTATCTTGCTATTTTATTCATTTCTTCAGATTGTATGTTATTACTTTGAGAAGATTTGATGTGTGTGTTGAGATGTGCAGGACAACGGACATATATTCGTTTTTGTAGGTTGTTGAGCAAGATTTCACCACTGAAGCAAGATTTGGATCATGCAAATCTATACTGAACAAAGATAAATACTAGTTTGATGAGTCTATCATAGGAGTATGTCATATGGTTTTGATGAATTTTGCCTGATCAAATGTCATTTTGCAAAAGTATAAGAGATTAGGTTTCAGTTAGATGTTTTTTATTTTTGTATTGTTTAAATAAAAGTTCCTATTGCATGAGAGACAGAGTCATAATAGAATCAAGTTTCCAAGAGGACTCAACTACGTTCTATGGAACACTGAATAAACGAGTGGGGTAGTTAAGTGATAGTGTTGTGATCAAAAGCTAAAAGAAAGTGTGTCATATTAACAGAATATAGGTTTAAGGAAAAGAACACAGAGTTGTTAATTTCAATAAACAAATATTAAGGCATTAACTTAATAGTGAACACAGAGATGTTCATCTTTAAAAGAATTCCTTTTTATACTATTCTTAGAAAGAAGATTTTCATTAGAATGAACACAGAGATGTTCATAGTTTTGAAATTGATCTTTAAAAGATTTTTGTTTGAATCAAAAAGATCTGGAACAGAGATTCTAAATAATTTTGATATGTTATGTGCATAATTTGAAAGTGCTGACAGTGAATTATTTGACCTTAATGAGACTTAGGTTAATAATAGACTGTTAAGTATATTCATTTTATCTTGCTATTTTATTCATTTCTTCAGATTGTATGTTATTACTTTGAGAAGATTTGATGTGTGTGTTGAGATGTGCAGGACAACGGACATATATTCGTTTTTGTAGGTTGTTGAGCAAGATTTCACCACTGAAGCAAGATTTGGATCATGCAAATCTATACTGAACAAAGATAAATACTAGTTTGATGAGGCAATCATAGGAGTATTTATAATTGTTTAACCAAGATGAATACTAGTTTGATGAGTCTATCATAGGAGTATGTCATATGGTTTTGATGAATTTTGCCTGATCAAATGTCATTTTGCAAAAGTATAAGAGATTAGGTTTCAGTTAGATGTTTTTACAGAGTTAAAGACAAGTGACTTTGGAAACGTAATCTATATAAGTTTGCACAATGAAGGATACTTTATTGGAAGACCTTAGTTCAGGTTGTCCTTAGAATGATAAGACAGAGATCTTAAGATTCTAGATTTTGACAAGTATGTGTAGAATGATAAGACATGGATCTTAAGATTCTAGAATTCTTTCTGATAAGTTGACGGATAAACAAGGAGTTTATAGGTCAATGATGTTGAACAATAAGACAGAGATCTTACGGTTTAGATTTTTGAACAATAAGAAGTTTAAGGTTCTTGAAGATTTGTAGTTCTAGACTAAGATAATGTCATATGTTTATGACTTATGATAGTGAAGAATAACAAATTTGGAGAAGAAAATGAAGAATGTAGTTCTAGATTAAGTCGTTACTATCAAATGTAATAGTGATGAAATAATGAAGAATAACATTATCATTTTTATCTTGTTTTTTGTGTTTTTTAAGCTTGTATGTGCAGGTGTAAGCACAAGAAGCTGTATTTTACATGTTTTGTCTGAAGACTTTGCAAGTAATCAGAAGAAACATTTAAAGTTATGAAGATATGGAGACATGATTTAGATTGCTTTTGAAACAAGTTCCATGTTCCTAAAGGTTGTGATTCAAGTTTCAAAGTTTCTGGTTTTCATGGGAGTCAACTAGTTCAGTATTGATTGTTGGAAATTCTACTTCTCCATTATATGTCGGTTATGCAAGGCGAGCAGGGACTCGAGCAATATATCCAAGAAGGAAGATTGCATATGCTTAATTCGGAGGGATTTATCGTTGAGGGGGAGAACTACAACAAGCTATGGTGCATTAGTTGATTATTATGACGATACAGAGAATTTGAAGTTTGTCTTTCAAATCTGAAGTTTCAGAAGATCGAGTTTCGGGTATAGCAATTAAAATTTTGTTGTCTCGAAATTCTTTTTCAGTGTATTTGCAGAGAAGTCAATCCAAGGGAAGGATTTCTAAGTAAAAGACTGAAGTGTTCAAGACAAAAGCTAAGATCATCAGGTTTTTATAATATATATTTATATAGTAATTACAGATGATGATAGCTGTATTTTTATTAGTTGAAGATCTTAGATATAGAATATGAAAGATTATCAACTTCATACTTGTAAAACCTTAGACATAGACATAATGTGAATGTAGGAGGTTATGAAAAACCTTAAACATAGACATTAGGTGAATGTGAAAGGTTATTGACTATGTAATACCTTAGACATAGAAATGTAATGTTTGGATGTAAAAGGTTACGTAGTTAATATTTTTATGCCTTAGACATAGATATATCGTTTAAATTTGAAAGATTGTCAAATATATTTTGAAATCTTAGAAATAGAAACGTTTATATGAATGTGAAAGAAGTTGTTATATTGATTATCTAGATCATATAGTTTTGAAAGGTTTTCAGATAAATATGACGTAGTTAATCAATACTATGTGTAAAATTTAGATGTTTCTTGCTCTGATTATATGATCATAGTTATGTATCCCAGTCATAAATTGAGGGGGAGTACATAAGAATGATAGTGGTTATATTGATTAATCATAGTTATACATCCTATCCATAAAATTGAGGGGGAGGTATTTCATATTTCCAGGAAGTTTGTTGATCAATTATTCAGAAACTTTGATAAAATTTGATTTTAAAGTGTGCAGGAGGTATTTACGACCTCGTAATTGAATATGGCAGAATGCGACCTCGCAATTGGTCAATTGGGCCAAGTTCAATACGACCTCGTAATTTGGTGGGCCGGGTTGACCCAAGCCCATTCGGGTCGAGTGGGTATATAACCCAATTTAACCCTAATACGACCTCACAAAATTAAAATCAATTTCAGAGCTTTACGACCCCGAAAATACGACTTTGCTACCCCGTTTGAGATTTGATATATACAATTAGATCGAGTGTTTTTGAGTGATATATTTGTGATCCTCGTGAAATACTGAATCTAGGTATACTATCTAATCGTCCTATAGTTAACCATGCAACAAGAAAATCAAGAAAATAGAGTTCGAAATTTTCGAACTAGGCTTTTCAATTTTCATTCGATTTTGATGTTTTTGGTTAAAAATAAGGGTTGGGGTATGTTTATCGTTTGAATACAAGTGTATAGAAACGATTTTTACAAGTTTTGGTTGGGTAAATCACGATTTCGTGTTGGGGAAGATGAACAGTGCGACAGACTCGCATTTGGGGTTTTGCTAGCCCAGATTTGCGACCTCGCAAATGTCAATTTATTTTGACTTTGTTGACTTCCAGAATACGATGTCAATTTACAACACGGGCCAAATACGTGGCCAAATTGGAAAATACGACCTCGTATTTTAAAGTTTGGTTGACTTGTATTTTGACCTTGAAATACGACTTCGTACAGAGATACGACCTCGTATTTGACTTAACAGATTTTCAAAAGTTTATAAATATTTGAAAATGAGTTAATTGATGCTTAACTAAATTACAGAGATAATTTATGTTAATTATATTTTAACTTAATTACAGAGATAATTTAAGTTAATTGTATAGTATGTGCATATGAATTTTTGTGTCATATTGAGTAATTAATTATTTGTTATTGATTATAGAAATGGCAAGAGAATTTGTATCAGGTCATAACTTTGTGATCAATTTGGATGAGAATCAAGATGGAACAGAATATTATCATGACATTTTCAGGTTTTTGAAGCGGTCAAGAATTCACCATATTCTTACTCATTCACCAGTGCTTTATGAGTCATACCTAGTAGAGTTTTGGGAAAATGCAAGACCATTAAGTTCTCTACTCAGGATCTTATTGATATCTTGAGTTTAGGTACATTAGATCAAGAAGGAGGAGAGAATGGATCTACTACTTTTAGTAGAGAGGTCATTGTTGGAGGATTTACTAGGATGGGATATGCTGATGACTTGAATGTGGGAACATTGAAGAAGCGCGGATTCTTTGGAAGATGGAGATACTTAGCGCATGTATTGTTGGTTAGTTTGTGTAGTAGAAGAACCGGATGGGATACGCTTAATCAAGAATCTCAAGCTCAGATGGTTGGTCTGGTATACAACAAACCATATAGTTTCTCTAAGTATTTCTTCAACGAATTAAGGAAGCAAACAACTGCCAGACTAGGGCATAGGTTTATGGTTTATCCTAGATTCGTTATGATGATCATTAATCATCATATTCCTAATCTGTCGGCTACAGAGAAAGTCCTGAAAGTGACATCTTTAGTGGGAAAGGCATATGATGAGCTCAAGCATCGCTTTAGTGGTGATCCCGATGCTCAATATGTACCCTTGTTTGGAGCTCTAGTGGATATTAACTTTAATCCACCTACAGCTGAAGAGTTTGCCAGATTCAGGACTGAGATTGTTCCACATGAACCAGTCGCTAATCCAATTCCTCTACAGATGGTGATGCCAGATGAGGCAATGCGCAACATAGAACAACCACAGGTTCAAGGCACAGAAGAGGTGATAGATGAGAGAGATGTGGTTCTTGAAAAAGAAGCAAAAGCACATGAAGATACTGTTGATCATGCTGCTAGTGCTTCCGAAGATGCTTCAAAGAAAGTTCCATCTGATCAAAGTCTGAAAAGGAAGCGAACAGAGTCTTCTAAGAAATCTGAGGTGCCAGAAGTTGAAGAGGTACCTGTTCAAAAGAAGAAAACTGTTATTAAATTGAAAGTGAAAGAGAAAGCTGCTGCTAGTGGAGTAGATAAGAATGTCAAAGCTCCAGAAGCATCAAGCAGAGTTCCTGAACAAAGGTCTAGGAGATCAGTTGAATCACATGCAAAGACAGTGATACCAAGAAGATCTCAGAAGACAACTGTAAATCTTGAAAGGCCATCTACAACTCATAGAATGAAGGATTCAGTGCCTAATCCTGAACCAAGAACTGAAGCGACTACACGTCAAGTTCCTATATTACCACCAGTGTTTGGTATGGCTGACATGAAAGGAAAGATGACGGTGTTAGAGGCTAGAGTTAATGGTTTGTTTGATGAGTTGGAGAAACAAAATAAGAACCATGAGAAAGAGATGCAAAAAAGCAAAAGGAAGTTGAGACGTTAAAGAAAGCTCTTAATGATGAAAGAAAGAATCATCAAGACTTTATTAACAGTCTCATGTCCAACTTTGACATGGTTCGTTGTGAAGCTACTAAGGCAGAAAGCTCGGCTACTAGAGCGAATAAAGGAGTAGTTAGAGTAGCTGAACAGATGACTAAGATTGCTGATGTCATGCTGGATTGTGTGATGCAATCTGATTTGAATAAGTTGATTGAGAAATTTTTGAGTGAGAAGAAATTGTTGCCAGATCTAGGCTGTAAGCGTGATGAGCTTTCGAAAAAGAAAGATGATGATTCAAATCAAGACCCTGATGCAGCAAAAGATAAAGGCAATAAGCATCAAGAGGATCTGACCAAGGCAATAGAGTCTCTGAATGAGATTGCAACTGGTATGGTAGGGTCTTCTAAGACAACTGATGCTGTGCGGGAAGAAGGTGAGATAATCTATGGTGATGAGAGCTGGATGGATATCGTAGAAGTCGATATGCCAGTTACAGCTTCAAGGCTTGTGGATAAAGATGTTGAGCGCAAAGGGTTTAGTATTGATGACTTCAGAGCTAAGCTTGATAGAATGGACAAGTCTGAACAAGTCCAAGATCCTGAAGCTCCAGTCATGCAAGAACCAATTGCTGAAGATCCTGATGTGTAACATACAGAGCCTGTTACTAGACCAGATTGGGTTATTACTTGGAAGAAAAACATGGCTAAGTATGAGGCATCACATAAACCTATCAAGTATAAAGACAAGATTCAGGGAGAGAAGGTTGAAGCCTACGCCACTACTGCATGCTCAAGAATCGTGAGTTCATTGGGATGATGAGTTGAGACTTCTCATTATCAGGAGAACAGACGGAGTGCAGTATTTGGACTATAACGAAGAAGCCATCAACTCACTTACTGATGTTGATTTTTGGTGCTTAGCTAGGCTAGAACTAATCAATCCTAGTGGATCTGAGTTTGGAAATTATATTGCTAGGTCTATGGCGAAAGATATGAAGATCAAGGATCCATCTCAGAGAAAGTATCATCCACAGGAAGGCAAGATGGTCAAGGATAAATCGAAGATAGATCCGAAGACAAAAAAGGCCTGTTGTTACTTTGAAGTATGAGCCGACCAAGTTTGCCAAAGAAGTGCCTTTGAAGAAATTCAAGAAGGACTTATTGGATAATATGATAGGCTGGTACTTTGATAGTAAGACGTATGAAGCTGTGATGTATGGTGATCATTACTATGAGATTGTGAGGATTTATGAGCCTTTGCATCTAGTGAACTTCTGTAGGAAAGATCTGCTGAAGCTGAACAATGTTAATATTTGGTTTCCAAAAGATTTCAGGGTCCAGCGCTGCGATATAGAAATGCAGTGAGTTTGTGCTTGAAGATTGGCTTACATTCAGACTGTGATTTTTATAAGGCTGCAGATGATTCAGAGGAAGTTCAGAAGAAGAAGAAGGCTGATAAGAAAAAGCAGAGGAAGTAGATTGATGACAAAGACAAGACAAAGAGATAGGTATGTTAACGTCTAGAAGCTATTGCCAAGGGTGCACATCTATGTCAATAGCAGTCTAGATTGTTTGGGATTATATTGTTATATGTCTTTCTAATGTGATTGTCATTAATGAACTTAGTATTATGCATAGAATACTAGATTAAGTTTAAGTATTGAATGTGTAATAAATCTGCTAAGGGTGAAATGCGACCTTGCATTTCACATAGGAAATACGACCCCGTATTTGCAGGGTTAAATACGAGGCCAATCACAGAATGCGACCTCGCATTAGTGACGGGCTGGGCTGGATTTGCGAGGTCGACTCGCTGAAGCCCATGTCGGGTGTTTCCTATAAATACCGAAACCTAACAGAGATTAGGGTTGAACATTTGTCGAAATTTCGAGCATATTTGTGCAGGTTAAGTCGTCAAAGCTTGTTCCGCTAGCCTAGAGAAGATCTGCGAGGCAGCAGATGATCTGAAGGCTTATTGTTGATCACCAAGTTATAGTGAGGGATTCCGCACCTCAAGATAACTGAAGCAAGCTATTAACGATCCGTACCAGGGGACTTACAGTTTTATTATAAATGGTTGATTAAATTAAATGAAAAAGAAATTAAAAAAATTTGGGAGGGTTGAGAAAGTTATGAATGATGCCTAAAGAAATTTTGAAGGGATGTCGTCTCTTAGTCGCTCCATACTCCTTAGCTTAAGAGATAGTAAGCTCTATTTGGTTATATATATTCTATTTATCTTAAAATAAGTGTTCATTTTTTAATTTTGACATGTCTTAATTAAATTTCTACTTTTAAATATAGTACAAAAAATTTATAATTTTACTCTTACATTGAGCTTGAGGGGGTATATACTAGTATACATATGTGTTACACTAGAATGGTACCTGCGCGATTGCGACGGTGTAATGGTTGGGGTGTGCGGTGGTGGCGCGAAGGTTGAAATTGATTGACGGTGGCGATTCTACTTTTAAATATAGTACAAAAAATTTATAATTTTACTCTTACATTGAGCTTGAGGGGGTATATACTAGTATACATATGTGTTACACTAGAATGGTACCTGCGCGATTGCGACGGTGTAATGGTTGGGGTGTGCGGTGGTGGCGGCGGATTGGTGGTGGCGGCGGCAATTGGTGGTGGCGGCGGTGGCATTGATTGACGGTTTCAGCAAATTAGTACAATTAGTTATCACAACTTCACATAAATTTCTAGAGGTGTATTTGGTAGACTATGGAAAATTCAATAAATGTATTTTTAACTTTAAAGGTGAATTTCATTAATATGCACAAAGAATTACAACTGTACAAAGCAATAATAGAAACAAGAATACATCCATGACACAAATTCCTACTCTATACCATACAACCAAAAGACTCAAATTCAAAAGTCTTCACTGCAAATATAACCAGCAACCTCCAAATGCCAAAACTACTCTGCAAGTTCAAACCAGCAAGCTCCACATTAGTGTTAGAATGGGACCAAGAAACGTCATCTTTCACCGCTCTCTATTCCCATTCGCATACACTAACATAGCAGCCTGCAAATTATCCAACCATTCTTTCCTTTATTCAGCAACAGCTACCAAATTATTATCCTTCCATCTTAAATTCCATCTTCCAGACACAGTATTCACATTCTTAGAATTCTTAACACTTATAGACATCATTTTATACCTTACGTTCTCCTTTATCAATCTGCATAGAACATCTTCACTCCTTTCTTCCTTCTTAAAAGTTCTCAAATTCCTTTCTTGTCACACAAAATATACAGTTGCAGCCAGCACCAACTTGCTAATAACAACTGCAATATTATTCTGAGTTCTCTTGGCAGCAATTCTCCCAATTACCTCAAACATTCTTGTACTTCCACTTAACATAGGAGAACTTTCAATCATACTTTTCCAGACCTTCATTGCATACTCACATTGAAAGAACAAATGTTCATGACTATCTACTCCTTTTTTACACAGAGCACACTTAAGAGTTTCATTCTGCTGCCATTTCATCATCCTATCTTGTGTCATTAATTTTCTCTGCACAGCCAGCCACAAGATGAAAGCATGCCTTGGCACCATATGGCTAAACCATATTACACTCTTCCATTCCACTTTAGCCCAATCTTTTCTTAAATCCTCCCAAGCTTGTTTTGTACATAAATTCACCAAAATATTTTGTTTAGTAACCCATTTTACATTATCTTTCCTATGCTCCTGCAAATTAGGAACATCAATATATCTCAAAAATTCATATTTATCCAACCACTCCTCTGGCCACTTCCATCTACCATCATTAATCATATCTGCCACTGTCATATCATCTCTGAATCTTTCCTCAAAAATAGATCTTCTAGTAATTTTGTCACACAAAGGACCAGCTGCACACCATTTATCATACCACAATGAGATCCTCCTACCATTTCCAATCTCATATCTAACATAATCTCTAATCTTATCCCTTAATTCAATCATTATTTTCCAACCCCAACTGTCTTGTTTATCCACTGAAACAGCCCATATACTAGAATTCTTTAATTTCACCACATTCACCCATTTGGCCCAAAGGGAATCATTATCCTCCAAAATTTTCCAAAACTGTCTAACTAACAAAACTTCATTCCACTGTTTCATATCCTTTATCCCCAGCCCACCTTGATCTTTAGGCTTACATACATTTTTCCATGCCACTCTAGCTTTTCCTTTTGCAGATTCACCAGCATTCCATAAAAAGCTTTTAAACAGTTTCTCAATTTCCTTGATCACTGTACTAGGTAACATGTACACAGATGCCCAATATATTTGCATTGAGGCCAAAACTGAGGAAATTAACTGAATTCTACCAGCATAGGATAAAACTTTATTTCTCCAACAGTCAATTCTGCTCTTAACTTTGTCAATGAGCACTTTACAATCAGCAACACTCAACTTCTTGGCTAATAAAGGCACCCCCAGATATCTAACTGGAAGCTTTCCACATTTAAAAGGCATAATTTGCAGAATCTCTGCTTTATCCCTCTCAGCCATGCTTCCAAAGAAAATAATGCTTTTACCCAAATTAGGAATTAAACCAGAAACCTTAGAGAATTCATCCAGACTTTGCTTAGAATAAAAAAATATATAATTTCTTAAAGCAATGAGGTAACTCTTTTTATAAGTAATATAGATATAAATTTCTTAAAAAGTATTACTTCTTAACTAGAATTGCGTTAGCTCGACTTGATAAGTTTTCTATTTTCGTCCAAGTTTGTTAACTAAACTATAGATTTCCTCAATTTGTTGTACCAGATAAGAAGTACCATGAAATGAAGTTAATAACATTTATATACATAAGTTTTTGGTCGTTCCATTTGTTTTAAGTACTAGGGGGGGGGGGGGGGGGGGGAGGGGGGGGGGGGGGGGGGGAGGGGGGGGGGGGGGGGGGGGGGGGGGCAGAAAGAATTTCTTAGATGATGAATTTGTGGTAGTATGCATAGTTACATCGTTTATCAATATTATAAGCTTCTTGATTTTAACAACTTGATTTTGTTTTAATCTAGAGTCATGTATTCTATATAAATATATGTGTTTGGGTCAATCTATATATCTATATATATGTACTTGCATCAAGAAATGCTACTATAATACTTTAACAACATGTTGAGAACTTCTATACCACCTTTTTTCTGGTCTGTTGGATTTTGTTTTTCTCTTCTTTTGGGAGAGGAGTTCTTGTTCTTGAAAGAAGGAAAAACTAGAAAACGACTAATCAAAAGTGGTAGGTTTTAAAGAGTCTTTTCGTCAAGAGAAACAATTAGGAAAGATATTATTTTATATAAGGGAAATTTTCTTTTGTTTAATCTTAGTAATTATTTTGGATTGATGCATGACTACATATGAATTATTTTTCAGAACAAATTAGCTTATAGGAAGACTTTCTGAATATAAAAGTTAACTACGTTGATCGGTGATGATTATCGGCTAGTGCTTAAGAATATTTTAAATGGTTGTATATATCATTTTTGTGAAAAAACAAATCTCGGTTGGCCCTTTTGTTCGAGTATTAGTTGATTTTGATGGGGATGGAAATTTTATATTATATAAAAACTGAACTTAGGATAAATGGATAATACATGTAGAACTACAACCGAGCTGAGCTGAGCCGAGCCGAGAGCCTGACAATGCTTTAGCTCGACAGATAAAATTTGAGTAGACTCTAGCTTGGCTCAATAACTCAACGTGTTTTCAGTGTGCAGGCTCGAATTTGGCTTGATTATGGTTTGAATAAGGTTCAAACACACTCGACTCAAAAGGTTCAATAATATATATATATATATATATATATATATATATATATATATATATATATATATATATATATATATATATATATATATTATATATATATATTATATATATATATATATATATAATATATATATATATATTATATATATATATATATTATATATATATATATATATATTATATATATATATATATATATATTATATATATATATATTATATATATATATTATATATATATATATATATTATATATATATATTATATATATATATTATATATATATATATATATATATATAATATATATATATATTATATATATATATTATATATATATATATATATATATTATATATATATATATATAATATATATATATATATATATTATATTTATATTTAATTATATAAAAAAAATAAAAACAAATCTTTTTATCCTTAAAACTCTCCCAAAAATATTATTATATATATACAATCTAGGAAAAAACATTCACGAATTCTCAACAAAAAAAAAGGTTCGACTACCTCACGAATTTTATATATATATAGGGATTGGTTATTGTAAAACAAGTTTTAAAGTAAAACAAATAAGACAATATTTTGATCTTTATATCATGATAAAATTGATGCACGAAGATTCACGAAGCACAAGTATATATATTGATGCACGATGATTTTCAGAGAAAAAAACTTATTATTTTATTTGTTTTACTTTAATATTTATTTTATTTTAACCTAAAATTTATATATATAATATAGATATATTATAATTATG
This sequence comes from Erigeron breviscapus, assembly GCA_034093135.1. Lineage (NCBI taxonomy): Eukaryota > Viridiplantae > Streptophyta > Magnoliopsida > Asterales > Asteraceae > Erigeron > Erigeron breviscapus. The sequence goes on along the minus strand of CM067168.1, from coordinate 65,469,299 downwards.
AGTCAAAGTTAACTTAGCGATAACATAACTTCTAAAATAAATAATTTTTAAATATAAGGGCCCTGTTCTTTTTTTTTAGTCATTAAGTGCTGAGTATTAAGTGACTGAATGTATAAATAATGTTTGTATGTATTAAGTTAAAAATAATAATTGACGGTTATTTTTGTTTATTAAGTAAAAAAAAAATATAAAATTTGACTGAATGTATTAAGTTCTTAATTATTAATTCTATTAAGTAAAAAAAAAGAAACTAAGCTAAAATTAGTATTATTTTAATTATTATTATTATTATCTATATTATAACTAAAAGAGAAGGTTGGGGGTACAATTGTCACCCCTAATCTTCCTCCTTGAGCCTAATTCTCCAACCTAATTAATCCTTTATTTTTCTATATTTTTTTAATTAAAATTTTATAGGCCGACCTATATGCTTATTCTATTAAAAAATAAAAAACAAATCTTTTTATCTTAAAACTCTCCCAAAAATTATTATATATATACAACCTAGGAAAAAACCCTCATGAATTCTCAACAAAAAAAAGGCTTCGACTACCTCACGAATTCACAACAACAAAAAAAGTTTGACTTACTCAACAAATAAAAAGGGTTTTTTTTATATATTTTGTTCATGTTTAATCATTATTATTTGACATTGAATTATTATGTTATTATTATATTCATCTCTTTTAATTTAGTTTGTTGTCCATTATAGGTTCATTATGGCTTCTTCTTCAACTACAAAAAATAAGACCACGTTAGTTCATCTTGAAGATCTTAAGCCAACACATGTTAACCATCATCTACGACTCTGTGTTGTGCATGTATGGACTGTTTCGGATTGGAACAACCCGAATAAAATCAAAACATTCGAGATGGTCTTTGTTGGTAAATTGGTATAATTTTTTAAAAGTTTTTACTATATCTGCATATTTATTTTTGGGCTTTTTTTCTAAACATGTTGCATATTTGTTTTTGGGCTTTTTTTCTTTCTTTGGACACACATATAAATATATAACCTAAGAAAAAGGGGTAAAATTTGTATTTGGTTACAACTTCAAAAGATCGAAAGATCCAACTGCTTTTCTTCACCTCTTCAATCATCTGACATCTTTCCTTCTTTCTTTCTTCAAACTGCAAATTTTTTTTTAACTAATCATTACAAATTAATAAACAAAAGTAAGGAACTTGCCAATAAAAGTTGAAAAAAAGGGGTTAACTGGAATCGATATTGATATGGAGTTAATCTTCATATGTTTCGTTTTTAATTTGTAAGTTTTTATTTATTCTTGATGCATTCCACACAATTTTCGTCCAATTTTCATTATTCCCTTTGATATATATATTTTGAGACTACCCGGCCATCGGACGGGGCTGAAGACTAGTAAAGAATATAGAAAAGTAGACATTACTATATTAGTAACAAAAGTTTAAATATCTCAGATACTTGAACAAGAATACAAGATGAATTTAACTCGGCGTGAGCATGTAGCTTTTAGTCATAATTTTTGTAATTTTAAAGAGACCGAATTTACTGAAATACCCTTATATTTTATAATATATTTATATTGATATAAATTGGGGTTGATTATTATAAAACAAGTATTAAAGTAAAACAAATAGGACAAGATTTTGATCTTTAAATCATGATAAAATTGATGCATGAAGAATCACGAAACACAAGTACATAACTGATGCACAATGTAACATTTGTGATATTTGACTCTTTGACCCCGTGTGCAATTTAACTAATTATTTAGTTAATTAATATATTTGAGAACGACTTGGAGATCATTTAAGTGCAAAATGTTCATATAGATCAATTTATCCTTAATTGAAGACTTATGTGCTAGTCGAGGTCATTAGTTAGTGCTAAGTCTTTTACTTTATGATGACATTTAAATTTACTAGTAATGAAATGGATCCTCCATGGGTTGATACCCAACCCATGACCCATCTTGGTGACCCAACCTTATCCACCCTCTCATTCTACCACTCATTCTCTTATCTTATCTCTCTCTATCTTAAATGCAAGAGCAAAAATACTCTCAATCTCTCTCTCTCTAAATTCATGTCACATTTATGGTGATTTAGTCAAGATTGGTGGTAGATTAAGCATTTATATCATCAATTATATATCATATCAAAAAATTGAGTCTTCAAGTGCAAGAAACCTATTCATCTAGCTATAATTTTCGGATTTGCTCATTCAAGGGGATTCCTGGTAAGTATCTTCACTCCATAATCTTTATTTTGTCATGATAAGCATGTTTCCAAGTCAAATCTCATGAGACTAGGTCAATTTCGGGTCAAATGGACTTGTGGGTCAAGTTTAGGGTTTTATTAGGGTTTGTGAAGCTCTTGAACGATTTTGAGCAAGGGGTGTTAATAAGTGTACATTGTGTGTGGGTTTTGTCCATTTATGTTCAAAAATGATTTAAAAGTGTCCTTAAGCAACTAGAAGTCAAAAATCGAAATGTAGGTGTTCGTGGGTTGTTCATGGCCGAATTTAATCATGAATTTTGTGTAATGGATCAAGTCTTGTAATGGATTATGCTTGGTTGAAGTTGAAACATGTTATGTGTGTCAAACATTGAGTATATCAGCTGCCAAATTGACTTTTATGTTAAGCAAATGAGTGCAAATGAGTTTTGGGTCGATTTTTGCATCAAAACCTGCTGCTGGTGTGTTTGTGCAGAACCCGGCGTAAGATACGCCCAAAATGGCGTAGCTTACGCTGCCCTCTATCTTCATTACGCCAAAATGGCTCTGTCTACGCTAGAAAACCTTGAACCAGACGCCAAAATGCACATTTGTGAGCCACCGTAACCTACGGTGCTCCTCACCGTAACTTACGCCCATAGAACCTTGCCCAGCGTAGCTTACGCCTCCCTCACCGTACCTTACGCCCATTCAGAAACTTACCAGCGTAACCTATGGTGGTTCAGACCGTAAGTTACACCCCTCTCTAAAGTACAATATCCTGTTTTGTATTCTAGCTTAAGTTCTAGCTTCCTTGGATCGAGTTGAACATTTAAACGAGTCCTTTCTCGTCTCCTAAAGTATCCTACTCGAGTCATGATACTTATTCAAAGTCATTGATGCAGGGATAATTTATGCTTTTGACTAAATTACCGGGATAATTTTAGTTGTGTATGTTATGCATATGAATTTTTATGTCTACTTGAGTAATTAATTATTTGTTATTGATTACAGAAATGGCAAGAAATTTCATAGCAGGTCATAATTATGTGATGAACTTCGATGATATTTGCTTTCTTCCGAAGATCAAGGATTCATCATGTTCTTACACATTCTCCAGTTATATATTTAGATTATCTCAGAGATTTCTGGAATAATGCTGACTGTGTGAAGGCAGGAGATGTGTATATCTTTCATACCATAGTTGCTGGGCAGCAGATACAGTTCACAGCTGCTGACCTCATTAACATTCTTAATCTGGGCACAGTTGAACAAGAAGGTGGTGCTACAGGTCTCACCAAGTTCAGACATGAAGTCATTCAAGGTGCTTTCAGAAGAATGGGGTTTGCTGCAGATATGTCAAGTAAAACTCTGTTCAAGAAGGGTTTTTATGGCAGGTGGAGGTATCTTGCGCATGTGTTGCTGGTCAGTTTAAGCAACAAGAAGTCTGGTTATGATACATTAAACCAGGAAGCTCAAGCACAGATGGTGGGCTTGGTATTTAACAAGCCATACTGTTTCTCTAAATTCTTTTTCGATGAGATGAAGAAACAAATCACAGCCACAGGAAAGAGGAGATTTTTGATGTATCCTCGGTTCGTGATGATGATAATCAATGCTCGACTTCCAAATCTACCTGCTGTAGGAGAAGTGAAGCAAGTGATCTCGATCATCCGACATGGTTATGATGAGTTTGTGTCTCGATACTAGAATGATCCAAATGCACAAGATGTAGCATTATTTGGTGCAATCGTAAATGCTAACTACATAGCACCTACTGATGGGGTCATATCAGCTTATGAAGGACCTCAGCCAGAGGATGGTGAAGCTATTGAAGATGAAGCTCATCCAGAGCAGCTTCATGATGTCGTAGTTGAAGGTGATGTGCTGATTGAGCCTGAAGTTGTTGTACAGGTTGCAGATGATGTGATAAACCAACCTGGAGTCAATCCTGAGATTGTAGATGATTTATTGGAGCAAATGGCTGATCCAGAGGGTGATATTGCTCAAGTGCAAAGGTACAATGCCAATGATGATGACCTAGTAGATGTGGACCTTGACCGGGACATAGATGATGATGTAGCTGGAGCTGCAGTCGGTTCTGAAGCTGCAAAGGTACAATGCCAATGCTCATGATACTTATTCAAAGTCATTGATGCAAACCAAAGGTCCATCAAAGTTAATTGAGAATATATTTGTTTATATATTGATAAGTACATGTATGTAATGATAGGTGGTGATCGTTTGGCAAATAATTGACGTTCTAGCTCATTCTAAATTCGATAAATCAAGGCAAAGGTGAGTTTTCGTAGCTTCCCTTTCTCTTTTATGAGTCGGGCTGAAAAGTGTACTTTCGTTTATGATGACATTTGTGTATTGAATGTTTGTTAGATGGATTTGTTGACGTGCAATTATGTGGTTGTTATATGATTATTGTATGTGCATGTTTGGGTGTTTACTAGGTTAGTGGTGTATATATGGAAGACGGTAATACCTTTGAAAGGTTGTACATATGGTGGGAAGGCTGCGGGTGACCCTATATATAAGCATCTATGGCTTCTCAAAAGTATTATTGTACGAAGTATATACACATGGTGTTTTGGTAATGTGTGGACATTGATGGTCATTGAAGAGCAATTGGTGATGTGTTGAGAACAATGATGGACATGAGGGACATGATGACAATGTAAACGGGCACTTTAAGTGCTTGATGGCATTTGTAAGTGCACATCTATGTCAATAGCAGTCTAGATTGTTTGGGCTTATATTGTTATATGTCTTTGTAATGTGATTGTCATTAATGAACTTAGTATTATGCATAGAATACTAGATTAAGTTGGAGTATTGAATGTGTAATAAATCTGCTAAGTGTGAAATGCGACCTCGCATTTCACATATGGAATACGACCCCATATTTGCAGGGTCAAATACAAGGCCAATCACAGAATGCGACCTCGCATTAGTGACGGGCTGGGCTGGATTTGTGAGGCCGACTCGCTGAAGCCCATGTCGGGTGTTCCCTATATAAACTGAACCCTAACAGAGTTTAGGGTTGAACATTTGTCGAAATTTCGAGCATATTTGTGCAGGTTAAGTCGTCAAAGCTTGTTCCGCTAGCCTAGAGAAGATCTGCGAGGCAGCAGATGATCTGAAGGCTTATTGTTAATCACCAAGTTATAGTGAGGGATTCCGCACCTCAAGATAACTGGAGCAAGTTATTAACGATCCGTACCAGGGGACTTACAATTGGTATCAGAGCCTCTTGGTTTAATACCGGAAGGTTATAGCTTGTTGGTGATAGACAACATCGGTTTAGGGTCGTCTAGCCGTGATTCTTTCACGGAGTTCTCAACCGAAAACATTAGTATTGAGATCTGGTCGTCTAGCCGTGATTTTTTCATGGAGTTTACGACCGAAATCTTTATTTTTGAGATCTGATCGTGTGAAACTATATCAGATTGTGTTTTCCTCCTTACACGCTTTACAGTGTTAAAGCTTTGTAACGATGAAAACAAGATCTGATTAGTTTTGCATGTTGAGGCAGACCCAGATTCGTGGCCTTTTAGGTTAGGGACGAATTAGGGTTTCTGGAAAAGAAGAGCTGCTGTCGTTCAATGAAGATGCTGATCAGGATGTTTTGCTACCTGGTAGAATTACGACCTCGCAATTGGTCTTCAGAATTGCGACTTCATAATTAGTCATCTAGTTTACGACCTCGCAATTGTTTTTTTTATTGCGACCTCGTAAAGAACAAGTAAGTTGCGACCTCGCATATACAAGCAGCAGCAGTTCTAGTCCACACACTAAAGAGGAGTTCTTATGCGTTTCAAGTTGTTTAATCAGAAGACTTTAATCACAGAGTTGAAGAAGGTTATCTGAAGAAACATAGGGTAAGTTCCCGAGAGAAGACTCTTATGTTGTTGTTGTTGTAAATAAAAAAAAATGGGATGAATCATGAAGATTTGAAGTTTGGTAGCGTTCGAAAAATTTTAGGTCAATTTTCATCCGTTGTCGACGCGGATTTGGCGAAATTTTTTAGGAATTATCAAATTTTTCCTATGATCATGATATCCAAAGTTTACATGGAATTCAAAGTTTCATGAGAACATATTTTGGCGGCAAAAATTTGGAGGGAAATCAGGAGTACCTTCTATACCCTATCTTGGCATAAGAAAATCTCATCAGATTTACAGAAAGGAGAGAGTAGTAGTCTGACAATTACAGCAGTCGAAGGTGTTTTGGGTATTAGGGTTTTGAATTCAAGAGTATTAAAGGTTTCAGCATCGTTTGCGACCCCGCAGGCTCGTATTACCTCATCCAGCTCTATTTACGACCTGGGTAGCTAATTACGACCTCGCCAGTTCAATTGCGACCTCGTATTTCGTTTGCGACCTCGTGAGCTCTTTAAGACCTCACCAGTTCAATTACGACCTCGAGTAACTAATTGCGACCTCGTTTATTTTTTAACAGTTCGTGAACTTTACTAGCTCGAAGAAAATGACGTCTCAGTTACCCGCAAACTATCAAGCTTTGCTGAATCAATTAATTCTGATGGATCATGAAACCGGAAAGGCCAATTCACCGCCCAAAGTTGATAAGCCTAGTATTGCTTCTGGAAAATCTCCAAGTGGAAGGATTACTGCCTTCTACAGTGGAGAGAATAACAAGATGAAGATGTCAATGGATTCTGACAGCAACTTGATGTATGTAATTTCTCCGGAATCAGCCATGGTAGTGCAAAATGGGGTTCAAAGTAGTAGTTCTCCAAGCTCGGGTTACACAGGGATGCCGATGAGCATAAGATCTACTGAGGGACATTTGGGCATGCTTGCTTCCTTTGTGTCTGCTCATGAGAAGTTAATTGGAGGAAAACTAACTGATCCTGATTTGGTTAGGGAGGATTACAAGCAAGTTGATCCTGATGATTTGGAAGAAATGGATCTGAACTGGCAACTAGCTATGCTAACATTGAGAGTTCAGCGTTTCACAGATAGAACCGGAAGGAAGGTTGTGAATGGCAAAGTGGGGTTTGATAAAACCAAGGTGAAGTGTTTTAACTGTGATGGTTTTGGACATTTTGCTAGAAAGTGTCAGAGACCAAGACGGGATAACAATTCAGCTACAGGCCGTCAGAACTTCAATCAGAGTGGTTCTATAGTGAGTCAGAATTCAGGACATCAATATGCTAATACTGGGAATGAGTTAGAATCCAGGACATCAATATGCTAATACTGGGAACCGAAGCTCAGGAGATACGGACAGCTCGAGAGCTTTAGTTGTTCAATCTGATGGTACTTATAATTGGGGTTCGACTAGTACCGATGATCAGAATCATGCATTCATGGCAATAATTCACGACCTTGATGAAGAAATGAACGATCTTGCTGATAATTCATTTGATCCTATGGTATGTGCCAATGTTCATGGTAGTGTTCATCAGAGGGTAGAAGAGGAACCTGAATCATCAGAACCAGTAAGAGCCGAGAACGAAGATGTCGCTAAAGCTGAGACGAGCTTGATGGCACATCTTGAAGTTCTTGAACAGAAGGAACCACTAAGGAGAACTACAGGGTTATGGTTTGTCGATAGTGGATGTTCAAGACATATGACTGGTGACACGAGACTATCAACGAAGTTTATTCTTGTTAAAGGGTCTTATGTCAGCTTTGCAGGTCCCAAGGGCGGACGTATTTCTGGTATTGGAAAAGTCGTCAATGGGAAATTTAGAATGGAAATTGATCGACCCAAAGCCAATAAGGCTAGGGGTCCTTTAAAAAATTAACTGTTTATGAATGTGCAGGAGCTGCTAAGGAAGACCGCAGGTTTATGGTTTGTCAATAGCGGAAGCTCCAGGCACATTATGGAGGACAAGGGATTATTAACGGAGTTTACTTCTGTTAAAGGATCCTATGTCTATTTTGTGATTTTTTTTAAAAAAAAACAAAGTACTATAGAAGATCATGTTTAGATGATTATCTATAGCACAGATACTCATATTTTATGCTTTGTTGCTATGTTATTGGTTATGTTATATGTCAGTTCCAGAAGTGCACTAGTTTAATCACAGGGATGAATAAATTGGTGTTCTTAAAGAAGTAAACATCAGTGGATGTCTATTTTAGGGAAGAGATTGGAATACATGATAGCAAGTGAATGGTTGTTCACAGGCTCAGATGATTACGGTTAGATTTTCCTTTATACTTCCATAAAGATAGACAATGAATCCACTATATCCATTACCAATAATCCTGTTAAGCACAGTAGGACTAAGCACATAGACATAAGGTTTCATTTTATTCGTGATTGTGCTGAAAAGAAATTGATAGTCCTAGAAAAGGTGTCGAGTGACTTTAATTTAGCTGATTTGTTCACTAAGGCTTTCGACCGAACTCGTTTCGAGTTGTTAGTCCAATTGATTGGAATGAGAAATCTATAGTGACAGTGTCTCTCAAAAGGAACTTTGTAAAATGAGTCAGTGTTTGTGTCGTAATGTATGTGTGTCATATAGTGTCAGAAAAACAAAATAAAAATCAAAAAAATCAGAAAAGAAAAAGAAATATAATAAAAAGAGTAAGGTCACTGCATCAAGACGATTAGACGTGATGATACTTTAGCTTTTAAGCCTACTTAAGTGTACCTTAAAAATGATCAGTTCAGTGATACCATTATATGATGTATCGGTAGGCACAAAGTACCAAGGTTTCCTTATAATCTGAACTTAAATGTATACAATGTTCTTATGGGAAACGTATTCAGATATATGACTGAGAATGCTTGTTCTTAAAATAGACAAGTCCTTTAAATCTTATGAAAGATCTTGCATTGTAATTATGTATATTTGGTCTTTATATAGAAAGTCTCTGGTACATATATGTGTATGTATTGCTTTTTCGGATGTATATTTGTGACAAGATATGCAAATATCTAATAAATCAGTTGAAAATATGAAGCTAATGTGGCCTTTGAGATTCGAACAAGTAAGTCCTTGGGGTGTCTTTGTATACCTAGCCTACCTAAAGCTTCCAACTTGGGATAGGTTGTCAGAAAGTTCGCTACATGGGTCTCATCGAAAGTCATGGGTTTTCATAAGTGCTTAAAATAATGTCACAAATATGCAAGTACTTGGCATTATGCAATGTTGAGTATATTTCCGTACGTGAGTCAAGTTAAGTCGCTTTGCGCGTGAGGAATCACCAACCTGTCACCGCTGACTTGATTCTTAAAGACTTTCTCACTTTACTCACCAAATGTCTTAATCTTAGTGCTTGTGTCGATTGTGAGAGTGTATCTGAATATGGGGCACATAAGTCGCAAATGTGATTAAGTGACATATTAGGCTACTCGGGTTGCATGGTGACTGTCCTTGGCCAGGGTATGTCGAAAGTGTCACAAACCAAAAAGGAGACTGGAAGTACCGAGTGTTTAAGAGGACAAACATATTGGTAATCGTTTTTGGATCACTATTCATAACTAATAATAAGAGAATTACTTCTCGCTAGTAGGCTTATGTAACATGCTAATCTGATCTAATCTGCAGTAACTTTAGCTCTTATATATGTGTTATTCGTTTATGTTCAGTGTATGTGTGTGTGTGTGTTTGTGTTTTTCGTGAAATGTTTAAATTTTTATTTGTATTGTATTGTTTAAATAAAAGTTCCTATTGCACGAGAGACAGAGTCAGAATAGAATCTAGTTTCCAAGAGGACTCAACTATGTTCTATGGAACACTGAATGAACGAGTAGGGTAGTTAAGCAATAGTGTTGTGATCAAAAGCTAAAAGAAAGTATGTCATATTAACAGAATATGGGTTTAAGGAAAAGAACACAGAGTTGTTGATTTCAATAAACAGATATTGAGTTAATGCCTTTGTTTTGATTCTTAGAAAGAAGATTTTTTTTTAAGAATGAACACAGAGATGTTCATAGTTTTGAATTTTATCTTTAAAAGAATCATTTTATATCTTAGAAAGAAGATTTTCATTAGAATGAACACAGAGTTGTTTATAGTTCTGAATTTGATCTTTGAAAGATTTTTGAAACAAAAAGATTTGGAACAGAGATTCTAAATAACTTTGATATGCTATGTGCATAATTTGAAAGTGCTGACAGTGAATTATTTGACCTTAATGAGACTTAGGTTAATAATAGACTGTTAAGTATATTCATTTTATCTTGCTATTTTATTCATTTCTTCAGATTGTATGTTATTACTTTGAGAAGATTTGATGTGAGTGTTGAGATGTGCAGGACAACGGACATATATTCGTTTTTGTAGGTTGTTGAGCAAGATTTCACCACGGAAGCAAGATATGGATCATGCAAATCTATACTGAACAAAGATAAATACTAGTTTGATGAGGCTATCATAGGAGTATTTATAATTGTTATCTAGTTTAACCAAGTTGGATACTAGTTTGATGAGGCAATCATAGGAGTATTACATATGGTATCCATAGATGGGATTTGCATAATCAAATGTCATTTTGCAAAAGTATAAGAGATTAGGTTTCAGTTAGATGTTTTTACAGAGTTAAAGACAAGTGACTTTGGAAACGGAATCTATATAAGTTTGCATAACGAAGGATACTTTATTGGAAGACCTTAGTTCAGGTTATCCGTAGAATGATAAGACAGAGATCTTAAGATTCTAGATCTTGATAAGTATGTGTAGAATAATAAGACAGGGATCTTAAGATTCTAGAATTCTTTCTGATAAGTTGACGGATAAATAAGGAGTTTATAGGTCAATGATTTTGAACAATAAGACAGAGATCTTACGGTTTAGATTTTTGAACAATAAGAAGTTTAAGGTTCTTGAAGATTTGTAGTTCTGGACTAAGATAATGTCATATGTTTATGACTTATGATAGTGAAGAATAACAAATTTGGAGAAGAAAATGAAGAATGTAGTTCTAGATTAAGTCGTTACTATCAAATGTAATAGTGATGAAATAATGAAGAATAACATTATTATTTCTATCTTGTTTTAAGCTTGTATGTGCAGGTATTAGCACAAGGAAGCACAATGATTTATATATGTCTCCATATCTTCAAGACATTGAGACTTCGAGACATGATTTAGATTGCTTATGAAACAGGTTCCATGTTCCTGAAGTTTGTGATTCAAGTTTCAAAGTTTCTGGTTTTCATGGAGTCAACTAGTTCAGGATTGATTGTTGGAAATTCTACTTCTCTATTACATGTCGGTTATGCAAGGCGAGCAGGGACTCGAGCAATATATCCAAGAAGGAAGATTGCATATGCTTAATTCGGAGGGATTTATTGTTGAGGGGGAGAACTACAACAAGCTATGGTGCATTAGTTGATTATTATGACGATACAGAGAGTTTGAAGTTTGTCTTTCAAATCTGAAGTTTCAGAAGATCGAGTTTCGGGTATAGCAATTAAAATTTTGATTGTCTCGAAATTCTTTTTCAGTGTATTTGGAGAGGAGTCAATCCAAAGGAAGGATTTCTAAGCAAAAGACTGAAGTGTTCAAAGACAAAGCTAAGATCATCAGGTTTTTATTATTTGTATAGTATTTACAAGATGATGATAGCAATGTTTTTCTAGTTGAAGATCTTAGATATAGAAATAATTTTATTTTAATATGAAAGATTATCAACTATGTAAGTAAAACCTTAGATATAGACTTAATGTGAATGAAGAAGATTAAGAAAATCTTAGTCATAGACGTTAAGTGAATATGAAAGGTTATTGACTATATTATGCCTTAGACATATAAATGTCATGTTTGAATGTGAAGGGCTACATAGTTAATATTTTATGCCTTAGACATAGATATATTGTTTGAATATGAAAGGTCTTTGCTACCTTAGATATAGAAACATATATGAATGTGAAAGGTTTAAGCATTGATTATTTAGATCATATAGTTATGAAAACATGTCATAAATTGAGGAGGAAGTACCTAGTCAATTGTGTTTTCATAAGAATATGAAGTATCTAATCAATATTTTGTTCTATCATAGTTATGTATCCCAGTCATAAATTGAGGGGAGTACATAAGAATGATAGTGGTTATATTGATTAATCATAGTTATACATCCTAGTCATAAAATTGAGGGGGAGGTATAAGAATGAAGAATCAATTTTATAACTGGTTAGAAATATGGATTGTTGCAAGTGGTACAGATTCGGGAAAGCTAAATTCGAGAAAGTTTTGGAAAGATTGATCGTTGAAAAGTTAAAGAATTTTGTGTAAGTTTATTAATTTTTCAGGTTAAGACGAAGATCGAGGAAAAGATGAAAATTGGAAGTCTACAGGTTTGATCTTTTAAATTTTCATATTTCCAGGAAATTCGTGGTAATCGTTGATCAATTATTCAGAAACTTTGACGAAATTTTGATTTTAAAGTGTGCAGGAGGTATTTACGACCTCGTAATTGAAGATGGCAGAATGCGACCTCGCAATTGGTCGAATGCGACCTCGAATTGTGAAATTACGACCTCGTAATTAGATGGGCCGGGTTGACCCAAGCCCATTCGGGTCGAGTGGGTATATAATCCAATTTAACCCTAATACGACCTCACAAAATTAAAATCAAATTCTGAGCTTTACGACCCCGAAAATACTACTTTGCTACCCCGTTTGAGATTTGATATATACAATTAGATCGAGTGTTTTTGAGTGATATATTTGTGATCCTCGTGAAATACTGAATCTAGGTATACTATCTAATCGTCCTATAGTTAACCATGCAACAAGAAAATCAAGAAAATAGAGTTCGAAATTTTCGAACTAGGTTTTTAAATTTTCATTCGATTTTGATGTTTTTGGTTAAAAATAAGGGTTGGGGTATCTTTATCGTTTGAATACGAGTATAAAGAAACAATTTTTACTAGTTTTGGTTGGGTAAATCACGATTTCGTGTTGGGGGAGATGAACAGTGCGACGGACTCGCATTTGGGGTTTTGCTAGCCCAGATTTGCGACCTCGTAAATGTCAATTTATTTTGACCGGTTTGACTTTCGAAATACGATGCCGATTTACGACCATGGACTAATACGTGGCCAAATTGGAAAATACGACCTCGTATTTTAGAGTTTGGTTGACTTATATTTTGACCATGAAATACGACCTCGTACAGAGATACGACCTCGTATTTGACTTAACAGATTTTCAAAAGTTTATAAATATTTGAAAATGAGTTAATTGATGTTTAACTAAATTACAGAGATAATTTATGTTATGTTGTAAATTACAGGGATAATTTATGCTTTTGACTAAATTACCGGGATAATTTTAGTTGTGTATGTTATGCATATGAATTTTTATGTCTACTTGAGTAATTAATTATTTGTTATTGATTACAGAAATGGCAAGAAATTTCATAGCAGGTCATAATTATGTGATGAACTTCGATGATATTTGCTTTCTTTCGAAGATCAAGGATTCATCATGTTCTTACACATTCTCCAGTTATATATTTAGATTATCTCAGAGATTTCTGGAATAATGCTGACTGTGTGAAGGCAGGAGATGTGTATATCTTTCATACCATAGTTGCTGGGCAGCAGATACAGTTCACAGCTGCTGACCTCATTAACATTCTTAATCTGGGCACAGTTGAACAAGAAGGTGGTGCTACAGGTCTCACCAAGTTCAGACATGAAGTCATTCAAGGTGCTTTCAGAAGAATGGGGTTTGTTGCAGATATGTCAAGTAAAACTCTGTTCAAGAAGGGTTTTTATGGCAGGTGGAGGTATCTTGCGCATGTGTTGCTGGTCAGTTTAAGCAACAAGAAGTCTGGTTATGATACATTAAACCAGGAAGCTCAAGCACAGATGGTGGGCTTGGTATTTAACAAGCCATACTGTTTCTCTAAATTCTTTTTCGATGAGATGAAGAAACAAATCACAGCCACAGGAAAGAGGAGATTTTTGATGTATCCTCGGTTCGTGATGATGATAATCAATGCTCGACTTCCAAATCTACCTGCTGTAGGAGAAGTGAAGCAAGTGATTTTTGGAAGGTTGTAGATGTGGTGGGAAGGCTGCGGGTGACCCTATATATAAGCATATATGGCTTCTCAAAAGTATTATTGTACGAAGTATATACACATGGTGTTTTGGTAATGTGTGGACATTGATGGTCATTGAAGAGCAATTGGTGATGTGTTGAGAACAATGATGGACATGAGGGACATGATGACAATGTAAACGGGCACTTTAAGTGCTTGATGGCATTATACGGGTACTTCAAGTACTTGATGACATTATGGATGACATGTGGACATTTGAGGGACATTGTGTACAAGTGTGGAATCATAGAACTTGTTAGACGCTTAATTGATACCAAATTTCTCGTTCTTTATGCTTGCTTATGTGTTGGATGGCATTGGTACGTGATCTTGTCCTATCTTTCCTACGAACTCACCAACCTAGTGTTACCATTGTTTAGTACACTTTTCAGGTAATCAAGAGAACCCGAGAGCTTGATGTGCTTTGCTGGATGTTGGACTATGACCATGGATCCGTGATTCATTACCCGTTGATGGGACTTGCTTAGGATCATGAGCCATCTTTTGATATTATTTTGTAAATTCTTGATGGTTGTATGCTCCTTGTGCTTTTGTGACATTTTAATCTAATTGTTGGGTTCACGGAATCCTTTTAAATTCATATAGTCTCGTTCTACGATAATTCCATCTTGCGTCATGCTTTTCGGTGCATTTCGAGCCTAGCTCGGGGTGTTACACACAATGATTTTCGTGATTCACGGTGATTTTTAGTGAAGAGAAATCTATTGTTTTATTTGTTTTACTTTAATATTTGTTTTATTTTACCTGAAAACCTGTTAAGGAGAGAAGGGAGAGAAGATCCTATTGGCCAATCAGAACGCGACATGTGTCAAAATAAAAAAAAGTGCGGTGACAATTTTGTAAATAAATTTTAAAAAGCCACATGTCACGTTCTGATTGGTTCATAGGACCTTCTCTCCCTATAATATATTCTATATATATATATATATAACAACAAGTTCATATCAATAATAATTTTCAAGTTTTTATGGCAGCTTAATTTCCTATCCAAGTCTCTTAGTTCAAATCCCTTATTCCCTTAAATCCCTTTAGCACTTCATAATATATCCTACCAAAAACATCTAAAAACTATAAAAAAATAATAATAAATAATAATAATAATCATCCTTCGTCTTAGTCTCCGCTGTGCATATCTCTTGTATTCCTTAGTGCATAATCTATCTATCCTTCCGTTGTACCTCTGTAAGTTGTATATTTGCATTATGTATATGCAATAATGCATCTAACTTGTAAGGGTGGAATAAGGTGACACATGCATGATACTTGTATAGTTGTATTTCCTCATTCTCGTATCATTTTCTTTTGGCTTTTTCCTTTTGTATTGTTCATTTTTATGATGATTCTCTCGTTCCTTTTTTTTTTTATTAAAAAAACCACTCTAAAACAAGAGATTTATATATGAAATCTTCATTAACGCATTGAGTCATAAAAATAGGAAGCATGTAGTGTCGACAAGCTACCATATAGCACTTCTTAATTCTTACACGATTATATCATCATATCAATCTCCACACGCTTACTATTCAAATCCACTCAAATTTCGAACCACAGTCATCATCAAAACTTGTTACAGCACTCGCAATGGGAAAATCTCTTTTCAATACATTTCTTTCACATCAGGAAAATCTCTTTTCAATACATTTCTCCCAATTCACACCCAATACCCAATACATTTCAATACACTCCAACATATTTATTTTAACACTTTTAATTAATATTTATTTTTTACACTCTAAATAATAATATAATTATTATAATAACATTTTGCTATTAGCGGTGTGGAGCTCAGATAGTATCGCGGCTCCCACTAATTTCTTGTAACTTTTATGGAAATTTAATAAAAGTTTTTTAAAATAATAATAATAATAATAATAATAATAATAATAATCATAATAATAATAATAAGAATAGATATAATAAAAAATATATAATAAAAAATACATATGAAACTATCGGGTTCAAAATTGTAATATATATAAAACTATAAGATTCAAAATAAAAATTAATAATAAATATATAAATAGATAGATATATACATGGGTCTTCTTCAACCTCTCGACTCCACCGGAGTGCTGCCGGAAAAACCACATACACACACATACACAAAACACACACTACACACATACACACAAACATATATATATATATATAAATCGATTTATAAAAAGAAAAAACAAAACCACCCCAAAGCTCGATATTAGTTACCACATTTTCTCGAATACGGCCCCAATATGCTCCAATACGGAAGCCACCCAATGGTGTGCTCCGTATTGGAACCTCAATACGCACAATACGAAGCCCCATTGGAGGTGCTCTTAAAATGCGTGTAACCCATACCGAAACAGTATAACACACTCTTGTCATGGAACTCCCCTCGACCGACCTATTTCACAGCAATTTACACTTAAAATTGAATACTAATGTTGCTTTCATAAACTCTTGTTTCAAATTAATACTCCTTCCGTCCCATTTTAAGAGCCCTATATTGACTTTCGATCAAGTCTTTTTCTTTGGACTTTGACAGTAAATAATTTCGTTATAACACTTGATATAAATTATATGAATGTATTGAGTTTTGGACGTATTTTTCATTGATATAATCAACTATTATATAATACAAACAAAGATATTTACGGTCAAAGTTGAAAGAAAATGACTTGAAAATTAAAATAGGACACTTAAAATAAGACAGATGGAGTAATAAACAACTTTGTATCTCTTTTTGGTCCCGGCCGGTTTCATACTTTAACTATATATTACCAAAAGATAAGTATAAGACTCAGTTTGATATGTGATTCTGGGAGAACGTTTTCTTCTTATTATTAGCTTAGCTTGATTGATATATAAAATAGTATCACTTAGTTATAAGTATTTTAACATAAGTTAAAAGATTTTGTCTTGTATAGCCATAATCGGCATGAATTTTTTTTTAACATTTTTGTAATCTTATCTGTTAAAGATCCGGGATATGTCTAGTTTGTGATCTTGTTGTATCTCTAGACAATGTAATTTCAACAACTAGCATCTTGCTAGTTGGTCGTTATCTTTAATAATATCTCTTTTGGCCGTAAAAAATAAGGAATTTTAACATAACTTAATTACGCATAGATATAATCATGATTCATACATAAGCTTGGTGGGGAAGTTGTTGTTGACTTTCAACCTATTACTATCCTTTCAACGCACAATTAAATGATAGGCCGGTCGTACTCAAAATATATTGAGTAAATTACACTTTTCGTCCCTAAAGTTGGCACGTTTTTCACTTTTGATCCCTAAACTTTAAAAATTACAATTTTGACCTTAAAGTTGGCCAATTTTTTCAATAATCGTCCTTTGGCCATACGGTGTTAAAAAGTTGTCGTTAACGAGCGCTCGTGCGTCACACGTGAGGGTATAAAAGTGTTCCCTTTATCATCATCTTCATCAGATTATCGTCTTCACCAAACCCAAATTGCAAATATAATTGAATCTTAAAATACAACACAAATCATCATCATCAGATGATTATCATCATCACCATCACAACTCTAGATAGGAAAAATGTAACTAAATAAGAATAAATTCATATCTACAATAAATTCAAATAAGAAACTTATATAATCTAGTTTCCATTAATTGGGTTTCGATCGGAAATCCATATATACAATAATTTCAAATACATATATAAATTCAATAGATGTGGAAATAAATCTAGGGTTTTCAAAACCCCCAATTCCAAACTAAATTCTATACAAATAAATCTAGTACACATACAATAGATCTGGAAATACATACCCCTGTTGATGATGATGATGATGAATCTGACCACTCACCGGAAAGTGATGATAAACCCACAATGTTGCTGCCGCTGATGACGAATCAACGAATCAATAAAAAGAAAGCTGTGGGTAGATTCACAATCACACCGTGAACAAAATCCACTGATTTGTAAATAAATAAATGAAAGAAAACAATAAATTCGAAGCAAGAAGGTATGTGTTTTTTCTTCCTTTTCAAAATGAACTTTTTGATTTGATTACTCTTTATCTTTCTTTATGGATCTATATTTTTAGATTGTTGATAAAGGTTTTCATGATGATGATGATCGAGGGTAACAATGAAATACACGAATCAAAGAAATAAGTTTTCATGGATCTTGTTTTTTTTCATGATGATAATGATGATGATAATAAAAAAATAAGATATATAGTTTATTCTATACCTATTGTGTATGTGTGAATATATCTATGAAATAAAGTGGTGGTTGGATTTGATTTTTGGTTTATGGGAAAAAATGGGAAGAAAAATCATTGTTTTAAAATGAGAAAATGAGATGAAAAATATGTATCTGGGTTTATATGGTTAATTGGGGAGAAAAGATGAAAGGACTGAAAGTGAAAGGTATAACCACGTGAGGGACGAAAATTGTAATTAACTCAGTAAATTAGGACGTTGTTAAGATGAAAGGACCATCCTACCCTCACGTGTTTTGCACGAGCGCTCGTTAACGGCCATTTTTTAACACCGTATGGCCAAAGGACGATTATTGAAAAAATTGACCAACTTTAAGGTCAAAATTGTAATTTTTAAAGTTTAGGGATCAAAAGTGAAAAACGTGCCAACTTTAGGGACGAAAAGTGTAGTTTACTCAAATATATTACATCGGTGGTACACCATGAGTGAAATATTTTACTATTGACAAAACATTATATACGTTATTTTATATAGTAATTAATTAATGATATCATGATAGGATGTGATTACGTTCTTGACATTTGAATATCTAGAAGATCAAATAACTATAGTTTAACTTTAGCAGTAATAATAATTTTGCGAAAACAAACCGTTCGTGCCTATGAAATAGATGTGGTGGGAAGGCTGCGGGTGACCCTATATATAAGCATCTATGGCTTCTCAAAAGTAGTATCGTATGAAGTATATACACATGGTGTTTTGGTAATGTGTGGACATTGATGGTCATTGAAGAGCAATTGGTGATGTGTTGAGAACAATGATGGACATGAGGGACATGATGACAATGTAAACGGGCACTTTAAGTGCTTGATGGCATTATACGGGTACTTCAAGTACTTGATGACATTATGGATGACATGTGGACATTTGAGGGACATTGTGTACAAGTGTGGAATCATAGAACTTGTTAGACGCTTAATTGATACCAAATTTCTCGTTCTTTATGCTTGCTTATGTGTTGGATGGCATTGGTACGTGATCTTGTCCTATCTTTCCTACGAACTCACCAACCTAGTGTTACCATTGTTTAGTACACTTTTCAGGTAATCAAGAGAACCCGAGAGCTTGATGTGCTTTGCTGGATGTTGGACTATGACCATGGATCCGTGATTCATTACCCGTTGATGGGACTTGCTTAGGATCATGAGCCATCTTTTGATATTATTTTGTAAACTCTTGATGGTTGTATGCTCCTTGTGCTTTTGTGACATTGTAATCTAATTGTTGGGTTCACGGAATCCTTTTAAATTCATATAGTCTCGTTCTACGATAATTCCATCTTGCGTCATGCTTTTCGGTGCATTTCGAGCCTAGCTCGGGGTGTTACACACAATGATTTTCGTGATTCACGGTGATTTTTAGTGAAGAGAAATCTATTGTTTTATTTGTTTTACTTTAATACTTGTTTTATTTTACCTAAAACCTATATATATATATATAGGGTGAGGATCCTGGAAGAAGGTGTGTTAAGGAGAGAAGAGAGAGAAGGTCCTATTGGCCAATCAGAACGCGACATGTGTCAAAATAAAAAAAAAGCGCGGTGACAATTTTGTAAATAAATTATAAAAAGCCACATGTCACGCTGATTGGTTCATAGACCTTCTTTATTTACATATAATATATATATATACACAACAAGTTCATATCAATAATAATTTTCAAGTTTTTATGGCAGCTTAATTTCCTATCCAAGTCTCTTAGTTCAAATCCCTTATTCCCTTAAATCCCTTTAGCACTTCATAATATATCCTACCAAAAACATCTAAAAACTATAAAAAAAAAAAAAAAAAAATAATAATAATAATAATAATCATCCTTCGTCTTAGTCTCCGCTGTGCATATCTCTTGTATTCCTTAGTGCATAATCTATCTATCCTTCCGTTGTACCTCTGTAAGTTGTATATTTGCATTATGTATATTTGCATTAAGCAATTTATATGGTATAAAATATATGTTTATATTAAGATTATTATTCATATAGATTTATCTATTACTATAATATTAGGATATGTTAGTGAAATACCAGAAAATAGACAAAGATTAAAACAAGCAAATTGCAGTTCCAACATAGAAGTAGAATGGTGGCAATATCGTCAAGATGAAATTATAACTTCAAATCCACAAGAACAAATAAGATTAGCAACAAAATGGATAACAGAAGGACAGAAAACACCATTAGTTGATAGAATAAAATTTTCAAGTTTTTATGGCAGCTTAATTTCCTATCCAAGTCTCTTAGTTCAAATCCCTTATTCCCTTAAATCCCTTTAGCACTTCATAATATATCCTACCAAAAACATCTAAAAACTATAAAAAAAAAAAATAAATAAATAATAATAATAATAATCATCCTTCGTCTTAGTCTCCGCTGTGCATATCTCTTGTATTCCTTAGTGCATAATCTATCTATCCTTCCGTTGTACCTCTGTAAGTTGTATATTTGCATTATGTATATTTGCATTAAGCAATTTATATGGTATAAAATATATGTTTATATTAAGATTATTATTCATATAGATTTATCTATTACTATAATATTAGGATATTAAATATATTATATTAATAGTATTTTTATTTACATATCCTAATATTATAGTAATAGATAAATCTATATGAATAATAATCTTAATATAAACATATATTTTATACCATATAAATTGCTTAATGCAAATATACATAATGTAAATATACAACTTACAGAGGTACAACGGAAGGATAGATAGATTATGCACTAAGGAATACAAGAGATATGCACAGCGGAGACTAAGACGAAGGATGATTATTATTATTATTATTATTATTATTATTTTTTTATAGTTTTTAGATGTTTTTGGTAGGATATATTATGAAGTGCTAAAGGGATTTAAGGGAATAAGGGATTTGAACTAAGAGACTTGGATAGGAAATTAAGCTGCCATGAAAAACTTGAAAATTATTATTGATATGAATTGTCTATTCAATAATAATTTTCAAGTTTTTATGGCAGCTTAATTTCCTATCCAAGTCTCTTAGTTCAAATCCCTTATTCCCTTAAATCCCTTTAGCACTTCATAATATATCCTACCAAAAACATCTAAAAACTATAAAAAAAAAATAAAAAAAAAATAATAATAATAATAATAATAATCATCCTTCGTCTTAGTCTCCGCTGTGCATATCTCTTGTATTCCTTAGTGCATAATCTATCTATCCTTCCGTTGTACCTCTGTAAGTTGTATATTTGCATTATGTATATTTATGTATATTTGCATTATGTATATTTGCATTAAGCAATTTATATGGTATAAAATATATGTTTATATTAAGATTATTATTCATATAGATTTATCTATTACTATAATATTAGGATATGTAAATATATTATATTAATAGTATTTTTATTTACATATCCTAATATTATAGTAATAGATAAATCTATATGAATAATAATCTTAATATAAACATATATTTTATACCATATAAATTGCTTAATGCAAATATACATAATGTAAATATACAACTTACAGAGGTACAACGGAAGGATAGATAGATTATGCACTAAGGAATACAAGAGATATGCACAGCGGAGACTAAGACGAAGGATGATTATTATTATTATTATTATTATTATTATTATTTTATTATTTTTTAGATGTTATTTTATTATTATTTATGTCATATTATTATTATTATTATTATTATTATTATTATTATTATTATTATTATTATTATTATTTTATTATTATTATTATTATTATTATTATTATTATTATTATTATTATTATTATTATTATTATTATTATTATTATTATTATTATTATTATTATTATTATTATTATTATTATTATTATTATTATTATTATTATTATTATTATTATTATTATTATTATTAATATATTATTATCTATTATATTATTATTATTATTATTATTATTATTATTATTATTATTATTATTATTATTATTATTATTATTATTTTTTTTGTAATAATAATAATCATCCTTCGTCTTAGTCTCCGCTGTGCATATCTCTTGTATTCCTTAGTGCATAATCTATCTATCCTTCCGTTGTACCTCTGTAAGTTGTATATTTGCATTATGTATATTTGCATTAAGCAATTTATATGGTATAAAATATATGTTTATATTAAGATTATTATTATATATATAGGGGTGGGATAAATTGAGTCCAGCTTAATTTGAGTCCAAAAAGGGTCCATGTAACTTACACATGTGTAAGTCGTGGTGGCAGTGGTCGCCGTCGCCGGAAAATCATGGTGGTGGTCGGAGATGATGGTGGTGGTGGTAGGAGGTGGTTGGAATTTGAGGAGATGGAAGAAAATCAATGGACTCAAATTGGACTCAAAATAAGCTGGACTCATTTTATCTTTATATATATATATATATGAAAAAAAATAAAATGAGAACCATTTAAATTAGGGAAAAAAAAAGTGAATATAACCTAAGTTTAGGTGTGAAACCCCTCACATAATAATTTTTATTTTTTTTGTATAATAAATAAATGTTTGAGTCCCCATGATTTTTATGGATTTAAAAATTAGTATGTAAGTGTTCCACACATAAGCTTAAGTACCTAACAACCTTATATAACAATCCTCATTGAAAAAACCATGAGAATATTTAGCTAATGTTGGTCAACGCACCAACAAGGAGTTAGCCTAGTGGTAAGGAAAACACTTGATGACCTTAAGGTCTAGGTTCGATCCCCGCTTGACACAAAAAATAATTCTTTTAAGGTACCCGTTACCAATGAAGCCTAGACCCACATGTGAAGTTTAAATACGCGGGTTCGATCCTTCGGGGTGCCTAGATCATGTGGGGATTAGGATGGAGGTATTGTACCGGCATCATATGACTTATACGGGGTGAGTCGATGGGTATCCAATTATGATACCGGGGATAGAGTTCCCTCCATTACCTTTTTAATGTTGGTCAACGCTTTAGGGCTCATCTTCCCTTAAATTATGTTTTATGTACCAACATTGCACTATAATAGTTTAATAATAAATTAGTTTTTTTTTAAAAACTAAATCTTGAGATGCTCCAAGTTTTGTTTGTTTGAGTTATTGTAATAGGATTTTAATAACTGACTGAAGTATGATGATGTATTCAATTATTACGCATTTCTTTAATTACGGTTAATACTTTGTAATTTTTTTAATCTAAGGGTGACCTATACAATGCAACCACATTTTTAGCTATAATATAAAGCTTATCCATTTTATAACTTAAGAAGATGTGATACATCTATACAATAAGTTAGAGTATTTATTGTTCACGTGATTAAACCATCAATTGTATTTCATTTCCTATATGAATTTCTTTCTTTTTAGCGACAAATGTTATTCTAGTTGATATTTTTCAAATTAGTATTTAAACGCTACTGTCCATTTCAGTCTCAGAGCTCGAGAGTGTGAACGATTAAACTGTTATATATGTCGTATTATAATTATTACTATTATATATACTCGATCTAAAAAAATTTCATGTAAAGTGAATTACATCCTGAAAAACCCAGAGTTGTATTTAAGCTGCCGGCTCAAAACCATTGTACATAACATCTTAATTTATTTCTTCTCGTCCCTTTCTAAACAACTCGTGAATTGTTTTTGCTTTGGCTTCAATGGTTTAATTACATCATAACAATGGTGGAGCTTATGGTTGCCAAAGATGATCATGACAACCTCACAATGTTTGTAAAACTTTATATTTTTAGTATTATTTTTATATATTTATTTAGTTTTAAAGGTAATTGTCAACTTTAGACTGAATGTAATTTAATTTGTAATCTATTTTACATTTGTTAATATCATGAAAGCAATGAAAATCTTGACTTCGCCACTGCATCATAATAACAATTTTGCATTCTTATAAAACTAAAAAAATATATAAAAATACTTGAATCCTGTTAAATAATACATCGGTGAACCTTAAGACGTTTCGCTAATTGTAGTTTTTTTAGCTAGTAGCAGGTTGGCCTTCTCGTATTTAAAGACCGGTACTTATCATGTGTGGTCCGATAGTAAATATATGAACCAACTTTCAAAGGAGATAATTAAGTACTACAGTTCAGGCCGGCCAAATGATCGATCGATGTGCCCTACTGCCCTGATCAAATTTTATTAATCAATCAATTGATGCACCATATATACGGATATACCTACTTTTATTTTACGTTCTCTTGTGGCCCCTCTATGCATATTATTCACCATGGGCTAACGTTTACCTCAAACGACTTTATGTATTACAAGTAATATTTCTCGTGAAGCAAAAAAAAATATATGTTTCAGTTGAATGATCTTCTAAATTTATAGTGCGACCCGGTTAAGACAACGTATGTTAGACCCTCCTCTGCGAGTAATTCACACTTTTCAAAAAAAAAAAGCTAGCAACTTTTTATTTGGATGATACAATTATACGAAATTCGTTTGTTTGTTGTTCAATAATAAATAAATAAAAGTCATGGTGTTCAACTACTTTTACTTGCAACTTTATATTCCAAATTTCGATTAGAATCCAAGGTGAAGTGAACAAAAGTGGCCCATTTACTGATTTACAAAGCAAGTTGAAACATTAAACACCTTGTTTGTAGATAGGAGCTTTGACATCACTACTGCATCAAGAGAGTCATAAAATCCGACAAAAGTACATGGTTTGATTTAGTTTGGTTGTTGACTTGTTGGCTAAAAGCGAATATTGAATCTTAAAGTTTGATTTCTAAAAACCAAATACTTCTTTTTCAGGATAAATTTTATTCACATAACACCCTCGGATTCAGCAGGTGGGATTACAACAATTATATGATAATTACAAGATATTGAATCTACATCATTCTTCTCAAGTAGTTATTCTATATTTTGATCTATCCCTAAACCATAGAAATCCCAATGTCTGCACACTTTCAACAATCGAATCCTTGATAATCTTTAAATTAAAAATCTTCTTTTCATTTCTCGCTTTCCAAATGTTCCAACAAGTCACCATGATGATACCTTTGAATGTGTTCTTCTTCTTGCCCTCCATCCGCACGAACTCGTACAAATCGATTAAGTCTTTGACCCCAAAAACAAAAAACCTATTTACCTTAACCCATCTATTAATCTCATTCCAAACAACCATGTAAACTGTAAACCTCACAGGAGCAAAACAAGTGATCCATCGTTTCCCCCCGGCCTCATATAAGGCTCACCTCATATTTCAAAACGAGTAGTTAGTGTTAGTGGCTACACTAGCCAATTATTATATATAACAATTAAAGTAGCAAAAGCTACAGTACCCGGTGCTGACGTCATCATGACGTCAGTTATTTTGTCTTATTCACTATTTTGTTTTTTTTTATTTTTTTTTTTTTTTTTTTACGATTGTATACTTTTTAAAAAAAAAAATTTACAACTTAACTTTTGGTTTTTTAACTTTAGTCTTTTCCGGGTTTTTTTTTAAATCTTTTTTTTTTTTACTTTCTATATCTTATTTTAAGGCTTTTAACTTTTACCATTTTAAAGTTTCTTATTAAAAAAATTTTACCACTTAACTTTTTGTTTTTTAACTTTAGTCTTTTCCGGGTTTTTTTTTAAAAATTTTAAATCTTTTTTTTTTTACTTTCTATCTCTTATTTTAAGGCTTTTAACTTTTACCATTTTAAAGTTTCTTATTTTTACCATTCAACTTTTGAGTTTTTTAACTTTAGTCTAACTTTTTGTATACAACTTAATTTACTTTTAAATTTTTAAATTTTTAAATTTTATCAATTAACTTTGGGTTTTAACTTTAATCATAAATGTTTATTTTTTTTTATACTTTCTATCTCTTATTTACTTTTACCATTTTAAGGTTTCTTATTTTTACCACTCAACTTTTGAGTTTTTTAACTTTAGTCTAACTTTTTGGATACAAACTTAAGTGTCCAAGCTTTTAGATAATGTTGTATGTATATTTGCATGACACAACGTCGATCCCGGGCAACGCCCGGGGTCAAATTTCTAGTTTATCTTAAATATTTTTTAAACAATAAATTGGGCTACAGCCTAATAGCCTAAGTGAGATAGACGATCAACCGAAATTATTTGTTGGGCCTTTTAGTTTAAACTTGGGGCCCAAGGTCATAATTAATCAAAATTCAACAGTTATTAGTGTTAGTGGTCGAACAGAGAATTTTATCTTAACAAAAAGTAAGTCTCATTTTCGAGTTAGGTGTGGTCAAACTTTCTTTATACAGCATAGTTATTCATTAAGAAGTGAATCATATGCATAGATTTCAAGTACTGTATTAGATAGTACTTTTTCTCTTCTCTTTTTTTTTGTTTTTGTATTTTGTGATTTGAACATTTTGTTTCAATATAATATATCTATATATCTTATGTAGCCTTTTTATCCTTCGAGGTCTTAATATGTCAGAATGAAGAGACAAGATGAGCGTAAAACTAGAGCATGAACTCATTACATCATCTATGGGTTAGACTGCATCCAATCATCCATGATAGCATCTATGGATGTCAAAGAGACCAAAACAAGCCTTTGTGTCAAAATAGTTCTTGAAATCTTTTTACAAGTATCTCTACAAAATTTACAGTAAAGTTTAATCAATATCGTACTTTCTTACACTTTACCTACAAAATGTTACAGATATATTCATGAGAAAGAAACAAATTAAATAACTTCATGTTTGTGTTTTTGTGTTGATTAATTTTTTTAAAAGGATGAAATGTCTTTTCATAATAAACAAATATTTGTTCGTTAATGCTTGTGTTTGTTTATTGGTTCACTTAAACTTAAACAAACAAACATGAACACAACGTTTCATCCATTAAAGTATTTGTGTTCGTCCGCTCATTCATTTGGCTAAAGTTATTGAACGAACGAATATGAAAAAGCCACATTCAAGTTCATTTGGCCTACACCCATAATCACAACTTTTCTTATATTTCCATAATAAATCGATTCCCATTTTAAATTTTATATAGTTTGTTAAAAGAAACACACAAATGAACCCTTGGGCCTTGTAATTGGGCCTTACAAAGATACATGATAGTATGATACTTTCACCTTCTGTAATAGCTAAATCTTCTAATCGATAGTTATGCCAAAAAATATATATATATTTGAAAGCTCTTCCTGAATCCGTATCTCAACCTTGTCTTCTTGTATAAAGGGAGATAGTTTGCTAAACAGCTAATAACGAACACATAGACCGTTGGGCCTTGGAGTCGGGCCTTGCAACTAGAAATCAATTCAAGAATAGGGAATTGACAGTGTCTCTAAAATTTATTAAGTGGATATGTGTAGTCATCTAATAAAATATTGGCAAAACCCATAACTTAAGTAAATTTAGTCTATATATCTATACAAATGTATATTTTAAATATTTAATCAATATTTTTTTATGGTTAATAATTACTTCGTTATGAATATAATAATGTGGTCTTTGAAATCATAGAACCGTAAAATGTGGAATAAAACACTACTTGTTCAACTATGAAATGATTATCTTCCCTTAAGCGTTCCACGGGAGTTTTACCAATACGAATTTTTAAAATTATTATTTAAGAGCCAGTCTTTGAGGGCCGTAAGACAAATGTTAGGCAAAGGTATTTAACTAAGCCTAGGTAAAACTACTTTACATAATTAATTATACATTGTGCAATTAAATTTTGCATTTGTCTAATGAGCACAATTTAAAAAGGTTGGAGCTCTTCATAGTCTAATCAAATTTAGCTAGTATCTGAGGCTCAAATACATTAAACTCATTTATAGACCAACACATGTATTAGACGAGTTTAATTAATCTCGAACTCTAATAAGTTGTGCTCGCTCGATCACTAATACATTTAAAGCCTAAATATAATAATGAAATGAACGATATCGATTAATGTTTTGTGTCACTCAAACCGAACATTAATCTAAATGTACGATATAATTACACACCAAACTCCACTAAATTTGTTGGGTTGTTATCATCCTTATATTCATTGTTTTGGCTTGTAAAACTGCAATCGATTAAATGAACATTTGACACCGAATGCTTGTTCCGAAAGGTTTTATCATCATTATTTTGTAAGGTTTTATTATTATTTTAAATGCTTAAGAACAAAGTAATATTTCAAGTTTTAGTTATATCAGATACAATTTTAGTTATTCTTTTTTTGGAAAGAATATAAATACTCATATTAATTAAGTTATGTTAAAATTCCTTATTTTTTACGGCCAAAAGAGATATTATTAAAGATAACGACCAACTAGCAAGATGCTAGTTGTTGAAATTACATTGTCTAGAGATACAACAAGATCACAAACTAGACATATCCCGGATCTTTAACAGATAAGATTACAAAAATGTTAAAAAAAAATTCATGCCGATTATGGCTATACAAGACAAAATCTTTTAACTTATGTTAAAATACTTATAACTAAGTGATACTATTTTATATATCAATCAAGCTAAGCTAATAATAAGAAGAAAACGTTCTCCCAGAATCACATATCAAACTGAGTCTTATACTTATCTTTTGGAATATAGTTTCATATGTATTTCAAAACTATTTAAAAGTTATTATTATTATTATTATTATTATTATTATTATTATTATTATTATTTATTTTATTATTATTATTATTATATTATTTATTTTATTTTAACAAAACTTTTATTAAATTTCCATAAAAGTTACAAGAAATTAGTGGGAGCCGCGATACTATCTGTGCTCCACACCGCTAATAAAAATATTATTATTATTATTTTTATTATTATATTATTATTATTATTTAGAGTGTAAAAAATAAATATTAATTAAAAGTGTTAAAATAAATATGTTGGAGTGTATTGGAATGTATTGGGTATTGGGTGTGAATTGGGAAAAATGTATTAGAGTTTTCCTGATGTGAAGTGTATAAAAAGAGATTTTCCCATTGCGAGTGCTGTAACAAGTTTTGATGATGACTGTGGTTCGAAATTTGAGTGGATTTGAATAGTAAGCGTGTGGAGATTGATATGATGATATAATCGTGTAAGAATTAAGAAGTGCTATATGGTAGCTTGTCGACACTACATGCTTCCTATTTTTATGACTCAATGCGTTAATGAAGATTTCATATATAAATCTCTTGTTTTAGAGTGGTTTTTTTAATAAAAAAAAAAAGGAACGAGAGAATCATCATAAAAATGAACAATACAAAAGGAAAAAGCCAAAAGAAAATGATACGAGAATGAGGAAATACAACTATACAAGTATCATGCATGTGTCACCTTATTCCACCCTTACAAGTTAGATGCATTCATTGTCATTTCTCTCTTCTATATTTTTTTTAGTCAAATATTATTTGACATTTTTCAACTAAAAAAAAAACAAATATTAATTTTTGTAATCGTCTCAAATATTGATCTAGCGAAGCACTAACGTGATGTAGTCTAAAAGTCAAGACGTCTGATAATTAGTTGATGTTTTCTTCCAAAATTGCTATTAGCAAAAAAGATCTTTTAATTATTTATTACTCATAAAGTAAGTTTAAAAACTTGTAACAAATAGTGGAAATTTTATTATAAAAAGGGAAAATGGGGGGGGTTTATTTGAAAGAGAAATAAGAGACGGAGGATGTTGATAGGTTTGGATGCATGATGGGGACGTAAGAGAGATTGGTGTAGGGGAAGAGCAAGAATAAGAATAAAAATAGGTGGCGCGTGCTATGAGAATTGAACAAATAATCTTCGTCCGACCGGTTTTGACTGACAAATGCAACAGTAGGTGCCTGCCGGTCCATTTATTTGACACACCCAACATAGCCCTGACTCTGCCCCCCCGGCCCCCTATAACTCAGTCACCTTCCCCCGTTCCAAACCATTTGCCCATTTTCATTTCACTCCACGTGTATCTATAGTAATTTCTATATACTCTTTGATATTACGAAACAAGAGATACAACTATGTTTATCAAAACTACATGGAGCCCAAGTTTGTATATGGTATACATTAGCTCGTATTTTAGACCATTAGACAAACAATAATCTCTCTAAAGAGAATCAATTTGAAACCACTATTTCAAGTGGTGGTTATCATGTTACTAACACATTTCTCCATACTTGGTTTCTAGGAAATAATTAAGATGCTATCTTTAGATGAAAACTATACTGAGGTTGGGTTGCATCGTGCGTTAGTTCCATTTCTATGTAAATGATAGAAAAAGAACCTTCAACCTTTGCATAGGATGAGTTTTGAATCCCAAACATACTCGTACCGAACAACCCGAGATGGTTGTAGACTGATGTTATATGACACCAAACAACATCCTGAGTATTTTTAGAATAATTTTTTTTAAGTATTAACAAAGATTTAGAAGATGAACAAGTCATTAAATTAAAAGAATTGATCACCCAAAATAACGAGACAACAAAAAAGTGAACTCCCTAAAATTACCGTATTGTTTGGTGAAAAATAACGTAAAAGAGGTGAAAGGGGTATAATTTACGTGATTGGTGGGTAAAGAGTGACAGCGAGAAATGCGGCAAGCGAAACAGAAAAACAGTACGACCGACGAAGGAGGGTGAAAACAACGTCGGATAGGGGGAGCAATCCAATAATTGCCTTCCCACGCTAATCCGACAATCATCATTCTGTCTTGTTTGTTATTTACATTAAAATAATAATAATAATGATCTTACGCTAAGAGAGAGTGAGTGAGTGTGTGCATCCATCAGTCCATTTCTCACATACTATTTATTCCGATTCTCCCGCTTAAATTTTGGCTTTTCTTGTTTGTCTTTTCTTTCTTAACTCCAAATTCTATATCCTTCAATTCCCCCTTGTCCTTTTCAAATTTATGAGTAGTGTACTATACCACACTTACATTTTCCTTTTATTATCTTAAAAACTTTATATCCAACTAATAATCTATACAATTTGTGTACAACATTTTTCGAGTAATATCAACCATGATTATAAGCCCGCTAAGCATTCAACGAGTTACTTCGAGGTAGTTTAATTACTTGATTTTGTCGAGTGCAAAATAGTATTATAATTAAACGGTTGCCCATTAAATTGTTAGTGCATCTTTATATAGTTTAGTAATGTGAGATGTAAAGGTGGCTATTATTGGTTTATTAGAAGCAAACTAAGTGAGTTATCTCGAATTAAGTCCATATCTAAATACTAAAATATATTTCGTTTATATATAGTGACTTTAATTATTTATCTGAGATCAAGCCGGAGCTTGAATGATTGAGGCTTTATTAGATCTATTTATTAGTTAATCGAATTAGTCAATTAATTAAACTTCTTATATTGAAGAAGTTCACTTAAAGGTGGGTGTACTTAAAAGTTTTTTTTTTTTTTTTTTTTTTTTTTTTTTTTTTTTTTTTTTTTTTTTTTTTTTTTTTTTTTTTTTTTTTTTTTTTTTTTTTTTTTTTTTTTTTTTTTTTTTTTTTTTTTTTTTTTTTTTTTTTTTTTTTTTTTTTTTTTTTTTTTTTTTTTTTTTTTTTTTTTTTTTTTTTTTTTTTTTTTTTTTTTTTTTTTTTTTTTTTTTTTTTTTTTTTTTTTTTTTTTTTTTTTTTTTTTTTTTTTTTTTTTTTTTTTTTTTTTTTTTTTTTTTTTTTTTTTTTTTTTTTTTTTTTTTTTTTTTTTTTTTTTTTTTTTTTTTTTTTTTTTTTTTTTTTTTTTTTTTTTTTTTTTTTTTTTTTTTTTTTTTTTTTTTTTTTTTTTTTTTTTTTTTTTTTTTTTTTTTTTTTTTTTTTTTTTTTTTTTTTTTTTTTTTTTTTTTTTTTTTTTTTTTTTTTTTTTTTTTTTTTTTTTTTTTTTTTTTTTTTTTTTTTTTTTTTTTTTTTTTTTTTTTTTTTTTTTTTTTTTTTTTTTTTTTTTTTTTTTTTTTTTTTTTTTTTTTTTTTTTTTTTTTTTTTTTTTTTTTTTTTTTTTTTTTTTTTTTTTTTTTTTTTTTTTTTTTTTTTTTTTTTTTTTTTTTTTTTTTTTTTTTTTTTTTTTTTTTTTTTTTTTTTTTTTTTTTTTTTTTTTTTTTTTTTTTTTTTTTTTTTTTTTTTTTTTTTTTTTTTTTTTTTTTTTTTTTTTTTTTTTTTTTTTTTTTTTTTTTTTTTTTTTTTTTTTTTTTTTTTTTTTTTTTTTTTTTTTTTTTTTTTTTTTTTTTTTTTTTTTTTTTTTTTTTTTTTTTTTTTTTTTTTTTTTTTTTTTTTTTTTTTTTTTTTTTTTTTTTTTTTTTTTTTTTTTTTTTTTTTTTTTTTTTTTTTTTTTTTTTTTTTTTTTTTTTTTTTTTTTTTTTTTTTTTTTTTTTTTTTGTTTATTTCTTTTTCTTGTTTGTTTTTTTTTTTTTTTTTCTCATGATGATGATGATGATGATGATGATGATGATGATGATGATGATGATGATGATGATGATGATGATGATGATGATGATGATGATGATGATGATGATGATGATGATGATGATGATGATGATGATGATGATGATGATGATGATGATGATGATGATGATGATGATGATGATGATGATGATGATGATGATGATGATGATGATGATGATGATGATGATGATGATGATGATGATGATGATGATGATGATGATGATGATGATGATGATGATGATGATGATGATGATGATGATGATGATGATAATAAATGATGATGATGATGATGAGATGATAACCTGAAACACCAGTTGAGATACTTAACATGCTCATCAACTCTTAACATTGCCACCTAATTAACATTAAAGCTTATATATCATCAAAGTGATACGAGGGAGTAGACAAGGATTTATATTTTAACTTTCTCTATTTTCGACAAATTCAAACTTGTAGGTCAAATCTATTACATTTATAAATAATTTTCGCTAGTCCGATTTTACGCATGTAGTGGAGAAAATTTAAAAGTCACTTTGTATATGTTTATTAATCCCCATGTTTCAAGTTTTTTAAGATGCATGTTTAACCTCTAAACTTTACGCATAGATATAATCATGATTCATACATAAGCTTGGTGGGGAAGTTGTTGTTGACTTTCAACCTATTACTATCCTTTCAACGCACAATTAAATGATAGGCCGGTCGTACTCAAAATATATTGAGTAAATTACACTTTTCGTCCCTGAAGTTGGAATGTTTTTCACTTTTCATCCTTAAAGTTTTAAAATTATAATTTTGACCTTAAACTTTGCCAATTTTTTCAATAATCGTCCTTTGGCCATACGGTGTTAAAAAATGGCCGTTAACGAGCGCTCGTGCAAGTCACGTGAGGGCATTAAAGTCTTTTCCCCTTTATCATCATCTTCATCAGATCATCATCTTCATCAGATTATCATCTTCACCAAACCCAAATTGCAAATATAATTGAATCTTAAATTACAACACAAATCATCATCATCAGATGATTATCATCATCACCATCACAACTCTAGATCGGAAAAATGTAACTAAATAAGAATAAATTCATATCTACAATACATTCAAATACATAATCCAATTAAATAAGAAACTTATATAATCTAGTTTCCATTAATTGGGTTTCGATCGGAAATCCATATATACAATAATTTCAAATACATATATAAATTCAATAGATGTGGAAATAAATCTAGGGTTTTCAAAACCCCCAATTCCAAACTAAATTCTATACAAATAAATCTAGTACACATACAATAGATCTGGAAATACATACCCCTGTTGATGATGATGATGATGATGATGATGATGATGATGATGATGATGATGAATCTGACCACTCACCGGAAAGTGATGATAAACCCACAATGTTGCTGCCGTTGATGACGAATCAACGAATCAATAAAAAGAAAGCTGTGGGTAGATTCACAATCACACCGTGAACAAAATCCACTGATTTGTAAATAAATAAATGAAAAAAAACAATAAATTCGAAGCAAGAAGGTATGTGTTTTTTCTTCCTTTTCAAAATGAACTTTTTGATTTGATTACTCTTTATCTTTCTTTATGGATCTATATTTTTAGATTGTTGATAAAGGTTTTCATGATGATGATGATCGAGGGTAACAATGAAATACACGAATCAAAGAAATAAGATAACAAAGAAATAAGTTTTCATGGATCTTGTTTTTTTTCATGATGATAATGATGATGATAATAAAAAAATAAGATATATAGTTTATTCTATACCTATTGTGTATGTGTGAATATATCTATGAAATAAAGTGGTGGTTGGATTTGATTTTTGGTTTATGGGAAAAAATGGGAAGAAAAATCATTGTTTTAAAATGAGAAAATGAGATGAAAAATATGTATCTGGGTTTATATGGTTAATTGGGGAGAAAAGATGAAAGGACTGAAAGTGAAAGGTATAACCACGTGAGGGACGAAAATTGTAATTAACTCAGTAAATTAGGACGTTGTTAAGATGAAAGGACCATCCTACCCTCACGTGTTTTGCACGAGCGCTCGTTAACGGCCATTTTTTAACACCGTATGGCCAAATGACGATTATTGAAAAATTTGACCAAGTTTAAGGTCAAAATTGTAATTTTTAAACTTTAGGGATGAAAAGTGAAAAACGTGCCAACTTCAGGGACGAAAAGTGTAGTTTACTCAAATATATTACATCGGTGGTACACCATGAGTGAAATATTTTACTATTGACAAAACATTATATACGTTATTTTATATAGTAATTAATTAATGATATCATGATAGGATGTGATTACGTTCTTGACATTTGAATATCTAGAAGATCAAATAACTATAGTTTAACTTTAGCAGTAATAATAATTTTGCGAAAACAAACCGTTCGTGCCTATGAAACAGATTAATTCATACAACATTTTGATGTTCGGATATATATATGTAAATGTTTTGTTTTTTTTTTTTGGTTTTTTTTTTACAAAAAGCTAAGCAAATAAATGAAAAAAACACGAATGGCTAAGTAAAACAAGTACTTGTGTACGCGTGCGTTCATTAAGAGTATATATTTGTTCATATTATTTCATAGATTAATTAAGATGCTCAATAATTCAATGAACAATAATAAACGTAAACAAATGGACGTATAAATTAACATATCTTTTATTTGTAATGATAAGTTTAAGAATATGTTTTAAAAAATGAAAATTTCCAACTTTTCAAGAATCAAGAATAATAGTGAATTTATATTGTTTAGAAAGCCTCGACGGTTCACCCTAAGCCTCGCCAGTTAGGAAGCCTCGACGGTTCACCCTAAACCTTGCAAGTTAGGAAGCCTCGACAGTTCACCCTAAGCCTCGCCAGTTATGAAGCCTCGACAGTTTCACCCTAAGCCTCACCCTTTCTTTTGCTTCACCACCTAGGAGTGAATTGAAATCTCGACTGCTTCGGCTCTTCCCTTGCTTTGAAATACAACGATTGGGTTAGCCGATTTTGAGTGTGGAATAGATGGGAACTGTAACACCCCGAGCTAGGCTCGAAATACTACCGAAAAGATATAGCGTATGCATGGGATTATCGTAGAACATGAACTATATGAAATAAAGGGATTCGGTGAATCCAACATCCACAAACAAGTACATAATGCATATTGCAAAATAAGGGCAAATGAATCCTGGATCCATGTAAGTCCAAGCCCAAGCTCTAGCACTAGCATCAATCAACCGACACATCTTGGACTCTCTTGAATACCTGAAAAGTGTACTAAACAAGGTCAACACTAGGTTGGTGAGTTCGTAGGAGCAATGACAAGGATCTAATGCCAAAGCCATTCACAATGTGAACAAGCATAAAGAGCAAGGAACACACTTACCGTAGTCCATAAAAGGCACAAATACTCAATTTAGGTTGGCTCATAACACCACCTAATCACACATGCATTCATTGAACGCAATACACTATAACTAGAATACAAATAATGAGCAAGAACAATTTATGTCAATAACAACTAGTATCAACAAGAACTATGACCTCAAACATGTCCATAATGCACATGCACACATTTCACCTCAATTGCCCACCAACTCAACCAAAACACAATGCACATACATTTCATACGACTTTACATTTAAGGAATCTTGGATGCTTATATATAGGGTCACCCGCAGCCTTCCCACCATATCCGCAACTCATTAAATGTATCATCGTCTTCCATGTATGTACAACTATCCTAAATATAAATAAGAACAATCATGCTCCATCAATCCATAATCCTCACACATGTACTCACAAAAATGAACTACTCAAGATAGTTAGAATGCGCATAATAAACAAGAACAAGTAATAATGATATCAATAAGTACCTAACAAGTTCTATAATGCCAACATGTCTAACAATGTCCCTCAAATGTACTCAATTGCACGTCATGTACTTCATTATGCTCAAATGCACGTCATGTACTTCATTGTACTCAATTGCACGTTATGTACTTCATTGTACTCAATTGCACGTAATGTACTTCATTGTACTCAATTGCACGTAATGTACTTCATTGTACTCAATTGAACGTAATGTACTTCATTATGCTCAAATGCACGTCATGTACTTCATTGTACTCAATTGCACGTTATGTACTTCATTGTACTCAATTGCACGTAATGTACTTCATTGTACTCAATTGCACGTAATGTACTTCATTGTACTCAATTGAACGTAATGTACTTCATTATGCTCAAATGCACGTCATGTACTTCATTGTACTCAATTGCACGTTATGTACTTCATTGTACTCAATTGCACGTAATGTACTTCATTGTACTCAATTGCACGTAATGTACTTCATTGTACTCAATTGCACGTTATGTACCTCAAATGCACGTAATGTACTTCATTGTACTCAATTGCACGTCATGTACTCCAAATGTCCACACATAACCAATAATACCATGTGTATATACTTCGTACGATACTACTTTTGAAAGGCCTTTGATGCTTATATATAGGGTCACCCGCAGCCTTCCCACCACATCTCCAACCTTTCAAAGGCATTACCGTCCTCCACATATACACAACTAACCTAAAACAACTCAATATACACAATATAATCACCCTACAACAAATCACATAATTGCACATCAACAAAAATGTCACACAACATATACGTCCCAAATATCATCATGCACGAAGTACACTTTTCAGCCCGACTCTTAAAAGAGTAGGGGAGGCTACGAAAACTCACCTTGCCCGGCAAAGAAGCTAGAATACGATTACAAACGAGTAATAGGGTCCACACGTCCACAACCTATAATTATACATCATAATACCATAATGTCAACTCTACAATCATAAACAAGTTGGTTTAGCACCATTAGGTCAAATCGCAAACCCTAGACGCCTTTACAACTTTACCGTATATGAAACAAGACGCTTTGACTCGACATTTTTAGAAATGGATTAAGAATCATACAAGATGAGTGTTACTACAAGAAACTAGACTCTCTTACGATTCCAACGATAGGTCATACGACTTATTTGGACTTACGGATCAAAAGTTATTAACGTTTCAAAATCGGCGCGCATAAATTCCAGCATCTAACCACTGCGCCGCAGTGAGCCTTAGCCAAGCTCACTGCGCCGCAGTGGGCTGACCCAAACAAGACCAGACCCTAGCCACTGCGCCGCAGTGGGCTAGGCCCAAGCCACTGCGCCGCAGTGGCTCCAATCTGACCAGCAGCAGCAGCACCAGCAAGTGCAAGGACCAAAACCAAAACCCTAAAACTCGACCCAAACCAACCCAAATCGATTTGTAGGAATTTGTAACTTGATGTGAAGCATAAATAGACACCATTAACCATAAATAAACATAACCCAATCCACAAATCCGACCCAAAACATCAAAATCATATCAAATCGTTCAACCCTAATCGAAACCCTAGTTTGACCTAAATCGTCTTTTGACTCGATTCAAGACTTGCAATTGTTCAAGATGACTAGGAATGCATAAACAAACATAAATAGGTGTAAGTGGGATGAATTTGACTTACCAAAACCTTCACCTAGTCTCCAACCCGAATTTGACCCGAAATGGCTAGAAATCTTGCACTTTGAAACCCAAATCTTGATATGATGCAAAGGAGATGAAATAGATGATGTTTCTAGCACTAATCTAACTTGAAACCATAATCTTGGTGTAAGAATCTTAGAGAGAGATAGAGAGAATGAGAGTGTGTTTTTGTTCTTGGAAGTGAATTAGAGAGAAGAAGAAGATAGAATGAAATGGGTGGAGGAGGAGGGGTTAGAAGGGGGCCGGCCTAGACTCCAAAGGGGTAGGCTCCCGCTCCGCTAAATTCGACAAATAGCTAAACGTTAATCCTTTAAATGCCAAAACTATCCTAAATATAAATAAGAACAATCATGCTCCATCAATCCATAATCCTCACACATGTACTCACAAAAATGAACTACTCAAGATAGTTAGAATGCGCATAATAAACAAGAACAAGTAATAATGATATCAATAAGTATCTAACAAGTTCTATAATGCCAACATGGCTAACAATGTCCCTCAAATGTACTCAATTGCACGTAATGTACTTCATTGTACTCAATTGCACGTAATGTACTTCATTGTACTCAATTGCACGTAATGTACTTCATTGTACTCAATTGCACGTAATGTACTTCATTGTACTCAATTGCACGTAATGTACTTCATTGTACTCAATTGAACGTAATGTACTTCATTGTACTCAATTGCACGTAATGTACTTCATTGTACTCAATTGCACGTAATGTACTTCATTGTACTCAATTGCACGTAATGTACTTCATTGTACTCAATTGAACGTAATGTACTTCATTGTACTCAATTGCACGTAATGTACTTCATTGTACTCAATTGCACGTAATGTACTTCATTGTACTCAATTGCACGTAATGTACTTCATTGTACTCAATTGAACGTAATGTACTTCATTGTACTCAATTGCACGTAATGTACTTCATTGTACTCAATTGCACGTAATGTACTTCATTGTACTCAATTGAACGTAATGTACTTCATTGTACTCAATTGCACGTAATGTACTTCATTGTACTCAATTGCACGTAATGTACTTCATTGTACTCAATTGCACGTAATGTACTTCATTGTACTCAATTGCACGTAATGTACTTCATTGTACTCAATTGCACGTAATGTACTTCATTGTACTCAATTGCACGTAATGTACTTCATTGTACTCAATTGAACGTAATGTACTTCATTGTACTCAATTGCACGTAATGTACTTCATTGTACTCAATTGCACGTAATGTACTTCATTGTACTCAATTGAACGTAATGTACTTCATTGTACTCAATTGCACGTAATGTACTTCATTGTACTCAATTGCACGTAATGTACTTCATTGTACTCAATTGAACGTAATGTACTTCATTGTACTCAATTGCACGTAATGTACTTCATTGTACTCAATTGCACGTAATGTACTTCATTGTACTCAATTGAACGTAATGTACTTCATTGTACTCAATTGCACGTAATGTACTTCATTGTACTCAATTGCACGTAATGTACTTCATTGTACTCAATTGCACGTAATGTACTTCATTGTACTCAATTGAACGTAATGTACTTCATTGTACTCAATTGCACGTAATGTACTTCATTGTACTCAATTGAACGTAATGTACTTCATTGTACTCAATTGCACGTAATGTACTTCATTGTACTCAATTGCACGTAATGTACTTCATTGTACTCAATTGAACGTAATGTACTTCATTGTACTCAATTGCACGTAATGTACTTCATTGTACTCAATTGCACGTAATGTACTTCATTGTACTCAATTGCACGTAATGTACTTCATTGTACTCAATTGCACGTAATGTACTTCATTGTACTCAATTGAACGTAATGTACTTCATTGTACTCAATTGCACGTAATGTACTTCATTGTACTCAATTGCACGTAATGTACTTCATTGTACTCAATTGCACGTAATGTACTTCATTGTACTCAATTGAACGTAATGTACTTCATTGTACTCAATTGCACGTAATGTACTTCATTGTACTCAATTGCACGTAATGTACTTCATTGTACTCAATTGCACGTAATGTACTTCATTGTACTCAATTGCACGTAATGTACTTCATTGTACTCAATTGCACGTAATGTACTTCATTGTACTCAATTGCACGTAATGTACTTCATTGTACTCAATTGCACGTAATGTACTTCATTGTACTCAATTGAACGTAATGTACTTCATTGTACTCAATTGCACGTAATGTACTTCATTGTACTCAATTGCACGTAATGTACTTCATTGTACTCAATTGCACGTAATGTACTTCATTGTACTCAATTGCACGTAATGTACTTCATTGTACTCAATTGCACGTAATGTACTTCATTGTACTCAATTGCACGTAATGTACTTCATTGTACTCAATTGCACGTAATGTACTTCATTGTACTCAATTGAACGTAATGTACTTCATTGTACTCAATTGCACGTAATGTACTTCATTGTACTCAATTGCACGTAATGTACTTCATTGTACTCAATTGAACGTAATGTACTTCATTGTACTCAATTGCACGTAATGTACTTCATTGTACTCAATTGAACGTAATGTACTTCATTGTACTCAATTGCACGTAATGTACTTCATTGTACTCAATTGCACGTAATGTACTTCATTGTACTCAATTGCACGTAATGTACTTCATTGTACTCAATTGTACGTAATGTACTTCATTGTACTCAATTGCACATAATGTACTTCATTGTACTCAATTGAACATTATATACGTTATTTTATATAGTAATTAATTAATGATATCATGATAGGATGTGATTACGTTCTTGACATTTGAATATCTAGAAGATCAAATAACTATAGTTTAACTTTAGCAGTAATAATAATTTTGCGAAAACAAACCGTTCGTGCCTATGAAACAGATTAATTCATACAACATTTTGATGTTCGGATATATATATGTAAATGTTTTGTTTTTTTTTTTTTTTTTTTTTACAAAAAGCTAAGCAAATAAATGAAAAAAACACGAATGGCTAAGTAAAACAAGTACTTGTGTACGCGTGCGTTCATTAAGAGTATATATTTGTTCATATTATTTCATAGATTAATTAAGATGCTCAATAATTCAATGAACAATAATAAACGTAAACAAATGGACGTATAAATTAACATATCTTTTATTTGTAATGATAAGTTTAAGAATATGTTTTAAAAAATGAAAATTTCCAACTTTTCAAGAATCAAGAATAATAGTGAATTTATATTGTTTAGAAAGCCTCGACGGTTCACCCTAAGCCTCGCCAGTTAGGAAGCCTCGACGGTTCACCCTAAACCTTGCAAGTTAGGAAGCCTCGACAGTTCACCCTAAGCCTCGCCAGTTATAGAGTAAAGAGTCGAGTTTCACCCTAAGCCTCACCCTTTCTTTTGCTTCACCACCTAGGAGTGAATTGAAATCTCGACTGCTTCGGCTCTTCCCTTGCTTTGAAATACAA